>JAODJX010000001.1:13013001-13079232 GCA_026776945.1 Isichthys henryi | reverse complement strand
GCCTGTAATGGGCCTATGCTGGTCCTCCCTGCTGTCTCCCGTCGGCTGTGCTCGCCTCTCCGGGCCTGTAATGGGCCCTGTGCTAGTCCTCCCTGCTCTCCCCCGTCGGCTGTGCTCGCCTCTCCAGGCCTGTAATGGGCCTATGCTGATCCTCCCTGCTCTCTCCTGTCGGCTGTGCTCGCCTCTCCGGGCCTGTAATGGGCCTGGTACCGGTCCTCCCTGCTTTCCCCCGTCGGCTGTGCTCGTCTCTCCGGGCCTGTAATGGGCCCTGTGCTGGTCCTCCTCGCTCTCCCCCGTCGGCTGTGCTCGCCTTTCCAGGCCTGTAATGAGCCTGGTACCGTTCCTCTCTGCTCTCCCCAGTTGGCTGTGCTAGCCACTCAAGGTCTGTAACGGACCTGGCGCCAGTCCTCCCCGCTCTCCCCCGTTGGCTGTGTTTGCCTCTCCAGGCCTGTAATGGACCCGGCGCCGGTCCGCCCCACTCTCTCCCATTGGGTGTGCTTGCCACTCCAGGCCAGTAAGGGAATCTGCCCCTGCCAGTTGTCTCTGGCCCGCTTTGCCTTTGATGCCAGCCAGTGGCTCATGCCCTTGGGACCACCAGCTGCAGGAGAACCTGTTCATATCCAGTTACAGCAGCCTCCCAGAACAATGGGGGGTCTCTCTCTGAGGTCAGGCAGTGTGTCCCTATTACACAGTAGTAGCATGCCCATATTAAACTGATGCATAGTTTTTTTCCCCTCACTTTTGCAGTAATTATCCTTTTCTAGTGTTGTTCTACTGGTGTTTTGACTATAAGTGCCTTTTATTTCCGGTCTGGGGTCAGTATTGTTTTAAGTATCAGATTTTCTCATGACGTGTGGTATGGGAAACACAAGAAAAATTTGAGACTTTAGCTCAAAGGAAATCGAATAAATCCAGTGCCTAGAAAGGACCACCTAATGAATTTTCTCTAATAGGAACAGTGGTGTAGGGAAGGGTATTGTACAGTTTCACTTCAGTAATGGTGGTCAGAATTACTTCTTTGAGTTATTTGATAGCCGTTTTATATTCATGAGTATATTAATGCACTTAATGGACGATGGCATTACGTTAAGCCTTGGATGGCAGAAAGAAAAGGTGCAGTGAATGAGATCCAGTATAAGCAGCGCATGCATTTTTCAAATTGCCAAGTTTCATCATGGCTTAGGTTGAAGAAGCGGTCTTTGGGTGGGCTTTCTAAATAGAAATCCCCCTTCCTGATATTTTCAGTCTTATAGGTTTGGCCGAAGATTAAACCACCTGCAGCCTAATGTTTCCTCTCGAGTTCATCCCCTTTATATCGAGTGTCTGTGAGTGGTCAGCATTTCCTCCTGAGCTCCTAGTCAGCCTTGTCCACTTAAGCAGTAGCCAAGCTGTATGTGCGAGTGTAATGGTGATGTCTCCCCCTAGTCCGAGTGAGAGGCCCATTATATCACCTGAAATAGGTACTTTAATGGACTAATACTGTTGAGTGGTAAGTAGCATCCATATCTGTTTGGGTTTGAACACCAGCTGGTTCTGCATAGGCTTCCTGGAATGGGACAAGAATCGGCCTTGATCAGGTGTGATGCCTTCTGTTCTCAGAGGCAGGGGCGGGGGGCTTAAGTCTGTGTTTGACGACAACATTCTGCATGGTTTTAAAAGACAGTAGAACCCAGATACCTTTTAAAATATGGATGTTTAATGATTTGGTTACTTTGTATAGGGCAGGAGGAACCCTGCAGTACTTAACCTCAGCTGACCCTGTACAGTAAAATATCCTCTGAATAAATGGAGGAGGATGATAAACGCAAACTACTTTGTGTGTTTAAAAATGACTACTTAGTGGCTATGAGAAGATCAGACATGATGATGACGACCGATTAGTGGCAGCGTGGGGGCTCCATGTGCAGCCCAGTCCATGTACCCTACAGTAGTCTGACATCCAGTCTAGGATGTTACTCTGCCTGGGATAGGCTTCAGTCCTCCATGTAACTTTGGCCAGGATATGGTAAAGTTAGACGACGGATGGATGGATGGCACTTTTATAAATTGTACACAACTTTGCATGCTAAACAAAAATGGACACACGTTGTCAGGAATATGTTGAAAATGGCTTAAGATTTTAATCTTGCTTGGAGTCTCACATTCAGCTTCAGCTGTTTCCATGGGTTTGCCGGCAAATCCCAGTTTGCAGCTGGCGATTCTGCCTGAACAGAAGTCTCTTTTTCTTCTAAGCCATTAAATGGATCCAGTGAACCGTGGGCCCTGGATCGGGGCGGAGGTGCAGGGAAGTCTCTGCCCGGGCACCTGCTCGTTAGAACCAGGAGCCCCTCTGATCCTCCTCCGCAGAAGGATTACAGGCGATGTCTTCTGCTCCCTTTTGGTTTCAGAGATAGAGGGAGAGGCGGCTTTGATTTGAGGGTCTCACCCTAATTACTCGCAGCAGTGAGCTTAGTGCCAAAGCTTCCCAGGTGACGGGCCAGAAGAACGGTCAAGTCTAAAATAGGGAGGTGGATGGTAAATTTGGCCAAGTGAAGCCGTTATGACAGAACACAGTCCGTGAGAGACAAGGGAGGAAAGAGACCTGTTAAATGAACTGTTCTGACATATCAAAGGTGTGTGTGTGTGTGTGTGGTTTTTTTTTTTTTTGCTCTTTTTTTTCCTCTGCATTCCACTTGATGGAGTTGGGGTAGAGGTGTCGGGGAATCGTCATGGTTACCAGGCAAATGGATCTTCCCCAATAGGTTGGTGTGAGGCTGACGCATGCTTTGAGGCTGCATGGGTGACGGATGTCTGAAGAATTGCCTGGAGGCTCCTTGGGGTGGGGGAAGGGGTAGTAGCTGACCCCCATGGAGCTCGTTTCTGCCTGGTATGTCCAGCCCGTGGTACCATATGTGCTACGGGCTCGTTTCCTGCAGATTCGTGGTTTGATTGAGACCTGGACAGCATGTGACACGGAGCACTGCAATTGCTGCCTGACTCGCAAGCTCTTTTTCTTGACACATTGCACCACGCAGCTGCCGTTGAAACATGCTTGTGGCAGTAATCCTGTGTGACCTTCCATTAATCCCCATTTTGATGCCGTCCCTTTCCTGATGGTTGTTAAACATCTGCATTTTCCCTGATGCCATCGCAGCACGCTTTCAAAAGATGATTTACTGTGGTCTGGAACAGTCTAGAATTTTGTGCCGTTTCATGGTGGAGATCGAGTTTCACCAAGAACCAGCCAGTGCTAGTAGACCATTTTAATTTTAAACTAACTAAAACTAAAACTAATGAGTAATGATAATCTGCCCTCCTCTGCTGGTTGTATTTAGCTGACCCAGTTCCCGAGACTGACCTCCAACACATGACTGAGTATCCCATCAGGCAGCTGGGCTCTCCTTCACGCGGTATGACAGCCCCAGTTGATGAGGGGAAAGTATTGATCGGAGCTGTGAGGGGGGAGCAGATGTGACCCTGGGCAGGAGCGCTTCAATGGCCACCAAACTGGATGAAAATCCCAGGGTTCATGAGTGAACCTTCCTGACATTTATTAATCTGAGAAGTAAATGAGTGACAAGCTACAGCAGAAACACCATTGTTCAATTGTTTATTTGTTTCAATGCTGGTCTCTGTAGGGATATACTGTAGTCTTGATAAAATGCTGCAAAATCAAAAGTAGTTTAGATCACAGTATCTGAACTATTGAACATTTAATGTATGAGAGAGAGGTTTTTGTCCCCTGATCCCCCGAAATGTCAGTAGGTGTATAAAGACGTGCTTGTTGAAGACCTCAGACAAATTCCTTTTAGAGCTAAGCAGAGTCAGTCTCATGTCACTCGACATTCATGTTAACCATTGGCAGGGGATTGCGCCACCTGCAGGTCTGTGCTAGTACTGCATGACCTCCCCCCACCCCGTTTTTGTGCTGTCCCCACATCTCTAATGCACGTTCGGTACATCTGCCACCACCCTGGGGTAGGCCGTTTTGGCACCTGCCTTCTGATCGTTCCCGTCGTTTTAGGGGGTCCCTCCGGAGGTTGGTCATGATCAACAGAAGGGCAGGGACAGGCGTGGGACATCAAAGAGGGCGTGTGATAGACATTAACCTTAGAAGCTGTGCCGGTTTTAAAGCCCCATACTGGTATCCCAAACTCCATTGGTTTAATTTATCACTGATTAAAACACAATAAAAGCAGGCCGATTAAAAATGGATATACCTGCCCTTTTAGAGCAGCCTGTAACAGCCCTTTGAAATCTCTTTATTGGGACACTTGCAGAGTGGAGCAAATTGCACAAATAAATGTCTGTTGTACGTATTATTAGAACTATGATGCTATGTAAGTAATTTCCTTTATGTTTTTTTTATTTCTTGTGACAACAGTATAGTTCAGTTTTTAATTATTTTTTTTTTCATTTTTGCTAAATAATGCCGGCACATAATTTGTTTTTCCGTTATCTGCTGTCATGTGGCCCCTGGTCATGCCTACTTGCATTGTAATTAACTCTGTCGGTGTTATCTGCCAAATTTATCTTTATTCGTGTGTTTCTTCCTCTTCGTCAAGTAGGGAGGTGACTCAGCAATACGTAGGACGCAGGGATTACTAGCCTGGTCTGCTCCCGGCAAAAGGAGCATATTCCCACTGGTCCATGGATGCAAGAGTGATTGAGTCGTCTCCTTGGTGACCTATGGTGGCAAATAGTAACATCCCATCCTGCGGGGTGTTAGACTGAAGCAGCGAAGGTTCCTGCCGTGGTAATGAATGTCTCATTTATCAGCCTTGCAGGCAGCGTGCCCCCCTCTATGATGGACCGAGGCTCTTCCGGCTGGTGCCAGTCAAGTGGTGGAGGAGCTGTCGTATGTGGGAATGCAGGTGTGCTCATCGTCACCTATGCCGATCATGCTCACAGTCACGCCTGCTGCCGTTCCTTTCGTCGGCTCCCTTTCCCCTTGGCACGTGGCCAGACCTGTATGCTGTTAACTCTCTGTGAGGAGGATGCAGATGACTCGTCTTTGTTTGCCAAGACCAGGGCGAAGACGGGCTCTCGGCTCAGTGAGATACCTTCAGTGATCTCGATAGCTTCTGGAACAGCTGCTGCAGAATCGATGTTCAGGCCCACAGCCCGTGAATATAGGCTGAGCCTTTATTTTTAAAGGCAACATGGGCATTCTGGCTGCTGGTGGAGGAAAGCAGTCGCTTTCCTGAGAGCAGCCAGAGGGATGAATGAGCAGACGCTGCCTCCAGATCCATCAAAGGGGCACTAACAGCGGTGTGAGTACCGTGTGATGGGGTTAGTGCTTCCCGCGAAGCCGGGCTCTCGCCAGCATGGCCTGGGCAGATAAAGAGCGGAGGCCCTAATGGAATTAGCCGTGTCCCGGCAGCCGCCGGATGCTGCGTCGCCATGGTGCTGGTCTTGCAGCGTGGTGGTAATCTTAAAGGAGCCCCGTCAGCCATCGGCAGGATTTGGCCCGAATAAGGGGGGATTTGTCATGCAGTTGCAAAGACTGCCGTTTTGATTTAATGCTGTGTATTGTTGGGGTTTTGTTTGCGGGGAGGGCTAAGGGGGTTTAGTCTCGGTGCTGACTTCAGGATGACGTGGGATGGCTCTTGTTACCACACAGTGGAATGTCAAAAAATGACAACAGTCAAGCTGTGACACCCTACCTCTTTCTGTATCCATGGCAAAGCGTGTCATTCCTGACAGGAATGAGGAACTCAATCTCAGAGACTTGTGGATTTATCCTAAACATCACAAGGCTTCCTCAGAGATAAAGTATGGTCTCCAGCAGAACATGTGGAAGTAGCTAAAGTACCATGTCCCCTGTGGAAAACATCCGATACGATGTAATCTGTAAGTGATGATGGTGGTTGCTTAGCACCAAGGCCATACCGCTCCATGTATTTGGATAAATTTGGTCATGAATTAATCACTAGGAATCAGAAAAGAGACAGGTTTCCCTTGGGACTCGAACCAGAGCCTTACACTGCTTGCTGTGTATCTCCATGTTGTGCACATTTAACTTGGATTTTTTTCAATCAGCACAGCCCCAGGGTTTGAGTGCCCTGTCCAGGACTCGGGCGGGGGGGGCAGCAGGGAAATCCTGGGCCTCTGATAGTGGCACCCAACAGCTCTGATCGCTATGTAACACTGCACACGTTTGGAGTGTGACCACACAGAGGTGAAGGCAGGGTCTCGTCACCCAGGCGGAACACAGGAAATGCAGAGGGGGGCCTGTGCATCCATTCATACCTGGTTGCTGCTCCATGCAGCATTTAGTTCCTGTTCCTGTGTGAATGATACTCGTGTCACATTGTCCATCTGGCCAGTCAGCTGCAGTTTTGTTAGCCTTTGTCTCCATCTGCATGAGGACAGATTGGTATTTTGACTTAAAGACACGTTATGATTCAGCCTGTGTTTTCCATTGTGGTAATTGTCAGATGATCAATGGAGAAAAAAAATCAACTATTGTTCATATTGCCCTTATTTTGTCATTTATATTTGCCTTTTCCTAGGCTGATGGGGGGGAAAAGTCTTGTAATGCAATTCATGGCATAATAAATTTATGATTATAATTATAACAGCATGACGGCTTATTCTGAACTAAGTGGGGGGTGAACATCTTTGGTGGCACAAATGTGTCCCAGCGCCGTATACGTCCTCGTCATATTACCGAGCAGCTCAATTCAGGTTGTTACCATGTTGTGTTTATCATATTTATTTGATCTTTTCACTGGTGCTGGCGTGTGACGCACTGTCAGTGCCGTTCGACACGCCTCCCATCTCCAGCGGTGTCCAAATGAGCCCAGGCCAGGATTTGTGCCCAGTGATCTGCTTGGAAAGGCAGGAATATCCAATGGCACGTGTTGATCCCATTCTGTGTGTGCCGCGATGTGAAAGCATCAACCAGGTTCCTGTGCAAGACACAAACAACTGGACATATGGTTTTATTTTCTCATTTATTCCCATGTCACCAACATGCTTTCTCCCATAGAGGCAGTGCAGGGTGCGGTTATGATATCAGTTCTCTTTTGTTGTAAATCTCAGACCTCGGAAGCAGCCCAGCATGTGAAGTGGCATGGAGAGGGCAACGAGCTCTGTCAGCGTGGAGACGAGGCCGTCTGGGGGCAGGCTGCTGCTGAGCTGCATCTCCTGGCGCAATAGGGGATCACATTGACAGCTCCTGCATTTCTGGAAAGTGTCTCGCGTCTGCCGGAGGGAGAGCGCCTCTGTGCTTCTGTTTCTGAGACAGCACGGGTTGGATTGATGGGCGTCACCGCGGGGGGAGGAGGCCGCCCAATGCCACAAATTGCATCCCGTTCAAGGTGGCGGAACGAAGCTCTGGAGAAAGAAGCATAGTTGCAGGAGTCCAGGAGTTCCTGGAGCCTGAAAAACTAATAGGCTTGCTGAGGAGGTGTCATTGTTTCCATGGCAACATTTCTGATCATGGTGCTGGTAATCAGCTCGCTTGCCCTGACCTTTCGCGTGACAGGCAGCCTGGGTTAGCCGGTTGATGTGGGTCACACGACACCTGACAGAAATGCCGCCGTCTTGCAGCTGGATCTGCACAGCTGCGCGTCAGGGTTCCGCTCCAGCGCCTACCTCCTAATGATCGCGTGCACTCTGGCTTTTTGCCCCCCTGTGCCTCAAGAAGTTGTACAATGTTTTTTAATTTCCTTTCCCTGGTTTCATCTGGAGAAAATCAGACTGTTTAAAAAGTCGGAAAATCTCGACAAGTATGAATATAAATCGACTGAGGCGTAGCACAGTCGCTAACTCCTTAGCTCAGCATTTAAACCCCACTCTGCAATTATACTTCACAATTACATGCGCCTTTTCGTGGAAAAGCAGATGCTCTTTCTAATGATGCTTAGGTGATTAGTCATGGAGAGCCCTGCGTTGTCATTTAAATCTGACATTTTGAATGTAATCTGCTTAATAGGAAAAAACAAGGCTGGAAATGTATTGGAAAACAAATGTTTTGCTTTGTGTCGGATCCCTGGGTGACTAGCGACAGCCTGACCCCTATTGTCAAGCTGCTCAGTTGTAAAACAGCCCAGGACTGCAACATGCTTTAAGAAAAAGGTTGATTTTTGCTTAGTAAGAAAAGCCTTCCAAAAATACTGCGTCATCTCCGATACGGCTATTAGGCTATTGTGTGCAGGTAGGCCACACTGCAGAGGCACACAAATAAATACCTTGGGTCCTGACAGGCGCTCCATGGACGCCTCAAATCCAGACACATAATAATAGGACAGGCAACTGCTGACTCCGAGGTTGAGTGTAATTAGTCATGACAAATTTTAGTCAAATAGCTGACGAGTGAAAGGAAACCGAGAAGGAGAATGGTACGTTGGTGCTTCAATGGCAGTGCTGTTGATGGAGGTGTGTGCGTGTGAGACGCTTAATATCTGTAGCGTTATTGGCTCATTTATTTTGCTGTGTCTCGCTGTCTCGTGCGAAGGCACGTCTCCTTAAGATCCGTCTGAGAGCAAACCGGCCTACGGTCCTTGGACCGTGACTGTTCATTCATCACTCCCGCCTGCACGTCTTGCTTGTTTTAGCCGGCTTGGCTTCGTGGCCATCAAGGACGGCCCCAATGCTACTTGTGCATGTACTCAAGCTCACCCATTCCCATGGAATAGCTTTGCTCCAGGGCAAATCCTCTCTCAACTGACTGAAGACACTGGTGCCCAATATAACAAGCAATTGCATTAGTGTCCAGAATGTTGTTTTAGCATGGAGCGTATATCCAGGACAACGCAACGCCGTTCCACCCCGTGCACTCTGCACCTTCAGTTTCCCTTGGAATGATTACTTTTCTTTGGATTCCAGAAAAAAAGGATATTTGTGTAAGTGTTCACGGAAGACAGACATGGCAAAATTATACTACATGTCCAAGAAATATTTCATTCAAAATGAATAGTTCTTGGGGTGAAAGGTATTTCTAGATAATTAAACCCGGGGGTGGCATGGTGGCTTAGGAGTTTGTGGATTTGAATCCTGCCTTTGGCTCTTCATGTATGGAGTCTAACAGTATGCAGCGAGGAGCTTCCAGGGATAGACCTTATACTGGATTAGCAGCTGGAAGGTGAGGCTTTAAGCCCAGTTAAGCGTGATCCACTGTACTGGTGATTTGGGATGAACCAGGTTATCTGTTCAAGTATAATAATAACGTTATATAGACAAGGTTACTGGGATAATTGATATTTGTGCATTCTTATTGTTAGGCTGGTAGTGGGATTCCCAATTTCTGGAAGGGGGTCAGAGCATGGCATTTTGTTTATGTGAGGTTTGCCTCTTTGGGGGGGGGGGGGGTTACAGTGGCACCTGCTTAATGCATCACGCAGTAAAGAATGTGCCGAACTTTAAACACAATCAAGGACACCAGGAGAGGAAATCAGTCAGATTAAATCTTGATCTTTAATGCTCATATGTGCATAATTTGCTCAGTAAGGGTGTTTCGTCTGTGTAAAAATGAGAAGTTGAGAAATTGTACCTTTTGATGTTTTCAGCTTGTGTGGAAACCTGCGTGAATTTCAAATGCGCTGGAGCAAATAGTTATTTTCTGGCTTTTAATGCAACACTGCTACTGTTTGTGGGGTGTATGCATCTTCTAGAAGTTGCATAGGGAATTAAGTTTTATCTGGGCATGACACAGTAGAAGTTCTGAATGCTTGTAGCACCTACTGCATTCAGGCAATAAACTGTGAATGAATGATTGATGTGTTTTCTAATCATAGTCTGCAGTTGCTGTTTTGGAAAGAGTGTGATATACGTCTGCTTATGTGTTGCAGTCACTAGCAGAGGCCTGTTTAGAAGGAGAATGTATTTGGTCATGCCATTGCTATTTTACTATGATTTAACTCGTAAATGACAGAGTAAGCAGTATTAACATTTAGGTTGTCGGTGAGTATAACAATGCTTGTATTTATCTGGATTTTAGCTTTTGTCCCATTGATTCATTGCCTTCTGTTGAGTTCCATGATGTATCTAAATTGTGTAGACTTAGTGGTTGGCTAAAGGTGTGGTCTGATCCCTTGGTGAGTTCTTTTTGTTAGGGGTAAAGTTTGGAGGTGGGGGTTTGCTGCTTGGCTAGTGGCCCCCATAACCCCTCCGTGGATCACCGCAGTGTCCAAAACACGCCAGTTCCCAGACTATAATGACCTCAGAGGAGATGCAGGCTCCTGATGTTTTTCAGGCATCTGGAAGCCTGTTTTTTCAGCAGGCTTGTTTACTTGCTTTTTATGCTACTCGTAGCTAACTGATGAGTCACGAGCTTGGAGAGACTGTAATTTGCTTTAGTCAGGTCTGAAAGTTCTTCTTAATTGGTCTATCTGCACTATTCATGAGTGAGTACTATAGCGGATCTACCCTGGAAAAAACACAGAATAGATAAAAACCTGTGCGGTCTTTGCTGACGTTTTTCTAAGGATGCCTGGGAATTGCAACATCATTTCTGACATGTTTGGTAAAAGCTGCTTGCGTTTGTCGGGCCGTGGGCCTGGTATGAATGATGCAGGCTTCATCTTGGCTTTCCTGGCATCTGCCCAGCACACAAAACCTGCCCTTCCCTCCAGTCACGTCCCATCCTGGCAAACTGCTTATTCTGGAGACTAAGCTTTGATATATAGAGTGGGGGGACCTGCTGTCTTTGATATGGGACGATTAGCAGACCCAATTTGTTTTTATAATTTGATTCCTTGTTGTCTTTATGAATAATGCAGATATGTGTCATGTTGCCTTTGCTAAGAGCGCACTGGGTTTTTATATTTTGAACGTGCAAACCAACTCTCCCTATGCCTCAGTTACACACAGTTGCCCTTTAACGACTGCACTCAGGAACAACGTTGTGGGATTGTTGGGTGGCTTCACCACAACTGCTGATTCTCCACAAAAACCCCATGAAATGGGTCTGAATGTGGTTTGAGTGGATCAGCCTTTAAGCGCCACATCCTAGTCTGATGGGAATGGATTTTTTGTTCTGTAGGGACCATAATTCATGTAAGGCAGTCATTTCCAGACAGGCCACCCTCCTCTCTTTGCCGTGACTCGGTCAGACTGCTGCAAGGGTACGCTTTTCTTGTCTCCCTGTCTCTGGGATTCGTCCCAAGCTGATGGGTAAACGATGTGAGCCAAACCCTGCTGCATGCTTTGTGCATTTGCTTGGGCCAGGTCTGATCTCATTTCCGTGTTTGCTGAAGAGTGGCCACTGCTCTGCCCTGTCTTACGCTGCCTGTAGCTGAGGTGACTTTACATCACCTTCCCTCTCCCGTTGAGCGGGAAAGCACCAACCCGCACCTCCAGCCCAGTACTCTGTGGTCACTGCAAGCCGCTCTTCTCTTTATTTCCTAACCCTTATGACAGTGATGGTGAACCCAGGCCCTTGTTCCTAGCCTCCTGCTTATGTGTTTGCCTAGAGCTCTTCATTCCATGGTCTGTTTACATTTAAAATCATCTGCCAACTCAAGCCCAAAGTGGAATCCTCCCATTTTTTCCGGTAGACCTACAACCAGAACATAGCTGGTTGCTAAGCAGCGCTGCTTGGTCTGGATAAACACAATGGTAAACATGTTGGTTTCATAGATACCCCCCACCATGTGCACCCACACACACACACACTCACACAAACACAAACATGAGGGAGTCAAATATTCATATTTTCATGGGGACTCTCCATTCATTTCTATGCAGAAAACTCTAACCCCAACATGATGACTTTAACCCCTATCCAGCCCTAACCTTAAGTATAAGTAAACAAACGAGACTTCTGGCACTGATAGTTTTCTGATTGCATTCACAAATCTTTCTGGGGACCTGAAAAATGGTCCCCACGTCAAAAATAACAGGTTTTTATTACACTGTGGGGAAGGTTTGGTCCCCACAGTGCAATATAAATCTAACACACCCACACATACACACACAACCAGGCAGCTTCCCACCCTGTCTGCCTTTTCCCCATGCTAATGAGATGGCTTCATCCATCACTCCCCCCTGATGTCAAATGGGTGGGGACTGCAGTGTCGCCCCATGGACTAGGACTCATTCAGCTGGCCCCCGAAATGCGAGATTTCATTTCTAATTGATTTCAAGTAAGGAGATAATCCAGAGTTCTTATTTACACATTAAAATGCTCCATTCAGACCCAATCTAGCTCTCTTTACTGCCACCATCAGCAGTAGCTCAGATATGGTTTGCACAAGTTCTCTGTGGTTTTGCACACATTGTAAAGTTCATCCCCTCATAATCAATTAAATGAGCTTGCTGGCACTTCAGAGTCCACTTTTCAGTGTTTGATGGACCTCTGTGTTATATGAAATCTGTAAGCTCTGTGATTGGATTAGGAGGCTGATGGTGGGCCTGAGTTAAGCTTGCCGTGTCTGCATAAAAGGTGTGTGGGATGCAGTGCACACCTAATGTAATCTTCCTGGCCTGTCTGCAAACTCAGCAGTGTCTGGACATCAGTCGCGGAGGATAAAGGTGTAACTCAAAGTGGGGTTCTTGAGGAAAGTTTTTCACTGAGGTTGTCTGAGGCCTTCATGCTGTGGAATTCTACAGTGTGTAAGGTACAGAGTGTAAGGACTTTTGGAGGTGGGTCTTTTTTGCTTTGTTGGCTGTTTTTTCGCAGATGACACAACTGACACAACGTCACACTGTGCAGAAAATGTCAGCCAGCCTGCAGCCTGTTGTACAGGATCCTCTTTACCGACCATAGCTCGAGTTGTATTGTAAATGTGGTTATTCTTGCAGTGGTGGTAATACATGCATGGGCGTTAGAATGCGCCCCCCTGCTAGTGATTACACTGTTGAACTGGGGTCAGTATACTTACCACTGATGCTTATTAGCAAAGCCTGTTACTAATGGGCTTATCAATTTCTTGTTACTAATTTCTGAATCAAACTTCTACATATCAGAGCTCACGTAATGTTTATTGATGACTTATAGAATGTTAGCTCGTCCAGGAGGGATGCTTCTGTTTTCCAGGTACTTGCTTCTCTACCTCTCCCACTGCATTGTGGGCTTAATTGCATTTGCATGTCTGTTCCGTTCTTTCAAGCCGGATCTCAAAATCTCATTGAGGCAAATAGCAGAAAGTGGAGGGTCCCTTTGGGAGACACGGGCCTATGCCTTTCAATAAGGGCTATGCTGGATAGGTCAACTAATTAGCACATTTAAGTGTTCTAAAGTGGAGTTTATTTCTACTCCATAGCCAAGCACCGTCAAAATGTGGAGCCTCTCCAGTTTTAAGCCTACCTCCAATCTTCTCAGGGAATGTCGACTTCAGTGTTACTCATAGGTACAGTGATTGTGCGTATTTTTGGCTCAGTGGTAACATTGTCACTTTACACCTCCAGGGTTATGTTGGTGCCTGTTGACTCTGCATGTTCTCCTCGTGTTTCAAGAGTTTTCCATCAGGTTCTCTGTATTCGTCCTGCAGTCCAAAGACATGGAGTTAAACTAATTGACTCCTTTAAATTGCCCATAGTGTGTGAATGTGTGTGCCCTGCAATGGACTGGCATCAGATCCAGGATGTCCCTTTGCATTGGATGCTGTGCTTTCTGTTCGCTGACACGCTGTAGTGGATATGCGGCTGTAAGGTGCATGAATGGATAGATATTTGTATGAGGTAATACTGTTTTTGTGGCAGTCTTGTTAAAAATTCCACACAAAATAATACTAAGGTGTTCTGTACAGCCACCCAAAAACCTATGACGTCCTGTTTCGTGTGAATGTTTCTCAGAAGGTGACTCATTCAGAGTTACTGCTGTCTAAACTGAGGGACAGTATTTTTCACCTGCTGTTTGAACAGTGTCAACCTGTATGAGACAAACAGGTTCAGCCTATTTTATAGCTATAAAATAGCTTTTCTCCACTCAGCTAGCCATTAGACGTTTGCATGTTTAACGACCATGCCGATGGGTTGCTGGTTTACCCTGTGTTGAGTCCCAGAGACCGCTAACCTGGTCAGCCAATGGGAACCATCGAGTTCTCTGATTGGCTAATTTTAGGTTTCTACATTGCCATCGGTCAACTAGCTTTGACCTTGAATCTGCAGTTCTGCAATGGTGCAACCTGCTAATCTGCTATATATCAGGACTGCCCCGATACGCCCAAGTGGGGCCTATCTCCAACTGGGACACTCCTACCGAATTCCCTTATTCCACCTAACAAATTCCTATTTAATTAACTCCTGTTTTCACCGCATGGATTATCCAGATTCTGTGTGGGTTGTTTCTACCGCATAACCTGGGAGATTCATAAATCATCTTAAATCTTCTTCTAAGCATATTCAAATCAGTTTATCCAATCTGATGAATGTATATAATTATTTTTATTTGCTGCTGATTCTGGTGTTGGGTACAAAATAACTTTGTGTGCCGATCCACCATCTGGAGCAACAGAGGCACTTGTAACCTCGTATCTTTGCATTGCGTATATATACGGATTAGTGTATGAAGGTGGTGTTGGGTCAGTCAAACTGTGCTCTAGGGGGGGACTCGAAGAACATCTACTCTGAATTCTGTTAGTTTCACCCAGAGCAGTTCATACCGCAAGTCCAGCTGCAAGTCCCGACCTTCTGGCATGAGTTCATCTCTCTCTCGGCAATTATGATGTCACCACGTGCCACCATTTTTAAACCTGTTTCGTGTTGCCCCTATAGGGAAATCCTCCCACTTTAAGCAAGGCAGCTCATCATAATACGAAAATGTAACCTGGTTGTGGTGTTGTTCTGCTTCATTGTATGTCCTTAGTGGGCTTGGGGATATTTGTCCTTTTGTACATGGGGGGGGGCACAGTGCACCTGAAAAGCACCAGGTCCAGCTTTAAAGATGTTATATGACTCTCCAATATAAAACAAATAATCAGTTTAGTCTGTCCTTGGCCACCAGTACAGTCCCTCCACTGCGTTTGTTAGGCTCTTTCTCCACTGGACTCCTCCACTGGTATAGAACACTGTAGCATTTAATCACTAGTGTTGAAAGAGCTTTGTTCCAGTCAGGCCTGAAGACATTTTCTGTTTATATTAACAACGGCATATAGCCAGTCGATACTCCCCCACGGCCTTAGGGAAATGGTGGTGGGGGAGGTTTCTGTAAATTAATTTCTGTTGTGAATTGACAGGCGAGTCGTATTTGATGGGCAATTTGTGGCATTGCTATGGTTTCCAAAGTAAGAGGTCAAAGGTCAAAGGTTGGATGATAAAATGACAACTGTTCTGTGTGTGCATGTGAGAAAGAGAGAGAGAGACAGAGCCAGTGGGATTGCTTTGTGGTTTGGGCGCAGGTCAAGTAGAACCTGGTCCAGCTTCGACACTCAATTAAGGTCAAACTGAGTTGAATAATGTTTCAAGTTGGGAATCCCTGAGCTCAGTTTTTGTGAGGCCTGTCATCATTGGCTATAACAGTGCGCTCTGTCAGCAGTGGTGAAAGCGTACTTTCCTGCTCTGGTCCAAAAGCTCCCAGTGGCTGGCAGGGACTGGGCTGGTGGGAGGAATGAGCGGTGAGCGCTGGGATCTCACAGGCAGGATAGCCTGAATCATACCTGCACAGACTGCGGGAGACTCATGGCATTGCACTGCACCTGCGCTCAATTAACCGAAGAGAGTTGCAGGCGAATGGAATCTGAAAACGTAAAGTGCTTAGTGAGAAGCCATATTATATGGAGATCATATCTAATATGTAGAAAATAAATAGCTAATTCTAAGAGGAATAAATTAGTCACATATTTCTAATGGTTTTTTTTATCATGAATCAAATAGTTTCATCACTATAAGAAAAAGTGACTTTGTGAAATGGGACCTCGTGATGAGTCTGAACTGGGGATCCGTGCACAGCTCTATCTGTGGGACTGAGGTTTAGTTCGTGGGCTGTTAACACATTTAAAGACTGAGGTGCTTGAAACTAACTTGTTTATCTCTCGTTCGCCTGGCTTTTTCCCTGGGATAATCTTCAACCCCCTTGCTGCCCCCTTCCCATGACCCTGTGTTAAGCAGAGGGAAGATGGATGGATGAATGGATGTATGATATAACTCTCGTTTCAGAAAGTATCAGAAGTTTGATTCCTTCTTGTGTTTGCTATGGTTTTTTGATTCTGCCCCATAATTCAACTTGTCCATGAAATGTAGTCAAGTAATTTATTTTGTATATGGTAATGACCACAAATGAGCGTAATATTGTCTATGTAAACATGTTGGCTGTTTCTGGAGCTGATTAATTGAGGAAATAAAGTGAACCTGCAGGTAATGGGAATGTGTCGTACACCCTGCCTGGAATCTATTACTACATTAATCCTGGAGTAGAGGTATCGTTGAACAGTTGTTTAGGATTGTCAAGGGAACAATCTGAAGCATGTGTACTGCCGTTTTAAGATCTGAGGTGACCTCAAACATCATGTAAGTTGCATCCTATCCCCCCTTTGATTGAAACGTAAAAATTTGCTTAACATAATAATCACAGGGGATCCAATTACTGTGGTCGTGGTGTGGTTGTATGCATTTTTTTCAATGCCCGTAGCTAAACGGGTCCAGTCAGGTGTTGCTCCAAAGGCCTTTAATGGGCACGCAGGCAGAATTGGTTGCTGTTGGTGATGTGCAAATTACACAGGTGCAATTTTGAAATTTGTGTTGTGGTTTCCATGGCAACAGAAATCCAGCATCAGCACAATGGTGGTATTGTCTACCGTTACTACAATATGGGAGACAGGCAAGAAATGAGCCCGATTCTCAATCTGAATGGGTTTAACAGAGAATTAGAGATGACTAGCAACTTGTCCCTTTGATTAATTACCGTTAATATGTGCAGCCTGAATATTGTTTAACACACGGTTTAAGATCAGTACTTAACGTATGTGATTCCCTGAGCTTTATCTATCTTTTGTAATGGAGTCGAGGTGACAGCTGGTTTCATGCATATCATGCTGATTGTTTGGAACCATGGGGCAGAATCTTTAATCTTGGGATTTAATTTTAAAAGCAAAGGTCATTTTGTAACAGGGGCTCAGTCATATAATTGGAATTTGGCCGCAGAAAATACAGCCCTTTTTTTTTGACAAGTAACATACCCCACCGTGTTGCTGTAGTGTTTGAATGCATTATATTAATTAGACAAGACACCAGAGCCACTTCCAGTCCTGAAGCAAGCCAGACCTTTAATATATATCATTATCATATAAATGGAGCATAATTTGAGCAAATTACACGAAGGTCTGCAGTCATATCGCTCTATGGTATTCTATTCCCCTTAGATAAAGCAGGATGCATGATTGCATTTAGTGCTCGTTCATCCTGAGAGTGTTCACATGGTCAAAACACGCCAGCTTACTAAGCGAAACCCTTTCAACTCAGAGTATTTGTAATGGCAAGTGTCGACTTAATGACAGCCTGTGGTCAAGAGAGTGCCGCTTGTCGCTGTCTAGAAATCACAAGGATATTTACATTTTCTAAATATATTGTTCCTTTTGGTTTTATTTTTGTTTCAGTGCTTCAAGACTTCATAAACCATTGGTGAGCTTTTGGCAAATACCATGGGTAGGTGAGGTACTTGGGAGTGGCGATGATGGTGCCTATAGAGAGGAACTGGAGGGAGTGTCCTTTTCTATCCACTTCTGTGTTGTAGATATTTGTGTTTTTGGGACACTGGAGACCCCTCGCCTCACATCTTTTAATGGTGGTAATGTGGCTTGTTATATGTCTCTGGGAAAGGCTTGTTTAGTGTTTACGATCTGCTGGCAAACCAAATATTTCTGCTGTTATCTAATGGTGTCATAACAGACACTGTAACAGACAGCAATCAGCATCGGTAAGCATCCATGACGCTTATTAACATTTACACACAATCAGGAGATTAGTGATGCCAGTTTGACTCACCACACGTCTTTGCGCTGTGGGAGGAGACCAGAGTACCCTGAGGAAACACATATAACACGGGCTGAACATGCAAACTCCATATATACAAAGGAGGGGCAGGATTTTATACCTCAACCCTGGAGGTATTGGCCAACAGTGTTACCAACTGAGCTGCTCTTTAGCACTGTTTCCCAATCTGGTCCTCGAGGACTCACAAACATTCCATGTTTTTGGTTCCTCCCACCTCCGGGTAGGACTGTCTGGCAGGGAGCTCAGAGAGCATGAACTGGCTGTGGGTCGCTGCGGACCAGATTGGGAAACACTGGTCTATCGAATAAGTGATTTTTCTACTTCATATTCTCCATTGCTTTACAGTACAGTATCTGGAAGGGCTAAAGTACACCTGGTGCAGCAGTTTGTGTTGTCTTTGTATTAGTGTTGGTACCGTATGGACTGGTAGCTTGGAAGCATGCTAGCTTGTTAGCCAGGTCACTAATTCAGACTTCGCACCTGATTGTAAGATATCAGTGGCCCCATACTGAATTCTGATTGCACCTTTCTTTAGCTGCCAGGCATGTTCTTTCCTTATAAGGCATGATGAGCAGGGAGACGGGATTGAAGGGGAGGGACCTCTGTGCAGCTTGGTGTGGGGCAGCTCTTCTGACGAGCTGGCCACTCGAGGGCTTTGAGTGCGAGACTCGCAGTGTGCCACCTTCTCTCACACTCACAACGCACGTGTCATCATTCACACTTCCGACCAACTGCTCAGCTGCTTGCTGGACTGAGTCATTGACCACATTTTCCTTAGAACACAAGCAGTGTAATCTATTATGTTGTTTTTTTTTGTGATGGTGTGCTGCAGTATGCTGTTCCAGAAGCTTTTTGAGGATTCTCAGTATTTACCCTTCTTTTAAACTTTTAGGGTGCTGTAATAGCATAGGTCTATTGTAGGCTACTAGCTACACATGAAACAATATTAGAACCTTTTGTGGCATCTGAAATGATGAAAAAGGGCAGTATTTCACTTCTCTTTGGGAAATTTTTAATTATTAACATACCAGTCCCTTTCATTTTCCAATAATCCACTGGGTATCACCACAGCATAACTTGGAAAGACCTGTACCTACTGCACTGTTTACATACAGTAGTTACATAGTTTACGCAGCATTTGTCTCATGGTAAGTTAGATGCCCTTATAATTTCAAATTCATAAAGCTGTAATTCTGACTGGTATTAATTCACTGTGTTAACATTCAGGAGGTTCTTATTTAAAACCCTTCAGACCAGCCTTTTTACTTTTTCTGCTTAATAACGATATGCATTAAACATTTGGCTAACTTGCTTGCTATATTTATTCAGTATATTTTGTTTAACAGACGTGGTTTTAATTCTGACACCCTGGCCTACTTCAACCTAGTAATTTTCCGAGTAGAATGGACCTGCTATGAACAAGCTGTTTTAGCACACAAAGCACTGCTTTTTTATTTAGTAACAAGAATAGTGGGAAAGAGATTGTTGTATGTTGAGGGGAAATTACAACGATTCCAAAGCAATAAGGGATGGTCAGCTGGGAGCAGTGATTTTGTAGTTCCTTGCTGAATCTCAGCATGAATGAGCCAGGAAGGTTAATATTATCCCTGTGGATCTTTCTGCTGGCCGTTGTACAAAATGGATGTGTTTCTGTGTGCGTGTGGTGTGTTTTGCAAACATCCAGGGTTATTCCTGTATGGTTAATTTTCCTGGTATTCCACGGAAGTATTAATCCTGACGCAGAGGCTGAATGCCCATGTAAAAACTGCCTTCTTGACACTTGCTTACCGACGGTAACTCTGGACTATGGCACAAGTGTGGGCCAGAGTATGCACTCTAAAGCATCCAGAATGGGAAATGTTGCACGACAACTTTGAAAACTCCAAATTAGGTCCTGCAACAAAACTATCAAGGAAGGATCCCACCAAATGCAACCATGTGTAGATGGGTTGGACAAAATGGTGTTGTTTCAATCTCAAACATTTATTCTGAATGACTTGGACCTTTGTGTTAAAGCCAAATTACTTGGACACCTTTAATTTTTGTTGTAATATCTTCGTCTCACACATAGATTGTGCTGGAACACTGCTGGGGCTGTGCTGTTATCTGGCTTCCCTGTGGAGGCCACTATATACTGTAGTAGGAGATGTTCTGAAGAGGTGGTCGCCTTTGCAAAATGCTTCTTTACACCTGTGTGACCTTGTTCCTTCAAAATCAATTTCGGGCTGCAATGCCTTCACACATTGTTGAGGTTGGAAAACCGAAAGTAAAATCAGATATCCAGGTTTAAGCAAATGATTTTTCTTGTCATGTTCACTGACGATGTAGGGGTGTGAAACTGGCTATTCTCTTTATGAATCAATGCACATATTGCAAATGTAAAAGGAGTCACTTGATTTATTTAAAAAATGCTTGTGTATTCCAGTTGGTTCCTGAATACATTTTTCTTAATTTAGAATATATTAATAAATATATTCCAAGGACAGGTCACTTTTGGAGCTTGGGTTTTACCTTCTTTGCAGAATTCAATTTAAGATTCAATTAAATTTTGCTTGCTTGTTAATAATTTATATCCAGCTACTAACATTTTTTTTCAGTCTAGTTTGGTGTTCAGCCTGAATCCACCATGGCCTGGGGTTGAAATAAAGTTTTAAAAGCTAGTTATTAATTGCTAGCAGCAGGCTAAACTCATCTACTCGATTTGTCTTGGGGGGAGGGGTGGTGTTTACTCTGAAAAGCTTATGCCATTTTACAGTATCAGCTTAGTGCTGTTGCTGAAGCCACCTTGATGAATTGTGCTTAACCCTTGTTATCTGCCTTTATACAAGTAGTATCCGCAGCATGGTTGTCCTGAGGCGAGGTTCTGCTTTACCATGTGGTTTCCAAGTTTGGGTTCATTCTCGGTCGCAGAAAGGGGAAGTAGGGACAGTGGGGGAGGGGGGGGTCACGTTTTTTCATCCAAGGTGACAGCTTGACAGCTCATCGTTCGCTCATAATAACCATTCTCCCTAACCTGTCTTCTGCTCCCAGCATGCCCCCCCTCAATTTTCTTGGAAAAAAAAATACATTTCTGTAGAATATAGTACAGGGCTGAACACATAAGGGTGCTGCTGCCAGCTGATCAGAGAGCTGTCTGACTGATAGCTGTGGATGCGGGTAGAGTGGGGTGCCCCCACTGCCTGACAGTGTAAAAGGCAGGGCTGAGGATCCACATTGGCTATAATCACCGCGCTGTGGAACAAACTGAAAGGAACTTGCATCTGACTGACTCGCCTGATTTTTTTTATTTTTTTTAATTTATTTTCTTTTTCCAGAACAGTTAAATGGTGGATCCCATGAAATATTTACTACCCTTGAGTGTTTTATTATCCCAAACCTGTGCAGCCATATGCTGAATGATGAGTATTCATTTTCTAATCATTACTTTTCTGAAGGCTTTTTTTGTAGTGGTTGATATCTTGGCAAGCTCTGCGAATGAAAACCATTAAAGTTATCTTTTTCTTAATTACAGTTATAAAGTAATAGAAATAATGCATTTAACAGCCAGTGGGGGGGACAAAAAACATTTGCTTTGTTGCTATGGGGGCATTTTTCCTGTAGCTGGTGGTTTAACAGGCTAAATTATTTATAATGATGGGATCTCTTTGATCTACTGTTCTTATTTAATTATAATTTAATATTTATTGGGCCACTGAAGAGAGTCAGAGGTGTTTCGATTATTCTTCCTCATTGTATAGTTTTTTTTTTTTTAACTTGGTCTTTTACCCAGATGTAAAACGTATTTGAAATGTTTATGCCAGATTACATTTATGTTAGATTTCATGAGCAACTATGGAATTTCAATTTTGACCTGTTGGTGAATCCTAGCAGGTCTGTAGTTGTCCGGGTAATTGACCAGCAGGTGGCATTGTGGTTAAGAGCTTCTGAAGTCTCTCAGAAAGCTCCTCTGTTGTAATGTAACCTTGTGCTACGTACTTTTACCTGAAATGCCTCATTAAAAAATAATTAAATGTAATGGTGGAGAAAGTGTTACATTGCAAGCTATTAGTGTCGAAGTAATTTAATGTACTATTATAGTAATGATAGTAAAGGCCATGAGATGTACTGTAGTGTTTTTTTCCCCATGGACCAGCCAGGCAATTTAAAACCCCCTGCTCTACTCTAGAGTACTTGAATTCCCATGTAGCATTGCAGTGTTAATTTCCTCTGGCTGTGCGGTCTGTCCTGTGCATGGGCACTCAGACATCCGCTCATTCAATTTCACAAACAGGCACTGAGCATGTCCCATCAAATATTTACCTAATGAACATGCGTAAACTCATAAATGTGCATTAAGCAGCCACGTTAAGCCCGGTACGTCCCGAACTCGCCCATCAGGCTGCCGTGAATCCAGTCTGGGGCAGAAGCAGGTTCGTTAACGTGACACGAGTCATGTCTCCACGACGGCCTTGCTGTTATTAGTCTGGCATTGTACCAACACGAAGCCAGGCGGGATGCTGAAGGTCTGCAGCGTGACGGGTTTTGGCTCTTTCATTCTGGAAGCAGAGTCAGCTCACCTTGGGAATGGAGGCGTTGCATATCGAATTGTAGGGTGTGCCGTCCTGTTACCCTTTCATCAAAAGCGGAGGATGTAGCCAAATTCGATCACTAGGTAAAGGTGTCTTAGTTAGGAGGGGCTGGCCAATTACTGTTAGGTGGCAGAATAGCTTGAAACCAACACATCTTGACACGCAGACGAATATATTCATCTAATTGTGCTCCATGCTGCCAGAACGGGTCAAACTGGCATTAATGTCTTCAAGCCAACAAGTTGGGGAGCGTCAAGAGCATGACATGCACCAGAAAAGAGTTCTCAAGCATCATTAAGAAGGAGGATCATGTATGCAGATGCTTCAGGCTGCCCCAGAGCTCAGAAGTGAGGCCTAGAGGCTGCTGCTGTCTACTGAGGAGAACAGTTTGAGCGAACCAGACACAACAAATCAGCCATGATGTCAATATTTCATTTATTATTTACCCCCCCCCCCCCAAACTCAAGTAGTCCATGGTCAGCATTTTTATTAAAACAAGTTGCTAAAACACTACAGTGAAATCCTAGTGTTTCCAAAACACCTACTTTAACAGGTATTAAGGAGATGTGCTCTTAAATTAATAAATAATAATAATTTATTTTTAATTATTATTCATTTAGATTTAATGTCCTGTGATGGGTTGGCGCCTTGTCCCTGTAGCCTCTGGCATAGGCTCCTGAGTCCCCACAACCCTGAATAGGACTAGGGGTTCCAGAAAATGGATGGATGGATGGAGTTAATGTCAGCCTGTGAGTACTGAATTAAAGCCAGAATATAACCTCTAAGGCAGCCCTTTCCACAAATCCGAGAAGGGCATAAGTTCAAAGAACATTTGCCTTTCAGTAACTTATTTTATATGCCAGTGTGATAGGGTGCTCATTCATGAATGTAGTTCACAGCTGTGGTAAATAGTGGACCAAATGTGAAAAGGCCAAAAGGATTACAATTGTGGAAATTCGCTCTATATCCGTGAATTTAGGAGAGTGGTACATCACTAAAGCACCATCCTATTGCCAACGACCAGGGGTGCTTTAATGCATGGGTGTACCTGGGCTGAAATCCAGCGGCCTCAACTAGTCGTTTGATAAAATTTTAAACCTAGAGTTGCCACCCGTCCCATTTTTTTATGTGATGTTCCTCGACTGAAAATTAAAATGCCATGTCTCATTTTGAAATGCAGGTTTGAAACGCGAGAGGCTGTTTGTCCCGTTTATTCCTGTTTGGACCAAAATGCAATTTCCAACCGTTCTCCCTTAACATTCCTATGGTCAGGGGCCCCTGCCCTGGTCAGCAACTACACTATTGCAGAAAATAGCCCAGGATCCTCTGACCGTGTTAATGTGCTTCTGCCAAGGACTAGGGAGAATAATGTTAATAACTACACATGTAATGAGAATGTGTAAAGCGCTTAAGCGCTCGATAGATCTTTAATTTCTTTGCTGATGTAATGGATGGAAAAGCAAGTGGAAGACACACAGCTGACCTCTGACAGTAGCTGGAGCGTACGTCACACTCAGAGTCATCCTCTGTGGTGTCCATCATGAGTTCAGTGAGGGCCTCTGTATACCATCGATTCTCTCCTCCAGGGTCTGGCTGCACAATGAAGTCCCCTCATGACAAGTCATGACTTAGTTTTGTATGGTGGTCCTCTGAGTCCTGCGGTCTCTCACAGCGACGCTGCAGCTTTTCTGTCATATAAAAACACAAATTTGCTTACCCACTGTTCATGCCCAGCAGGATGGTACTCCATACAGTCTTCTACCACTCATTTTATGTCTCCTTGGTGGGGGTTGGGAAACAGAAATGGCTTGGAGCTAGACAGCTTGTTTGCCCGAACAGTGAGATTTTAATTAAGATTCTGCAGCCATTAATGGGGAGGTAGAACCTTGCAGAGGTTCAGGTAATTGATTATGGAAGTAGACCGACTATCTTCTGTGGAACACACTTACGGTCCGTATGCTTGGGGAGTGCAGGGAAGAAAGCAATTTCTAGTCAAAAATTTGCAGACCTGTGGGGTATTACATACTGTAAGAGAAGCTACCATGGGCTTTTTCATAGGAGGGCACTGTAAAGTTTCTTGGTCATGTAAGGTCTGCTCTTGACTTTTGTAGTCCATGTATATGCAGCCTAGAGTTGAAGAGTGTGTTCAGCAATCATTGGGGCCAGATGCCTGCTTTGCCATTTTACAGTAAGCAGAATGGGAATGAAATGTGGACGGGGGAGTAGGGGACCTGTGTGAAAATGATCCCCTAGTGACCAAGACAGTACAACCTTAAAATATTAGCTGAGACACGAGTACATCTATATAGTGGAGTAAGTACACACTGGAGTGCTGGTTGAAAATGCTCCTGGTCATGTTCACATGGCCTTCAAACTTCCCTCTTTTCTTGGTGCCGGTCTATGGGCTGGGGACAGCCCAGCAGAACACAGGCTTCATGTAGCATTGTGTTCATTGTGAACAAACGAGATTTCCCTGACAAGGGAAAGCAATTTCAGTTTAACCCCCCACCATAATGAAAGTGTAATGTGAGCCGTAACAGATATGAGTCTATTTGTGCTTGTGGCAGGGGTCCCTATAGCTTCTTAATGAGCGTGCATAGTAAATAACCTGTGCCGGGTTGTTTTGATTCACGACAGTCGATAGGGCTGAACGCAGATCTGCGTGCAGATGGCTGAAATACTCCCCCGCTGTCTGCCATATCGTGTCCTTTTTGTCTTTTTTTTTATTGTTTCCCCTCTCTCTACTCTTGGATTTTTAATAGGAGGGTGCCAAGTCATTGGTCAGCTGTCACTTTCACATGTGATATTTCGTCGTCTTCTGTCCATGGGGACAGCGTCAGCGTTGGGTCTCTGCTGTCGGTGATCTGAGGGGTGGCTTGAAGCGGGAGGTGGGGCGGAGCTGCCGTTAGATGCGTTTTTGATGTCACTGCATGGGAATTGCGGGAGGGTTCTGCCCATACAAGGCACAGTATAGGGAACCAACCCTCCCTGCTTTCTCTCTCTGCCAGCCCCACCCCCCCAACCAGGACCCCGCCTGTTCTAGTGTTTTCTCCAGAAAGGCCCATTAAAATTTCATCAGTGCAATGCAATCTCCTTCCTGGGGGAGAGGTGCCTTTCCAGTGTCTTCCACGCTGAGTGTAAGCTGATGCTTCGCCATGGATGGAGGCTTGGAATGGCGTAATTCACCCTGGGTTGGCGTCCCCAGCTGAGATTGTATGGCAGTGATTTGAAGGGAGGGGGGTAGTGTCGTTTTGTATGACTGCTTAACAAGATGTAAGGGAATTTATGGGAGATCGTCCTTCTGGCATAGCCATCATGGTGCATTTCATTCTGTTCCATTCTTGTGTCAGCTGTTTGCTGGATTGATGCTGGATAAAGGGTTAATCTTAGACGACCACTTTAACATGTGAACTGGGTGAAGATGAGGATGTTAGGCTCCACTGGGGTTGTAATTTTTGTTGTGTTTATTTCTCCTCTGACAATTGAAACAAAATGACCTTATTTTTATTATAAACGATTCAAATATGGCAGCATTCAGCTGGGCCCTAGTGCCGATCGTGCTTTGCTCTGCTTACCGTAATTTGGGGTTTAGTTCTTTGAGCTTGTCTGTCAGCCCTGTCATAAACACCACTGTACCAATATGACACCTTTTTCCAGTTTCCTTCCGGCTGTCAGAAGGGAGAAAGTGCACCTGAGTATGGCTGGCCAGTTTGTCCTACGGCTATCCTGATTTGCAGGTGTAGTCTGCAGATGTTCTTGTATGTTCATCCATGCTACATCCATGCCTAGATAGATCTGCTGTCTTGAGGAGAAGGAAAGGCCTATCGAATGCAGAGAACACTGATGCAGAGAAAGGTGTCGTTGTCATCCTCGCATTAAGGGCCTGCCATCTGGGCTGGACTGGATGGGGGGAAAACTGTTGTACATGTGTTGAGGGCTTCTGAACTGAATGGAGCCTGTATAATTGAGTGACTTGTCATTTGAACCATGATCCCTAAAGTGGATTCATAGTGCATTAGCCTGGTCAACTGCTGGCTAACTCCACGAGTTCTTGTAGGACACTTTATCTCTCTATGTATCTGTACTCTATATACTTTTCATGGATCCATTCTTTCCTGAAGCCATTTTGCTTGTGAATTGATTTTTCTGTTAAGTCTTTTGTTAGTAGAACACTAACAATGAAGAACTTAGGAAGTAGGATTCTTAGAGAGAATTCTCTATTTAAACAATGGTATTCCTGAAGCACTTTCCAAAAAGCCTGTGCTGCATCTTCTGGCATTTCAGTAATCTCCCAACCGAATATAGCTGTGAGCAGAAATTCACAACCAAAGGATCTTGGGTAGAGGAAACAAAGCCTCGCGCTCCACTTTTTGGCAGTGCGTGCCGGTGATATTTCCCAATAATCACAGCAACAGGGAATGAGCTGTTTGTAGCAGGGAATGGAGAGTAGTCAACAACCACCGAGCAAACTGAAAATAACTGGAAGTGAGGAGACTGTCAAAAAGCAGTAGTTAAGCAAGACGTACTTTGCTATCACTTTTGGTTTATATTCCTTCTGATTCGTTTCTCCTCAAAAATACTGAGTAACTAAAGCTCAGAGTAGCAGAGCCGTCCATTTTCACTTTGCATGGATCTGAGGATCATTTGGCCTGAGACATGAGGTGACTGCGGAACGACACAACATGTTGATGTGCATTCTGTCTCTCTGACCATTAAAACGGTGGTGGGAGGGAGGGATGGCATGTCTTAAGCTGCCTCTGTGTATCTATGACATGGCCTGGTAAGGGCCTGCTCAGGACCCTTGAGCAAGATCCAGCATCAGTCGTCACCATTAATGAGATCCTCAATGTTTTAGTTAATTATGTTGGACATCTTTGCTAATACTCAGCTACCACGTTAAAACCCAAGTCGCAGTGAGCTGCGCCCCTCCTCCTGCGTGTATATATACTGGCAGTAAAGCTGCCTGGTGTTTTTATTGTTTTCATTGTCAGTAATAGGTGTTCTGGAGCACAAAGAGGGTTATAAATTGTAGCTGTTGAGGCGATGCTCTTCTTCTGACCTTTGACCCTGTGTTTTCCAGTCCCAGCATGGCCACGCGCATGGAATGGAGACGGGGGAATTAAGGGGCAGGCAGATCCACACCTCCCCCACACTGACTGCTCGACTGGAAATTGAGCTTCCATGTTGTTGTTCTTTTTTTTCTTTTTCCTTTCTTGCCCTGTAGTCTCCAGATTATTCTTCGGTGCCAGCTGGCAATTTGATTTGATTTTAATCCTGACATGATTATGTGATGCCCATGTGGTTCGGAGGAGTATGGGGCAGGCGTGTGTGCGGGGCACATGTGAGGATGTAATCTGAGCATAACTCCGTCACTGTGCTGTTCAGGCAGAGGGGATTTACAAATGCACTTTCGTTGCAAGTGGGAAGTGGTAGGGGGTGGGGTGGGGGGTGTGGGTGAATGTGATGCTGAAGGTGCTTGTGTTGAACATCAGTCTGAACAGGGGACTGGCCTGAACTCCCCCCACACACACAGACCCACCAGATCCCTTTTTGGGCTCTGTAAAGAGGCTTTCCTCTGCTGTGGTGGCAAGGGAGTTATTTGGAAGCAAGCCTGGGATATTGGAAACTTTTATCTCTAACATGTAATTCCCTAGTAATCCAATTAACAAGACCAAAAATGTGGTGTTTGTTGTTTTTATCTAGAGCATGGTGAAAAATAAGACTTGTAAATCACTAGTAGTCAGCAAGTGTGTACCGGGATGTTAAAAAAAATGACATTTCAGCATTTTCAAGGTTTCTTGGGCGCTGCAGTGATGAAACTGCCCAGCTCTTACCCTAAACGTGACACAGATTCCAGAGATAAGTGAGACAGATCTGCTACTCAGCTGCTCTGATGTCAACATGATGTACAATTAATGTCACCCAGCACTGTCCACATGGCCATGCTGTAAATCTCCACCCCCTCCAATGGAAATCCAATTGCATGGCCTGATTGCTACACATATAGTTTGCAACTCAGCAGGTCCAGCCCCGGGAGTTGTCTGATTCTCAGAAGGCAGATTAGGATGGCAGCACTTTGGAGTGTTGCCAGGTTGGTTGAAGGGATGTTTGAAGAGACTCGAGTTTGATGGATGGGACAGGAAACAATATAACAGCCTTGGTTTTGTCCACCATCTTCCAAAATTGTCTTTGAACTTGAAATACAACATAAACCATGCTACCAGATTTTTGATGTGGCAAAATCTCTGGAATCCAATACCATGATGCTCAACAGCTGCTGTGGTTGATGACTGCTACAAGAATATTGTTTTTAAGTTCACAAAAGAGTGTATGAGATCGTTGACCCTTCCATCTGCATCCCTTTGTCTGCTCCCAGCAGACATCAGCTGTAATAGAATGTCACCTAGGAAACAACATCTTAATAAAAAGATATAAAGTATAAATCCCCACAATTTGCAGAGGGGGTGACTCATTTAATTTAATGAGCAGTTGTCGCTCCTTCAAGAACTCCTTCCTTAAGCAAGGTGATTACTGCATTTCAACTCTTGCTAGTCTGCTTTCCTGTCAGTTACCGTGACAACAGGGATGCTGGGGTCACTCCTGACACAAGGTTTTCTCTGGGTTGAGACTGAGGGCTGTGTAAGGGAGTGCCAGGCACATTTCTCACACAGATAAAATGCAGAGCCTGCCGTCTTCTGCGAACAAAACATGCAATTCCATCTCAAGGGTAAACCTGAATATCTTATTCAGAGTCCTCACCGGTTGATTCTCTCTCTCCTTCTCTTGCTGATTTAAAGTAGCAATATCTCCCCATATGAAGCATCCTGGCTTCATTAGTCAATCCAAGGTAGAGATCTGTGACCCAATCCGAGTCTGACAAAATATAGTATATCGGGTTTCGGCCTGGGTTTGGATCAGTTTTTTTTAAACTGTTCAACTTCAGGCTCAGCTGGGTTTGGGATAGTTTTTTTATGCATGTGCGTTTTTACGTGCAAATTGCTTTCTTATAAGCAATTTTGCATATTATTTCTTCCCCCTCCACTCCCTTTCTCTCTTGTACACCTAGCAAGCATCCAACTAGTAATTAAAGAAATATGGCAAAAGCTAGCAAACTCCGTATACGAGTATGACTGACTAACATTTCCACAATTTCAGGTTCAAGTCAGGATTGGTTTTTAGGTTTACTAGTACTATTTTTTGCCGGGTTACGTCTGGCCTTGGGAATGAGCCAGGCTTTAATTTCAGACCCATACGGGACTATAATCCACATCACTAAGATCTACCGTGGTCTCAGATGTGCTGCACAGCTGAAGGCCACACATGTTAAATTGCTCCCATTGAGACTGCGACATCTTGGCACTCCCAAGGCTGGAATGGTCAGCTTGCACGCTTCCACCAATCAGGAATAATGCATGAATAGAGCTGTCTGCCTTGAGAAGTGACCTGAGGTAGCTCCTCTGCATCCTCCCCTCTGACCACCCCCCCCAACTCCCCCCGCCCCCGGCTATTCGAGCACCTGCCCCTCAGAAAGTCTCTGCACTGCACTACTGCAGACCCACTTTTTATTTTGCTCCTCACCACCTGTCCTGTGTATGGAGTTCAGCTTATTTCAGCAAAAAACTTCACAGAGGGATTTTTGTTTTTGCTGTTCTTAATTTCAGTCCATTGCCTTGACCACATTGGTTTAATTAACCATTAATCACAGATGATGTTTTACCATTTTTGAAAATACATTGTTAGGAATGCTAGCATCCCAAAGATCTGGGATAAAGATGCAACATAATTTTCACAATCGGAAAAGGAAAAATACAGTATGCTGCTATTAGAAGATAAACAGATAAACTGTACATTTTGGAGGAGTGAATGTGGGTGTTTACCATACCCCTGTGTCCGAATGGTGGCCTATTTCTTTGGCTCTCAACCACAATCCTGCATCTTCTGATTCACGGAGTATCCCTTGCCATGGTAACAGCCTCTTTGGGCACCAGCAAGCTTTCAATATATCTGCAGAGAGGTTTGCTTGGCCTGTGTACATGCAGGTTTTAATTTGGCAGCAACAGCTAAGCATTTTATTGAATACCAGTGAGCTTAATGGAATTATTTTCTGGAGCTAATTTAGCCTTCTTGCTGTAAAGAGAATGTTTATAGAGAGCTGGAATACATGCGGACAACACAATCAAAGCAGCGCAGGACCACACTCCTGGGTTATAGGGACAAAAATCTGAAAGTTCCTGACTGTAGAGAAGCTACCCTTTTTGTATGTAACTGAGTTGAATGAGGATTACAGCTTAGCTTGTCGACTCACTGTTACCACAAACACACACACACACAGAGCCCATGAATCAAGTGTTTTCACACCTGCTACAGATTATGCGTGATGCTGGCAAAGGAACAGAGAGATGTTTTCTTTTTTTTGTGGGCACCGTCTTCGATCTCACTTGGCACCAAACAGTATACCAGTGAATTGCTTTTCCCGGCTGCCTTACAAAAATGTATCATTTACAGAATGGGAACTTCTCCCTCTCCCCTCCACTGTGAACCTGGAGATGGGGCCCACAGCTCTTACCAGTGATTTAGTGCTGATTACTCACTGGCGCTGGTTTCGCGCAAATGCAAGCGAGCTCCTAACAGACATTTGCCTCCGCTCACAGTGCCAGAGTAAACCAGTTTCTTGCTTCACATTGGGTCTTATTCTCAATTTCCACATCGTCAGTTATCCGGCGAAATGCCGCCGTTTTCCATTAGAGTGCCATTTTTGACTGCAGAGCCATAGTCTGGCCCAGGCCTTTTTAGGATAAGTTCTGCAGAGCTATTTAAACAAATCAAAATGGTCGAAAACCGGCCTGCAATAGGAATCTGTCTTTGCAGGATATTTTGGATTCCCGATGACTGTGTATGACATTTTAGAGGACTGACCTTACACTTCTTACTTCTCTAAATTTGCTTTTTTAGATGCTCTTATTCTTGTATAGGAAATTCTCCAATCTGTTTTGGACTTTTTGCAGTACACTGTGAAAAATGTTATACGATTACAACCTATTTGATGTTTAAATTATTCCTTTTTTGTGATATGGCTTATATTAATAATGAATGTCTCCTTATATATGTATTTCTATGCCATTCTCATTCACATCTTTCATAAAATTGCAAACGTATCCATTTGGTGTGATAAAAAGAAACAAATAGACACATTTGTGAATGCCTATGTCACAGTGATGTGTGTTCTCTATTCTGGTGATAGTGTGGCACCAACATGCATAAAAATGTTCTCGCACCCCAGAGTAGAGACCTATTCTCATTCCATGTGAGTCGCAAAATAGTTCACATCACCATGACATAAATAGTGTTTGTGTGAAAGATGTTTCAGCCTTGAAACTGTATTTTAAAAGGTGGTTTAATGGCTGCCCTCCGTTTTATCTCATTACTTGCTGCTATAACAATCTTGGCCCGAAAAAACTCTGATTTATTTTCTGATGCCTCCATCCCTATCTCCCGGTAATGCGCATCATGTTATGATGTTGACCTGGAACTTGGTGGATGACTGTTAGATAAGAAAAGTCCCTTATTTCAGGTACTACTCATTGGACCGGTTCCATATAGCATCAACTCTGAATGAGGCAGACCCAAAACCTTTTTTGCAATGCAGATGGCATTCACATGATTTTCCTAAAAGCTACAAAATGTGGGACATGTTGTTGTAGAAAAACAATACTTAAAGGTCACTTACAAATGGTGACACACTTGTTGTCCGTTCTCATGCAGATAACCAAAGCACAGCATCACCAGGTTAGTTTCAGCACCTCTGCAGGGACAAAGCCTGCTGTTCCACCATCCAAATGCTCCTGGGATATATAGAGACTTGTCTGAATGTAAGCCACTTGTGATGTTAAAGCAGGCTTTATGAAGAATGCATGCGGATCAGCATGTATGCATACATGGCCAAAGATAGGCATGTTTACCTGAGAATCTTGCTGTAGTGACTCCATCGTTAGCAGGGATCAGGTGTACCTACAATCTCATCTGTCCGTCGGTCTCATACTGCTCAGTGGTTTTTGGTGGTATACAACAGGATCAGGTGAAATTAGCTTTCATGCATTATGTGTGAAAGGTATGGGCTGTGCATTGTTGCTTTGCGACTGCTCGAAATGCAGACGTTGGCTCCTTTGGGGAAGTTTCTTTCTGCGGTTCCCTGGAGTTTCTGTATCTGTTAGTAGTTCATTTAGTTTGTCGTGTATGACTTTGACCGTGAGATCTATAAGCCACTCTATGAAAATATTATACAACTGTGAGTCACATATCCCTGATTCTTTAAGGTAAGCATTTATTGCATAATCCTAGCATGCACTGAAATACAACAAGCTTCCCAGGGCTGAGCAGAGGGTGCGACGGGAGAAATGTGAGGTTTTTGAAAGAGGCTTCTAGAGGTGTATGTTGGGTTGAGCTCATTCTCCTCACAGCTCATGAGGATGTATTAATCTTCCCCGCCCACAAGATGCAGCCCTATGTTTGCTTGCCCAGTGGCTGCATGCTCTCAGCCTCTGGCTTGCTGAGATGATGCGTGAATATTGATTCCAGGGAAAGTTCAATTCACACGCGTTAATGTCATCTCCAGGGTTTTTACATATTTGAAGGAATTGCCTTGAGGGGGGTGGGCAAAACGGACCTTCTTTGAAATAAAATGAAATCCATGAAAATAGATATGCTGAAATCAGAGAAGAAAAATGAGTTGGTTCTGTGTCCCTTCACATTGAGATTAATCGTTCCTTTGCAGTTTTTGTTAAAAAACAGACCTAAACACATTTAAGGCCTATAAATATGTACTTACTATAATGTCTTCATGCATCCAGACATTTCTGAGAGACCGTAAAATTAAAGTTTTTTAAAAAATCACCACATATGATGAATTCTTTCCGGTTAAGATGATCTGCTGGTAGGACTACAAGCTGAGCCATCACTTTATGAGATGGGGCGGGTCATGAAGACAGGCTATTATTCTTTTTATCTAAAATATGACAAAAACCTGCAGACCCCAAGACTCTGGCAGGTTATCATTTTATCCCCCTCCCCCATTACCCTCCCCCAAACCCATGCCATCCATCACCTCTGTGATGAATAACCTGCAAAACACAATGGCCTTTTCCTAAGCTGCTGACCTTGACTGACCCCAGTCCTCTCTAGTCAGCATGCAGAAACACCAGGAATGCAATTCATTCGGCACCTTAACTTACGAAAGAATGTATATTCATTTACATTTCTTGGGCATGCATCTGTGCATGTGATGTTTCGAAATACTGCTATTCCTGAGAGTTCATTTTAATCTCCCTGCTTCCTGCTCATGTGTATCTATGCTTTTTTCTGTATTTCTAAGATATCTTAGACATTTTCCTGTGTTTCAGATGTTTCAGGTCACGCCATTGGATCGGATATAAACTTGGCCGCTGAGTAAAAAGTAGTGAAGAGGAGTTTCTGGTTGGAAGATTCTGGAATGGGGGTGGTGGCCTTACTGACCAGCTGATAATGTGCTCACTTGGGTAACCCTGGACTCTCCCTGACTCCCCTTGCCCCCCATTTGACCCAATAAGCCACCCAGCAATTCCATGGAGTCCACGCAGTTGAGCAAAGGTGTGTTCCGGGGACAAGGCTTGGTCAAATCCTTGTAGCCCCCACTATTCTGCCCCCCCCCCCAATCCATTACCTTTCCTATCTTGTTTTTCTGGAGAGCTTTTGCATTTACCCAAGGAATGGATTTACCATCGGACCCAAGCAAGCATGGGAAGAAGCCAACAAGTCACAAGCTGGAGGACCAGAAGAAGGTAGGATCATTTGACCTCTTTCTGTTCTCTCCCTTTTGAATGGATGGTTAAGAATTTATGGCTTACCCATTTAAGAATAACCCGCAATATGGTTTGGTTGCCCGTGTGTCAAGGTGGTTCTTATTGGATGCGGATGGCATTACTGTATAGCTCTTAGCTCCCTGCTGTTTTTAATATATATTAAAATATCTTCACAGCATTATCTGTATCCCCAGAGGCATAAGTGGTGGTTTAGTTAGCTGCCTTATCTCCTTATCTGTCCAGGATGCAAGGAATGAAGACGACATATATTTCTTCAGTTATACTTTATCTGCGAAATATTGTACATGCAAATGCTTTCTGAAGATTCAAAATAAGTCTAAGGCAGCAGTGGGTTGTAGGAGCCACCATCACACTGATTTGTGTCAAGTTCCACCAAGCAGTTTGTAGGCAACCATTGCCTTTGGGGAGGATGAGAAAAACGACTGTTCAGAGAGGCAGGCTACAGTTGGAGAAACGCTGGACCTTACTGGCTCCGAGCTGCATGAAAAGCTTTTAATTAGTGGCTGTTACGATTTTCTATTGTTGTCAGCATCTGTGTGAACTCAAAGGGCACTGGCTGCCCATATATGGGCAAGGATCCGGCTATGCCTGAATGATGTTCAGGGAGTGCTGATTGTAAACACGATCTGCCGATCCCCAAACATCTGACCGCAAAGAAGGTCCAGTAATTTTGCGCACAGCAGATTCAAAACTTGCAGTCCCATAAGATCCCACTGCCTTCTTTTCATTCTTTTTCGCCATAAAAGTGCTTTGCGCCCCGCTTTGTGGTACATGTGGAGTGATGCCAGAAAATAGGAGGGTGTGTCTATGTGTTAGAGAGAATGAGTGCGAGCAGAGTGGATAACTTTGCAACTACTATCCTGAGGTAATATGGCGGGATTACAGTAGAAAGGAGGATTCTTGTAATTTCTGAAAATGACTCCGTGACAGACAGGCCATTCAACAGGGATCAATTATAGTTTAATAAAACTTTTGCTGATTCATTTCATTCATTAAAACTTCTTGCAATACAGGGATGTTAATAGATGAAGAAAAAACTTGGGTTGCACCTGGTTTAATGAGTTGCACCCCCATTACACCCAGTGCTGATTGCCATGAGTAACAAAGATGTATCGTCATTCTTTTTCCAGCATCCCACAACCTTGTCGAGCTAGCAAACTAGGATGCTAGTGGCTACGGAAGGATTCATGTTTTTATGCCAAATATGAAAAGAGTGCAGTTTCAAAATTGCTTGAGAATTAAATTAGGCTGACAGCTGTGCTTCAGGGTTGAGGCTGCTGCAGTAGCCATTTTTGGCATGCGAGAGGGAACGCGAGGCATCTTAACTTCGACTGCAATGAGGTTTATCAATCTGCTGAAAATCCAAATTGAGCCCTTCTGTGCCAAAGGGAAGGTCTGATTGTGTACCTGTGAAGATTTAAACTCACCGCACACCATGTGCTATTCAACTGTCAACTTCAAGGTAACGGGCAAGGGGAAAAAGAACAAACGAAACACGGCACATGGAAGCAGCCTAAATTAAACAAGGTCTATATTAATTCCATTTTCTGATGTTTGATTATATTTGTTGTGGAAACATCAAGGGGAAATGTCTAGCCAGTATGACTTTCTTCGGAACCAACATTAAAAGTGAAGGTAACGGAAGAAAAATATAATATTGATAAGACGAAAGGCTTTGCCGGCTGGTGGGAAATTTGCTCCAAAATCTGCCCTTAAAGAGAGTTTGCAAGCTTACATTCCAACATGACACTTTGCTATAACACATTGTTTCTCAACCGTGTCCTCCACATTTACTAGCTTCCAGTACACCTGAGCCAAACAATCAAGAACACCGAATACGTGGTACAGTTGTGTTGCGAGCTGGGAGGAAGCAAAAATGTGAATTGTTGGGAGTTCCTGAGGATTGGATTGAGAAACATGGCTATAAGAAATTGTCTTAGTCAGTTTAGTTATTTAAATATGGACTATGTTTTAAATTTTTTTTTGTGTCTTTCTGAAATAGGATTTTTTAAATAATATATTAGTTGAAATGCATGTCTGAAATTAGCATTCATATTGCATATTGCTGAATCCTGAATCTCTGCTCCAAGTGCTTTGTAACAAGTCCTTTCAATCGGAGAAATGATTTGCTAAACGTGAATGACATTTATTGCTATTGTAATGACAGAGAAAATATAGGGCAAGTTGAAATGGTATCGTGTGCATGCTAATGGCTGCAGAGAGACAAGACTGACTGCAGTGGCCCTGCTAGGAGTCAGCAGAGCACCCATGAATATTTAATAGGATGCCATGTACTGACACGGAATGAGGCACATTCTACACAGGTCGCTGTGTGGGCACAGAGGTCATGATCACAAGTGACAGTCTCACCTGTGGTCTCTGGAGGCATGTAGTAAGGGTAAATCCCCTGTCGTCACCAGTGGGGGAGCTGCTGTTCATTCTGTTCATGCTGGTCATTTTTCCTAAACAATAATGTAATGCTCATGATAGATATAATTAAATCATATGGGAACACAACCATGCTGGCACTGCAGGTCCACACTTTGATTACAATCATGTTTCTTCAATTTTTTTTTTTTGCTTCCAGCCCTGTTGAATACCCAGGTGTCACATGACAGGGCCCCAAGGAGTTCACTGAAGTGCCTTGCTTTGGGGTGACCTAACAGTGACATTCACAGCTGCTGACATCTACCAATCTGACCAGCATAGTGGTGACCTCTCTCCTGCTTCACTTGATCCCACTTCATAACCTTCACTGGTCTCCTAGGAGCTTCCAGTGTTGCTTAGTCCAGTCACTCTACTTGGGACTTGCTAATTCTACTCAATTTGTTTGTGATCATATAGTTTGGTCATTGGTTGTTTTTCTTTCTATCAATTATGTTGATGGTATGTCATTATCTGTCTTCTTGTGTTAAGCTTTATGCTTATTTATGGGCAAAGCTTGTCTGCTTGTAAACCTGCTCCGTGCTGATTTGTAGACTTGACAAAGTGGACTTAACAAGGTTTTTGTTGGTTTGCTGTGGAACGTGGCTGAAAACTAACATACTCATCTCAACTGCACCATGAGCACTATGAATTAAATAGATGTGTGTGGGTTTTTATTATTTTTTTGTGTTTTTCTACAGACATTAATCGTCCACTATTAAAGATATGCTTATTAGCCCTCATGTTCCATAAAATATATCATCAAGCGCTATGCACTCCTTTTGTACTGTGTATTAAATGGGGAAAATAATCTATAAAGCACTAATGTTTCAGAGGAAATGAAACACAAGCATGCTGTTTAATATGCTTAAAAAACTTAAAGTTAAATCGATTTGCACTGACTCCTGTGTATGTTAAGGATCCTTGTCATCCTTCTCGAATATATGCTTAATGATTCTAACTCCATAAATTTGGTGGCAGGATTTTAAAATTTAAAATCGCAGTTTCCCTTTGCCCTCTCAACTCGGCAGACTGTTTTGAAAACCTACCTTTGACGGTCATTTGTTTCCTCTGCTGAAAGTGATATTCCTGAGAAATTTGCGAGGCTAGTAGCAAACTGAAAGATAAGCAGCGGAAAATGAATAGGTCTGTTTTAAACACGCAGCTCGTTTTATGAGGTGCTGCTTTTCCGACACACTCTCTTAATCTCTAAGCTTGATATTTCGCCCCACGTCGAAGTTTTAAATCGACGTGACCGCATTTCTGCAGATTCTTTAGTGTACTGTAGTCTTTTCCCCTCACTAAGGAGCTTATTATTCCCCAGATAATACAGGCTTTGTAGCCGCCCTGCATACGGGCATAGCCGCTGTTTCACCTCCACAGGACCAGGACCCGGACCCAGTCGAGAGGGTTACGCGCCGTCGTTTGCCGTCTCCATGGGGGCGGCACCAGTTCGCAAGAGTTGCGAAATGCTGGAGTGTGACACCAGTCTTGTGCGAGGAATCGCTGTGGCGTGTACGTACATCGTCGTGTTAATGCATTCACTGAGAAATTACAGTTTGTCGCAAAAATTAGGTTTCGGGTCCACGGAAGGCAGGTGAACCTGTGAGATCCAGTTATGAAAAATTTCCAGTCAAATTATTTTGTTGTTTTTTTTTTTAGTTTTGTGGTGTACACATCAAGTTTCTGTTGTGAATCTGACCCATCTCCATATATTTTTTTGTGGGGGTTGCAGGTAGTTTAAAGTTGAGGACATGGATCTGTTCTTGAAATAGTGCAGACTTAATCAGATTCAGAATATTTCTTTTATCTACACTGATACTATATATTTTTGTGAATTAGTCAATGTGGCCATTGAGTTTTGAACTTCTCTCTTACAGTCCAAAAACAAGACAACTCAACCTAACAACACCGTCTAGGGGGTCACGGCTATTTGGGGAAATCATTGTAAATGAACCCAAATTGTTTTAAAGTATTTGAAAAACATTAGTAAATCTAGATTTGCACACGTTCTCTAGCCTTCTCTAATACCAGCGCTCTCACATTTAATCAAAAGTTAGGAGTGAAATTACCCTGCCTATTCCATTCATTCGATCTTGCTGTTCCACCTTTTCTGTGCTCCATCTGTGTTTACATTCACGTAACAACGTGAAGGGGAAAACTCCACCCCTTATGTCCGTGCATTGTCCAATAATTCTATATAACAGGGCACCTTGGTGGGCGTTATCCCTTATGCCTCAGTGTGAGAAATGCAAGGTGTGTTGTGTGAGCGTGTGATCTGGTGGAAATGCGTGTGTCTCACGATCAATGTGTGAGACTGGTGGTGCTTATTCAGTGCAGGATCACAGGGGCCTGGGGCCCTTTTCCCAGGAGCACAGCACAAAAGTCAGGAGGTTGCCATCGACGAGGTATGAGGATTTACAGAGCACACATAAGCACACAATCTGAATCAAAATCCTTTATTTCCAATGCAAGGAATCTGTCCTTTTGCAGGTAACCGCAATGAACATACAACATGCATCCCATCAGAAAATTAAGCTAAATATGTTATAATAATTAGATGTAATAAGTTATATGTGTGAGAAGAGGAGCAGTTAAAAAGTGAGTAAAATTAGTAAATAATGCAAAAAGGTAAAATTACAAATAAGGCAAAGGAGTAGTATGGATAACTACAGTGAAATCTGTCCAGTGATTATGTGCTGTTAAAATGTATAGTATGTCCAGTGATTATGTGCTGTTAAAATGTATAGTATGTCCAGTGATTATGTGCTGTTAAAATGTAAGTGTAAATGTTCAGTTGGTCGTGGAGGAGGGTGTGGGAAGTGCTTGATTTATGATAGTGATGGCCTGAGGAAAGAGGATGTGCAGGCGGTCATTTAGTTCAAGCCTTTAGGGTTCCTACTCAGACTTTGCTGAGATGGGAGATGCTGGAAGTGGGAGTGGCCTGGATGGGAGGGGGCAGATGTGATTTTCGTTACCCCCCCGGATAAGTACAGGTCTTCAAGGGGGGAGCCAGCATCCCATGGCTTTCATTGCACCCTAGGTAATGCCTTGCAGTTTCTGCTTAGAGTGTGATGATGCAGAACCAAAGCAGACGGAGGTGGAGGATCTGATGACTAATTCCATTATGGCTGTGACAGCTTTGTTAAGGGCTTGTTAAGCTCTTGCTGGAAGTAACTGCACTGTTGGGCTTTTCTGGTTACATTGGTAATGTTCCTGTCCCCCAGGTGCTGTTGGATGGTGATGCCTATGAATTTTGAAAGACTCAGTTCTGCTGACTGTGGCGCCATGTATTTCAAATGGAGGTGGTGGGACGTGCTTTTTTCCTCAAATCGATAATTGTCTCAGCAGTTTCGGTGTGTTCAGCGTTACTCCACACCATGACATCAGTCACCTTACTTCATCCCAATAAGTGGACTCATCACCCTTTGAGATGACTCCAACCTGCCTGGTGTCGTCTGCAACCTTAAAAAGTTTGACAGAAGTGCTTTTTCAAGCACAGTCAGTAGTGTATAATATAGAGCAAGGGAGAGAGTACATCTCCTTGTGGAAAGGAGTGCTTGAGAAGAGAAGCTCCGAGATGTGGGGTCTCACCTTAGCAATGGATCCTGGAGTGGTGTCTGAATGTAGGTTGGGAGGTATGATCAGGATCAGCTCCTGTTATTGTAATGTATCCTGAGTGTCTGACCTGTTCGTCATGGGGGGGGGCACAGGTGCCTCACATGTGATGGGCGATTCATGAAACTGTCTCTTCTTACTGTGGGAGGAAATCTGAGTAATCAAGTAAAATAAGATCAAGTAAGAATTACTAAATAGTTGTTACCTGCAAATGGGTTGGTACCCTGTTCTGGGTTGTTCCCTGCTTTGCCCCCATAGCCTCTGGGATATGCCACAGAGCCTCTGCTACCCTGAATAGGACAAGCGGTTACAGAAAATAGATGGGTGGATGTTTGTGGTTGCCATCTTTTTAAATGTTTTTAATGACTTTTGACAAATCCTGAGGATGAAATATAGAAAAACTCTTAATGTCAGGTTACAGTGGGTCTTCCCTTTTTTGTTGGAGAATGACAGTGTGGCACAGATTTCAGCATTCAAAATCTCTGGATGGATCATCAGCGTCTTTTCCAGTTAAGAGGGGCATTGACACTAAAGTAAACATGACTTCTTTTAGCAAAACTGCAGGGGCCTTATTTCCCCCCATATGCATTTGAGCTCTTGGCTTAACCCTCAGCGACCTTCGCCAGAATGAATTTTAAGGACCTGCTGAGTTGAGCAATTGTCCTATTGGCAAAGGTACTTTGAGACAACAGGGGTAAGGGCATCTGGGTTAATAACTGGGGAGTTACTTTTTATAATTCATTCGGGTTTTCATAAACATTTTTGTGTTTGTGTTTGATCAGTTTTATCTAAGCTGGCATTTAGATATGCAGGTAGTTTTCCAGAAAGCTGTACTTTTTTGTAACCTTTGCAAGTGCTTTTGAGGACTGCATGTTTACATATTTCTCCCTGTTCTGCTTGATTCATTCTCTGGCCTCAAACTACCCGCCTCCACCAGCACCCGTCTTGCTAATGAGGGGGTGTGGCCTCATCCCTCCCTCTTCACTGTCTCCACCTACTGTAGATCTCTCTCATGGCAAGAATTCACAGGGACTGCAATGGGGTAAACATCTCAACACATGAGGAGGCACAGTATTGATGCTAAGAGGTAAAAATGCAAGATGCTGCCACCGGATCTGACCTAGGAATGAAAGGAGGTGGGGACCAGGCAGGAAAAATCAAACCCGCATGTGACCTGCAATCAACAAGGAAGTCATGGCTGAACAAGGGTGCTTTTCCCATGATACCTCCATAAGCATGAATGAGCAGTTCATAAAATGAAAGGAATGCGTGATCTAGCATTAAAACTAACTTGGCAGTGGCCTTAATGAACTTATTGTCCTTGCAGTTCTTCAGCCAATTAGTAAAACCAATTATGGGGAACCTCGCACTAGGCTGACTGAGCTTTTTTCCTTCTCCTGCCAATAATGAACTCAATGTGGAACCTGATTTGAAAAGGACTGCATGGTCAGAGCAAAATTCAATTGGGAGACCTAAGAGCTCCGCCCAACCCCCACATCCATGCTGTGCCAGGTCTGGTGTAACAGCCGAACACACCTGTTCCTGGTATTTAGTGCTCTTGTTTGCTTGGTTCAGGAGTGCTGGGAACTGGGAGGAACCAAAAATGGACTGTCTAGGGGTCACCAAGGACTGCATTGGGAAACACTCTGGAGGACACTGGAGCTGGGAAGCTGCAGATGAAGGGGAAGGCGAGCGTTTTGGCCTTTCTGGTGTTTTATGTATAGATTTAGGAAATGAAGTACCTCCATAGTCTCCCATCAGCTAATGGCATTTCATTTCCAGATCTTCCCCATTTATATTTTGTGATATTTGAATGTGTCACCAGCCATCTTGCATTAGTGTTAGCATGTCCAGCTGATATCTTGGAATACAGGCAGTCCCCACATTATGAACGAGATCTGTTCCCTAAGTCTGTCTTTTGAGTCAAATTTGTAGGTAAGTCAGAACAATAATGACACAGTATATTATGATAGTAATAATATTGAAATAATAAAAGTCCACATACCCCTTTCTAGCGACCTCTTAACCCCCTCAGACCTCCAGGCTGGTGGTAAGGCTGTCCTACTGCATTACAAGCAATCTTGCTTCCATTTCGGAGACGGCCATCATCCCAACTGACTGGAAAATGGGACTTGTTCCTTTTTGATAAGGGAAGGATGATTGCCTGAATTGTGGCAACTACAGGGGGATAATACTTATTATATCTGTGTCAGGTAAGGTCCTTGCTAGGGTCATCCTCAACAGGATCTTTAATCACTTGCTCGCTACCAGCAACCAAAGCAGTCTGATTTTACACCTAAGAAGTCTACTATTGACAGCAGCCTGACAGTGAGATCGAGCACAAACGTGAATATCGGCAGTGTTCCTTTGCAGCCTTTGTCAGTTTTCATAAAGTGGTCAACTAAGCTGATCGAACTGCCCTGTGGGACATCATGGCTGGACACCATGGCTGGCATGTATACTGATACTGTGAGTACTGTGCAGAGTGAAAGCAGAATCTCTCAGTTTTTCTCAGTTGATTCTGAAGTTTGTTAGAGGTATGTTCTCGCTCCTACTCTGTTCACTGCTTGCATAGAAAGTGTTGGGCAGGGTTGTGGGGTCCAGTGGCTGTGGGGCATCTGTTGGTGAAGAAAGATTCACTGATCTTGACTTTGCTGATGATGATGTGATTATTGCAGAGTAAATGGATGCTGTAATTGGGGCTCTCGAGAGACTGAGAGAGGAGTCTGAGTGTCTGGGCTTGCAAGTGTCCTGGATAAAAAACCAAAATCCAGGCCTTTAATGACCTCTTAGTCACAGCCATCAGCAGTGTGTCTGTCTGCGGACAGAATGTCATCCGTGTCAAGAAGTTCACTTACCTCAGCAGCGACATTCATATCCCTGATGACTCTTCCTATGAAGTCTACAAATGGATTGAGAGAGCATGGGGGGGTCCTGAGGTCACTGCAAAGAGATGTGTAGCACGCCTGATATCTTTGTAAGAGGACGAAGGTCCAAGTCTTTAGAGTGCTAGTGCTCCCTGTTTTGCTACGAGACATGGACACAATCCAGTGACCTGAGACGAAGACCGGGCTCCTCTCGTACTGTGTCTCTTCGGCTCATTACTTGCATTGGGGGGGAGCATCAGTGACCATGTGGGTGATCCAACTCTCAGGATCCTCATTGCTGAGGACCAGAGCAACTGGACCAGGCCAATGCCCATGTAACACCAGGCTGTGGTACATAGTTGGCCATTTCTGGAGGGTAGAATTCGACCGCATGTCTGCCTTGGGGGTCGCCAGCTGGGATCCCGTGGGGTTTCATCATGTGTTGGATATGGCAATGGGCTGTACCAGTGTATGGTCCCCAACCTGACTTGACCTGATGATAAAAATAACTGCATACGGTACTGTACCTCAAGCCGACAAACTGCTGACATGACGCAATGTTCTCATGAGCCTAACAAAGAAGTGCTTGCATACTTTATTATGAACCATTGTGTTTCACTCAAATTTTTTATATAAAAGACTTTGTATGTAAGTACGAGTTATCCGTAAATTGGACATTCTTAATCCAGGGACTGCCTGTGTTTATTCAATAAGGTACCAAAAAGGGGAGCATGGTTATTTTCTTCTTTGCCTTAATCGAATCGTTTGCAGGGCATGAAGTGGTCATTCCCTCAGATTGCCTTATGTATAATAGGTATAGTAATTTAAGGGCCGTAAAGACTTGTGTACCATATTATTAGTACACTGATTTGCCCATGCAGCAACAGGATATAAATATGAAGCTATTTATATTCAATGGGGCATGTGTTTGTAATATAAATGGTAATAATGTGTAACCTTCAATAGTGTGTAAAACAGGGTGGGGGTTACAAGGAGCAGGGGTCCTGATCCACTTTACAGACACACATGTAACACTTGCATCACAAGGCGGTACTCAAAGTAGTGCCAGGGTTCTGGGGGTCTGAGTTTCTATTTAGAAAACCTCTCCCTGTCCGTTTGGTAAATGTCATGTGCAATATGAAGGGACTGTCTTGTCACAGTTCTACAAATCGATGTCTGGGATTGGGTGGGACTTTACCAGCACTTGAGATATGGGCAGCCTGTTGACATCGGACCCCCTGCTAGTCCAGCCTAAGATGCTTTTGTTCTTATCCATTGTGTTTTGACTTTGTGTTTGAACAGTTTGCTGTGCACGTGAAGGCAGCTTTTTTGGGATGGATGCTTTGTAACAATGAATTGAATTGGGGGAAAATAAAGAGGGTTTTTTCCTCTTTGTATCTCTTTGTATTCGAACTACTCTGGTAACTGAAGGTTGAGGCTGAAGAGGACCTCCCTTCATGAGGGAGTAGCTGACTGGGACACCGACATCGCGTTTGCATAAATATTTATCTTACATTCATCTGGTTTGAATGTAGGCCATGCTGATGAATTTGTATCCTTTTGATGGAGGAGCTTTAAGTTTGTAGATAACAGTAACATTCTGTGTGCTGTTGTTATACAAGATCATGTCATGAGTATTGGATTGGATTATGCTTAACAGCTGCTTGTGAAATTCCTATAGAATTAATTGTTTTATTTCTTAGTTCTCTGCAGATTTGTACTCTTATTTATTCAGACATGGCAATTCAGGTGTACAGTGATTCACTGGAGTATGTGGAGAACACTGTTATGTTTAAAAATAAAAAGTACATTCTTTCATCTGCTGTTACCATTTAAGGACATTCTCTTTCCTTGCTTTAACCAAGCTGTTAAATTTCACTGATGATAATATAATGCTTTCTTCGGCATCTGTCTTCTGATTGGCCGTAACGAGTGCAGTGTGGGTTAGGCCACTGTGCTCGTAATAAGAAGGTTGCTGGTTCAGATCTCTTGGTTGGAAGAATGATTTCACGGTTAGCCACTTGAGCGAGACCCATAACTACAGTTTCTCCAGGGACTGGCTGACTCCACTTTCTCAGTTGTATGTCGTTTTGATAAAAGTGTCAGCTAAATAAATGAATGTAGTAAAAGTAAGAGGAATGAAAGGATCACGGCATTCATTATGGTGCTCAGTGAGACATGATGTCAGAGGTGGTGCGATCATACCCCTCCAGGAAAGCCAAGGTCTCTGAACTTCTTCCTGTCCTCGTTCTACCTGCTGGACTCTCAGCAGTGTTGGCGGAATAGTCTGATGGAATGCATCATTCCAATCGGGGCAGAAGTGCTGCATTATCCTGGCCCGTCCACATTCCTCTGGCGAAGCTGCAGCCTTTTAACAACAAACAGCCTGTTTATCGAAGCAGCTGCATGCTCAGTGCTGCTACCAGGGTCAGCTGAGGACACTGGCATCTAAATCCTATTAAATCCTTTTCATCTAATGTCTTTTTAAGAAAACAGTTATCGGGTGAAAGAAGTTTATTTTTCGTTTGCTAGTTTTTTTTTATTTTTATGTAAAATAATGCGTGTTGTCATTTTGGTTTCGTGTGGGGGGTTAGCATTTAATTCTGGCATCCCACAGAGGCTACTGTAATGGCATTATTCCCTAATCTTTCAAAAAACGAATTACTCTCTTTACTCTTCCCCTTCAAAGAGACTGAAAGGTTAATGTGAGGAAAAGGGTGAGCCCATTCTCCCCCACCTACCCATGTGAGCGAAGCGTCTTCCCGATAAATGGTGGAAAGAAATGTAAAGCAGAGTTGCTTATACAAACTGCCGCTGACTTAGTGCCCAGCATAAATGAGTACACCCCAAAAGATTTCTTAGAAAATCATCTGTCGCTCTTTAGAATTAATACTGTCTATGGGATCCTACGCCATAAAATATTCCAGCAAACCTGTTTCATTCGCTGCAAATGAGATTTTTCCCTATAAAAATCAAAACATGGATTTTTTTTTAACAACAAAATGACTTAAGACCATGGTGCAAAAATGAGTACAGCCCAGTGAAGGTCTTAGGAATGAAACTCAATAAAATGCTAATTCAGAGGAATTCAACAATAGATGAGTGCTGTACACTCAGTCATCACACAGGTGGCCACTAGGTAATTAGTGGTGGTATTTAACAAATAAAGTTCCCTCCCTTTCAATGCTGACAATAGTGGCACCACATGGAATCAGTCAGAGTACAGTAGTAAAAGTGATTCAAAAATTCAAAATGGATGGACTTCTGGTAAGCCCCGAGACGTCCAGGCCCTCTATGGAAGCTAACACCTCGACATTAGCATTTTGTGATGTGAAGAGTTGAGGAAAATCACCATGCAAGTTTATCACAGTTAGTGAAAGCAAGAGAACGCCAAACTGGGGTGATTGTTTCTCATGACGTCATATTCACTGTAGAGGAGTGACACACAAGAGTGATATCTATGAAGGGAGCCACTGCTCAAGTCAATGAACACAAAAGCTGGTTTAACATTTGCCAGGGCCCTGGTGACGAAGATGAAGACTATTGGGACTCCATACTTTGGAGTGATGAGACAAAGGGTAAATCTTTTTGGAACTGATGTTGTCCAAACTGTATGACATCACAAGGGCCAGGAGTATGATTAAAAATGCATGGTACCTACAATAAAGCATGTTGGTGGCGGTGTTCTTCTCTGGGGCTGTTCGAGTGCTGGAGGTGTCAGGGAATTGCACTTCACTCATGGCATCGTGAATTCATAGATATGCTGTGAGATGCTGAAAGAGAAGATGGTACCATCTCCCCGTGCCCTGGGTGGTCGGGTACTCATTCAGCGTGACAATGACCCAAAACATGCATCCAAGGCCACTGCTGCATTTCTGAGGAAGAACAAGGTGAAAGCGATTCTGTGGCCAAGCATATCTGCTGACCTCAACCCAAAGGGCACCTGTGGGGAGTTCTGGAAGAACAGGCTGAGCATCATTCTCCATCCAGCATCCAGGTTCTGGAAGAGCTCATTCTCTAAAAATGGAGAAAGATGTGGCAGTATGTTGCCAGCTTCTCCATTCCATGTCTAGAAGAGTCAAAAAAATGTTTTGTGTCAAAAAATCTGCTAATGGTTCTTATGGTTACTGAGTAATCGATAAAAATCTTTATTTTCAAAGGGGGTATACTCATTTATGCTGGGCACTGTATAGCTGGCGTGACAAACTGCTGTGGGTTACATGACATCCTGCTGCTGTCGGTGTTCGTGAGCGTCAGGTGAGTCACCAAGCATTTTATGTTTTGGCTAGCCAGGGAGAAAAAAAAGTTTTTGTTTCTTTGCAATTTGTGCAATCATTTGTTGCGAACTGCATCTGGCGAGTTATTTACTCCCCCATTAAATGGACAGCACCTCCTGAACAGGCTTTTACCTCACTGAGCCAAATTCAATAATTCTTCCTCTTAGAGGACACACAGTGCACAAGGCCTCAAAGAATGTGACTTGATCACCTAGCTGCAGGGGAAGCAATTACAAACAAAACTGGAATTAAACTAAAAAGTATTGGCCTGGAATTGCAATTGCATGCAGATTATAGTGAACCGATTCCTTAGCTGGGAACCATTTTGATGGTTTTTGTGATCGTGTAATAACGAACACCGTGGGAGGTATTGTGTGTGTGGTACCATGTTAGTTATATCGGGGGGGGGGGCACTGGGCTTGTAAGGTGGCATGTGACAGAAGCAGTGAGTGTTTATAACATATTTATGGAGTGGAGGCACAGTGTAAAGTAGGGGCCTCTAATGCCTGGGTCGCTACTCTCCTGATTCACGCTGCCAGCTGGTGCTCTGCCAATGCCCAGTCGTGCTGCTTTGGTGCCGGCGGGTGGCACGGCTCTAAGCCTCTAGATGCGTGACTGAAGGCGGGCGGGGGGACTACAAGGGGAGCAGATGTTCCCTCCCATCTAAACGTGATCCTTAACTAAAATCGGGCCACTTAATATCCAGCTTTGCAAACTGGTTGGCTGAATCTGAAAGCCAACATTTACTGGCATTAATGTTGTATAAATACAGACGCTCCTCGGGTTACGTTCCGATAAACCTATCGTAAGGCGAAAATCCATTTTAATACTGTACACCTAACCTAACAAATCTGATAGCCTAGCCTACCTTAAACATGCTTAGATCACTTACATTAGCCTATAGTTGGGCAAAGTCATTAACACAAAGACTAATTTATATTAAGGTGTTGAATATCTCGTAATTTATTGAGTAATGTATTGAAAGTGAAAAACATTTGCCCATTGTGAAGTCGAAATATCGTAACACAGACCATCGTCTGTAAATAACTGTTTTTCTAAAACCTTTTTAGTCCACTTGGTGAAATGTAGTCCACTATGCATGTGTCGGTTGGTGCCCATCTAATCTCTGGTCGACAGTAACTTATGTGAATATGGCAACCAAAACCCTGGTATGCTTCTGCAACCTTCCCGGCTCCCTTCCTTGGATTCCATACATTAGATGAAAATGAGTCTGAACGTTCTGAAATCACTGGAGAATCTTTCCCACAAACAGAACATGGAGATGCTTATGGCAGCTATTCAGATGCAAGGTATGGTGCTGCCTTCAGGATCCTCCTATGAAGTTATATTCTCCTCTGAATAGTAGCGAAATAGGCTTCAATCCGTTGACATGTTTGGATGTTTGTCTGAGTTCTCTAGTCCCACTGTGGACAGACGGTGCCCTCCCATGTGACTTAATGTCATGGTCTGATTAGGCCCCAGGCTCCTGCTGTCGGATGTCAGCCTTCCAGATATTCCTTTGAAGGAGCTCTGCTGCTCTTTAGGTGTCACCAATCGGAAGCCTGTTCTGTCCTGGTGGGCGTGGCCTCATAGGAGTATATGCCTCCACACAAAAAGGTCTTTTTATACACGCGAGTTGAGTGTGCAAGTGGGCTGTGCCCTGATTCTGAGGCTTTGGGGGGGGAGGCTACTGACCGCTCTCACTGAGCTACTGGGAGGGGTCACAATATCTGCTTAACAAATTTGCTGTTTGAATGGTAAATCAAAGCAAACATGGGCGGGGTGGGATTTGTAGCTTGGCAATTAACCCATTGTCTTACACGTGAGCGAAGACGGAAATCGCTGTGGTACTGTATCATCGTAAGGGTTTTCTGGGGCGTGGGCTGCAGTCTCCTACGGGCTGGACGTCATCATTCTGCCAGTTTGCAGCCATTCGATAAGATGAAAACAAGCCATGATGAGTCACAGGAAGGGATGCTTCTTCCGTTAAAGTCAATATAAGCTTTATTTAGCAGCTTATTTAACGGCTCTGCTGCCGGTAGGGAAGAGTATTTCCAGCTCTGGCTCGCATATCTTCCCATTTTGGTTCCGCCGCGTGCCAACAGTTTAAATGCATTTAATGGAAATGAGCCGATAGTTCTGATTGACAGCGATACAGTACTCACAATGCCATACCCATGATGCAGTGCTCCCTCTGTGGGGCTATTAGTTCTGGTAGTTCTCATCTTTGAGTCTGCAATCTCATTTTGATTCTGAACAGAGATTTCATCAGTTAAAGAGGTGTGTGTGTGTGTGTGTTGGGGGGGTGGATTATGATTATATTACATCGTGGGGAACAAATGCAAAAACCTGTTATTTTGTAATTGTGGGGACCATTTTTCAGGTCCCTATAATGGCCTGTGAATGCAATCAAAAAAAAAAAAAAAAGTGCCTAAAGTGGGTAGGGGTTAAGGTCGTTATGGGGGGATTAGAGTTTTCTCCATGGAAATGAATGGAGAGTCTCCACAAAGATATAATTGTGTATGTATGTGTGTGTGTGTGTGTGTGTGTGTGAGAGAGAGAGAGAGAGAGAGAGAGAGAGAGAGAGAGATTGAAGGTGGTGAGATGAGAAGAAAACGATAAAACCAGGAACTAGACCACTGAATGCCCATGATGGTAAATGACAGTGCTGCCTGAGCCCTGGTGACTGAGCAGTTACCAGGCACGCTCACAAGTGCCAGGAGTGCCGTGCCTCTCCACCTGTGCTGCCTGCGATGCTGCCTGCGATGCTGCCTGCGATGCTGCCCGCTCACGTGTTCGTTCTGGCAGTTTGCCACATGGGAAAACGCCAAGGGGAGCTGCGCCGTGGCTCGTTCGCGCTATGCCGAAGGATTTCCGTCTATGGCTATGCCTCCACTGCATTCTGCTTAAATACACGGTAGCAAATCAGAATTGGTGTCATTGTCCAAGTATGTCCACATACACAGAGGGATTTTGTCTCCAGTTGTCTGCGACTCTTATGCATGCAGTAGATACAAACACAGCTGAGACAAAACAGTGGTTACATACAGTCCATTTGATATATACAATGTAATGGTATGGTTGATAAATATAGAAGAAGTATAGGAGTGCATGTCACTGCAAGGAATGTTGGAGTAAATACATATGTACAAAACAATGCAGTTAGTAGTGAATTGTTTACGTCAGTGCGGTTATGGAGAGTAGCAGTGCGACTGTGAAATACAGCAGCAGTGCCTGTGGTTTAAGTCGCAGAGGCTTTTATGGTAGATGGCGAGAGCTAACAGCATGCAGCTTTTCCACCCACCTGCACTGATAGATGGGTGCCGTTCTGCTAACAGCCGTTCCACGCCTCAAAAAGAACCATTTTACGATTGATCCATGGGAAGGTTCCTGGCACCGGTGCCCGAGAGTTCACCTCGTGATTCGGGCTGTCTATCTGTGAACCTATTGGTGACCAGCGTGTCCGGGTTTGCTGAGAGGCGGAGCCTGATTTCCTGCGGTTTACTCTCTGCTTTGATCCACATCCAGGCAGTCAGGGATCTGCTCCTGACTCTCAGGCTGACACAGACACACACAGGCAGGAGTAGAAATATTCTTTGAAGAGCAAATAAGTGTATCAACAAATCATCTCAGAGTCTTTTCGGCAGTTATAACAGTACAGAAGAACATGATTGCTTCTAGAGGATTATCAATAGATTATAACACTACAAAAGAGATCTTGATATTAATAATGTTTTAAAAAATACATGGGAAACTCTCAGACTGTGCATTCTTCTTGAAAATGATTATTTTATATGTATTCTTGAACATTTTAGATTAAGTCCTCCTGCCAATATTACTCCTTTGAAAGACAAATTTAAAATATGAGTGGTTTGTAATAATTTACTGCTAAACGGATATTTGGTACAGTAACAGATAGCAAAGTGAAAACATCCTACGCCAGAATGCTGCAGAGTCCAGTCCCATCAGGGGACGTGCTTGATAAGGCAACTAAGCCTGATTTAATCAAGTTATGGTACCTTCTGTCGCACATGTTTTAATTGTGTGCAGTGGTACTGTAGCTCCTAGTCATACATCCCAGACATGAGCCCCGCTTTGTCGTCAAAACCGTGAGTGGAGTGTGTGCATGCGTGCGTGTGTGTGTGTGTGTCTCTCCTGCTGTGCTGGTCCTGGGCTGGACCTACCCCCGCCCCCCGCATCCCCAGTGTGTGGTGCCGCCACTGCTGCTACTGGCAGACAGCTCTATAATAAGCACCTGAGCCGCGGTGCTGTCATGTCACTGGATCAGCCGCCCGCCATCAGCTGCTCGCCAAATTCAAATGCGCCTTAATTTTGGCCCGAGCGGTGCGCTCGGTGCTGTCAGTCTAAACTTAGCGCGATTTGGGAAATGGGGCTTAGCGAGTGCACGGGAGGAAGGGGGGGTGTGGTGGGGCCTCGACGCAAGGACAGGTGTTGGATGTCAGACGGAGCTGTGAAACAGGGTGGGGAGGCTGTCATCGGCCTGCCGCAGCTCCCGCTGTCCTGCATGCCATCCCCTCAGCTGCCTCTTTCTCTGTCCTCTGCTCTAGGTATTATTTTTATTTTTTGTTTAACTACAGCAGAGCCTGTAGAAGCTGGGCGACTGTAGGCCATAATACTCTCCATAACAGGCCTGTCTCTCCTGTGGTGGGATCCTCCCCAATCTGAGCATTAGCTGAAATGCTAAGCAGCCCCAGTCCCAGTCACAGCCCCACCCACTCTCCAGCTCCTGCTCCACATCCGTTTCCCCCCTGGACAGCGGGCCAGCACCCCTGCTCACAGTACTTCTCTACCTGGGGGCTGATCACCATGATGTTTCATTACCGCGTCCCTCTTGTGGATTTTTCTGGGAAAGTTGCCATTTTTTCCCAGGGATTCTGAATGATGCTGTGCCTCGACCATGTTCCATGTGCAAGTACTGGTGCCGGTATCAGTCAGTCTGGGGGAGCGGGGGGCAGGTATGGGTGTGACATTCCTTTGTCATGGAAATTTGGTAGTGCAATCCAGCTCATTTAATTCCCTGGAGTGATGTAATCGCACTGGGCAGAGTGCGTCCAGACAATCTCCCTTGGATTCATATGGCGAAGGACAGGGGTCCCTGCTCTTCTGCGGCCGGCTCACGCTCCCATATCCATACTTTCCTCGGACCGATTTGCATTCTCCCATCTCCTGAGTGCCGTGCATTTGACCCCTTTACACGTCATTAGCGAGGGGGCCATTCTGCCTGCAGGTGACTGGTTCGGCTCAATTGTCACATCCTGCATTCCATTTCAACCTGGGAGTCAGAATTTTAGAATTCCAATTTGTAAAATTCAACTGGAATGAGGCCTGAAGCCGGAGGTCCGACTCGGAAAGTCAGCAACTTCTGCTACTCCGACCTTAGATTCGCTACGGTGTTTGTGTGCACAAAATACTGCATAATACATTGTTGTCGTCTGGTATTGTTAAGAATAGCTAACATTGAACCTGGCTAGATCTGGTGTTGCTGAATATCTTTCCGACTTGTTGTACTGGAGCGCGGTCCACTTGGGTGTGACATCATTACCAGCTCCGACTCCCTACCTCCGAGGTAAATGTAACACAGCATCACTAACAGGCCTGTCAGTCACTCACTCAGACCGAACCCATCACCTTCAAGCCAAGTTTGCTGCATTCACAGTGTTCTTTTCCTTTAATGTTTATGTCCAAGATCAGTTTCAGAAATACTCAGGCCTGTCTGTGTGAAGTAGAGGCGGGCTGGCGAGAAGCCAGGGACCCCAGATTGAAATGCATGCCCCCCCCCCCCCCCAACCCGCACGTCTACCTTGGCGTGGCGTGAGAGTTTAATTCGCTAGTTTCCTTGGTGAAGACGACCTCCCTGGACCGGTGTGTCTGGAAGCCCGGCGCCTTCAGTGAGAGGCCAGAATAATCCGGAAGGGGGGGGGGGGGGAGATTGAGTGGTAGTGTCAATGGGGGATTAGGGTTAAGGCGGGGGGTGCTGTTTGAGGCGCCCGGGTGACTCGACACTCCTTCAATGTGTAGGGGGGGTCTCCCAGGAGGCGCGTTCAGGGCCAAGGGGCCTCATGTTCTACACACAGATGCTAATTGGATGCGATTATCTAATTTAAGCTCTTTCAGGTCTTTCATGCCTATTGTACTCATGGATTTTCCATGCTGCGATTAGTGAGACCAGAGCCCTATCTGAAGAACTGCAATTTGGGCTGGTGTTGCTTCGTCCCTTTATCCAGTCTCAGACGTGCTTACCTGTCATGCTAGGCTCTCACCAGGGGGTGTGATGTGCGTGTCAGTCTTTGGGAAATGAAGGGTTTCACTGTCTGTGCTTGAATAAGTAAATCTTAAGCACAATTTAGTTTGTTGGTGTGCTGTATGCTGTGTGATAGATGGTAACTGGAAATGCAGTAAATACGAGTAGTGGTCACATTATTTCTGTTCAAACTGTACAATTTGGTGCAACTTTGCATTCAGGCTCTGTGCGATGTGTCAATGTATTGACCGCTCTCTTAAGCCATCCTCCCCTCCGAGATGTTCCTGCCTGCACGCGGCCACAAAAAAACAGAGATACTGGCAGATTTACAAACTTTACTCACCCTTCACTCTACGATCACCGCAACCCCAGGGAAATCTGAGCTAACCCTGTGATTCCATTACACATGAAACACACTGTTCAGGGTTCGAATATTAGTGGTATTTTAATCTTCTGACGGTAATGTGTGTGTGTGTGTGTGTGTGTGTCCATTATTTTTTCAAAGATGCTCTAACTGTGTACAGGAAAAGCTTTATATTAATGCAATATCTAGTATTTCAGAGCTGGGCTATCTGTAAGTTGATAACAGTAACTGAAATATGATTTCAAAAGTCATAAAAATGGTAGCAGAATATCCTATGCAGGCTTGCGTTGAGTTACCCCTGATTGAGTCACATCCAATTGCATTGTAAATGATAGTAAATATTATGCACAAAACAAGATGCCTGGAAGCGGAGGTAGTAGGCCATTAGTGGGTGTATTGCTTTGTGTAGTAGGTGCAGGAGAATGGCCATTAACTGATAAGACCCTTATCAATGACCCACTGCCCATAACTAACTTGTAATATAATATGTATACAGTAATGTATATATGATGTAGAGTTACAATAGCAAGATATGCTTAACTTGACTGTGTCCAGTGGTCCCAGTCTCAAATGCATATACAAGTCGATGCAAGGTTTTATATGATGCATAACTTTCAAAAACACCTAATTCCTCCTTATTCTGTTCTGTATTCCTCCATATTCCAATATCCCCATATTCTGTTCCGTATTCCTCCATATTCCAATATCCCCATATTCTGTTCCGTATTCCTCCGTATTCCAATATCCCCATATTCTGTTCCGTATTCCTCCGTATTCCAATATCCCCATATTCTGTTCCGTATTCCTCCTTATTCTAATCCCTCTATATTCTGTTTCACAAATGATACATGCAGAAATTTAAAAGTGGAACAATCCATGATCATGAATCTATATTTTAACTAAGATGCAGCAGACGCAGCCGTAATTCTGCGGGGAAAACAGCTGTGTCTTCTTAATTCCTTTCAAATTTAACCCAAGACAGTAATATAGGGGAAATGGAGACCATGGCCAGAGGGAAGCTTTGGTTTTAATACTGCAGCACAGGTGATTTCACATGCTTTTAATTTTTTTCCAATATGGAATGAAATCTCAGGGTAAAAATGGCTTGGATTAGCCAGACTTTACCGTAATACACATAACAGTAATGCGAGAGACGTGACAGGGTTTCTAAATGGTACAGTAGTGGGTAGTTTTTTTTTTTTAATTCAATGGTTGACATGATATGACTGGATTAGTGAGAAGGCAGAAGCGTAATATGAAGTATTATATCGTACAGCAGGATGTATCCTTTTAAAGTTTAGGTTACAGGTATGGCTATAATCTAAAAGCAAGTAAATGTACATGAGATTATAGTGTCAGTCTAAGGTTTCTGGAAAAACATGATGAATTGTAGTTGGTGACAAATATGCTAGTATGTATATTAAATGTGTTAAAAGCTTTTGCTTGTGGAGCCACCGAAGTCTGTCTGGAGAACTTGTGCAATTCAAGACGGTCGAGCAAAGGTATAATTCCTCATGCAGAACGATCTGGAAGGGACACGTGGATGAAGACCTGCTTCCTTTAGGCTGGTGGGGGTCTTCTCAGCCCACTCGGCTTTAAGTTGCCATGCCGTGTCAAGACCCTTCCGTGTCGTTATGCTAGGCTGCTGAAATCCAGTAATTAAGCACTACTAGTGAGCAGAGGGCTAGTTAAGGCCCAGAATGTACGGCCAAAAGAATGTGGCATCAGCCAATGTGGCATCAGCAGCCTTTCAGCACCTCCCCCCCCCTCCCCCCTCCCCACTGGTGTATGTAGAGATGCGGGAAAGGTTAATGTGTCCACAGGGTGCTCTTTGCTGAGCAGTTGCCATTTTGGACCCAGTGGTGCTGTTTGTGGTGTACATGAACAGGTCTCATTTCTGCATGCATAGCATGTGTGTTCATACATGGTGCAGTAAGGGCCGCGTTCAGTCTGCTGGCTGCAGCTATGAGACAAGTGTTTGCCATGGGAGGCGCCCCGAGACCCTGACGGGCACGGTCCACCTGCGGGGGTTTCCCCTCCTGCAAAGTCCGGGCTGGTGAACAGTCCGCTGTCACTGTACGCTGTCACTGTTTTGCCTGCCCGGGAGAATGAGCAGCTATCCTTGGCTAGATAAACAAAGGAACCCCTGCCTCACTGTGTAGCACGACCACTTGGATGGAGTGGGGGGCTGGTGGTGTTTTGAATAAGCCGTTTAACTGAGGGCAGTGGGGTTGAGACACAGTCAAATTTTGCTTTGAACAAAATCCTTCTCTGCGTGGATAGATTTCAGAAGATAGCCTGCTGTTTTGTTAGCCTCATGTTCACTGGAGCAGTTAGGGTTAAATTTCTCGATCAATGGTATTACAGTGGCTCCCCTGCTGAGATTTGAACCCACAACCTTTGAGTTCCACATCTCTGCCATTATATGCAGAAGTGCCCGAGTTGTGTCGTTCTAAGTGAACCTGTAGTGCGTCCGTCAGCGTATCCCATGTCTGCGTAGCTTTCCGTTTACCGACCTGTAACGTGAGGCAAGTGTCGCGTCAAGTTGTCAGGCTGTTGCGGCAGTCTTTAGGCGTTGCCTGCGAGTGCGAAGTGGTACCCCGGTGTCAGACGAGACCCAGCCGGCTCGCATTTCTCACATGTGTTACACTGGCACCTTGTTCAGCAGTGGCTGGCTGACACCAGCAGGGCTGGGAAGGTATCAGACCTGAATGTCTACACATCTGGTACAGCTCAGGTGGGCTCTGGGATTCTAATCCCTCAACAGGGCCACGCGGTATGACGGAACGACCGGCTCTGCAGTTTAAAATCCCCACCACCTGCCGCCGCTGCCTTTTTTTTTTTTTGCGGGAATTCATTGGTTTGGTTTCAGAATGATCTAGGGTGTGTTTCCGTGTTTGCAAATCCAGCCTGGTCTTATGACTTTCAGATCGTGAAAATGCCATTTGTCTTCATACTGCTTTACGCTTCCAGAGTGACACAAGACCACACACTGAAGAACATAACTGTAGGTGTGAGATGTGTCCTATGGATTTGAAAACTTTGCATCAGCATGAATTGTAAGCTAGCATGAGTGTGTGTGTGTGTTTTTTTATTATTCATATGTCTAGGCCAGGAATACACTATTATTATTCCCTGAGGTTGAAATTCTGAGTGTCACAAAGCCAAGGTCCACTGCCCCCAATAAAAATTTCTGAGCGGCGGTGTCCCCGCTTGGTATTTCTCACCAACTGGGGGGAGGCCTTCACTATATCTGTATATCTCACTAACCCGGGGGTCTCCTTGATAAATTTTCGCCCTCCAGGGGCTTTGGGAGTTTTTTTTGTCATTTTACATTGATTGCGCATCCGGATAAACTGCATTTTGAGTACCGCAGGTGTAGATTCTTTCAATTTAATTTCATTTTCTTGGAATATTTCAAATAGCCATATATAAAAACAGGTGTAACATGTCCTGTGTGTAATGTACTGAAAGACCTCCCCTTCCATCACTGTCCTCTGTTGCTGTGGCAACATCCTTTTGTTGAACTGTGTGCTACCCAATGGGATCGTAGGGATGGAGAGGGAAGCCAGATGCCCGCCGTGGCTTTGTTGAAGCTGGGGCGAGATGTGGAGACAGAGGCATTTTCCAGGTGCCCAGTCGTGCTTTATCTCTGTATAGGAGGGGGCTTTGAAGCTGCTTGCTCTCCAGAGCGGTGCATTATTTTCCCGTGGCGCGGTTATATAGGACCTCGATTGCAAGTAATAGAAATCTCATCCATGGACAGTGAAGGACGCTTTGAAGCTTGGCCTCAGAATGACGGCTTTTCCCTGCAGCCCTGACTGCGATAAGTGTCTGGGAGATGGATGTGTCGATGATAACTTCACTTAGCCTGATGTGTGATTCAGAGAAGCTTTTATGGTAACTGCATGTTGGTGTTTGGCTCGTGATGGTTGGGCTCATAACACTGAGAATTGGCAGCTCTCTGTTCTGCCAGCCGCAGAAGCAGCTGATTCCCGCTGTGTCTCTAATATGCCGTCGTCTCCTCACCGCACGGCCGCGTCATGGACGTTCAGTGCCCCCCCAGGCATTCGCTCTGATGGACCTGCAGACGTATACGCAAACAGAGTCCCTCTTTCCTGAGATGACAGTGTGTTGCACTGTTTTGTGATGTGTGGCGTGACCCAGCATACAGGGGCGGGGTCACAGGGGAACTGGCCCCAGCCCAGCTGAAAGCTGATTGGCCCCTGAAGAGTTCCGTTACCTGTCATTTGCCGATTCAAAACATATCATTGGCTATTGATAAGTTTGGCCCCTCTGTATGAAATATGGCCCTCCACCTTAAAAAATCCTAGAACTGGCCCGTCAGCATGGCCGCAGTGTCCTGCAGTCGCTTTCCTCTCATCTTCCCCTTTTATTTGGTTTGCTGCACCAGCTTTGTCATTAAGGTTCAATTGCGTCTTTATGGTTTCATCAAGATTGTGGTTTATGCTATCTTTGCATCCCTTTTCAGGCCCCAAAGGCGCCAAAGTGGCAAACGGCCTATGGCTGCCATTTTCATTCGGCTGTTGGCTTCCCATCAAAATTCTGTACTAGATCAGCGGGTGGAAGCTGGACAGATTGCTTCATCTTTTTATTGTCGGCTTCATTGGGCATGAAGGGACATCCACACACATGATGAGTAGTTAGTGTGATTTTTATGGCGAAGGAAGGTGGCTGTGTGGATCCTAAACACTCTTTCACGGTGAATCACGTTCAGACGTGAGTGAACACGCTTTGGCGCCGCCCTCAAAATATCTACTTGGACCATCGATCCATTTCACGCATATTAACCGACTGAAAAGAACATTGTCAGTGCTTCTGTGATGCAGATAGTCCCATTCAGAAAAACATTCATTATGTCTTTGAAAGCTGGGGAAAGATGTTAATTTTTAAAGCGCAATGTGCCCCCTCCCCCTTCCTCGTTTGTAATCAATTTGCAGGATGACTAATTGTGGATTAAGTGTTTAAATGTCTCGCTGTCCCGCCTTGCCATAGGGACCGGGGGGGGCGGAGAAATTCGGAAGCTGGTCTGGGGGAAATGGCTGAGCCGGTGCCCAGCAGGAAGAAGATGAAACGCCGAGAGAAGGAGGGAGAGAAGTAAATAATTAAAGAAAAGATCGTGTGTCGCATTTCACTTCTGAAAGCACACGCGCTACTACAGGGGATGTGAATCTCCATAACGTTGCGCTTCAGGAAGCAAGATTTCTTTTCAGTGGTGGCGAAAAACAAAGTTCCTTCCTTTAACGTTCTGTGGCTTCTACCTTTAACCTGCCAATTGCAGCATTAATGTGTCCACAGTGTCAGATTTATGCATTAATGAGATTTATACGCCACCCTAATGATGTTTTTACTGGCCAGCTGACTTCATAAACTGTTGGGGTGACAAAATGAGGGAGCGAGAGGGAATAGTGAATTAGGGCAGACTGGGCAAAGGGAGCAGGCGGCAGAATAATTGCAGATCTTTTGAAGAATTTTGAGTGAAACGTTGCCATAACTACGGCAGAAGACAGACACCTGGAATATGCAGAGATCATGCTATGCTTTAGGGGTTTTTAGTGCTTGGAGAGGCTGAGGTAGCGGAGGGGAGCCCCAGCTCATCGGGGATGCATTATGTGCTCATGTCTCTGGCTTGCCTTCCGCTTGCCCGGTGATTTACACCATGTATACCTGGATGAACTGTATTCGCAGCTAAAGTAGAACTTCAGTACAGTCCCCCACCACGGACTCCCATGGACTCGCCGCCAACCTCCCACTCACTCTAGTAGTGAAGTGGGTTAGGGGCTGATGAGACTTTTGGTGACTTTATGACTGTTGTGATGTATGCAGTGTGTTTAGAATTCTCTGTTGCATGGTTTTGCTTGTTCCTGCATTGCCCTGCACCGGTTTATCATGTAAGCACTGCCGTGGAGCAGAGTATTCAAAGGTTACCGATCGACGGCTCGCGTTTCCTTTAATATTGGGTCCTTCTGGAAGGGGGGAGGGCAGATGGAAATGTGCACACGTTGTCTCTATGCCTTCTGATAAACGGCCGCCGCCACTCTGACCCGAAGGTATATGGGCTTCCTCTTCAGCGTCCCATGAAATTGTGGTGTTAGCAGCATCCGGCGACCGGAGCCGTAATCCTTCCCGACTTCTTTCGCAGCAGTGATTTGTCACAGTTAGGAGAAGCATGACTGTAGCGGAACCCGGTATTGCAAAAAAAATGAGTGTTAGTTACTGCTCCTGCCCAGACTCTGTGTACCAACAAGATCGACACACTGACATATGCCAACTCCACTGTTTGTGCATCCTCCACCCCCCCGAAGTGTTGCAGCAGACCGTCTAATTGTTATGGAGTCATTTAAGTGGAAGGGTGTTGCAGGTTTTGATGTAGTAACTTAGATACTTTTCATTTGAATAATACATGTTACTCCGATTGTTACTCTGATTGTATAAATGGCATTATTTTGCAGTGCCTGGTGTGTGACTCAATGAAATGTTAACAAGAAAGGAAGGAAAATGTTTCATTTTTTATTCAGTAAAATATTAATCAGGCATTCAGTCGGGGCCACTAATTGATAGGACCCCTTTTGATGTGGTCTTTGTTGATCCTCCTTGATGTGGAAGCGTAATGCAAATATCCCAGCTGGTGCCGGACCTCTCTGTTTTTTAGGTTAACGATAATACTTTGCAAGCACATATATCTATACAACTATTTATGCTTCCAATATTTCACATTGATTTTTGTTGTTTTTTTTTTTTTGTTTTACTCCAAACCATTATTCACAAGTTATAGGCAATATAATTGAGATATAATGAAATGTTTTTGATTTGCAGGTTCTGTGATTTCGAGAATTTGACCTCAGCTGGGACAATGGTGGGCGAGTTGCCCACGCCTGGTCATTAGGATTCTCAGAACTTTGCTTGATTTTTGCACATTTTGAAGTTGTGCACCCGAAGGTTCCTCTGGTGAACGGCTGATAAAAAGTTATTATTCTGGATTCTGAGCCTGAGCACTGGATGGTAACCTCTGGATCAGACTTCATGGAGCATTACCAGGAGATTATGCACACTCTTCGTACCTTGCTGAACCTGGCTGGGTACTATTGAAAAGTCTAAGCAGGGAGTTGCTTGTGTTCATTTTTAAGGTTTATTCTAGATTTAGCAACTGATTTACTGAGTAGAATTGTGTATGAAACATTTTCAGATCGAATTGTTATATTTGTTTGAATTGGATTATGAGTCTGTAGGAGAAAACGTAATTATGGTTTTTATGAATAATATTATAGCCTTTCGTCACATTTTGGACACCCAACTCCAGAAAAGGAATAGCGTATAGAATGCAGCTGTCAATAGTCTTTTTAATTGTTTTGAAAATAGAGTAATTTATAGAGGAAAATATATCATTTGAGCTCAATGGGGTTGTAAAATTAGTTTTGTCTAACCCATAACACACATTTTTTTTGTTTTATTTAAAAATGTTTCAGCTTTTGAGTTTTTAGTTTAGTTTTTATTTATTTTATTTTTTTGATAAAAATCGTAATTCCAGCCTCACCATTGGTCACCAGTGATGGTGTTCGCTGCCTACCTTTTTATCGCTTGCCATTTTTTTGGCATAAGAAGTCAGGAAATGGGGGCCGCTTAGTATCTCTCTGCGATGTGGAGTCCAGGTCTGCCAAAGCGCATTGTGCTGTATCCGTACATGCAGTCGCCCAGCCGAACTCCTCACTGTCCATCATGCAAATGCATGGTTTCCCCATTAAGTACAAAAAAGGTGCTTTGGTAAGATACCTGTCAGGCACTTAGAGATTATATTAGGAGAGGTACCTCACATGGTCACTCACCTCTGGTGTGATAAGCACCCTCACAATCGATCCAGTGCATTAATGAAGTCGATGAAGGAAACGCAGGTTGAAATGCGGCACGGTGAACCGTGACTTAAAGTCCCCGAAAACTGACGAAATCAATCAGTCTGCACTCAGCGGCCAGCTCATTAGGTACACCTGCTTCTTAACACAAATAGCCTGCTTCGCCAACCCGCAAATCATGTGGCTGCAACTGAGTATATACAGCATGCAGACAGGGTCAAGAGGTTCAGCCGCTGTTTGGCTAAGTATCAGAATGGCTAAGATGCCTGATCTAAGTGTTTCTGAATGTGATGTGATTGCTGGTGCCAGATGTGGTGGTTCCACTCAGAAACAGCCACCATATTGGGATTTTCATGCACTGCGGTGCTTAGAGTTTGCTGAGAATAAACAGAACATCCATTCAGAGGTGGCTGAGAACTCCTTGCTAATGAGGGAGACTCGTTAAAGTGAACAGGAAGGCCACAAGTGCAACCATAACGGCCCTGTACGATGGTACGTGGTGGGCAGAAAGGCGTCTGTGACAATTTATCTACCGATAAAGTATTTCGGGAAGTAAAAGTGGGTCCTGCCTGGCGTTAGCTTGGTGTTCCTAATATAGTGGCCACTGGGTGCATATGCACCACACATTTAACCCCAGGCCTCAGCCACAGTGTTGCCAGTGTGTCCAATAGTAATTCTGTGTTTAGCTGTGAGATCTTAAGAACTTTGCTGGGTTATTAGCATGAATACATTCCTTTTGCCCGGTGCCCTCAGTTGAGGTGCTCATATAGTTTCTCCTGTGTGGAATTGACAGCTGGTCCAGATAGCAGATTCGCTGAAACAAGACGGGTAAAACAGAAAGCAATTAGTACTTTCTGGGTTTTTCTTTGGGGGATTAACCAATTCAGCCCTGCTTGTCCATCAATGGGATCGATTACGGTTTTTACACTGAGAACATTACACTGAGGTTTAACAAGTCTTGCATGAGGCTCTCCGGGTTTTTTTTTTACCTTTTGTTTTGTTTATTAAGGTGGTTTTCAAATGTGGTATCAGGCAAATGTTTTGTTATTCTTATAGCTTGACATTAGTTTTCTTCCTCAAATAAGATGGCATTCACATTGCTATTGAAAGGTCAAAGTGTGTCATGGCAGCTGAATACTGACTGTAGATAAAACCCAGTGAATTCATGGTGTTTAAACTTACATTTGTAGATTTAAAGGGCATCCAGTTGAGGAATATTTAGAGGCTGTTTCTTCCTTTGTTTGCTCCTGTGTTCCCAGCCAGTCTGTCTTGCTTCCCTGACCTTCCCAGCGCTATCAGTATTCCCAAATAACAGACTGCGCTCTCCGTGTTTGTTTATGTGTTCTGAGAGCCCACATCCTTGCTATGGGTGGTATCGTGGAAGGCACAGTGCCGCCCTCGGTGCATGACAGCCCGCCTTTTCAGGTGAAAAATGAGCCGGCGTGGGAATAGTGGCTCCCGTGCACTAGGATCTCGTCGGCTTGAAGCTCTTCGGTCGGGTTTGTTTTTACACATCTTGACGTTTCGCAGTGTCTCTGCCAGACGTTGACTGGAACAAAGGATCCTGATGCGACTTTCATCTTGGAATGGAATGGGAATGTAAATTGGCATGTTTTTATGGACGTATTGTTATGTCTTTGCCCCCTGTTCCCAATGCAGGCAAATACTTTTCATTGGCTGGCTGCCACAAGCATAACAGTAGCCATCAGAAACAGACCGGGAACAGCCCCCATAAATGTGGTTTGCTCCAGACCTGCTTCTGCAGTGCACCTCCTTATTTAGCCTAACTGTCAAGCTTTGGTTGTATCCCTCCTCCTATGCTGACTCCCCCTTTTGACAAGTGCTAGAAGTGGGGAGCGGTGTGTGGGTCAGAGGTTTGGCATTTGTGCCCATGATCAGAAGGTCACCAGTTTGAATCCCAGCACCGGCAAACTGATGCTGCCATTGAGCCCTTGAATAAGGCCCTTAACCCCCAGCTCCACGGACTGGTTGACCCTGCATGCGACCCCTCCCCCCCCCAAGCTTGCTCTCATCTGTCGCTCGGAGAGCAAGACGGGATGGGCGAAAAGGCAGTTTCTCCACGGGATCAATAAAAGATCACTCTTCTGTCCTTTCTGTGCCCGCAGTCTGTCCGAGGTGTGCTCCAGCTTTTGTGTGAGCGTCAGCAGTTCTCAGACAGTGGCTTTTGTGTTTGTTCATGTGGGCAATACAGAATCAGGACCGGTGACCTTAAATTGTGACGTCTAACTGGATTCAGAGCGCCTGCTGACTTCCGGCTGACGTGCCTCACTGTGAGACTGCAGTGGTGCCTTGTGTGGATTCCTCAAGCCTGGCAGTGGGAAGGGTTAGCATGTGCAGTGAGTTGCTGCTAGGGTTAGCACCATAGGAACAAGTAAAGGAAACTATGAGAAAATCTGAAAATGCAATAAAACATTAAACAGCTCCATTCTGAGGAGACATTCAGGCCTGCTACATCTTGTGAAGACAGTATTATCCGTATGAACTTTGGGAACACCACAAGCCTCAGTGAGACTGAAATAGTGAGAGCTATTTCCCAGATCTTTCCGCTGAAGTGAGATCTGTGTGCCTGCTTAGCACTGAATACAGAGCAGTCCTCCTGTAATCCTGGCTGCATTTCTCAAGCTTCAATAAGTTCATATTTGTGCTGTTAAATTAATGAAAAGGCTAAACAATCATTAAAATGTATCCAGTGTGCCCTACCCTCCATCTTAAAGGAACAGGTCATGCAAACGAGTCTTTAGGGTGTCTTTAGGGTGCTCAGTTTGTCATTTAGTTTATGTTTAAGTGTGTAAAAACATTTTTTTCATTTATGTGGGGGTTTGGAGAGCCTGGGGGTCAGTTGAATAGAGATCAGACCTATTTCTCTGCACCCTAATACTAGCTGACAGCGCTGAATGCTGCGGTCTCCCGGAGCTGGATGTTGGGCCAAACAAATGTGCAGATTCCTCATGGGATGCCTCCTGTGCATGTAGAATTCGTTACACCTGCCCTACAACTTCTGTCAGCCAGCGATTTGCATATGGGAATAGCTATTTCACTTTGGCGAGTTTCTTTAAGTCGTATTTAAGTGTGGCAGTTCAAATAAATCTGTGCATGTGAATAGGTTTCAGAGACTGCCAAAGTCCTACGATTATGCAGTGCATTGTGGGTAATGTGATTGTGGGCTTCCGGGCAGTGCTTCACGATCCCCAGAAGAGGGAGTTGTTTTGTTCCTTGTAATTTCTGGCGAAATATTTGACTTATTGGGAAAGAAATAAAAACGAAATAAACAAACCAACATTCTTTTAACATTTATATTTCAGATTCTGTCCAAGGGAAATGTGTGACATTCACTGGCGTTATATGGCTTAAATAATAACCTAAATAACGCTTCTTGTACAAAAACCTTTTTCTCAGGAGAAGCTCCACAGCTTCAAGCTGCAAGTTAGAGGGAGAAAAGAGACGGTAATTATGTTTGCGATTTTGTCTGCCATGTCCTAAATGGGTTATTTGGATTTCATTATTCACAATCAGCTTTAACTCTCCTGTGGCAATCGCCCCTAACTCAACTGGTGAAAAATTATTATTGCTAAAAATGTTGTGAGGGAATTAATCTGCACCCCTTATACTGTTTTCTGCATGAATGGACAAAGCTTTCTTTTTCCGAGGCAAGATATGAACGCTGAATTTTTTAACTACCGTTGAGTTCCCCCTAAACTGCTGTAATAGCGATGGCTCCCGCTAGACTTGAAAATTAGCAAAATGCGATACGTGATCTGATCGAGTTTGAGGTCGGGAGTTGGAGTCTGTCCCTCAAAGGGTTCATCTCTCTTTTTTATTTTCAGCATGAGAAACAGCTTGATTTATATTGCTGTTTTATCTTTAGCCCAAAAGGCTGCTGTGTGCAGGGGGCTCCAACTTTAGCATTAGCATGGCATGCTGTCTGCAAGGGGCTCCGACGTCAGCCATAGCGTGGCATGCTGTCTGCAGGGGGCTCCAACTTTAGCATTAGCATGGCATGCTGCCTGCAGGGGGCTCCGACGTCAGCCATAGCGTGGCATGCTGTCTGCAGGGGGCTCCAACTTTAGCATTAGCATGGCATGCTGCCTGCAGGGGGCTCCGACGTCAGCCATAGCGTGGCATGCTGTCTGCAGGGGGCTCCAACTTTAGCATTAGCATGGCATGCTGCCTGCAGGGGGCTCCGACGTCAGCCATAGCGTGGCATGCTGTCTGCAGGGGGCTCCAACTTTAGCATTAGCATGGCATGCTGCC
>JAODJX010000001.1:12984967-13012901 GCA_026776945.1 Isichthys henryi | reverse complement strand
CTCCGACGTTAGCCTTAGCATGGCATGCTGTCTGCAGGGGGCTCCGACGTTAGCCTTAGCATGGCATGCTGTCTGCATGGGGCTCCGACATTAGCTTTAGCATGACATGCTGTCTTCAGGGGGCTCAAACCTCAGCATTAGCATGCTGTCTGTAGGGAGATCCAGCTTTAGCATTAAAATGCTGTCTGCAGGGGGCTCCAGCTTTAGCATTAGCATGCTGTCTGCAGGGGGCTCCAGCTTTAGCATTAGCATACTGAATCTCTCCAGGGGAGGCCTGTCATATAGTACTCGTTTCTTGAAGCCAGTATGTGTCACAGATGGATTCTGGAGATGGCTACGCAGTGCTTAGCTCTGAAACCCATCAACCATCATACAACAGTGACTGTGATTGTGTGAGGTAGGGCTGCCGCAATCATATGGCGCAAGTGCAATAATCACCAGGGCTTTAGATGACAGATGACAGAAACATTTGTCCAGACGCCGACTTTTCGGTACTATATGGACATTTACTTACACCCACAATTTGGTCAGCAGATTAGTAGCATATTGTGATGCCCAAAAATCAGGAGTCTGAATACATTCAGCGTATCCTTATGCTTATTAAATTCAGGTAGTGGAGCACGCCTCATGCTATTGTTTTAGTAAATCATGGCAGCGATAAGCACTGAAGCGGCGGTGAAGAAAAGAAGAGCTCAGCAGCCACAACATCGTTGGAAAGAGGAGATATTGTGGATAAACAAGGTAAAAAGACGGTGGTGCTGTGGTGGTACTTTTTGCGGTTTAAAGTCCGACACGTTTATTAAACATAAGGTCAGGTCGGGGAGCATGCGCTGATGCAGTGTGTCGCCACACCCACCACACAGCAAAACTCCTCGGGATCCCGGCCAGCAATCTGCCACAGCCAGGTGTTACATGGGTGTCCCCTTGGCCTGGTCCAGCTAATTGGGTCTTCACAATGAGGATCCTGCGAGCCAGATCACCCTCAGGGAAACGCACCACATGGCCATAGTGCCGTAACTGACGCTCCCTTACAATGCAGGTAATGTGCCTCATTCAGGACTCCTCTAGCAACCGCTCATTCGACACAAAGTCAAACCAGCGGTACCCAAGGATTCTCTGAAGAGACACAGTACCGAAGGAGTCCAGTCTTCATCTCAGTTCACTGGATAGCGTCCATGTCTTATAGCCATACAGCAAGACAGGGAGCACAGGACTCTAAAGACTTGCACCTTCATCCTCTTGCAAAGATATCGGGAACGCCACACATCCCTTTCCAGCGACCTCATGACCCCTCATGCTCTTCCAATCTGTCTGCTGACTTCATAGGAAGAGACATGAATGTCTCTGCCGAGGTGGGTAAATCTCTCGACAAGGTCGACATTCTCCCCGCAGACAGACACACTACAGACACAAACATAAGGGTAAGCCGAATTTATACAGGTCACTAACTTTTGATCACCAACTCTCATAAACATCTACTAAACTGCTGGCCAAACTGTGACCCTAAGTAAACATCCGTGTAGTTCCGCAAAGCTGGCGTCCGGACATCTAAAGCCCTGGTGATGATGCACATGTGACATGTAATCGCGATTATATTGTGACTTGATCGTGACAGCCCTAATGGGGGGGGGGGAATTTGTGACTTTGCTAAGAACATTTAGCATTTCAGTCCTGTAGGGCCATTGCTGGCACCACCCAATGTAAATACAATCCTGTATCCTCCATAATCCTCTCCTTTTCATCATCATCTACATCATCATCATCCACTTGAGCCCAGGGACGACTGGCCAAGTAGTAGCGGCGCCTCAAACTTTAACCCTTTTAATTAGTGGCATTATGGTCGTGGGGGGGGGGGGTCCTGTGCTGAATGATTCAAGGTTCAAGATTGATTTGCCATTTGTACACGCACAGACAGTACGGATACATAACAATGTCTGTGCGAAACTCTCCGAGTCAGCAATAAAGAAGAGAAATATGTAAAGGCCAGGATAGGTACTAAGGGCACAGGATAAGTCACTAACAAGACATTGTAGAACACAATGAAAATAAAAATATAATCAAACAAAAAAGTAAAACCAACCCAAACCCAGATTTTCAATTAAAAGTATTGCACATCTGAGAATATAGTACATCTGAGAATGTTCAGAATGCTACAGTAAAACAGTGTTGAGCGAACGGAAAAGTTAACATTGTAAAGAAACACTGCGTTAAGGAATATTGCATATCAGAGGTTATGTAGGCATTTTTCCCCTTCTCTTATGTCTGTGGAATGAACTCCAGTTAACGGGTAATGAATAGTTAGTCCTCGAACTGGGGGGCTTTTAGAGGGAGAGAAACAGGACAACATGGATTGTCTGAGAACAAGGTCACTGTCTTTAATAGCAGAGAGAGGGGCTGATGTGTTCAAATTGAAATTGGGACGCTACTCTCATAGCCAGTTTCTTGCAGTGAAGTGTTTTCCTCATCTAAAAAGAATAGTCTTGTACTAAAGGATGAAAGTAGGATTAAATTAGTTTTTTTTTGGCTGAGGCTTTGTAGAGTATGCAGGATGCTGTGCTGTTCTCTATTGGATTTTACATGTTTGATTCCTGATTTCTATGTTATTGTATTCTATCATTCATTGACTGGGACACCCATTACGAATAGATTCAATATAATGGCAATTTTAAGGCTTATTGCTTCAGTGTATAAGCGTTATCACTGGGTAATTTACTCGATAATTACTCCAAAAATTTGCATGAATTTTTCATTTATGTAGTAATGACTTGCAGGACATTTAATAATTTTATGGGAAAAAAAAGAGTTTTTGATTTGCTTTGCCACAAAAAAGTTCATGGATTAAGAGCCATTCCATGTCTGATAATTTTCTAATGAATCATTTTAGTTACACTTTTATTACGTTTTAACTGACTGTAAATTTAGTCAAACTTCTTGAAATTGTTTTTTATTACAACCACCCAATCAGTTTTATCCTAACCAGAAATCATTGCAGATGCAGTGCAGAACTGGTTTGGTGTTAGTAACTTTATTCATTCACCTGTTCAGCCATCCTCCAGGTATTCATCTGGTACAAGGTCAAAATGATCCTGCAGTCTTCCCTAGGCAGCTCTGGGCATTATGCAGGGAACACCTTGTTTGGGTGCTGCATTGATATTCTTTCAGGGGAGGATTCTTCCATAAAAATAACAAGTCGTTAGTCCATCATTATGCCGACTGACAGGCAGAATTGTTTCCTCGCTGGACGACGCCAGGGCTTATAATGGCAGGGTAAATCACGGAACCCGTTTGGCAGGTACTGCATGGCGGAGGGAAGTGGGGTGGATGATCGTGTCAGGCCATTGCTGGAGCAAGGCCTGCCTGACCTCGCGGAGGCCGGCCAAGTCGAAGGTGGCATCTGGGGGCAGCAAAGAGGGTTAAGAGCGAGGCAGCGAGTGGTGGAGATAGCGGAAGAGATGTGAAGGAGGGAAAAGGTCAGCCTTACCTGTCAGGGGCAGTGCCGTCTAATGGCAGCTTCCTCACCTGAAGTAGAGCTTCATCTTTCAATTGTAGAAAGACGATAGAACCTGGGTAAATAATCATACTTTTATCATTTCTTTCACTGACAGGCTTCCTTTCAGTGTAATGGCTCTGCAATTAAAATTAATTGCCGTTTTGGTTCTGTGATTCGGGGTGGTAATAAATTTGTTTGGTTGCAATTAAAGCTGATATAAGTTGCTAAGCTTCAGTGGTAAAAAGCTGGCAAATTTTCCCACAAGGGCACGGGGCGGGGGTCGTCTTCCTTCCAGTTCATGACTCGTGTGACTTTGTGATTTTAAGGTAAGATATCTTTTATTCACCAGTCGTGCTACTTAAATAGGAATTCCTTGATTTTCACCTCACCATGCCCCGGCAGTAGAGGTGTGTGTGTGTGTGTGTGGGGGGGGGGGTTAAGGGTTTTCCTCAAGCGCTCAGCAGTGATGTGGTTACACTGCTGGACATAGCATTCGAACCCACGACCCTGCGGACGCTGGCACAAGGCGCTAACCTGCTGAGTATGTGGCATTAACACCTGACAGATTACTAGTGACCGTAAACTGGGTTGCTAGTGTGACAACAGGGGCCACCAATTCATTTCTAGGTGTAAACAGTTTTTAACACCTTATTGTGTGTTTTACCACCCTTCCATTTATATGTCTTTCTGAACTGTGGGCCTTATAACTCCCAGGCGAGGAACCAGTTTCCAGCTGGCCCCTTCTGCACCAGCCACACCCCACCCGTCCCACCTCACTGTATTGTGTGAACAGCAGATTAGCACCCTTTCCACCTTGGACATGTGGTGGCAGCCGGATGACAAGCAGTGCCAGTGAGGGTCCCCGCGGCTCAGCATGGTCAGCTCATGGGTCCTGAGTTGGGGGAAAACATCCCGTCGCTGTTCTGTGCGCATTGAGCTCGCATTTTCTGCCCACGTCATACAGATTTCCTCCCCCAGTTGAACATCTTGCGGTTAGGTGAGTCGGTGTCACTAAATGACCCTCGTTTGTCAGTGTGTGCCTGTAAGTCACTGGCGTCCTGTTCTGGATGTCATTCCCGGCCCCTTGCTTCCTGAGACTCGTTTACCGTGACCCCATACCGGATAAACAGTCGGGAAATGCTGTTGCCCTTTTTGAAATAGCCTTCCCCAGTTACCCATCCTTTGATGTTTCTGGGAATAAACTTGCCCTAAAAAGATCAATATGTGTAAATCTCTGTGCGCATTGGTTCTTTGGCTGGCGTGTTTAACAACATTAATTATCAGAGCTTTTTTTCCCAGGTAATTAGCTGAGGATGCTTAGCACCCTTAGATTTCACTTTGGTCTCAGGACAAGGAACTGGATTTATACTGGTGTGTGAATCATCTCCTTTGTTGTTAAGAGTGGTTTATGTTTGCTCAGTTTGGAGAAAATTAATATATCCAATAGTGTAATTTTTGCTATTTTTTTTAAGTGAAAAGTGTTAATGCATGAATAGCTGTACTCACTCCTCATTGCTTTTTGTTAGTCTACTTAAATTACTCGAACAATATTCCGATAATGGCACGTGTTAATGGGAGAGGAGAGCGCTAATTAAGTCGTTGTAGCCTCCGTTTCCCTCGAATGCTCGGTGCTATAAAAAGAGACGGAGGTGTTGATGACGGCGACGTCCTCTGGGAGCCGCGAGACTGCAGAATGTGAGATTACTGTGGTGAGACGCGGAGCAAGAAGAGGCGGAAGCGGGAATGAGCGTTAGCGGCTGTAGGTTTGCACAGCAAACCGTGAGCACCATGAATAACCTGACAGTCTCTCTCTCTCTCTCTCTCTCTCTCCTTCAAGGCCACTCGTCGCTTGGTAGGGAGATTGCTTGTATGATTTCACAGCACTGCCATGAGGGACTCTCCCCTGCTTTTGCTCTCGTCAACAGGCTTTCTGGCACCATGATTTTTGCATGTGCGGTAAAATACCCATGACCCTGAGCATTGAAGGCTGGCTGACGAATAATGAAAGGAGAAGCGCTCGCATTGTCACCCTTCCTTTGCACCTTTAATTAAACACGTTTTTATTTGAGTGGAAGCTGCATTCCCTTTAAGTCTCCAATGTTAAAGGGAGCTTTCGTGAGGTATGGGTGCCATGTTTATGGCGGTTTACCTAAGGGTCTGCGGGTCCTTCTCATACTACTGGCTCCATCAACCAAAGCAAGATTTATTTCCGTAACTGAAGCCTCATGAGTTCCCACCCCTCCCATTTCCTCCACAGCATATTCCTCCTTGCCTGTCTTTCCTGCCCCCCCCCCACCCCATCATCGTGTATACTTCACAGCCCCCTCTTCAGACTGAACTGAAACATAGACTCAAAGAGAAAAGAGGAGCATGAAGGACGACTGTTAAGCTAGATTTACATTAGTTGTCGGTGACAGTGGTGCACCTGACAACTATGAGGCCCTGCCTCCACAGCCATGAGATGGGGCCCCTCCCATGATTGTGACATCATCACCCCACATGAAGCTGTAGCCTATGTGATGGACCAATGTGTCTGTTAGTTATTTTTTTTAATGATCATTTCCACATAAAATGGATTTTAATGTTTTTGGCGGGCGGCATGGTGGCGCGGTGGTTAATACTTTTGCCTCACACCTCTGGGACCCGAGTTCGAGTCGCCGCCTACATGTGTGTGGAGTTTGCATGTTCTCCTCGTGTCGTTGTGGGGTTTCCTCTGAGTACTCCGGTTTCCCCCCACAGTTCAAAGACATGCTGAGGCTAATTGAAGTTACTAAAATTGCCCATGGGTGTGCATGTGTGAGTAACTGGTGTGTGAGTGTGCCCTGCGATGGGCTGGCCCCCCATCCTGGGTTGTTCCCTGCCTCATCCCCGTAGCTTCCGGGATAGGCTCCAGCCTAGCTAGAATATTGCTTTGTAGAAGAAGCTGCAGGGATGTCCCATGTGCCACTTATCAGTGTGTAAGTTCTGTTTCATCCATCCATCCATCTTCCTAAACAGCTTATCCAGTCGAGGAATCACAGGGCACCGGGCAGGAGACCCCTTGGACAGGATGCCAGTCCATCTCAGGGCACACACTCACGATAGGCACTTTTTAAACATGATTTATTTGAATGCATGTCTTTGGACCATGGAAAGAAACCAGAGCAGACATGGGAGAATATGCAAACTCCACACACACAGAGATGGGTGCAGGAATCGAACCCACATCCTTGCAGGTGCTGAACCACAATGCAGCCAGTTCTATTCTCTTTCAGATGTAGACATGTCATCGTCGATGCTTTTCCCCAGAGCTCTGTCTGCCCTCGCAGTGTTTGCTCAGCACCCCTGACTCAGAGTAATTACCTGCACTGGGAGCCTCTGAACTGCATTCTCTTCACACTGGATGCCGGTACAGCAGCCTGGTCCCAGAGCATGTTTCACCAGTGATTCCTCATGAATGTTTAAAAACGGTTTGACCTCATATGCCCCCCGCACACGGGAGCCCCTGTTTTTCCACGGCGTCCAGTGGTCCTGTTCTCTACCACTGGTGATGAACTTCTTGCTAGATTGTTTTCTCAGAATATGCGGAAAATTCTGGAACTTTGTATGACTCCCATAATTCTTTGCATGCGTTCAGAAGAGATGCTGTAATGTTGACTGAGCAGCTACAGAAAGTTCTATGCTAGTGTGCACAGCACCTCTATCCATCAAACCAGAACAGAAGCTCAATCCAGAAACATGTTAGTTTGACAAATTCATCAAAATAAGGCTCTTAGCTATAAATAAGTGTTGATTGTTGATCCTGGTTTGATTTGTTACTGTGGCAATTTTGTCCAAATATCAAACTATGATAAGACGATACTCTAAGGATGGTATGGCAGCAATGGGTAGCAATGTGGGCAGCAGGATTACCTGACACCTCCAGGATTAGGGCATTGAATCCCACCCTTGTACTGTTGCTCTGTGTGTCTGCCATTTGCATGTTCTTCCTCCCCATCTCCTACTACCCTTTGAATGCTTTTATGTTACCCTTCTGGCCCCTGAATAGTCTTAAGTTATTTTTTATTAATAATAGTTGTGTAGTTCCACAGTACCAGTCAAAAGATCGATCTATCTATCTATCTATCTATCTATCTATCTATCTATCTATCTATCTATCTATCTATCTATCTATCTATCTATCTAATGCTATTTTATAGTTTTCATGTATGTATACTTCTAAAATGTAGAGAATGGTACAAATAAACCTTTCTATGGGTAGGTGTGTCTAAACATTTGACTGGCACTAGCCCTTACTACAGTCCTGCTCGCACCTGTACCTAGGAACTCATTGGAAGCTCAGCCTAGCCGCACTTATGCCCAGTTAACTCCTTGACAGTAGGTATATTTGCAGTGTGCCCTTTGCCTTGCTGATACATCACTTTGGACAAAAGCATCTGCTAAATATGTAAAATATAAATGTGTTAGTATCTGCTGGCTACCCTAGGTTCTTCCCGCAAGCGTGCTGCTGGGTTAATATGTTTTTTCAGATCTCCTCTAGTATGTGTGTGGGTCTCCTGCAGTTGGTCTGTTATCCCATCCTGGAACGGCCGTGTGCCCATTGCTGCTTTGCTCCCTGCGAGCCCCACGCTGAATAATCAGGCATCAGATGGATGGATAATACTCTGTGCCCATTGTACCCGTGTTTCTGACATGACCGGGGGATATTTAGGCTTAAATAAAGAAAATGATGTGCTGATGTGCCACCGTAATTCTTTGTTGATCTGCTTTTGTTTTTATAAGATGATTAGGTGGTGGATTCTTTTCTGCAGGGTGCCTGCCATTCACCATTTAATGGATTAGTCTGCAAGCTGCTTAAGGCTGTTAACTTCTATTTAAACGCGCGTGCAAGATATGCTTCTCTGAGCAGATCCCGTGTGATGCGGGTTGAGGGGTGCAAGGAGGTTAGGAAAGTCAGGGGCCACATGTGGGATTGCAGACCTCCAGTCTGTACCTGGGCTAAGAAAGTGAAGACTTCATTAGGAGCTGTTGATGACATCTGGCCATTGGGACCCCAAACCCACAACACAGCTCAAACTCCCTCTGCCGGTTCGGTCCCAGAAGATCCCTCAGTTCTGTCCAAGGTAAACAGTACAGAAAAACAGTCTGAGTAGTGGTGGTAGAGGGCTTGTTGCAGTCTTCATCCAAAAGAAACTCCTCACATCCAAGCACACACCCAACATGCAGCCACAACCAATTACAGGCTTGACCACCCAAATCCTGTAACTCATTTTCTTTAAACGACCTTCATATTTACCCCCCCACCCCTCCCCCCCCCATACTTTGGAATGTTATAGTAACATCAGTCAGGAAAAAGGCTGCATGCTGTTTAAAATAATGTTTTTCATACTGTGTTATAAATCAACATTTTTTAGGCAGATAAATCTATGAATTATTCTTTTATGTGCCTACAGATGGGCCAGGGAATATGTCCGAATTTATTTCTAAAGTGGTATGCTGCTGAATTATTTCCATCTTGCTCCAGTAGGGGTCACTCCAATCTCACACTCAACAATCAACCGATAGCCGATCCTGCCATGCTAGACTCTCACATAACTAGAGGTGGAAAGTTCAGGTCTAGAAAGTACAAATCCAAACCAAGATTTTGTTCCAGCCGACCAGTTGAGCACTCTGTGAATGCAACTCTGTATGCTCAACTGATTTGCTGCAACAAAATTGTGGTCTGGACTTTTACTTTCTGAACCTGAACTTTCCACCTCTGCGTAACTCACTTTAGCAAAGGCAAGGGAAATGTGCAAATACTGTCCTTCAAAGTGTAGTCTTAAGTAGCAGCCATTATGAGATTTACTGGAGCAAGCAGAATGCAATGTAAACTCTTGAAGCCAAGGTAAACTGCTGGCACTGAGTTTGATTGCTGCCTCCCCCCCGCCCCCCTTTGGCCGCGATGAACCCTTTCTCTTGGCCTCTGTCCATGTTTTACTAGGAAAGCTGTTCTCCTCAGAGAGATATTGGCACAACTTGATTTTTATCAGCCCCGTGTAACAGTAGCTTTCACCTCTGGGTGTTTGATCCGATTTAATCTTCTGCTTTAATGACGTGGCGTACGTGATTGTAGTTAATGCGTGCTTGAGAAACAGGGCTCGTGTTTATTGATATGGATGATTACTCTGCCTGCACCTTGAGCGAACAGGGAATTCAGATTAGCTTTTTGATAACATTTTTATTCTGCTATGCCCTGCTGGTAGTGTCAAAAAAACATGAACTAAAAATGGAAACTTTTCCTAATTATTTCGAGGCTCTGCCGTCTTTTCCAGATGAGCAATTGCTTGTTGGTACCCCACCACCCAAGTCAGAGCTCCTTGCTGTGGGGTTTTAAAGACAGGATCCCAGATTGCATGGTGAGCCACCAGCTGACCGGTGAGATGTCAAGCAGCGTGTCCGTCTGCTGCGCAACTGGCAAAGCTGTCCCAGGGAAACAGGAAGTGCATTACAATGGTTCCTACTGGCAGCCGAGGTGCACAGCCTTAGTATGGGGGCAAGGTATTGTGTAACGCAATACCCTGACGGCTGGCATAAGGAACACCCTCAAAACCACTAACGGGATGTCCGGCCTTGAGACACCCCTTCAGCTGACCAGTGTGGCCGTCCCGGCCCTGCCAGAGCAGACCATCTTCCCACTTCCTCACCCAAATTATTACCGTGCTGAAAAACCTTATGAAACATCTTAAGTGGAGCCTATTTTGAGGTTTTCAAGGTTCTCTTTTTGCTTTCCCTATGGATCCCATAACAGATACTTATTAAAATTCCCCCAAATGGCAGTTTCTGCGAATTTTCCCTCATTTTATTGACGTGCGGCACTTAAGCTGTCAGACTGTCGTGGCTGTGCAGCGCCTCACCGGCATCCCCCTTTTAAATGTTTAGATACATTTGTGTTTTTTTTTTTAACAAACACAGAATGGCTGACTGCAGACTGACATTTACAATGGTGTGCAGGCCTGGTGTTTGGCTGCTCGAAGGCACGCCGTCGCTCTTGACGACATCCGTGATGGAAACATTCGTCGCTGGTGACAGTTTTCAAAATTTGCACCCATACTCAGATCTCGGCTGCTGCTTTGCCGTGTCGTAGCTGTTGGCCTCCGTCCCAGGTGGCCGTGCCCTTGGCGTCCCGGTGTCACCAGGGAAACGATAGAGCAATCCTCCTCAAGTTGGGTAATCCCTCTGTAAGGACCGAAAGGGCATCGCGATCGCCGCAGACGTGTGTGTGTGTGTGTATGTGTGTGTGCGTGCGTGTGTGTGTGTCAGCAACTTACCCTAAGGTTAGTTCAGCGGCAGCCTGACCTGGCGTTTTCCTCTTTAAAAACCTTTCACAGGAAGCGTGTATCACAGTTTTGAACTGGCTGGAGTCAGGCGACCTGCAGCAATGTAATCCCAGGCACAGTGGACCTTTGGTGGGAAATATACCCAAGCAAAAGTCCAGGGATGGGGGGGGCGGGGTGCATCACAGCAGGCTGATGTACAACAAGCGCCCCTGGGGAGTGTGTGCGAAGTTGATGTCTCTGACAGCTATGCTAGACCCTGCTGACCTGTGATTGCTGTACTCGACCGACTGATGGGGAGGGGGGGCTTCCCCGGGGTTACCTCTGATTCTCCTCCATTTTTCTTTAATTCACAGCTTTCGACGAGCTTCTGCACACTAGATGCTCTGAACGTTTATATATCTTTTCTTCTTGTCATTCTCATTCAGACTGCTGCTTTGCTCTGCTCCATTCTGTGCAGTTCATCCGCCAAGGTCACAGACTGTGCCTGTTTCACGTGTCTGCAGTCTCCTAGATCCCCTCTCTAGTCTCAATCCGGCTCTGAGATCAAATACAGGCTCCCCAACCCAGGCAAGGCTGTTCACCTCAGACTCTCTGCTGCTTGCTGAATGACAATGAGGACTAAATATTCATATATACACACGAGTATAAATATACTCGTAATGACCCAGTAATTTAGTCCACATTTGACAATATTTCATGTAGGTCCACGGTATGATTAATTGCATCCAACTTTATGTACTCGTGTTGTCCTTATATATGTCAGACATACAGATCTTCCCAAAGAGGTTAAAGCCTTTGTTGGGAAATTAGCTGAAAAAGCAGGGAAACACCTCCCAGTCGTCTGCTTCACGCCCACATCTCGGGACAGCTTGACAAACGACGGCCTCGCAGAGCTGCCAGGTTCATCAGCAGCTGTCTGCTCTCCCCCCCTCCTCCCCCAGCACTCTGCAAGAAGTGGGATTGATGCCTGCCTCTGAAATGGGTTTGTGGCTCGGTGGAGACGCCCGGCGAGGGGGTGCGGAGAATCCTGGGGCATCCTCACCCCTTCTTTTTTCCATCCCAAGGAGTCCCCTGCACGTGACATGGAGGCCTGCTCTGCCTCTCCGCTTTTGCTGGGCTGAGCCATAGACCTTCTGCGAGAACATGAGCGAATCTCCTCCCCTCCTTTGTTCACAGGATGAGCTAATATTTGCTGTGTGTTATTGCTTCCCAGGCCTGATCCATCGGGGTTACTATCCTCATATGGCTAACCTAGGCTATTTAAGGCCGGCTGTGTTTATCTGGCTCTCACACAGGCCTAGCGATGCCACCTGTTGGCAGCTGGTGGTAATGCGGACAATGGGTCACGCAGTCCAAGTCTGAGGCTGCAGCGTAGCCGATAATGTACGTATGCCTGGCAGTTCTCGGTTGTACTGAAGAGGAGCGTTTCCATGCATACCGCCTCTGTTTTATAGACAAACCAGGAAGGTTTCTGGCTTTCATTTGCGGAGTTGTTTGATCACCAAGGCGCAATTTCCAGAATCTGCTTTGTCTTGGTTGAACTCCTGCCAGGACCGTAAATCTCTGTCAGTCTGATCGTGTTAAGATGAAGGAACTGGAACGTATGGAATGACAGTTTCATATGTATCTGGAGAGATCATATTATCGGGAACGTGCTCCGTAGAGAGGGCCGGGGAACCTAATTGAGGGTATTGTGGCCTGTGCAGCCGCGGTATGTGTGGGCGTGTCTGTGCCGGATTCCGTTTCTGTGGTGTAAATATTGCCATTGTGAAGTAAAGACTGATTTTCTGGGGGCTGTTGATGGTGTCATTCACTGGGAGATAATGTATCTTTGTGTTGCACTTGAGAAAAGTGTTTGATACATCTCAGGAATGTTACCGTTCATGTTTATTAATGAAACTCAACTTTATAGCCCACATGATATAGTCGGTTTCATATATAAGCTTGTTATATAAAACAATGAAAATATATCACTTTTGAAAAGCATGTGTAGTATATGCTGAAAAGCCATATACTAGGAACTAGGTTTTGTAACGTTTAATTGGATGGGCCGTGTTGGTTTTGGCATTTCATCATCTTGATGTCGCTTCTGTTTCAGGTTGTTTATGGAGATGCGGTTGGGTGACAGTGGAGTTCAGATGCTGGATCAATCCAGCACCTCATTAAATAATTGGCAAACACCATCATCCTGACCTGCTTTGTGGGTATAACGTTTGAAGATCCGGCATGCAGAATCAGACGCAAAGCATGCTGGGAACCCCCTCCCCCCCATCTCTCGAAAGAAGGGGTATTGTTCTTCATGCTTGTTCTTACAGCACAGCGAATGTAGACTCTGGTGAAAAGGTTCATAAGTTGATGACTTAGGAGTATTTTTGTTTCTTAGTTGGTGGCAGTACCTGTAGGAGGCTGAGTTATGTTACACCGTTTTTTGGGAAGTTCTATCAGGAGGTTCTGGGGATCCAGGAAGGTGACATCCAGGCTTGGCTTTTATGAAGTATTCCCACACACTTCTCATTCCCATCTTTTTGGGAATGTCTTAATGAGCAGACTTGCGGATGGTGGACTGGCATCCCGTCCAGGCTGTCTGTGATTACTGGGACAGACTCCAGACTGTGACACTGTACTGAATAAGCAGGCTTGGAAGATGGGTGGATGTATCCTTGCCCCTTTCTGCAGTCTTTAGGGTTTTCCCGCCCCGCTGTGGCGTAGAGAGAGTTCCGCCTTGCCGGGCGTCCCAGGCTTTTCCTCACATTCAGCACGTCAGAGTTTCTCTTGCTGTCAGTTGCTGGTTTCAGCCTTTGCAGTGATTTAAATTTGTGACCTTTTAGGCGTTCGGGTTTAACGGCTTCGGACGGGAGTTTGGAGGACAGACAGTTTCTGTTCTTGTGCGATAAAATCTGTGTTAATTAATTACTAGCAGAGTTTCTTTCTGAATAATCAAATCAATTGAGTGGCAGATAAAAAGGTTTATTTATATGATAGAGCTACAGTATAATATTACTCATGAAATATATTTTAAATATAATACACACATCAGTTCAGCAGTATTTCAGTCTTTAATAAGGATGACCTGGTTGAGTCAAAGTTGTATTTTGGCCCCTGTCCTGCACCCCAGGGGTCTGAACTGTGCCCCCACAGTCTCTGTCATCTCCAGCACCCTGATGTACCTCCTTGCCATCCACTGGGACAGCACTCATTTTAATTCTTCTCTTTCCCCCACTGTAGTCTCTGTTTCTCAGAAATCAGCATGTTTGCTTTGGCCAGCATCCTTGGTGCACCCAGCTCATTGATGCAAGGTCTGGCCTTACTGGTCCCCCAGTCTGACACTCGTCTCCCCCAACTCATCAGTAAGATGCCCCCCCCCCCAAAATGGCTTATATGAAATTCTGGCCCTTCATCCACATATCTCTTAGGATTGAAATTCCAAACTTGGCCAGTTGATAGTCGTACACGCAGCAATGCATCAGTCACCCCGGCATCAATGGTGCCATTCCCTGGCTCCCGAAGCCCCCCGTTACATTTGCGTTGTGACCTCACTCCTGATCCAAGCCATGCTCTGTCGCAGTTGCTCTGGACGATGTCACCGCGAATCCACTCCACTTTGAAATATGTGCTGCCGTGCCTTTGCGGGCTGCTCTTAATTATTACCTTTAAACCAGAACAGGGCCCATCTATTAGCATCGCCTTAAACACGAGTAATTACGGCACTCGCGAAGCAGCGCTTCATAAATCTTTGCCCTTATTTTCGCAGGTTACTTAGCAAGGAGGGGGCCCGTCGGTCTCCGTTCAGCATGGCGACCGCGTGATGCCTTTCTGGACCCGTTCTGATGAAGGCAGTGGTCCTTATCTCGTTTATAACGCACGCTCATCTGGAAATGAGAATGTCATGTGGGATTTAATTACCCGGGTCAGATGTATCGATAAATGGGATTTGTAACTGTGCCGACGAGGGCGTTATATTTTTAATGCTAATTTATTCTTATTAAGAAGTTGTTTATTCATAACTTAAATGTGATTACAATGCAGGTTAATGTTAAAGGGGAGATTGGAAAGATTGTGTGTGTTTTACATCACGTTAGAAGGAAACAGGATATGTTGTGCAGATTTATGCCATAATTATATTAGTAATTAAATTTTTATGATGGGTATGTGAACGTGTACTGTTAAATGGGCCATGATGTATGGATTTGCAGTATGCGTGTTCTGGAGATCTGCTCTCAGGAAGCTGTATTGACTCCTACCTCCAGGGCTTGGGGTCTGACTACAGTGTCCTGCTCTCCTCATGAGTGATGTGCACATTTTTTTCCATGCATTTTCCCGGGGGGGGGGGGGGGTTCCCTACTAGGTTTTCCAATCTCCATATTTGTGTCCCTTGGTATGTGTGGTATATATACTCCCCTGGCCCCCCTCCCCCGCACCCCAAGGTGGTGTTAACATCCTGCAGCGGTAGTTAAAAATGAATCAATACAGAGATTCATGCATAGCAAATCTATCCTATGGAAATGTATATCTGGATTTTTTTCTTGCTGGAGAAATTAGTTGTACACTTTGCTTAAGGAGCTGAGCTGTAATCGGGCACTAACTGGGTCTCCAGTTCTCTACCAGTCTGCTACAGAGTCTCAGCTCTTACTGTAGGGCAGTTGTTTGTTTTTTGTTTTTTAACAGAAAGAAGAACAAGAACATGCAGCAGCATGTTAAAGGTTCTGTTGGGTTGTGCCATTTTTTTCTTGCTGTTTTTGGTTGTACGGTATTGATTTGGAACCCATGGGATCTGGCACCTTGATCAGCACTGGTGACATCTGGTTGCTGTTAATAACGTGTTAAATGGCCGTCCAGAGCGCCCCATTACTGTTTAAGCGCCCCTTGTCAGTACTGACCTGGAGCTGCATGTACTGGGCTATTATCAGCTCATTCACCCTCCCCATAAATGCTCCCCGTCCTCTGCCACGTCCATTACGACCCTGCGGTTTCTGGAGGGGGAGGGGGGAGGATTTCGGGTAGCAGATTATTTTTCATTGGTTCCCGTTTCCTGCAGGCGGGTGGCCTGACCAAGGGGTCGTTCTACATGACGCCAGTGTTCATACCTGCAGTGCGAGTGAAGGATGGATGGATGGATGGATGGATGGATGAATGCATGGATGCAAGGAAGAGGCACGTGGCTCTGATCACGATCGACTGCTCGGGTCTGTCTAAGATATGCCAGCTCAGTTGTGAGCAAGAACAGAACCATCAGTATTACTGTAGGTGGCTGCTCACTGAGGCGCTACATGCATCTCATGTCGTGTCTAAACCTCAACATTACTTTTGTAAAACCAGCTTTTACATTTGAAGTTATGTTTGATTCGGGTCATTCCCAGGACGTTTCTCCAAGGGAAGCCCGAGGTCGGTCTCACTGCGGTCGTGCTTGTCACGCGAGCCGTTCGGCAGTGAAACAAAGACCACTTTTGTCAGGAAGGTGTCAGATTGGCTGTCGCGACGCCAGACTTTATTTGGCTCGGGGCTGTCGCGCTAATCTTTTGTTTCCGCCCATCCTCCTCTTCTTTCTGAAGTTAAATTCTACTCTGCATGTCAGCTGAACCATACACCGGCCCGTCTCTGTACCAGAACTCAGCCCATTTTTTCTCCTCGGCACATGGACAAGCTGTCAGGATCCAGCCGGCTGCGGAGTGGATTGAGCCAGATATGTCCATCTTCATGCCTATTTGAAACTTGACCACTACAGGGGTGTGATAGGGGAGGGACTAATTTGCTGTGTGCCGCCATGCCCCTGGGTGCGAACTGGGATAGCTGTGTACTGTCGCCATGAGGGTGGAACATTTGTCAAGAGTTTTTTTTTGGATAATCAGATAGAATCTGTCAGCTCTGTTAGTGTTTGAAATGTATATGCATATTTATTAGGGCCCCCAAATGTGAATCTTGGAAACAAAATTGAAGGGTTTGGCATCATAAAGCCCCAGAAATGAGTGTGTCTCCACTAACCCCTTGTAAATCCGCAACTGGTTATGTAATCCGTCGTAAGGGGGGAAAACGGATCCCATCTGTGAGGGAGATGTTGACACCCCCTGAATTCTGTTTATCCTGCCTTCCTTCCGGTGAGGGGGGGTTTTATCTGTGTTGCTTGGTGTTTCTGCTCCGAGTCTTGGAAGCTCTGTGAGGTTTATTTTCCGGAAGAGGGGTTTCGTGTTGCTGGGTAAGTGCTGCCTGATGGCGGGTGGGGCGTTCTAGCATCAGAGGATGGAGGGCCCAGAGTAATCGGCAGCGGTAGCACACAGGTAAGGTGGAGCCACTCGGTGTCACGTCGGCGTCTATCGTAGTCATCCGCAAACAGGATAGTCCTTCTACCGCATGTTTTACAAATGAGTCTCAGCTCGATTGCATTGTTCCCCACCTCATTACCACACAGTACCTCATTGTTGTAAATGACTTGCTATACTGATTGTATTGTATTGCATTGTACATGTATTATAATTTATATTATATTTATTCCAACATTCCATGCACTTTTTAAATATTTATCAGCTATACATGCAGGGCATACGCTGTTACATTCATGTACTATGTGATCTTTGTTCTGGCTGTGTTTGTATGTCAGCCACTGACACCAGGAGATACACTCCCTGTGTGTGACGTGAGAGTCCCATTGCTGGGGGCGGGCTTTGACTGGCGGGAGTGAAGGGTGCACAGCGCCTCCTGCTGACGCTTTACTCATCTTTCCATCAAGTGGCGCCCGCAGGCTAAAAGCCTCCCCCCTCCCCCCATACTTTGACGCACTCACAGCTCATTGCAAATTATGGGGTGAGGAGCGGAGCTATATGAAACTGAGAATGCTGCCCCCACCCCCGATCCTTCTGTCTGACTAAGCCCCGCTTGGAGCCTGGGCCGGGGGCCAGGGGGCCGTGCCGGTAAACGTGATGAGGCCCGTATCCCAAAAACCACCAGCAGGTGTTCATCCTGACAGTGTGGCCCCATCTTTCCCAGTTGGGTCGGTTTTGACTCCTGTCTGGCAGCTCTGCACAATAGAACCAGGTTGGATGCAGTGACCTTTTGTGCTTGTTCTGGACCCAGTTTGTCAACAGTCTCGAATATACACTTTTTCCACACAGAACTTTCCCTGTTGAGCTTCACTGGGCCGACTTCCTTACCGTGAAGTCCAGAGGTATGACCTTCAGAGAAAAGCCTCTGGAAATGGCACTCAGGTATATATAGATATAATCTCCCACAGTTCACCAGCCTTCATTTTGACACCATTGCATTTTAAATTGGCAGCGCCCGAATATTTTAATACATAAATAATGCCTGTGCAGAACTGCGTGAATTACTGTCCACGTAAAAATGCCGCCACAGTGAAGCACAACAAATCTGTTATGTCAAGAAAAAGAGCATGTGAAAGAAAAGGACTTTCGTCTGACCTAAAACGTCCATGCTGCATATTATGGGGAGTTATTGTTTATTTGATGTTTATTTGATGGGGATGAAATGGAACAGGGGAGAGAATTACAGCGGTATTTCATCCCGGTCCACCTGGACAGTCACTGGTGATCCATAGAAGCATTTTAATGCCTTCTTAACATCCTTCTTTTTATGCGGGGGGGGGGAGGGGGGGCATGTAACACAGTAGTAATTTTCAGTAGAATGATTTAGTACATTTCTGCAGCCAGCCGCTGGCATTCAGATATCTTTTTTATGCAGTGTTGGGTTGGCAGTGTAATAACTAAGATTTCTAACCATAATTTAGCTGTTTACAGTCTCTGAGCAAATGTAAATGCTTTATTATATTTCGTCTTTTGTCACAAAGGAAACGCAGCATTGTTAGCGATGGACCGTATATTCGAAGGTGGTTTTTTTCCTCCCCCTGTTTGCTCATGTGGTTTTCCGTGTTTGGCAGATAATTCCGGCTGGTATGTTGTAACGCTGTCGTCGTGGGCGGCGCGTGGAACGCGCACACCTGCTCTGTGATGGGCCGCGGGGAGCAGGACGCTCTGTTTACGCATCCAGCGTGTAACACCCCCATCGAAAAGCCTCCGGCGAGATTGTTCACGACGACGCCCTCTGTGTTTCTCTGTGGGGGAATGTGGGGGGGGGGGGGGTAGTGCAAGGCCCTGATTGGCTGGTCTGTCAAATGGTCACACACAGGCTGATGAACCTGACTTTGAACACATTCTCCTTGCTTGTTGTTTTAAGTAGTTCATGCAGGTCATCATCCGGCTGTCTGGCCCCAGGGTCCAGAACATGGCTGGGAGTTTGTGTCTCCCAGCCTGCACAGCCACCATCACCTCTAGGGGGTAACAGTGAGTCTGGCCTGATGAACCATACGGCTATTTAGCTGCCTCTCTCCCTGTGCTGACCTGTTGGCTGCAGTAAGTGACTCTGATTGGTCGGTAATAGCAAGCGGCCGGACAGCCAGAATTGTGCTGTCAGCACATGTTATAATTTCGAAACGATACAAATGTAAAGTGCAGTTTAAATGCCTTATTATTGGTTGGCCAATGTTTCTCAACCCAGTCCTAGGGGTCCCCCAGATGGTCCACATTTTTGCTCTGCCCTTGCTCCCAGCACACTTGTATCAGGTAGTAAGTATTTTTGACTGGTTGGGAACTGGGAGTCAGCAAAAACGTGGACTATCTGAGGGTCCTTGAGGATTGGGTTGAGAAACACTGATGTAAGTCAGTCTTATTTATGCAGTGAGAGCTCTATCAAATGTATTCATGTGGAAAACATAAGAATCTCACAGAGGGCTTCTCTCAGTGCATCGTTTCAAGAGCTGCCATGAGGGTTGGACTTGGAGAAAAGTCTAAACTTGGTGTGATTGTAAATAATGCCCTGGAACTGAAGTTTAAAGGGCTGTAATTTGGAGGTAAATATACATGAAGGTCATACAGAACGGCACGCTTTTCCGTATGGGACGTCTGGCTGTCGGTTGCTGCCGTCCATATTCTTGTTTATGGGTAGCACTGTAGCTTCACATATCCAAGGTTGGGGGGTCAAAGCCCTACTCTGCTCTGCACGTGTGCAGTTTGTTTGCAGAATGTTCCCTCCATGTCCTCCTGTGGTCCAAAGGCACGCAGTGCATGACTATGTGCATGTATGTGCCCTGTTATGGACTGGCACCCTGTCTAGGGCGTATCCCTGTGCTTCCTGGGATAGGCTTCAAACCCACCGCAGCTCTGTATTGGGTAAGTGCTTTGAAGATGGATGGACGGATTATTACTTTAGTTGTTGTTGTTGCTCGGCAGACTTGCACAGCTCGCAGTTTTGCAGCTGGCTGATTTACACAGAGTATAATGCAGGACATGAACCGAAGCCAGGCAAACGGCTCCTCTCTCACAGGGTGTGTCAGCAGGAACTCGGCGCTATCGCTCCGTCACCGTTTGAGTGCCTGGGAGCTGGCTTCTCCCAAGCCATTAAAATGGAGTGGATGTTAGCAGTGATGGTCAGAGTCCATGTTTCTTACAGGAGCGTGTAGTTCCACAGTCAGCCGAGGGAAGTGGCAGGCGCTACTCCTGAGCTGGTGGTCTTTGCTGCCGTTTTCTCTCCCAGGTGATTCATGTGACTAACCCTCAGAGAATCAAGATGGCAGCAGGGACGGTTTAATGACATTAATGTTTGCTTAAGCCCTTGTGTGTGCGGTGGCGGTAATTCAATTTCCCTCGACGCTCATTTTGAAACCATGAGACAAGTCGGCCCGGAATGACGTAAGGGTTTGGTCAAAGTGTTTCTCTAAGCAATAAAAACTGAAGAGATTCTCTTGCTGGCAGTTTTCTGTGTTGCCGCACAGGCAAGGGCGTAACATTGGTCTGAACACTGGAGGGTTCAGGTCTTCACCCATTTAGGGGGAAACATGATTATTGGGAGGGTTGTACCGGCTGGTTTTGGTTAATTGGGAGGGTTACAAATCCCCCATTCGGCCCCATAATTTATACTCGTGCACAAAGCTGAAAATCTGGAGTACAGCTCTTTACGGTCACTCTGTCCTATGCTCTGATGTCGGTGAATATTGCGCGGAACTGTAGCACTATGCACTCGCTGCAATCTCCAGGTCAAACACATTTCTTCAGAAACAGAAGGTCCTCTTTTGCCAGTTGAACCCATGGCTCCTTATCAACTAAATCACCTACCACCCCATGGCACACCACCGGCCAGAGATTGCCCAGTGAAAGAGAACGGTATTGTGATTTGCCGGTGACAGATCAGGAAGAATACATGTCATGTTTTCTACGTGGCACAGATTCGAAGTGCGTTTGAATGCGTGACCTATTATTGGTGTACGCCATTCTCATCTATAGCCAACTTTGAGTGAGAACTACGTTAAAAAATATTTCGCTGTGGGTGCCAGGGAAGGGTGGGGGCAGGGGTTACTCATAAATCACTAAGGAATTTGGGCAATGGGGAGATAAATGAAATCATAACAGCCAAATTGCTGCTGCCACCTAAATATATTGGAATCTAGGACCATAGTGAGGAGTGAATAGATAAAAAAAACAGATTGATGAGTTGTCATCGGTAGGGGGGTCGGGGGATTGTACCTTTGGCTGGCAGGAGAGGAATGTGCACGGCGCCTTCTGCTGATGCCGTACTTCTCTTTGAATTTAGGTAACCCCCCCCCCCCCCAGTAAATCCTCTGTTCTGCACATCATACAAACACGAGCATTATTTCTGGGTCAGTGTGGGTCGATGCTGACTGTTGTTCAGTTACTGTACTGAGCTGGTTGATTAGATTCATAAGCTGCCCAGCAAAGGTGTGGCCCCGACTGGCCTTAGTTCCCCAAGGGACTCGAGTAACCTTGGCAGATTTTCTTTGTTTTTTTTTTAAACAGTTACTGTAGATATAGCACCTCAACTGTAATTAGACCAAAGTGTTTTTAAATAATCTGTTTAGCCTGGGAATGGATGGTGTGTGTGACTGATATCAGGGAACAGACTGGAGGAAGTGAAACACCGCAGATCCTGAGGGAGACGCCAAAAACAGTCTGTCATAATCCTTCAGTTAATGTGGTGGGAGGAGCTATGGATCAGAGTTATGAATCTCGAGCTCATGAGTCTGTCTAGATGTCAGACTGAATTAACCGCGTTTCTTTTTGTCACCGTGCGGTGTGAATATTTAGACTGTAGTGACCTGTAGAGCACAGACACACAGAGGCATTACCCTACCAGTTTTATCGGGAGCTTGTGTAAAAAAAAGGTTTACATTAGATTTGTGTTGGACCTCCTCTATCCAGATTGACATCTGTAATGCATCAGAAGATTTGATTGGGTGTCCACTATCCAGACCTAAATCTGTAATGTGTTGTGGAGGATATGACTGTCTGCCTAATATATATCAGAGATCCCGTATTTCTGTCTACTAAGGAGCTCAGTGTTATCTATGGAACAACCTACCTCAACATAGAGCTCCTTTTGACTGTCGTTCCTCTTTCAGTTATGGTGAAGAAGAATGTCTCACGGCTAGTTGAGACTATTGTGTAAGCAGTTGTTTAAAATTGGGATCTCTGATCACCAGAAAGGAACAGTGAAGGAGACTGCAATAGTCATTTGGGCATATTTGACTTTTTAAGGTGTGAATTCAACCCGGAAGCTTTTAACTTCATACTCTTCAGACTGGGTCGGGGTGCTGGATCAGTAGACCGTAGCCTCCCTGTGCTGCCTCTAGCAGTGTGTAAATTTCCATTCAGTGTGGATGCGTTTAGCCGGCAGTTTTTGTTTGCCCAGACGGTGCTGCCAGCGCCCAACGCGGTCGTTTAACGGCCCCCATAAAAGGCCGGAGTTTTCTTTGAGGCCGTCCTCGGTCTTCTGCCAAACCCACAACAGATGCACAACTTACCAGCTACTTTTGTTCCTTATTATGAACTGGCCACCATGTGTTTGCAATGCTGAAAAGTAAAAAAAAAATAAGAGAAGGGAGTGAGAGAGAGAAAAGCCTCCATTATGGGCACAGAGCAGCTGTCATATCTAACATCCACAAAAGATAGCTTATTTGCCAGATCTTCCCATGTGGAGAATCACTACAAATTAAGAGCATTTTATATATTAATGCTAAGTGGGGGGGGGGTGGTGTTGGGGCCTGCTGTGGCCAGCAGAGGGCACAAGGCAAAGGTACGCCTTGGATGGGACGCCAGTCCATTGCAGGACACATACAGGCACACAGTGGAGGCGGGATTCGAACCCCCACCCTAGTGGTGTGAATGTGCTGCTCCCTGAATCACTGTGCTGCCTGCATAGAGATTCACATTTTCTTGAAATATGCTGTTCTGTCCGTGAGTAATTATGCACAGATGTATTGCTATAATTATGAATACCAACATGCCACATAAGCAATTTAATGAAATTATAGGGCAGGACTGTTCCACCTGGTTACGTGAGGTCAAAATCGCCCGCTTTCATCGAGCTCCGTGTTTGACTGAGGTGACCACTTTCCCAAGTTGCCGTGGAGACACATTTCCATGCCTTGCTGAGCATCGCGAATAGCCACAGCATGGGTCCCGAGATCAAGCAGAACGCCGGACGACATTATGCGGTTTGTTAGCATGTCGTGGCTCCACGCTGAAGGTCTGAGCTGAGCGTGAGCTGAAGGCTGCTCAGCGACTCCCGGGTCCTAATCATAAAGTGTTTCTGCTCCAAACACGCAAACTGTGTAGGATATGGACTGGGATCAGAGAGCAAGGCCAGTATCAGGAAGATAACGCCAATAACTTTCTTTTTATCCCTCTATTGGGGGCGCATTCACATTTTTCTGATACATGCTGAAGCCTGCACTTAAAGGGATGTGGTAATGTGGGAGTGATGTGGCAGACATGGCTGGAACAGCCTGGCCTGGGTCATCGCACTCCCCCCACGACCAAGCAGCCCTTTGCCTCTGGTTGTGCACTACTCTGCTGGTCTCTGATTGGTCGAGCACTAAGCAAGGCTCATTGACTAAAACGACTGTAATACTGGCGCTTATTGTATTTATGCTCTACTGTTAATTAAAGGTAAATTTCAGTAGAAATTTCAAATAAAATCCAGTGCAGAGCTGACAGTACATAGCTGGAGGTTGAATTGATATAACAAAGAGGTGTTTTTATTTTGTAGGCGTTGATATATTCGCGACCAGCCTGCGAATGTCGTGTGTGTTTATGTTTCAAGATTTACGACTCCTACATTATTGAAGGCCTTTGTTCTATTTGACAAACCCTGACATTGTTAAATACAGTCACATGTGTGTTCTGTTTTCGTTCTGAGATGTTCCTGCAGAGAGATAATGAAGCTGTTGATGAAGCTGGCTTTAATCTCTAGGCATGTGCTGACAGTCTATGGTGTGAAGAAGCATAAAAGTCCAAATGACGTATGTCTGGGATTTCACATGCTGAAATAGTCCATCGAACGTTTAACCTTTGCATTACAAGATTTCAGAAATTCTGTCTACCTTTTAAAGCCTGTTAATGTTTACTTACCATGGTAAAAGGCAAGTTTCTGGTGTAAACGTCTGTTGGCTTGTTAACAAACCTTTTGTGGCGTTATAGCAGCTCGTGCTCCGGAGTGAAAGTGGACAGTCGCTTCCCGTTGGGCGCGTGTTGGCGAACACCCACTCTCCACTACCCAGAATCCAATTTGGGTTCCCCCTGTGCTGTCTAAGCTGGTTTCCCTGACGGATTGATCCCGAGTATCCGTGGGAGCCCCTGTTTCCGTGACCCGGAGTCTTCCTGTAAGATATCTGAATCTTCTGACTGCAGTGGCCGGCTCTGGTGAGGTGGCAGGTCAATACTCGCGGTACAGGGACAACAGAAAATGTCAGGGACTTTATTTGGGGTTAAAATAGCACTGGGGTGGGAGGGGAGGAGGCATGAGAAGGTTGTTTTGATTCCAGCAAGTGAGACAAATGGCAGAAGGTCAGCTAGGGAAATGTGGTGGGTGTCAGGCCTACGGGGGGGTTTGGTCAGGGTGTCTCATCTGTAGAGACTGACAAAACTCCGCCTTGTTGTCTTAAAATATGCCTGCAGGTTGATGATGATGATCGTGGCACTTGTCTTTGACCTGCGCTGGGATGTTCAGGCCACCCTGCCCCCCCTCTTATTATGGAACCGGTATTGAGCATGACAGCGTTCATCAATTAATGGTTTAATGTTACAGAAATGCCATTCTTGGCCAAACTCTTAAGTAAAGATGAATTGTTTCAATGGTATAGAAGCTGGATGATCGCTCATACTTGCTGCTGTATGCTTCAAACGTCCAAAGCTGTCAGCGGACACAAGCTGGCCTGCGGGCTTGGTGACAGTGACTTCACTGGTAAACGCTGCAGTGCCTGTAACTCAGAGGAGTTTGATGATCCGCTGGTGTTTTATTGCCAGATAATTTGACAATGTCCTAATACGTGGAAAATTTCAAACCGCATTCCACGGCGGCATGGCATTTAGAGTTTACCCTCCTGGTAGACACATGACCTATGATTCGCTTAGTCATTCAGTCACCCGCTACTGCTTGTTTATGGAAATGAGATTTCTCTAATTAAACAAGCAGTTATTTGTTATGGTCTGCGGACTCCACATCCAGGAGGTGCTTTCTGACCTGTGAATGAAATCAGGGATGCCAGTCTGATGTATCACAGTTCTTTTTGTTTTTGCACGAGTGGGTGGCGATAAATGGGATTTAAGGTGCCCATGTCAGGGCAGTTCAGGGACCTGTGCAGAGCCAGCATGCTCCTCTGCCATCAATTTTAATGCAGCTCTTTCACAACTAGAAAAGATGCATGTTTGTTTGCAGCTAGAAATGCGCTACACTAAACTACCGCACGTTATTACTGCGAATCGAACCCACCCAGTTAATCTTGAAACCGAAAAATTTCATCTGTCTCTCAGCCGCTTTCAAGATTAGCCTTCTGAACATAATTTTTTGCTCCGTCTCTCATTTTGAGAGTCAGTTGATTTAATAGAATTTTTTTATTGCAGTTTTTGCATAATGACTGCAACTTCCTGTTACTGCAAAACAAGTAGCCTTTGTCTTGTTAATTCTGTCAAACCAATTAGGATAATTGAGCACCACTCTTGTTTTTTTTTACCACGCCGCCATATCTGTAGATGTCGGTTTAGGATGTGTTAAAATAATTCATAGAAGTGTTTCTGCGGTCCATTATGTGCAGGGTGGACCCCAGCCTGCTTATCTGTACTGCCTGTGATAGACTCCAGCCCCCCCCCGTGGCCTTGACCAGGATCAGCGGTTGGAAGATGGATAGATGGCCAAATGTTCTTGCGATCCAGTTAAAAACTCCTGAAATTGCTGTTAATAATAAGCTTCCATTAAGTCGCCATCACTTAATTTGCAGAAATGTCAGCGCAGTTGTGAAATGCAGCTCTGGCTTTGGTTATGAAAACCACAACTGGATTGGCTATGATGTTGGTCTGCGAGCTTTACGCAGCATCGCTGGATCCCTGGGCCGCTTGGCTGGGGATGAAAGCTTCCGCCTCAGATGATCATTACAGGAGACGTACTGGAAAGTGGAGGCACGGCAGACGCCAGGGCCGCCATATAACCACTGTGCAAACACGAGCGGGAAGCCTCCCCGGCATTCTCCGGCTCTCACAGTTTCTGCGTGGGGATTTTTTTTTTTAGGTGACAGGAATGACCTTTGAACTTAAGCCTGTGCGATACGATTGGGGTGAAACGTATTAGGCTTTCCCGCCGTTATGAAAACCTTGTTTCGGAGGGAGCAGCGAGCTGGGGTGGCTGTCTGGTAATTAAAAACGTCTGTGTGTGTCGGAAGCCCGCCGCCTTAAGCTGCCAGGTATAGGACAAGGCATCCCTGCATTGTTTTTAAGTAAAAGCGGTTGTTTTTACATAATGTTGTTCGGGGTTTAAGTGCCATTTCACACATGGCCTGTGCTGAGTGCCTTGTCATGTAACACACATGCTGTCAAAGGATTTACTAAAATCCTCTCTCACTGTGCTTTTTCACAGGGGTGCGGCCCTGTTTAATTTAGTTTGTTTGTCTAGTAGGTGGCTTTGTCCTGTCATTACTGTCCCTGCCCTGTTTGTTACCGGAGATCTTTATCCCATCACCCTGAACATGTATCCTGTTTTGCGTGCTTGGGGGGGCGATTCCGTGACATTGAGTTCACTAGTCAGTCAAGAATGCTTAAGAATAGCCTATTATTTCTTATTACTCTATTTATTTTTCTGCTCATATGCTCTTATATTCTGCTTGCCATGCCCTGTGACACACCAATATGGAATATTCACCGTTAACTCAGAAACGCTGATATCTGACTGATTTACTCATAAGACTGTTAACTCTGAAACAGCAATATTTTTTAAATATTATCAAAAACACATTGCTATCCTAGGTGCTAATACCCAGTATGATTTACTGATTGCTGTCGTCGGTGATGGTGCATGATATATTGTAACACATTGTTGTCCTTGGTAATGATGCATGGTATACTCTAACACATAGCCATTCTTTGTAATGATGCATGGTATACTCTAACACATAGCCATTCTCTGTAATGTTGCATGGTATACTCTAACACATAGCCATTCTCTGTAATGTTGCATGGTATACTCTAACACATAGCCATTCTCTGTAATGTTGCATGGTATACTCTAACACAGCCATTCTCTGTAATGATGCATGGTATACTCTAACACATAGCCATTCTCTGTAATGATGCATGGTATACTCTAACACATAGCCATTCTCTGTTATATTCTAACACACCGCTATCTTTGGTAATGATGCGTGGTATACTTCAACACACCGCTATCTTCGGCAATGATGCGTGGTATACGCTAACACACTGCTATCTTTGGTAATGATGCATGGTATACTTTAACACACTGCTATCTTTGGTAATGATGCGTGGTATACTTTAACACACTGCTATCTTTGGTAATGATGCGTGGTATACGCTAACACACTGCTATCTTTGGTAATCATGCGTGGTATACGCTAACACACTGCTATCTTTGGTAATCATGCGTGGTATACGCTAACACACTGCTATCTTTGGTAATCATGCGTGGTATACGCTAACACACTGCTATCTTTGGTAATCATGCGTGGTATACTTTAACACACTGCTATCTTTGGTAATGATGCGTGCTATATGCTAACACACTGCTATCTTTGGTAATGATGCGTGGTATACGCTAACACACTGCTATCTTTGGTAATGATGCG
>JAODJX010000001.1:12949388-12963406 GCA_026776945.1 Isichthys henryi | reverse complement strand
CCCAGCCAGCCAGGACGAGGTGTCTGTTTCCAGACAGAGCTGTATGGGGGGGGGGGGGGGTGCGGCAGTTTTGACAGTTGGAGCCGTGCCCTGTTTCCCAGAGTCGCCCCCGGGACGTCTGCTCCGGAATGTTCTCCGGGAGAGTGGATGCACGCTTGCCGCAACGCCAGGGCTCTCAGGCAGCGCGCAGAGCAGAAACACCCCCTCGGCCCCCGCCCCCCGCCGCCGGGAGGTCACGCCCCCGATGACTGTTTGGTTTTGTGCCGCGGAGCTCTGTCAGAGCAGGCGGGCAGGAGGGAGGAAGGGAGGGGGATAGTATCAGTCAGGACGCCTTAGTCTCTCCACGCCGTGCTCCGTGGATGACCACTGCCGCTCTGTCTAAGAGGCTTCAGCCCTATACAGCCGGCAGTGTTTTTTAAATTCACTTCACTTTTTCTTTTTTTTTTCTTCTTTCTTTTCTCTCTTGTCTCCCTGGCATCCAGAGACGCTTGCTGTCCTCTCTACCAGCCAGTGTGGCACCGGAACACAAGTTTACTGCCTCGTTTTTAAGAAAATTTAATTTTTTTTTATCTTGCGTCTCCTCCTCTGCATCTCTGTTTTGAATCCTGCCTTTTCCCGCCCAGACCATGCCGGTGGTTGGGGTGGCCTCTAAGCTTAGACAGTCGGAGGTGGGCTCCAAGCCGATTCAAACCGCGCACCCCATGCCCAGCCTGGACCGCGCCCCCATGGCGACAAGGGGCTACCTGCCCAGGGCCTCGGATTCGCGGGGTGGCGATCTGGTCACTTTCTCCTGTCAGCTGTCAATCGCGTCCGCATATGGGTATCGCCAGCGGAAGGCTGTCTCGGACTGCAGCAAGGAGTTGCAGGACCGCAAGGTCAGTGAGGTCATTCCCAATGAGCACGTTTGTGTGTGTGTGTGTGTGTGTGTGTGTGGATCTCTGACAGCTGATAGGTGGAAATCACTATCAGTCGTCAGGTTGGGAAGCTGGTCCTCTTATTTCTTATCCTCTGCTTACTTCAGAAAGGGTCAGTGTAGTTACTTTGGGGAGTTTTGCTAGTAGAGATGCAGTTGAAAGGAAAAGGTGTCTAGGTCAGTTTGGTAGTTTTGGTTTTTCCTGCTTCGATATCTAGAGCATCACTGCTGCTAGACTTCCAGAGCTAATGTAGATATTGTACTGATTTTAGTAAGACATTTTGGTGTCTGGTGAATTATTTTCATTTATAGATTATCAGACGGGCTACAGTGCACTGCACAGCCGGTGTGGTGAAGTGTGTGTGTGTGTGTTTGTATTTCAGTGTGCGCTGAAACTCAGCTGAGATTTGCACTAGTCAGGATTCACTTTCACTTTCTACAGCGAGTTGGGAATGGCGTTTCAGAACGACTAGAATTAATCGGCTGTCTGTCCCGTTCTCCCAAGCAGCAGATTCGTGTCGCGAGGCATGTGATTGAGAAATCCCATGTTGGCGAAGTGCCTTAACATGGCAAACGTCTGCGTCGTCCCGAATATTCACCAGAATGACAGCATGGGGCGTGGGGGGGGAGCTGCCCATAGAACAGAGGAGGCAGCCGGCATTTCAAAAAGACCCGCCAAAAAGTTACAGTTACACAGGATGCCGTTATTTTTTATTATTTTTGTACCTGACAAACAAACAGGCTTCCTGCTGTCAGCTTCCGGAAGAGTCCGTGACCCTTCCTGAAACGATAACCGTTTTTGGCAGGGGTCTGGGGTTCTTTTTTTTCAGGCTCTTGTGATATCAAAGCCGCTGGGGACCCGTGGACATCACTGAGGGGAGAGGCATGTAGTCGTTAACCCCTTCCTGTCCGTGACAGGCATGCTCGTTCACCCCCTGCCGCGATAAGCTTGGCAAACATTGGTCCTGCCTCAGACTCCGGCACAGACTCCAGTCAGAACGTTGCTTGTTCCAGCCCGTTCCTGAGCTTGACAACTCAGTAGTTCTTCACTCTGTTTATCCTCAACAAAAGGCAACTCAGGCAAACCTGGGGGACGGAGCAAAATATTTACTTGTGTGAATGCTTGTGTACACTCACTTTATGGTGTTTTAAACATGAGGACCTCCAGAGCGTTACCAGCGCGTTATGAAGGTCTGTGGGACGGCTGTCATGGTTTCTGTCAAAAAAAAAGGAAAACAAAGGATGACAGAATCCTAACTGGTGATATTAAACATGCGACATGCTGTTAAGGACTGGAAATTAATGAAGGATGAAACGCAGTGGGAGAGGTCTGGTTATGTTTATGTAGTACGTGTCATGTGACCTCAGTAAACAGGGCGATTGTAATTCCAAACAAACAGGAGAGACGGCATTGTGGGTTTCCACAGTAACTTAATAATAAACTTAATAACGCTCTTTCGGGGCAAAGGAAACTGTAAGTCTTGTAAAGACACATACAGGGCCATAGTGTGGTCCAGTTGTACTGTCTCACATCAAATCTAATCATATATTTATCAGTTAACTTGATCCTTGTTAAGGTACAGGTGAGTGAAAACCAACAGCAGTGATGAAATTGTGCAAATAAATACATTTATAGTAATACTGAAAAAGGAAGTATGCAGAAAATGGTAATACGCTGTGTAGCAGTTAGGGACAGTGTACAAATCAGAGACAAATACGTACAATTGCCAGGATATGGATTGGCAGTGAATGGGTTCATTGACCAGAGCTCAGCATTTTGCTGGTCTAGTGCAGGGGCAGGGAATCTTATCTGCAGTGGGCCAATGTGTATCCAGGGTTCGGGGATGACCTTTAGGTCAGCTGTTCAAACCCAAGAACGAGGACTCTTCTGCCAATCAGCCCTCTAATTAGTAATGTAATTAGGGAGTTGCAGCAAAAACCCGGATACACAGTGGCCCTTTCTGGACAAGATTGCCTACCCCTGGTCCAGTGGAAGAAATTGGAATGGGAATCGGGTCCAGAGAATGGTTTCATGGCCCTTGGTTGCTGGTGCATCATGTGACCCAGTTAAGGTGCAGTGTGCAAGCATGGCCACAAGTGGGAGCTGCCCAGCTTGACGAGGTCATGGCGCGTTTGCGTGTCTGGCAGAAAGACGCCATACCCATCACCACCCTCCCCCACCCCATTCGGTGAATATGCCTGAAATCACCCCACTGAAGCCAAAATGTTTTTTAGATCTGAAAATATGGCCCTGGCAGAGGTCTAGCCCGCAATCCGAGGGGGGTGGGGCCTCTGCTCGGCGCGGGATGGCACTGGTGCCGGCGTGGCGGTCCTGTTTCACCGTGTCAGCGGCGTCCGTTTTTTTTTTCTTTTTCTTGGTGCGGTTTCTCAAAGTGCTGAATGCGATTTGCTTATGAGGCAAAGCGGGTTAAGAGCTCCACGCTAGAAGCGGCGGGAGGCTGACTGGTGGATCAGCTTAGCAGTGTGTGTCTGTGCTGGGAATCACTCTCACGCTCCGGGCACAGCAAAGCATCATGGCATGTGTGCCTCTCCCGGGGACCAGTGTCAAGGTGTATACCGGGGGGGTGGGCTGCCCCGTGACTTCAGACGGGAGGGGGGAGGGCTTTCTGAATGTGCTCCAAACTGGTTTTCAGGCTGAGAGGCTTTTTCAGAAGCCACCTCCCCCCCACCTCCTCCACTGACTCGGGGGGGGGGTGGGATCTCAGCTCTGTATGGCTGGTTTAGCACATCAGTATCTACTAGCATCCCTGTAGCTCCAAGCTGAGATCTCTGCCAGTCGCACATTTAGCTGCATTACCCATCGTCAGCCACCCATCAGGTTCTGCTGCATTTGCAGGCCTGTTACGGTCACAAGGCCCTTCCGGGAACATCTAAGATTCCTATCCGTGCTTCGCCATCTTTGAATTGTGAATCTCTTTCCTGAGCTGTCAGTGGCTGGGAGTCGAGGGGCTTCCCCGAGCTTAGGAGATGGCCCTATGGAATTCTGGGAAGGTAAACATGGTAAACCTGATGGCTAATCTGCAGAGGTGAGGAAAGTTGCTGGGGTCAGGGATGGGGGGTTAAATAAGGAGCCTGTCTATATCCAAAGGAAAAAGGCACCCCCCCCCCCCACCAGTCACGTGAGTATAATGGCAGTGCCCCTATCGGAGTTTTTTGTGGGGTACTTTATTAATCTCCATGGGGAAACTCTCTTGTTACCGACCCCACATACAGGTGTATCTGGGCCAAAAATGTAACCAAGCCCCTGAAATGCCAGATCCCCATGGGAGGTTTGGTAGATTTTGCTGTTTTGGGGCCCCTGTAAAGTGCGGGGCTCCTGAATCTGCCAGGAGATCCGTGGCCTGTCTTACATATGTCCTTGGTCACAGTGTAGAGTCAGCCCACATCCATTTGGGAGATAAGGACCTCACTCAGGGGCCCAGTGGCGTTATTAGTCTGCCAGCGAACCAGTGACCTTCCAATTGCCCTCACAGCTGTCCTTCCTGATAGAGGTTGAGATGTGGGGTTTGGAGACACGGTAACCTGTGGGTACATGCTCCTCCCCCAACCAAGTGGTGACCCCTCCCTTTAGACCCTGTCTCCCTCTCTGTCTTTTTGTCTTATATCTAGAAGAGGGCTGTGAACCTATGCTCATTGCAGAGCTCAGAAATGTGACACCACAGAGAGGTTTTGGCAGCCAGGTTAGCTGAGTCAGACTCCTGTTAACGGCAAGAAGGATACGGGGCCCAAAATCAAGCCTCTGTGTCAGGCGAAGCCTTTCTCAATATCCTATTTGTACCAGAGGGACAATTACAGCATGCGCAAGACCTCCAAGCACATGAAAACAAGTCTGGAAAAATGAGTACGGATAAGTTGTCCAATTAGCCGTTATGTTTGTCTGTAGGGCGATACTGATAGCTTGGCTGAAATTCGGTGTTTCCCCCAAACACTGACCTTAATGTCACCCGTGTGGTTAGCAGGGGATTGTGGGTAATAAACGGGTTAATGTTCCCTCCTTCGAGAAGACTGGGCCATTTTTGGCTGTCACTGAAATGTGGGGGTGGGGCACCACAGGTACACTCGTTCTGTGAGTGTGTGTCCATGCATCCATTGTAATAATTTTTTATTTATTTTTTTAACGTGTGTGACGTAATACTGTAGGTCAGCCGGAAAAAGCCCAATACTAACAAACTGAAAGGAGCCGTATCACCACCTATTGTAGTGGAATCAGACGTACTTCATCAATAAATCGATTCCCCTCCCATGCATGTATACGGGGACAGTAGTCCGATTAAACAGCGTAGTTCAGCCATAACCGTAGCTCGACTTAGCTGTGCATGTTAACGTACTGAGTGTCTTTCTTCTCATCCTGCTTCCTTTCCTTATCCTCCCTTTCTATCTTCACCTCTCTGACCTCTCTCCCTTTCTCCCTCCTCCTCTGCTTCCTGCCTTCTCACGGCCATCTCTTGCTCACCCCCCCCCCCCCCAATCCCTTTCTAGTTTCTCTCTCTCTCTCGCTAAGACGGGCCAGGCGGGGGTGGCCCAGCACCTGGCTGTGTGGCCGCATTCCCCCCCTCCCAGTGACCCCCAGCTGTGAGCCTCCCCCGGATCCAGGTGTCTGCTGGCCGGAATCACTTCCTGCCTACTAACATTGAGAGGGGGCATGGCGACCACAATACAAGGCCTGCTTAGGAGGCAGCAGGGCTAAGGACAGGTGCCGAGGGGTGGGGGTGTGTGAGTTGGTGAACCATCTTCCTGCCTGATAATGTGCAGCACCAGGGTCCCGGCACCTGATGGCTGAGGTTAATCAGAGCAGACCTCACTTTGGGGAGGCGAGGTGTCATCACTCCAGGGCCTTAAGCCATGTCTTCAACTTCCATTCTCTCTGGGGATCTTCCGGCTGACTTGATCTGGCCGGCCATGAGAAATGGAGCATGAGTGAGTGGCTTGCCTTTAACGCTGCCTCCTGCTGCAGCCACACACAGAGGTGGGGGGTTGGTGGGACCTGGGGGGCCACAGCAGAGCTGGCGGCCAGATTTCCCACTCAAACATCTTAAATGACTGCGCAGACTTGCGTCCAGCAGCATAAATGGTAAATGGACTGCATTTATATAGCGCTTTTCTACTCAAAGCGCTTTACATTTCATGCCTCACATTCACCCATCCACACATCGTAGCGGAGGCTGCCATGCAAGGTGCCAACCTGCTCACCGGGAGCAATTTGGGGTTCAGTGTCTTGCTCAAGGACACTTTGATGGGGTTAGGAGGAACCAGGGCACGAACCTGCAACCCTTCGGTTGCCGAACAATAGCACTACCTCCTGCGCCACCATCTAATAGAAATCCCGGACATTGCTGATGTTTCTCTGTTTTCACTAGTTAAGCAAAGTTTTCATTGAATAATATGAGATTAATCCACAACTTAGAGTTGCCTTCACCTTGCTTAGATAACATCTGAAAGTAATGGAATTAAATGAGGTACCAGATTTTTAAAGCAGGTTAGCTGCCATTGGTATGTACAACCTGAACCTGGTTACCTGGTCAGTAACTATATAACTGTCACTGTCATGAAGTCTGTACTCGCTTTCTCAGCTTCCTCTCCTCTTGTTACCATCTTCCTTCCATATTCTCCACCCTTCAATAGTTCCTGGGCGCCTGTTGTAACCCCCCTTTGCTGTCCTTACTTACCATCAAAGTGCCCTCATGCCCCTTCCCTTGTCCTGAACATGGACCGCTCTATGTTCCCCCCAGCTAATCACAAGCCAAAGTGTCCCCGGTCCAGAGGAGCCACGGGGGCCGATGATGGGATGGGGGCATTTCTGCCCATCTGTGCAGTAGGCAGAGCTGCAGTCTGCGTATTTACTGGCTGCTTGGTGCTGCGCACGAGCACAGAATCCCTGCTTTACAGTTCACATTGAAGACCCTTGTTTAGTATCTGTTTTACAAACTTCTTTCATGGGTTTATTGTCCAATAATTGTGGGATTTTGCGTGGAATCTGTTGTGTGAGACATATTAACACCTGGAACCAGGGCCTCTTCGATTTATATTGATACCAGAGCGACTTAATCTTTAAGCTCTTGGGTGCTCATATTTGGTAACCTGAACATCCAAACTCTTGTTCAAGGGTGCAGATTGGGGTATGGACATTAGGGGCGCTTATGCTAAATGGAGTCACCCTTCAGAAGGGTCCCTCCCAGAGCAACGTCTGGTATCGGCCTGAGGAAATCGTGTCTTTAACAGCCTGCCTGCGAGACGCAGCCAGCAGAAGAGGGAGCTTTTCCCTGCCTTCTGTCCTTTGAACACCAATCAATAGATGCTGACCCCCTCGGACAGTGAAAGTGCAAGCCGAGATACAGGGGCATGGAGTGTGGGCTGAGTACTTGTGTTGCTTGGCCAGCTGCTCCGCGCGCCATTGAAAGAAGATGTGGGTCGAAGAAATTAATGGCCTGTTTATTGGAAGCAGCTGTCGGTGCCGATTTCTGGTTCTGAACCTTAACAGACTCGCGGGGGGGAACCGCTGTTCGTGAAGGGGGGGGTCATGGGCATGGACGTGGCAAGCTAAGGAGCTTAATATTTCAGTCATTTCATCTCAGACTGTTTTAATTGGCCCACAGTTGGGGCAAGGGGACCGGAAGCATTGTTTCTTGCTGAGAAATGCTGTTATAACAGGACCCCCCCCCCCCTCCATTTCCTTTGATCCAAAACGTACTGTTCACTCCTCCTCCTTTGGAACCCCTAAGAATAGGTGCTTGGAGTCACTTGGGATGACTGGTTGTTAGGACTTTGCTTCTCGGCAGAGTCAGGACTTGCGTGATGTGAACTTCAGGGATGCACGGCAGGACGCTGAGGGTCCAGGTGTTTATTCAAAGCTCCCTCACATGATAGCACCTGGCCAGTAGACTGTTATATTTTTATATCCCAGTTGTTTACTTTGTTATATCTTGTAAGTTGACCCAGTTTAGGAGAGGCTTCCATTTCCCACTTGGCAAGCGTCGAGAGCGCTCAATTTCGCCTTCACTCACTAGTTTTATTGCTGCTGCCATGTTTACGATAGCCAGAGGTTATGTAACGGGGCTTGGGAACAGCCAGCGCCAACCCTTGGTTTGACTGGTCTGTAAAGATGAGGACACGTCGTCGGTGAACCGTGCTGCCACCGTGAGGGGTGTCTGATCGTGAATGAGCAATGCGACTCGTGTTTTCATTAAAGACCACCCTCCCACGTGTCAGATAAACGATCCCTGTCATCTCCTTGGTGTTGTTCTTCCCCATTTATCTTTCGCCTTCATAAACCAATTGGTCTTATCATATCACGGGGAAATTAATGGTGGGAGAGGGAGTTCGAATTGGCTGCCAGTTTAGTCAAAGGTCCACAGAAACTCATAGTTTCATAGCCTCCCTTTGGAGTTTATGTGTGTATCTGGTAGGGGAGAACTTCTTTTTTTGTTCAAAAACTGCAGTAAATGCTTTTTTTTGGCAGCTGGAATATTACAGGGTTTCCATCTTGTAAGAGTGCTACTTTCGGGGGGGCATTCCACAGCCTACTGGTAGACAACCAGTAGATGGACCTCAATACCGAACTAAGGTACATGAAAGCACATATTTCAGACACGTATCCGAACCCGTGTTCAGGCAGGACCCTGAAAAGATCCCTGGTTTGCCCAGGGATGGAAAAACAGGACTCTGGTGAAAATGACAGCGCGTTTCTGCACCCGTGTCAATGTGGCTGCGCCAGACTGGCCCGGCATTCTGCTAGTAAATGTTTTCGTTGGCTGTGCCTTAAAATAGAGGGGCTAATTACCGACATACTAAGGGATGGAATCTCATGCGTGATCATTAAATGATCTGGATATGCGATCTGAGGATTACGCTGTGGTTACACCGAGTCCTTGGTGGGAGCTTAAACCGACATGTAATAAACATAAGCACTGAAAAGGGTAACAATTTTAGAAATTAGCCTAAAAATGCGAACAAGTTTGTTGATGGTTGCTGACAGGAGGAATTATATCTTGCCTTTAGTAGGTTAGCAGATGTTACGTTGAGTAAATATATCACTGGGCACGTATTTCTTAGTGCTCCGCCTCACTGGAAATGTCAGGAATGCTCTTCCAGAAACTCAATTTTAAATCAATTATAAATAAATCATTATTGCATTTTTTTTGGATTCCCAGGCTTGTTTTCTTTGTTTCCTTGCTTTTGAGAGCCGTAGGCATCTTCAGAAAGACTGTGAACGTCTTAATGTGCTGTCATAACTTAGATCTATGGATTCCGTAGAAAACTAAAACACTTTGCACCCTCTCCAAAGTAGCATTACAAATCCATGATTCCAGGTCTGTTTCGGGAATTTTCATCTGTACGTGCCAGTTTGTCAGCGACTCACTGAAGACCTGCTTCCACTCACAGAATTCTTAGGATTTCATAGACTGCATGTTTGATCTCCTGAGCCATCTGTCTGGTGTATAGGATGTTTGGGATCCAGGCATCTGTAAAACACAAGGGGTGGCCAGTTATATTTATGATTTCTCAAGACACTAAATTTAACTGTACATCTGGTTGCCGACGGAAAGGTCATCTGCTGAAGCTCTTCCCTGTGCTTTATCCTTAGAGCACCCCAACAACGCCTCTTTCAGTAATTGTTAGCCTCGAAGACGAGTCAAATCATGGTTGACATTGAGGTCCTCAAAGACATTCTGGAATCTTCAACTCAAAAGAGGTTTATGATGCAGAGCTATGCATCACATTAACAGACCCATATGGGCCCAGCTTTGAACACACGGGCGAATACAATTGTTTGTAAACGAAGCCGAAGAAGCAGCTTCTCCATGTGGGACGGTACCGGGGGTGTTCCACAAAGCAGGATTTCTTGCTTAGCTAGATAACTTGATGGACTTAAGGTAGTCTGGAGTAAATTGACTTTATCTTGATTCACTTACATTTAGCTCACCCATCCATCCATCCATCCATCCATCCATCATCTCCCACTTAATCCGAGGTCGGGTCGCGGAGGCAGCAGTGTTAGTAGAGAGGCCCAGACTTCCCTCTCCCCGGCCACTTCATCCAGCTCCTCTGGGGGGATCCCGAGGCGTTCTAGCGTGTCCTGGGCCTTCCCCAGGGCCTCCCCCCAGTGGGACATGCCCGGAACACCTCACCAGGGAGGCGTCCAGGACATTTAGCTCAGACTACCTTAAATCTGCCTCCCAGGTCTGAGGGAGGCAGTGGTCTGTGGCACCCTCAGTTCAGCATTCCCATGTCATACTGCACCTCACACTTCTCTCTGCCACTAGCGTCGATTAAAAGAGCCTCCTGATGATGTTCAGTCTATTATAGTAAAATTCCTGGAATTATGACCACAGACCCGTGAACTGACAATGTATTTCACTCTGGAGGTGCTTACATGCTAGGATTTATTATTCCGTAATTCAAAAGAATAGCTATGTAATTCTACTTATGTACCCAAATAAGCACACGCTTCAATTACTGCTTTAATAACCGACTGCATAGCTATGAAGTTATTCTTGACACAGGAGACGTCGCTAACCCAAGTGGAGCTTAGTCACCCAGACTGTAGCAGACAGTTATTGTTTCCACCTGGTCAGTTTGCGTGAATAAAACACCACCCATTTCTTCTACAGAGAGTTTGTTTAGAAGATATCCAGAGCTACTTCCCCTACTTACTCTTTATATTTTATGGTGAACAAACAGATGTATCCTATTTACACAGCTGTGTCTTTGCAGGGATAAATCAGGTGGAGGGCTTGTGTTTTAGCTGCAGTGATATGGGCCAATGGCTTGATTGTGGACTGCAGTGTCTTACAGATCCTTATTGTCCCCTTTGCAGCGAGGATGTTTACCTCTGCATCTTTGCCATGCTCTTTGTGGACCAGATGTCTCCCTCAACTGGGCCCTCTAGACACTGGGTTTTCTGTTTTTGGGTGAAGGGGTTGTGGCCTGTCAAACTTGTCAGGGTTTCTGCATTCCACCTGTACTTTTCAAAATGTCACTGGGCACCAACAGTGTGAGTCCGTGTGCTTAGATATTCACAAAAGCAATGTGATTTTCAGAATTACAAAACAATCACTTCTGTGGTTTACAACTCTTACAAAAGTATTTTGTAAGAATTGGGCCAAAGTGTAATTATGATGCTGGTAATAATTTGCAATAGAGCATAACAACTTTGCATGTTTGTACTCAGGCCTCTGTGCCTTATTGTACCACTCACCTGTCATTATCGCCATCAATTGAAGATTAATTGGCGGATTCCCTCTTTGAAGGTTGCCATTTCCCTGCATGCAATGCACAGTCCTCTGCAGCTTTGAGTTAAAAGCATGACGGGCTATTCCCAGGCCAGATGGGTTAATCATGTTGGGACCGGGCTGACTGGGCCCTCTTTTGTCATTTTACTCTCTCATTAAACCAAGAGAGCCTGACGCAAAGGCTTTGCACACAAGGTTCGTTCCAGAGCAGGAACAACTTGATCCTGCACGCAACATTGGGGCTTCTGGTAGATTCACTAGCAGTTTCACCACTGCTTTCATCAGATGCCTGCCTGATTCACGATGCCTTCTCCCTGTCCTCCTCTGCTCACACATGTGCACACATGCTGACTCTCACAAACCATCCATGGAAAAGAGCTTGACATTAATGGCATTCCTGAACAAGGGCACAGATTTGGCTATGGATGGTTGGGACGTGTCCCTGCCAATGCTGATGAAGTATGGTATATGTTATGGGGGACGGGGGGTTCAGGGTTGATTTGGTTCCTACCTATGATGAAAGCAAAATATGCCCTTTACTCTGAAGTCACCAAGGCTGTTGCTTCCCCTACTCCCACTCATGCCAAGCTGGCAAGCCTGCTACCTTTTCTTGCACTGAAAACTCAGGGCTTTGTGTTTAGTAGTAGAGCACATTGAGTAAAATGTGTAGTGCTCATGGCAGTGGTCATGGACCCAGGAAGATAACTTCAGACTCATGCATTTACTACAGATTCCTTTCCTATGAACTTTGCTACCCTTCTGCCCCACACTACACTGCAGGAGTCTGCAGGTGTGAGAGACCAGGCCTTAGACCTCGACCTCGATGTTCGGGTTAATTCTAGCCATTGATGAACCAGAAATATGATTTCTTACAGTGTTGCAGAGTTCGGCTGTTTTGAAAGGCTAATGGATGTGGGTATGAGTCCTCAACGCAGACTGAGACCCTGTCCCCTCTCTCTGCCATAGTTGTCAGTTGTGGCAGTTCAAGAGAAAAACTTAATGAAGGTACAGAGTCTATTTCCGTTTTTTGTTCTGTTATGTCTGGGCTCGTATTTGCGCAAAACCCAATTACCACAGAGCAGGAACCAGAGCAGATGTTATTCTCACGGTGGCTGTTACATGCCCACTTTTGTATAACTTCAGAGTATTATTTTTCCACCGCTTTCCAGTACATTTCACCCTGTGTACAGTGCAAGCCTTGATGGGCTTGTGTAACCAGATCCCTGAAACTCAAATGCTCGGCTTGCAGGGGTGCATGTGTGGCCACCTACTCCGTCGACAGGTCTCCTGTTCCACTTCAAAGAGTTGGCTGCCGTGTTGGGGCTGCGCTAACGTCTCCTCGCTTTTAGCGGCTAGCGGTGTCCTCTGCCCGAACGCTATCGCTAAACAGCTATTAGCCTGTGATCTCTGATTAGCTCATTCGTCCTTTTCTCAGATCTTAGGTTTCAGTTTTAGTCAAACTCCGGAATGGTCACACAGATAAAGGTCTATTCGTGACACCTCAGAGCATTCACTGCAACCATGGCACTCCGTACCTGCCGAGGATTCCCAGGCTAACCTTTCCTGGCTGTCATTCTGTCCTCTCCGTGGTTTCCCAGACTGGGATTCCCAGAGTAGGGTAATATTCTGTCCTGTCCAATGTTTCCCTGGCTAGCCTTCCCTGACTAGCATTTTGTCCTGTCCCAGGATTCCCAGGCTAGCATTCTATCCTGTTCAAGGATTCTCAAGCTGGTCTTCCCTGGCTAGCATTCTATCCTGTCTGAGAATTCCCAGGCTAGCGTTCTGTCCTGTCTGAAGATTCCCTGGCTAGCATTCCCTGGCTAGCGTTCTGTCCTGTCCAAGGATTCCCTGGCTAGCCCTCCCTGGCTAGCGTTCTGTCCTGTGTGAGGATACCCTGGCTAGCCCTCCCTGGCTAGTGTTCTGTCCTGTCCAAGGATTCTCAAGCTAGCCCTCCCTGGCTAGTGTTCTGTCCTGTGTGAAGATACCCTGGCTAGCCCTCCCTGTCTAGCGTTCCGTTCTGTCCAAGGATTCTCAGGCTAGCATTCCCTGGCTAGCGTTCTGTCCTGTCTGAAGATTCCTTGGCTAGCCCTCCCTGGCTAGCGTTCTGTCCTGTCTGAGGATACCCTAGCTAACCCTCCCTGGCTAGCGTTCTGTCCTGTCTGAAGATTCCCTGGCTAGTGTTCTGTCCTGTCCAAGGATTCCCTGGCTAGCATTCCCTGGCTAGCGTTCTGTCCTGTGTGATGATTCCCTGGCTAGTGTTCTGTCCTGTGTGAAGATTCCCTGCCTAGCGTTCCGTTCTGTCCAAGGATTCTCAGGCTAGCATTCCCTGGCTAGCATTCTGTCCTGTGTGAAGATACCCTGGCTAGCCCTCCCTGGCTAGCGTTCCGTTCTGTCCAAGGATTCTCAGGCTAGCATTCCCTGGCTAGCGTTCTGTCCTGTGTGAGGATACCCTGGCTAGCCCTCCCTGGCAATCATTCTGTCCTGTCTGAGGATTCCCAGGCTAGCATTCCCTGGCTAGCATTCTGTCCTGTCTGAGGATACCCTGACCAGCCCTCCCTGGCTAGCGTTCCGTTCTGTCCGAGGATTCTCAGGCTAGCATTCCCTGGCTAGCGTTCTGTCCTGTGTGAGGATACCCTTGCTAGCCCTCCCTGGCTAGCATTCTGTCCTGTCCAAGGATTCTCAGGCTAGCATTCCCTAGCTAGCGTTCTGTCCTGTTCGAGGATTCTCAGGCTAGCATTCCCTAGCTAGCGTTCTGTCCTGTCCAAGGATTCTCAGGCTAGCATTCCCTGGCTAGTGTTCTATCCTGTCTGAGGATTCCCAGGCTAGCATTCCCTGGCTAGCGTTCTGTCCTGTCT
>JAODJX010000001.1:12920307-12937260 GCA_026776945.1 Isichthys henryi | reverse complement strand
TTGCTTCCGGGATAGGCTCCGGACCCCCCGCGACCCAGTAAGGATAAGCGGTTTGGAAAATGGATGGATGGATGTTGCATAATTAGATGTTACTGGTATAGTGCAATTCCACATCGTGGCACACAATCACACCGGTAATGACTGTGACACTGGTGAACCTGTCCACCCCTAATCCAGACCAAGGTTTTGTTTAAACCAAATAGTTGAGTACTCTTTGACTGTGACTCTTTATACTCAAATGGCTGGCTGAAACAAAGCCTTGGTCTGGATCTGTACTTTCTGCTGGACCTGAACTTTCCACCTCTGTTTGTAATGGATTACTTTTGCGAGTCACTTCCCATCTGGCTCCAACGGTCAGTAATCAGAAGACTGACATTTCTGACTATTTACTCTAAAGTATCACACCATGTTATGACTAGTGAGACTTAAATGCTGAACAAAGACACACAGAACTGTGTTAGCAAAGTCTTTCAGGGCTCTCTGTACCTGTGGGATTTCTGTGTTGGCACCGGTGCTGTAGGAATAACCTTTGCAGCTCAAATGGGGAACGAGAGCATGATCTTCTGAACACTGATCGGGGCAAAGCGAGGTCATGTGATCACAGGTCAGTAACTGCGGGACCCAGTAAATCCCAGCGGCTCTGCTTCGTTGCTGACCCAGAACAATCTCTGAGACCTTGTGAGGGGTGTTTACTAAAGGAAATAATATGTCTTAGGGCTCCATGACCCTGAACTAGGTAGGTGGTTAAAAGATGGATGGCTGGATGTGTCAGACAGTTTAAATTTTGACTTCTGCAGAACTGACAGTGGATCTATTTTAATGTTACCATTCAGTTTGGCCTCAAATCTATAAAGCTGAGAATGACTCAGCGTCTCTTCAAAATGATTCATTTGTAATCAAGTCTGCTTCTTCTATGCCAGCCGTGTGCAATAGCCCCCTCTGGTGGAGGCTACTGGCATCTCTCTGTGGATCCAGCTGAGCAGATATCAGTGCTTCCAGCACCTTAGCTTGCTAAGCCAGCAGGCGCATGATTCATGCAGATTAATCTGAGCTCAGACAGCTGTATGGAAAAAAAGCCGCTTTATTAGAGTATTCACAATAAATAAATGAAGGCAAGGGAGGGATTTTTGCAAACTGAAGGCTTCCTGTCTTGTGTGACGTCTTTATCTTCCTAACCGCAGGCCTGTTCTGTGTTGGTCGTGCCAGTGTTTGGGTGATGTGGTCTGTGTGCCTCACCGGGAATGCTGGGAAACGGGAGGGTGGTGGCGGGTGGGGGTGGTCTTTGCGTCTCAGCTTTGTTTGGGGAGTGATGACATTTTAAAGGACGCAGCAAGCTGCTTGCTGAAGCACTTTGTCCTGGGTTCGAGTGCATGATGATGCAGTCGTGTGGGTGGGTGTGTATGTGTGTGTGTTGGTCACAGAGGAGGAGGGGGATAGGGCTGTATCCATGTATGACCTGAACAGGACCTGGTAGTGACGGGTAGCCCATCACCCGTAAAGAGAATCAATAAGACAGGGAGGAATGAGAGCAAGAACTGGGAGTGAGAGAGAAGATGCTCTTCTACCCCAAGAGACGAGTACAGAGATCCTCGGTGACAGGCACAGAGCACGAAGGCCTTGTCTGTGCTTCTAGGGTCTGTTTATCCGGTAGCTGCTTTCTGACGTGCGGTCCTCGAGCTCCATCAGACTGTCTGTATCCCATTTACCTGGGGTGTCGGGGGGGAGGGGGGGGTAGGTGATGCAGTGTGGCCTGCAAACATTCTCAGAGGTGATTAGGGAGAGCTTAACAAGTTCTTAATGGAAAGAGATGATGTCAGCATTGGACCCTTAACACACAGTCACTCCAGGGACTGGCCGGCCCTGCTTTCTCAAATGCATGTCACTCTGGATGAAGGCGCCCGCTAAATAAACTTGTCATTTTTTTTTTTACGAATTGGGACACATTTAAGCCCCCCAGGCACAAAGGAACAGGCCTTTCCACACCCGGAAATGGCCAGTTTGACGTCCTCACGATATCGTCTATTCAGGGGTGGAGAGACTCAGTCATCTTGTCTGCATTTGCACGTCTCATGGGTTCAATGTTTTTTTTTGGCCTCGGACAGCTATGAGGAGCCCCCCCCCATTGAGTCACCCGCATGGCGGGGATCACGTTGAACACTCATGCCAAGTGTCGGTAGTGACTCACTCTCTGCAGACTCTGACTCGCTTTCTCTAAGTGGGTGACAATGGGGTCAGTTTTAATACACGTTTATTTAATTACTGTATAGCGGGTGAGAACCCCCCCCCCCCCCCACATGCTGTGTGGGTGTAAACACCCATACTCACGATAGGATCCGCCGTTTGTAAATTAGCTGTGAAATACGCAGGTCTGACAGCAAAACTTGTGTCAGTGCATTTGGGCAGAAAGTCTGAGAGATCTGGGATTAAAAATGGCCACAGATTTTTTATATACGTATATAAAAGACGGACCTTTTTTCCTCTCAGAACTGGCCTCTTGCCAGCTGAGAACTTACCCTAGTTGATCTCCCGGCCCGTACGCGCAGCCCCCAGCTCTCTGCTTAGCGGGAAGGCCTAACGAGGCTTGCTGGGAACAAGGGCCGCTAATTACATGTCTGCTGTTTACGTATTACACCATTATGATCCGTTTTTTGGGCCAAATATATACATTTCCGAATAAGCACTTAATTATAGTGCGGGCGGTTCCCGGAATAACCAAATGTCAGGCAGATTCTGGGGGACGCGGGAGTCTGGTGGAGGAGGGGGCCACGATTTGGGAGCTCGGTAATCCAGGGGGGGTAGTATCACCACGGGATACCGTGGCTAACGACGACGTAGCCAGCCGGAAGAGGACTGGCACCTTTTTACATCACAGCGGGGTTTCCCCCGTTAGTGGTATAGCAGTGCACCTGCCTCCTACATGCTGTGCTTTTTGCCTCAGATTGTTGCTGTTTTTCAGATATTTGTGGGGTGTCCTTAACGCACAACATGAACTTTAAGATATGTTACTCTGTAAAAAAAAAAAAAAAACTAGATTGCATATCAGTTAGTTTTAGGAAGGAGGATGACGTACTGCGTTATGTCTCACTGTCTCCTGTAGTGCAGTGGTTTGTCCCATTATCTTCCATAGTGCTGTATTTTGTCCCCTCTGGCCTACTGTGATGTGATTTGTCCCCAGTGGTTTTCTGTAGTTCCATAGTTTGTCCCCTGTGGCCTCTTGTAGTTCTATAGTTTGTCCTCCGTATTTTCCTGTAGTTCTGTAGTTTGTCCCCTGTGGTTTCTTTCATTTCTGTGGTTTGCCCCAATGTGGCCTCTTCTGGTGTGGTTTGTCCCCTGTGGTTTCCTGTACTGCTGTTGCTTGTCTCCTTTTATCTCCTGTAATTCTGTTTTTGGTTCACTGTAGTTCTGTGGTTTTGTGGTATGATTTTTGCTATAGTTCTATGGTTTGTCCCCTGTGGTTTTCTGTAGAGCTATAGTTTGACTCCCGTGTTGTCCTGTAGTATTTCAGTTTGTCCTTTGCTTTGTCCTGTAATGCAGTGGCATATGCATTATAGTAGCCTTTGTTTATTCATTTGTGGGAGTCAAAAAGTTGAATCAACTGGAAAAGCTAGTATGTTCAGTTTTTGCAGTACATTTTAATGAATGTCCTGTGTATGCAAAAAAAAGTTTCTTAAAAAAACATTTCATGCATTTGTCTCGCCCAATGCACCACTTATTATTCTTCCTCTTCTTCTTCTTCTTCTTAGAGAACAGAAGGATACCGCAGCACCAAATCCAAATGTTTAGCAGTCAGGCGACTTCACACAAACTGCAGAATAGTGAGAAGAATAATGGAAAAAAAAACAGAAATGTTGCGCTCTGTTATGAGCGTGGAAAAGATTTGCCCTGGAAAATGCTTCCAGGTTATTCTTGCAAAGACATCTCTGTAGACCTCTTTGGCTCTGGTTCATTTCATGTTTACCATGTAACTATTTAGGGGAGTCAGTGTTGGATGCTCTGTCTCCTGGACCCGCCTGTTCCGTACCCACAGGGGACATCTCCTTATTATAAACCTGAGAGTTCACCACCTCACTGCTTTCTATGATATGTTGCAAAATAGTCACATTTTGCTTTGATATAGATGAAAGTGAGTGTCAGTGGTACCTTAGGAGACGGGTATGGTCTCATGGGGGGTCTGTAGGAATGAACTGTGAGGGATTCTGCTGACTAAGGCAGCTCAGGTTGCAGAACATTCAAGTGCAGTTACCGTTTCAGAGGTGTCGACTTCCCTCACGGATCCATTCATCTCCCAGAACCTTCCAAAGGGTCACAGCGGGGCCTGGAGCCAGGAAGCACAACCACAGAGTTGAGATGCCAGGGTTCTCATGTACTCAGCATGAGAATTTTTTTCGATGTTTTTGGGCTGTAGGAGGAAGCAGGAGTATCATGAAGAAACCTTGCGAACATACAAGAGAAAATGCAAGTATCACACAAAAAGAGGCAGGGGCGGGAATCACACTCTAAACCTGGAAGTGTGAGACCACAATGGTGAACACTGAGCAACCATACCACCCAAAAACTTTGAATTTATGGTGACAGTGCACTCGCCCCCTTGTGGCACTTCTGTAAATTGTACCTTTGTTACTGAACCGCTTCAGTGGCTGTTTTCTCACCCTGACATGGATGTGACAGCGGTTCATGGTTCATTAGGTATGTTCTGTTTGTAAAAATGGCTGAATGCCAGTGTGTGGGTGTGGCCAGGACGGGGGCGTGGCCAAGAGCATAGGCTGGTGTTTCACGTCCCTGTGATGGAGTCTGTGATCCAAGGCACTTGCAGTCATGTTACCCCCGCAGGGACATTCCCGGAGCAGTCATGTTATCTGCTCGGTTGGCAGAATTCCCAATCCCCAGGATCTCTGAATTTTTTGTGCCAAATTTTGGCTTTTGGTCGCAGTAAATAATGCATGTGGCCTTTGCTTTCTTCCTTGCTCCTGTTTCTTTGGATAGAGGAGGGGGCTCCAAATACACCTGAATATCCTTTCATAATACCACTGGACAGCTTCAGATTCAACCATGCATGCAGCATGTTCTTCAAAACTATCTCTGGACTTTAACATCCAGATCCTTCCACAGCCTTATCTGCTCTCTCAGGGCGCGAGTCGCGTGGTGGTCCTCTTTATTAATATTTATCAAAATGGCACCGACTTCTGATTGGCCCTGGGAGACGCTGTTGAGCCGCGACTGTGTGGCACCCCTCCCGCTTCCTGCTGCCTTGAGCTCGCCGCGCTCCCACCCCCCTGCACGGGGGCTCAGTACGTGGTACCTGCACCACAGAGCAGTGGATCGGCCGCTACCCTGCAAAGCCGCTGTCACGCTGCCATTAGAGCAGATTGCCGTGGCTAGGAATCGGAGAGAGACCTGTCTGCCAGCTATGGGAGGTATAACACGCTGTTTCATAGCTTAGCAGCTGCCAGAGACTCTGAGGTGTTTATGGGGTTTTTTTCTTCCAGGGGGCAGGGGAGGGGTTGGAAGTGACTGACGGGACACCTCTGAAGGATACTGTCAGGAGGAGGTTCTGGCAGGACGGCGAGGCACCGAAAACCTCAGCGTTACTCCATGAGGGTTGACAGAGAGGCGCGGCTGAGAGTCGTGTGTGTGTGTGTGTGCGTGCGTGTGAGGGGACTGAAACAGAGGGGCGTGAGGCTCCATGCTGCAAGGTTCACGGCGCACAGCCTCCCGGGGCACATGTGCGAAGCTCTGAGGGAAAAAGGTGCCTGTGTCCTGGCTGACCTAAAGAGCAGAAGCAAGCTTTCTTGTCTTCTTGTCCGGTGAGAATCACTCTTTGGATCACACTGGGCACGGGTGACTTTTTTTTGCTGTTTAATTCCTGGGGGGTCTGAGAAAATGCCAGCTTAAGAGTCTCTTTTATGACTCTGTAGCCTTTCTCCTCTTTTCTTCTGAGGAGCTATTTGAGAAGCATGGGCATGAGGGAGTTTAACCTTGGTTGAGTGTCCTCCTTCCTTCACTATGACAATGCCATGCTCCGTAAAAGCGCATTTTCTGATTCTTTGCTTTCTTTGGCTGTGAAGTGCATCGGGATCATCATTCTGCCTTGACTTTGCTCCCCGATAGACAGGGCAGGAGTGTAAGCAGAGCCCCAGGTGCCATTTGTTTGACTGAATGCCTAAATGTCCTTCGATGTATCCGTGTAGCTGCAAAATCTTGTGCATGGTATAAAAGGACATGATCCAAGCAAAGTTTGAGCTCTAAATCTGTAGCGAAAAAGCAGGAAACAAGGAAATACAGAGCTGAATTATTTTCTCATAGATTGTCTGCTATTGGGATGCTATTTGGATGTTTGTATATGGCATGTAAGAATGTTTTTGGTTGCCTTTCACTCTACTTGATTGAGTAACAGGAGGATCTGAAGTTGACCTCTGCTTCATGAAATTGATGGTCCCACACATTCACCATTAATACCGTAACTCTTTGGCTGTCCATGGATGGCTTTGGGGGGATCGATCTCTTGCCGCTTTCCTTTCGTGTGGCATGTGCTGTGCGTGATGTTTATTTACCAGGGGGGGTTAACCGTGCTGCGGTCTCGGAGGGCGCTCAGGCGGCCCCTGTCTCGTCAAGCTGCGGGGGAACAAAACCACAACAGATGAGCCTTTGAACACTGGTGTCTTTGAAGGGCGGCTGAGAGCCCCCCCCCAAATTCAGAATGAATGCAGTTACTAGGGCCAGGGCTGAGCCGGGGGTCCCTGTAATAAGTAAAACGTGGGATTAAGCAGATTAATAAGTATTTCTTTTTTTTCTGATTTAGAGGGCCAGACCTTCAGGGCCGCATTGGTAGGTGTCTCATTGTCAGCATCTGCCTGGGAGGGAGGGGGCACGGTCCACTGTGCCTGGCCCGTGTTTGAACGAAAACACAGGGCCCGTGGGGGTTACTGCTTCATCCAGCGTGGGAAATGAAGGGGGAAAAGAACATTGTTGGGATTAATCGGCTCGTTGAGAGAGGTCGGCTTCTGAATGGGGTTTCCGGACCAGGCCAGGGGGCTCCGCCATTAAACACCTGTGGAATTCCCTCCCTCTGGTATGGGGGCTCAGTAGCCTCGAACTGAAAGTGGGGAGAAAGGGTCCCAAAGACCATGTGACAAGTTGTAAACAAGCTTCGTGCAAAAAAAAAAATATATATATATATATATATATATATATATATATCAGTTTTATTAGTTTCTCTGCATGTGTTTCTTTTCTGTTTGTGGGCATCGACAAGCGGCATCCTTTCACTTGCTGGGTTCAGTGAAACTGCGTTCCACATGGACACGATACCAGAATAAACAGCCAACATACATCACCCGTAGGCACTCTGACCGAGAAGCGTCCTGCAGTAGATTCGATGTTTCCTCCAGAAGGAAATCATTAGGTTTGGCCAAAAAACTTGCTGAATTTTACTTCTATCTTAAAAAAAAAATTGTTTATTCAGAATATATTAGTTTTACATGACAAGAGAAACGTATCGTTTGAACGTCATTAGTCTCTAAAGTTCTGCCGATTCCCCTGGTCTGCAATGTGGATGTCATTCCCCGTTGTTTTACAGTCTGACCTGATGGTCAGTAGCTGTCTAATTATTTAGTTTCCACTAGAACTTCCCCTCAAATAGTGCAGGGTGTTTTTGTCATGCAGCTGCCGGGTTAAGATGTAGTGTTTATTTTTATGTTTGGATAACATGCTTTCCGTCTGGAGGGGACTGGCATGATCTGTCAGTGAGTGTCTATTTCCTGACGATGCTATCAAAACAAACGTGACTCATGCTGCATGTAGGGAAATGTTAAACTGCTGTAGAGCCCCAAGCTTCTTGAGGTACAGAGTATTTTCCACACCTAGCTAGTGTATCCAGCAGCCTTGTTAATGTGATTCTCTCACTCCTCCAGATTTACACGGATTGGGCCAATCACTACCTGGCCAAGTCCGGCTGCCCGCGGCTTATCAAGGACCTGACGCAGGACATTGCTGACGGGGTTCTGCTGGCAGAGATCATCCAGATCATAGGTGAGAGCCGTTGTGGCTTGGATACACACACTTATATCATATATATGTGCCCCAGCACCCCTGCAGAGACAGATCTGCATACTGAGAGGCAGAGAGATATCATTGCATGCGTGTGCACATGCTTTTAAAAAAAGGCACGCACATATATGCTCAATGCACATATGCATGCTCAATGCACATTATGCATGTATGGATGCTTGTTGCAAATTATGCATACACACATGCACAAAGGTTCTCATACAGACACTGGAGTCTGCATGAGAATCATGTGCATGTAGTCAGAAACCTGAAACCTGTCCCACTGAGGACAGGGGCACCTTGCCTCGGAACCTTGGGTCTGCCCTGGGGCACCATTTCTCGGAATCTTGAGTCTGCCACAGGGCACCCTGCCTCAGGACATTGGGTCTGGCACAGGGCATCCTGCCTCAGGACATTGGGTTTGTCACAGGACACCCTGCCTTGGCACCTTGGGTCTTCCTTGGGGCACCCGTCCTCAGGACCTTGGATCTGCCACAGGGCACCCTGCCTCCCAGGTTTGCCGGCCTCGGCCCAGACCTAGAAGCTGGCTGAGGAGTACCACCTGGTAGCACAAGAAGTGGGGTTGTGAGCCTTAGGGGCTCCATGGAACCATGTGTCTACCATGTGGGCTCCTCAACTGCCCTAAAGTGGTCCTTACTAAACCACCCCCCAGTCATGGGCCAACACCCCCTGTCACACCCCCCGGCATCAGAAAGAGTCTGGTGGATTGATGCTCTTCCTCTGTTGTCAATCCTGCACTGAGGAAGGGGACACATCATGGTGCCAGGCAGACGTCCCCCGGAGGGGGGAGACCTGGGGCAGAGAGGCCACTCTGCAGGATTGAGGGGTCACCTAACGGCCTCCCTGCCGCACTCACACAGCTCCCATTTTCCCTTCCAGCTAATGAGAAGGTGGAAGACATCAATGGCTGCCCCAGGAATCAGTCTCAGATGGTGAGTACAGTGTGTTGCCCGAGCGGCTGCTCTGACTGACCCCTCGCTGCTCTGTGCGTGTGTTGAGTCTCCTTGTGTGTGCTAAGTTTCCGCGTGTGTGCCGGGTCTCTGTCCATGTGCCAGGTCTCCGTCCATATGCCGGGTCTCCGTGTGTGTGCCAGGTATCCATCCACGTGCCGGGTCTCCGTCCATGTGCTGGGTCTCCGTCCATGTGCCAGGTCTCCATCCATGTGCCGGGTCTCTGTGTGTTTGCTGAGTCCCCGTGTGTGTGTCGGGTCTCCGTCCATGTGCCGGGTCTCAGTGTGTTTGCTGAGTCCCCGTGTGTGTGTCGGGTCTCCGTCCATGTGCTGGGTCTCCGTGCTTGTGCCGGGTCAGTGTGTGTGTGAGTACCCGCGTGTGCCAAGTCTCCATGTGTGTGCAAGTCTTTGCACGTGTGCTGAGTCTCCTAGCATGTGCCAAGTCTCTACACGTGTGCCAAGTGTCCATGCATGTGATGAGTCTCCATGAGTGTGCCGAGTCTCTGTGCATGTGCTGAGTCTCCATGATTGTGTCGAGACTCCATGCGTGTACTGAGTCTCTGCGCGCCAAGTCTCTGTGTGTGTGCGCTGAATTTCTGTGTGTGTGCTGAGTGAGCAGAATTCCTCCACGAGGGGCCTATATTCATTGCTGTCTTCTTAATGCCATGTTGCTTCTGGTAGCTAAGCTTTAGGCCAATCAAAGTCAGTCGGTCAGTCGTGTTTGCTGTAATTTAGTCGACAAATTGCATCAGGGATGCTCTGATTGAAATGTAAGCAAGAACAGATTATCTCCCAAGTTGTTGCCTTGAAATAAGCCCCCCAAAGCTCCCCTCTGCAAATCCCCCAAGCCAAACACCTCATCTCACTACCCTGAGATGAATAATTGGCAAACCTTTTAATATTGTTCTGCTTGTGGACATTTTAATTTTCTTGTAAATCCAGGTGTTTTGCCCGCTGTAATTAAAAAAGGCTTTAACAGTTTCATCTTGTCGTCTTTGATTCCAAGCTGCCTCCTTGAAGTTTCCGCTAATCTTGGACTCCAAAGGGTGGAAGGGGTGTTCTGAGTGGGATTTGTGTGGCCGGACAGGGAGGTGGGTCTTGGACCTGGCCGGGGGCCCGGCATGTATAAATGGAGTGGTTCTGGCCCACTGTAACCGCGGGCCAGTCGCTAAGGGCAGCCCACAGCAGCTCTACAGGCATCTGGCCACAGCCGCCAGCCCCTTTCTCCTTGGGGGGGGGGGGGCTTCCGCTTTGTTTCAGCCCCCACCCCGGTGCATTATGACTGTGCACCTGCTCACGAGGAAGGGGGGGAGCAGTGGTCCACCCCTTGGCCTTGGGGGTAAAAACTTCAGTGTGAGTGAGCAGACCCCGCAACGATGAGTTTGACTCGACTGGATACAGGGGGCGCCGAGCAGCGTGATTGATCCGAGCTTCCTGGTGGTCGCCAACAACCCTGGGACCCCCCCCACCTCCCAAGTTACAGGTAGGGACAGAAGGTCGTGGAGGACATGCGGCTGCACGATTCCGATGTTCCTTTTGTCTGGGTGTGTTTCTGAGGGAAAGTACCTTGTGGAAACTCCTGCAGAAGTGAAACTGAGCTACAGTATGTGCTCCCTGTACTGTTGTTTGCACTGGTTTGTGCAAGTGATGTTTTTTTCAGAATAATTTGCAATTTGCTGAAGTTAAACAACATATTCATATACATAGTCTTTATAGATAAAATGCAATGGTCTATTTATTGGGAGAATGAATGAAGCCAAGTTAAATATTGGGGCTTCGCGTCGGTTCCTGTGCCCCTGGAGGTAAACTGTTAAAGCCTTTTTTAATTACCAAAAATGTGCCTTGACACATTTATCATTCGGGTCGTCGTGGTTTACCAAACATCTTTGCACGTCAAATGCTTTGCAAGACTGGCATCAGGAAGATTTCCGCTTTTCAGTCGGGTCGCTCTCTGGTGCATTAATCACGGCCCACAAACACCCACGGAACAGGCACCCCGCAGTGTTTCGGACCCATGTCCCGTTCCACGAGTCAATGCTGAGGAGCACGAAAATGCCGGAAAGTGTGAGGTTATCAGTCTCGGGGCAGCGGAACGTGAGCACGTCTTGAATCTTTCTGCATGGAGACTCACTAACCACGCATTCCTCATTAACCTGATGCGTTATGACAGAATCTCCTTCACTGATGCATAACTTTAGTGCTGTTCTTGTTGAAAATATTTGATGGACAGGTGTGTGGGAGACAGAGTGGGATTTAAAGCACCCAGCGTGTAAACTAATCTGCCTCATTAAACGGCTAATTAATGAACTGTATGGCTGATCAAAGCAATACCTCCTGTTGCATAATATAGCAGTATTATGTGCATCGGAGTTCACACACAAGGGGCTGGAGAATCCATGTCTTGTGAGGACAGGTCGTTGGCGGGAAGGGTAACGTTTTCTTTTTTTTTCATATATATTTTTGTAGCAAGCTACTTCATGATACCACCTGGCGTGGCCAGCGCAATACAATTAACCAGTGTTTTGCTCGGGTGAAGCGGAGGAAGTAATCTGGGCCCCATCTGTTGCCGGTCTGCGTGACAAAAAGACAGCAGAATCAGCCTCCAGACAGCTTTATGTACTGCTGTTACAAATAAATATTGCCAGCAAGCCGATGTGATGTACCTGTCATAGTTATTTAGCTAGCAGTTTGGTTAAAGTCTCCAAGGGTTCCAACTTCAGACCTCAGCATGGCTCCTACTGGTGCCGCTTAAGCAGTTTAATTGGCTATTTATAGAGGCAGTTCGTTTACTGGTGCAATTCAAGTGCCCTGGGACTAAAACCAAAGACCTTGAGGTGAAGTTTGCATCTTTATGGCATGTTCCTGAGAGCAGATGGTATGGCATTCATTGACCTTACAGTATGCCAAACAGGGCTTAAGGTTTCTATTTCCAGTTGTTTTGTCATTATAAGGAAAGAGCCTATTGCTTAAAAAGTGACTGATGTGTAAGTCGTTATCTGTGTTCAAACTGACTGAGCTGATGTTGGGCTGGGGTCTGTGCAGACTGCTCTCTAAACGCTTTGCTCACACCTACAGTTCTGGCTATCTGCGTTTTTTAAAGTTGACGTCTCAATCTTCACAGTCTTGATCCATTCTGTCCTTCTTTCATCCCCTTGATTTTAATTTTGATTGTCGGACATGTTATCCTCTGCGTTGGGTTTCACTAAACCATTCCCTCACTCAATCTGGAATCATTTAGGCAGCCCATTGATGCATAAAACTGCATGTTAAGCGCACCTTTCCACCCTGACCACTCCATGTGCCCTGCTCCAGGGTCTGGGTAGGAATTCACAGCAGTGTTAGGTGTTAATGGTTCCTGCAGCTTTGCTGGAGAACATTACACTCTTCTTCCACCTTGACCATAACCAGAAAACTGCTCACTTGAAAGACCATGGGGTCTGCTATCCTGCCTGTCCGAATCCAGCCGTTTAGCAGCCTGGAGCAGTTTCGATGCATCTGGCTTATGTGTGTATGAGTCTGACAGGGAAAATATCAGACTTAAAATGAATCCAAAGGTCAAAGTGACTCCACCAGATCCAAGGGTCGCGATGATCGCTGGATAATTTCGTGGGATCTGGAACGCAGAGTGAATTCTAGGAGGCCCGGGCGGGTCCTGAGGCCTGCAAATTGCTGTCTGTTTTAATTTGGTGGCGTGCGAGATGAGCATTTGCAGATCGCTGCTTCATCTGCTATTTCTGTCTGAACACATTGCCGGTGGAGCCATCTTCACATATCACATAAATAAACACGTTTGAGATGGAAATAAAAAGGACTTCCTAAAGAGGAAATCAGGTTTGTGATGATTCGGTAATTGTTTTTGTCTTGAAGCGTCATTGATATTTTTATTTGCGCCTTGAGTTTGCTCACTAGAGTGCATGTAGCCTTTGCGAGAGCACCTGAAAGCTGGAGAATAACCTTCTGACGTGCTAAGAATGCCGTTACAATCATTCCCTCATTTTCGCCTCTAACACCCGCAGAGCATAAAAATTTGGAAAATTCACAGAGAAGTGAAACAGCAGCTAGCAATATACTGTATAGGAACCCAAGCACACTTGCTTTCACTTTAGTTTTTCATTTTTATTTGGTCCGCAGGTGCTTGTCTGTGATGGGAAGTATATCATTCACATATTTTGTGTTACATAAATTTATTTGTATACAGCATTAAAATTTTATATACTGTAAGCTTTTGTTTTGTGGGTTTTGACATTTGTAATGTGCTATTTGCGTCACGTGTATCACTTTGGACAAAAGCTTCTGCTGACAAAAAATGACTACTTTATAGCTGTTAATGGAATACTTACCTTTTTCTGAGGAATAACAGGAATGGCACGGACATGCTGTAACTTTCGTAGAGAATAACGAATTTCTGTGTTCCTCATGGTTATGAACCTTGGAGTACAAAGTGAGACGTACTTAACTTGATAAATTATGGAGTCAAGATTAATTAATGAGCAGGCGATGTGCACAGCACAGCCGAAGAACCACTGGAATCCAAAGCAAGAATAACAAGTGGCTAAAAATTATGGCTGGTTGTGAAAATTAAGCATGAGGTTTGATGGGACACTAGGAGGTGGGAGAAATTCATATGTACAGTTCTTTATTGGGAGCAAAAGCCACTGATGGTCACCGCCCAGAAATGCATGTACAGTAAAGAAGAGGATTATGGGTGATTGGGTAGAACACTTGTCAATGCAGTGACACTGTAACCATGGAAAGAAACAGAGGCCTAGGTGTAATCATTGAATAACCACACATTTCTGTACCATTATATAACATATAATAACTTTTGTTTTAGCAGCAAACATGAATATGGCATATGCCACATATGTCGGTGGGGCCTTTGTTTACATGCAAGACGTTCACAGATCAGAAGTTACAACTTTTTGTGTGTCTCAATCTAAAATTGATTTGGAATTTCACAGGGCCCACTAGAGTAGAGCTATCTACGTGTAAGGTCCTCGTCAATTAGCAGGCAGCTGAAATCTCATTGGATCCCAGAGGGCCTCTTGCCCTGTCACTCACTGATTCAAAACATGTCATTGGTTACTAATAAATCTGGCCCCTCTGTATGAAGTATTAAGCCTCCCAATATTAAAAAAAATCCCAGAATGATCCCTAAGCGGGAGGCTGCTAATATGGTGTTTCCCCCGCTGGTCAGCTACCCGTGGTGACCCAAAGGCTGAGATGCCATAGGTTGATTAGTGAGGCCCCCAGACCAGCAGCGAGGGAAGTTAACTGGGGTCCCTGCTGCTCCTGGAACCGCTCACCAACTTCAGCGGCTCCTGGTTTACATGGAAAGAGAGCCATCAAGCTGTTAGAGTTCAGGCTTCAAAGGCCCGTTGTGGTCAACTCAGCCTCTAAAAGAGTGATTAAAGCCTGTTAGTGCTGTAAAGCGTTTTAAGGACGCATGGCCTCAATATAAACGATTCGGTTACTAATTAGACTTAAGCGGCCGCAAAAATTTATGGGCCATCAACACGGCATCATCTCCTCGTTCGTCACCCTTCTGGGTGCTGGTATTTTTGCAAAGGACGTTGGGATAGCCGACTCCAGTAAGGCACTTGACATAAATCACGGAGACGGTCCCGATACGCTGCCGCATGGCAAGCGTGCCGTGAACACCTTTTGTAAAAAGTGGCAGAGACATGCCCCACTTCGCTCAGATCCCTGTCTGTGCACTTCAGACATGTTTTCTTTGCCTTCTGTTTGTGAGTTTGTGCCACCTCTTGTGAAATATGCTCTGCCGTCTAAAAGTCTGCTGCAAAAATGTTTATATCGGAATGGCTGCAATATAGCATACCAAACAGCTGATCAGAAATTAATTTCATCACAAAAACATTTTTTAAATTGTGTTACTTCAGTCGTTATTTGTAATTATATTTAATGTATCGCCTCAGATATTACGTTTTTTAGGGGTTTTTTATATTTGTTTGTATTTCACTCGATTATATGGATAAGCAATTTATTAATTACTTTAAGAAGTTACACATTGTTTACTTTCTTGTAATATCTGAAGGCTTGTATTCATTGAGATTCTGAGTGTGATGTGATTTTGATATAATATGACTTTGATTTAGGTATTTCTTTTATTCGCACTGCATTGGACAACCGGATAATCGGAAAATCACCTGAAACCTCATTTAGTCCCTGGACTCTCCTCCCGAATAAAAGTCCTGGTTTATGGTGTAAATGAATAGTGATGGAAGCTCACTCACATTATTCACTGTACTATGCATTGGAAACGCGTCAGTGTTTTGTTGGGTTCCTTGTGGTTAAGGTTAAGGTTAGGGCTGGGTAGAGTTAGGGTTATCATTGTTGACATTAGGGTTTTTCCCATATAATTTGTGGACGATCCTCACAATGATTACAAATGTGTGTGTGTGGGTAATTTTTTTGCCTGTTGCCCCATCAGCATCCATTATCCAAAAAGCCAAATTTACAACAGAATTCAAATGCATTATATGTGGCAGAATTGCCTTTTTATCGAATCATTCTCCTTTCCAAATTGCCTTTAATTATGTCTCTTGGATGCTGTTACAAAAATCTGCATTGTCCCGAATAATCAGTGTTTCTTGCAGAGCTGTTAAAAAAGCCACACTATTAAAAACATTGTTACCAAAATGACTCTTAATGAAAACAAAATGCAGAAATACTGCTTATCCTTCAAACATGCAATCCCCCAAATCGTTCCCATAATTGCATAAGCCGTTTGCCTAAACACAATTATAACATGTTCTGACAGGAAAAAATGGAGTCACCTGACAAATAACGCTTTGTTCTGGTGGTGGTAAAACATATCACTGCGTCGTTGGGTTTGTAATTGAGGAGAATGACGCTCTGTGGTTGGGCTCTTCCCCGGTGGTTCTTTGGGTAGCACTGAGGTCCTGTAATGCTGTGGTCATGGGTTCAAATCCCTCCCTTCGTTCTGTGTCTATTGACTTTGCCTGGTTTCCCTGTCGTTTGGTTTTTCTCTGTGGTGTCTCATAGCCCAAAAATGTGTGATGATGCGAACTGCTGTATCTGAATTGCCTATAGTGTGGAATAGTGCGTGACTTCTGATGGACCCAACTTCTCAAAAAGCACATCGCTTATGACCAAGCTATTAATCAACGGGATATTAATCAGAGGTCACTAATGAGCTTGGGTGGTAATATGGTATCATGCAGAGTTTTGGGGATGCCACGATAATTCAGGTCCAGGCGATAAATGAAAATCCACCCCCCACCCCCCCATCACAGAATTCCATGGCTTTTGGTAATGCTAGCAAAAAACAGAAAACAGCGATGAAAGTATATATGATGGTATGGAACATCAGACACCGCCCCAGCCTAGTACAGGATCTTAACACCTTAAATGCCGTCTTGCTGCCAGCCTGTCCTCCCATCTGCGGGGTCTGTTTACTCGAGTCACCCATTAGATGCTCACTTCCTCCGCCATGTGTTCCCCCATGTCGAAACATTGAGAACAGATGCGCCTTGTGATGACAAACCTGCCTCGAGATCACTGGAAATAATTACCGCAAAGCCATTAGGGAAAATATAAAGATGAAAAGTGTAATTAAAAGCTATACCCGGAAACGTGGGACATATCTGCCCCAAGGCGCTGCTTTAATTCCATCTGTGCTTGTTTTACACAAACGCGGTTGTAGTATTGTGGACCATCAGCTTTGTTCTGCATGTCCTCTGGTTATACCGTTACCAAATAGTGGGTGTCCTTTATCTACCAAATCAAAAAATATGAGGAGCGTTAATCCTGTACATTTGAAGTGATCCGGTAGCGATTTTAAGTGAGGTGTGTGTGTGTGTGTGTGTGTGTGTGTGTGTATGTGTGTGTGTGTGTGTGTGTGTGTGTATGTGTGTGTGTGTGTGTGTGTGTGTGTCTGTGTGTGTGTATGTGTG
>JAODJX010000001.1:12883642-12905275 GCA_026776945.1 Isichthys henryi | reverse complement strand
TGAGGTCAGGCACTGATGTTGGACAAGAAGGCCTGGCTCACAGTCTCTGCTCTAATTCATCCCAAAGGTGTTCTATCAGGTTGAGGTCAGGGCTCTGTGCAGGCCGGTCAAGTTCCTCCACACCAGACTCACTCATCCATGTCCTTAAGGATCTTGCTTTGTGCACTGGTGCGCAGTCATGTTGGAACAAGAAGGGGCCATCCTCAAACTGTCCCCACAAAGTTGGGAGCACGAAATTGTCCAAAATAGTTTTGAAAGCTTCTGTATTAAGAGTTCCTTTCACTGGAACTAAGGGTCCAAGCCCAACCCCTAAAAAACAACCCCATACCGTACCTCCACCAAACTTTACACTTGACACAATGCTGTCAGGCAAGTACCGTTCTCCTGGAAACTGCCAAACCCAGACAGAGAAGCTTGATTTGTCACTCCAGACAACACGTCTCCAGTGCTTTAGAGTCCAGTGGCAGTGAGCTTTACACCACTGCATCTGACGCTTTGTATTCCACTTGGTGATGTAAGGCTAAAGGATGCCGCTGCTTGGCCATAGAAAGCAATTCCATGAAATTCTCTACGTACCGTTCTTGAGCTAATCTGAAGGACGGGATGGGAACATGTCCTGTACCCATATTCCGCCGATAGCATTCTGAGATCATGAAAGTCAATGCAGTCTTATATACTTTTCATGTACCTGCTGTGCTTGTTTGACAGATCTGACTTTAGCTTTCCAACATTTCTAGTGGGTAGCAGAAGTGGAGCAACAAATCGTAACTAACTTAAAAATCAAACGTCACAAAAATCCCAAATATAATAAACATACAGTAATTACCTTATGGCCTAGATGATGTACTGATGCTTTATTATTGGCTAGTATCAGGTAGCGCTCTGATGTTGACTTTACTAGTACGTACTGTACATGAAAATGACCAAATCAAATCTCCCATCATCACATTACATGGTTACATTGTTTTGACACCTCTATGTGTTATTTTTTATGACTGCTTCATATTTTTTGTTTATTACTGGCTATAAAAACGTCTACTTCCCCTGACAGCAGTGTTTGCCTGTAATAACCTTTTGAGATTAATCGCTAATTCATACTAAAATGTCCTATGCTGGCATCAGCCTTGGCTGTGGGACCGCAGGTCCGCCCGCATGGACAATGAGAGCTTTTGCATTCTGCCGACAAGATCTCAACTCACATTTTTATAACAGGAAGACGTTTTTATGGCTTCCATGTTCGGGCCATTTTGTGTAAGCAACGCCTCCGTCCTGCCCATTCTTGAGGCCTGGCAGCTGCAGGGTCCGAAAGTTCCCCTCCTTGGTGCGTAGCGACCTTGCACTATGCATCTAAACCTCACCATGGCATCATGTGTGTTTTATTCAGAATAGGCTCTGCATTAAACTACAAATCAGATTTGTACATTTCAGATGTCTGAGTGTTAATCAAGGCAAAGTGAGAATATGGTGGTGGGGGGGGGGGCAGGGGAGAGGGTATGACAAATCTTAACACACCGTGCTCAATGTTATGGTTTTTGTTTTGTGAGGTGAGCACCATGTTGTTACTGGTAAACAGTGCAAAGTGGCAGTGTACAGCACCACTCAAACCACACATGTTTATAAACCTTGGGTGCCCCCTGCTGGCCATAAACAGCCACTACATCCGGAGAGGCAGGGGCCCCCAAAGTGACTTTCGGAATCAGGCCCCAGAAACAACAAAACTCATACCTGAGCGCAAACTGCTTATTGTCTAATTGTGTCCCAAACCATTAAAGCGTGCTCTTTGCAGGCCTGGTGCAGTTCTCACAGGGCACGTGTGTCATGTGATACAGGTCAGTGAACATCTGAGCTGAGACTGTGGTGCATGTTTGGTTTGCCGTCATACTCGGTTGGAGGTGATCCCGTTCTTATTCTCTTAAAGACAAAACATTTCCCGAAACTATTCATCGCTTAAATGATCTTATCTGATCTTCTATAAAGGTCTGTCTGCATGTTATGAATAATGGATTTGAGTGCCTGCCTTGTAAGATCATAGTTTATATAGACTTGGCAGTTTACAGTTACAGCTTTATGGGGACACTGCAGAGACAATTCATGCACATTTTTTTGAATCACAGGAAGAGAATCACATGGACACTATGAACATGCAAACTCCAAAGAGTTATTATTATTATTATTATTATTATTATTATTAACACTACCAAGATTGGCTCTGGAGTCTCTAGGTTCTTCTGCTTAGTACACGATCGGATCCACTTTTGTCTCCATAGTTACTTGAAGAGCTGATGCATATTCCTTTCAGGAATGCATTCCTGCGCACCGCTGCTGTACCGAGCCGTTTTCTTTGCACTTGTGCTTCCCTGTCAGCTCTACCTTATCAATCCCAGGGTAGTCGTCACTATTGAGAGGTGAGCCAGCTGCACCCTGTATCCAGATGCTCCCCTCAGCTTGTGTCTGTGTGTGTTACAGGCTGCCGGGGCCCTCCAAGGCTTCCGCTGCGGGCAGCGGGGTCAGCAAGGCCCAGGGAGCGTCGAACCTCAACCGGCGGAGCCAGAGCTTCACCAGCATAGACAAGGGCAAGCCCCTCCAGTATGCAAGCGGCAACGACAGAGGTGGGCGGGGCTGTGGGAGAGGGCGGGGCTGTGGCAGTGGGCGGGGCCTAATGCACCGCGATGTGTCTCTAGACCATTGTCATTGACTGTGTCTTTCCACTAGATGGCACCATTAAAACATTTTTGGAATACGATCGCCTCCAGTATTACCTGTACAGAGTAATATTCTGATTATCAGAGTTACCTGGAGAAACTGTCAGTTTTTTTTGTCTCAATGTGCATCATAAATCAGGCAATAAGTCAGATGGAACATTATGGCAGATTCACACATTCTGAAAAAAGGCCTTTTTCATTATCGTGATCATATATGCATTCAATATTGTCTCTGCCTGTGATGATGATGATGGTTCAGGATTCAGGACACAGTCTGATTTCCTGCATCTTTAACCTGCCCCCCCATTCTGTGTTGTCCTGCCCTGCTCCCCAATGCCATGCTTTTGGTTCCAGTTGTAAAACAAGCTGATATAATGGTCACTTATTGGTTCGGCCCCCAATCGCTCCCACCTCTCCTCTCTTCTCCCCCATGTCCGGCTTCTGTGAGACACTCTGGTCCAGTTGCTAACTGTGTTAGTGTTAGTGTAGCCTCCCTGCCTGGGCACGTCCATGCTGTGCCGGGGGAAAACCAGTACGCAACGTCAGGACTATCCTGACATGCTTTCGTGAATTAGAGTGGTGCGGCAGGTGGATCCCCATCTGAACTGCTGTCCTGCTTGGCAGGTGGAGCTCAGTTTAGTCACCGTCCAGCTCCTGTCTGCCTGCTGTGCTGCCACCGTCGAGGTCCAGCAGCTGATGGGTGTGCAGCCAGGTCAGCATTGCCATGGAAACCCTCAATCCCGCTGCCATGGGATTGAATTTGAGCCAGAAGAGTGCTGGTGTGCACGATTCGCGCTCCAAGAGTTAGTGGTTGGGTTACGTGTGGCACAGTATGTCAGGATGCTGCGTCTGTGATCAAATGGGCACTGATTCAAATCCCGGGGCTTGCAGAGTGAGCAAAGTCCCCCAGATGCTCCAGAAACTACCCGACAAAGCCCATTCTCAAAAAAATTACATTTTATAAAGGCGTCTGGTAAATAAATACAAATATTTTAATGCCGTTTGTGGACACCTTTATTCTCAGGATGTTGATGCATTTACAGAAGCTGTTAAATTTTACACCCTGTTGCGAAATTCATGTAACTTGTTAAGTAGCCCTGGCTGATACTGACGCATGGTGGAGGGGCTTTAATGGCAGCAGAGAGCCTGCGAAATCGACCCCTCCTGCCTCGTGGTTGTATGTCCCAGGCTTCAGGGCTTTTCTTGATGCCCCTTGGGGGCTGCTCCCGGTCCGTTTACGCTAACAGGAGCGCAGGTGCAAATTATAGGCATGCGGTCATGCTGCTGAGTCCGACTGGGTGTCAAATAGCACAGACAGTGCAGGTCTAGTGCAGAGCCCAGTTACAGTAGGGCAGCCAGCCTGATCAGAACCTCTTCAACACCGGGCCTCCAGGAGAGCATTTCACTGAAAGGTCGTTGCCATTCAGGCCACCTGATTGGGTGGTGTGAACAGTGGGCATGCCTCCATTTGGCCAATAGGGTGCATAGATTTGCTAGGGAAACAGGGGCTGTCATGCATTCCTGGGGGTGTTGGGGGTGATGAGTGTGTGTGTGTGTTACTTGTCACGGTTTGATCAGTGTTCATACAAGTTCACAGTGGTTTGTGTGGTTTTTACGCATCTCTTGAGGCAGTGAAATGCTTCACAGGCCAGTAGGGTGCAAAATGAATCTCTCGCCGTTAGTGCTGCTCTGACTACCCGCACTTCTTTGGTACCAAATAATTAAAGATCAGAGTGGAGAAAGTGTTTAAATGTGCATAGAAGTCATTCAGTCCCGTCTGCTCTCAGCTGTTAGAGAATATGCCCTCCTGGCCTCTCTGATACCCAGGAGGTGCTGGGGACAGAATTACTGCCAAGGAGAATTTCTTCATAGACACCTGTAGGTGCCTTCATAGCACCTAGTTCCTGTAACTCAGTAAACACCCTATGTTGACAATGTGAAGGTTATGAGTTCAAATCCCAGCACATAAATCGTCACCCTTTTCTCTACTGTAAGTCACTTTGGATACAAGTATCAGACAGAAGAATAAATGTAAATATCCCCACCTAGCAAGAGGCAATATTGGCCACCGCTCTGCTCATTACCTGGGAAGCGAGCAGGGATGTAAGCATTACCTCACGCCCCACTGCCACCTCAGAAGGACAGGTGGAAGGACATAGAGTAAACCTGAGTCACTAAAGATTATATGAAGTGGTTTGTGTTTGTTGCTGTTCGGTGTTTCCTAGATAGGAGGAGATTGGCAGTAGGTTGCTGGCTGATGTGTGATTCCGCGTCCCTGACTGCTGCTGTCCTACTCCATGGTGTTTTTGCTCAGAAACCTACTATGCTGCTAATAGTCTTCGCACTGTGTTGTTTATCGACTGTCCATCGCTACCTTGTTCCCTGCAGAAGCAGCGACGGGCATTCCTCAGCCAGGCAGCATGAACGGAAGTGCCCCCCCGCCGGCCCCCACCCCCACCGGCGTCAACGGGCAGCAGCTGGTCTCTGCCATCCCCTCCCCTACCGCCAGCAAGCCCTGGCGTAGCAAGTCCATGAACATGAAGCACAGCGCCACTTCCTCCATGCTGGCTGTCAAGACACCTAGCCCGGCCACCTCTCCCACACCCCCCTCTGGCCCCGGCCCGGGCCCTGGCCCCGGGTCCGGCCTGTCCCCCGACCGCTTGAGGCCCCCGCTGACTGAGGCGCCCAAGTCGGCCAGCGGGGGCCAGAGGTCCATGATGGACAGGTTCAGGGTGCTCCACGGGCGTCCGTCCTCCAGGCCCGTGGCAGAGCTGCCTCTGCAGGAGGAAGAGACACTGTCAGAGTTGGGGGAGGACGTGCCAGCCGGGCCGGACTCCGTCTGCAGCAGCCCCCGCTTGTCGGCCAAGTCCTCCAACTCCGGAAACGGCAAGAGTTCCTCCAAGACCCCTGGAGGAAAGTCGCCACTGTTGGCCAAGGAGAAGGAGGACAAAGGGAAGGTTAAGTGCAAAGCTGGAGCCCTTCCCAAGGAGGAAAAGGAGCAGCCGGCTGAGCCTGGAAAGAAGAACTCCAAGATCGCCAGCCTCATTCCCAAAGGGGGCAAGTCCTCAGCGGTCAAGAAGGAGGGCAGCGTGCCGGCCTCTAGTGGCATCCCCAAGCCGGGTCAGAAGGCGGCATCTCCGGGGAGCAAGGCAGCAGGGGGCCCATCTGGCCTGAGCCCAGGGGCCCGGGAGCCAGAGAGGCCCAAACTGACCAAGGGCAGCCAGACCTTCTACGCTCAGCGCTCGCTGGAGGGCCGTCGCGCCAGCATGGTGTCGTCCAGCAGCACGTCGGCGCTGTCCGGAGCCATGGTGACGCCAGGGAGCACGCAGGCAGCGAATGGCGCGGTGCAGCTCCCCCAGCAGCAGCACAGCCACCCCAACACCGCCACCGTCGCCCCCTTCATGTATAGGTGAGCAACTGCAAGCACGGATTGGGAAGAGAAGGGTTTCTACCAGAAATTAGGTTTGATTCTGGATTAGATCTGTATTTCTAAATGAAAATGATAACAAATTAAATTGTAAAGATGGGATACGACCCCCCAGGTGGTGTGTTAGTTACAGAAACTAAAAGTCAAACGAAGGAAGGTCGCTTAACAGATGTTACCCTGTCACACGCAGCAGGCAAGCTGTGCATTATAAACACATCATCTCTGGGGGATAAATTTCAGCGGAAGCAGTTGAGCAAAGGTTTATTAGAAGCATATTCATGAATCAGTTTGGGCTGCTTAGTAAATTGCTTCCTTATGTTTTGATGCTCCTGGTTGAGAGTCAGTACAGTGTCACTTCAGTTCTTTTGGAATATGGGGGAGAAAAGAGGAATCCCAAGACAAACCAGGTTGGAAGGGTGGATAAGACTTGCATGGCGCTGCCCCCCTTATCAGGTGCTCATGGGATATCGCCCCCCCCCCCCAGAACAACACAAAAAGCCCAATTTATGTTGTATTTATAACGCACGCAGTGAGCCGCCTGTTAGCCGGTTGGACAGACGCAGAACTCCCACGGATCAGCTGTCCCTCTGGCAGCCTTGGACCAAGCTCTCCGACGTGAAAACAGATAAATGCAGCTCTGATTACAGCTCCCTGCTGAGATGCCCGCCATCGGTGTGTGAACACGTTTCCTCTTCACGTGGTGTTTAGAGACAAGCGTTTAGATCAGCGGTTCTCAAACTCGGTCTTGTTTGCCTGCTATCCCTGCCCCACACACAAGTCCCAGCTGTCTTTCAGCTTCAGATTGACTGATTGACACCTGATCCAGGTAATCGGCAGTGTGTGTGGCAGGGATAGCTGGAAAACGAGCTGGGAAGTGGGGCCTGAAGACCGAGTTTGAGAACCACTGGTTTAGATGCTGATGTTCGGGGTCGGCGGGGGGGGGCGGGGGACGCTGTCTCTTGAGCCAAATTTGGTGCGACAAGAAAAGCACTGTGTGGAAATTGAACGAGCTTTTTTATCCGGCGCTCGCCAGGATAGCCTTACGGTACAGCATCTTCGGAAATAACGTCTTGGCATCCGAAGCTGTGCTCGCCACTTTCTGTAAATGATTTCAGAAGCTGCTTGGTCTCTGTATATATTCAGGGATGTTTGAGACATTCAGCTCTGGGTGTGGCATTGGCCAGTATCCCAGAGGCCCTTCAACCAGCACAAACCAGGAGCTGTCTTGGGGAGTTGCCATGGGGGCAGAAGCTCTGAAGGAGCCCCCTTTGATTTGTTTATCGCAGATCTTTTAACAACCATGCTCTCGGTTTGAGAATTCCACACATCACAACAGTCTGATTCCAAGGCCGTGTTTCCCAAAACCTCCAGAGTGCTAAACTCATCATAACTTCAGAGAGAGAGAATTCAACATGATGAAGCCCAGAGTGATTAGGTCTCTGTGCTAAGCTCTGGATGTCTTAAGGCCCTAGCAGCACCACTGGTTACCGTGTCTCCTGTACTTCTTCGTGTCTCCTGTAGCACAATAAGTCGAGCATTGTGCTAACAACACCAAGGTCATAGGTTCAAATTCCAGGGACCCTGCATGAATTGTGACCTTTTCCTCCCCTCTAAGTGTCTTTGGATAAAAGTGTGAGATGAATGATAATGTGCTGGTCAGGCCAGGCAGACAGAGCACAGCAGTGTCATGGTACATTATAAGTTGTCTTACTGGCCTTTGCGTTTCTGGAATTTTCCAGACCTGGAAGGAAATGCACAATCGGCTAGCCTAACCCTAACCCTAACCCTAACCCTAACCCCCTGGTGTGAGCGCTGCACCCACTTCATTGCCAAACGTCATGGGCTCCTGCACTGACACGGGTGAAAGGGCGTAATTAATGAGGGGGGGTGGTGATTGGATTTTTCTGCGGTAAAGTGCAGAAATTCAGGGAGGCTGGCAGCAGAGCCAGGCTGTGCTCTCTCGTCGCCTTTCTGCCAGACGGTCCTGTGACGCTGTAGGCGGTGGAGGGGGGGGGGGTCAGCATGGTGCGGTGTTCCTATGTGCAGGCAGGTGATTCAGCAGCTCTTTGTTATGTGTCCATTGCCAAAAAGATCCCTCCCCCTCATCAGCTGGGGGCAGCAGATTAACTGTGAAGTCCAATTTCTTGCACTGCGTACTGTGGGACACATGTGTGATGGGTGTGGATGTATAGAACACGCATGCACTGTAGAGGGGCTCTGGACCAGATGCTGCCCGGTGCCACACCCAGACCCAAATGGTTCAAGGTGAGAAGGTGCTTGAATATCTGTGTTCACTGCTGAGGCCCGGATGCTGGGATCGGGTCACACTTTCTGATTTGCTGAGATGCTGGCCTTGCTGACTCACACCTGCAGGCTAGGGCTTGGAATCCTGCCCCCCGTCCCGTGTGGAGTGTTCATCTTCACCCGGTGGGTTTCATCCCACGGGCCAGAGCCCCCCAGGCTTGGCAATCTGCATTTTCTAAAATGCATTTACCGTGTGATTGTGTACACGATCGACTGGCATCCCATGAAGGGTGACCCCTGCCTTTCGCTCTCTGCATTTTGGCTCTTACCCTGTACTGAATAAGTGGACATACAGTAGAAGATGAATGGATGGATGGATGGATGGATGGATGGATGTTTAAAGCTTCATGATTTTCTGATTATCATATGATGGCAGAACTGCGTCCGCCACCCATTTTATCTGCATCAAAAGTGATTATATGCAGTTTCTCTTTCCTGTGAGGGACAATGTTTTCTTTTAAGGGGTTGTTAGCTACTTGTAGGTAAATACTCCCTAATTCTGTTCATTTTAAACCCTGTATTTTGGATGCCCGTGACCCTGTGACCCCATGACCCTATAAGTGAGTGAGTGAGTGAGTGAGTGAATGAATGAATGAATGAATGATCCCAAGCTGAGGTCTTCTTAAGGGGGAGTGTTTGTGATGGCTCCTAGCTGGATTTCAACCCCCACTCCCTGCGATGTTCTGTTTCAGGACTTGCTCAGAGAATGACTGCACCTCCGTGGTGCCCCTAGATGCCTGCCTCAGCCCCACCAAGGGAGACCTGGTCTACAGTAAGACGGCCAAACAGTGCCTGGAGGAGATCTCGGGTAAGCATCTCTAACCCCCCGGCCCCCCCAAACGGCTGTGTGGCAGAGATCTAGGGATCAGCGGGAGGAGGTTGGTCACCCCCATGATCCCGCTTGGCATTTGCCTTGTGTGGGTCCGGCTGAAATTTGTGTTTTCACCCAACAGAGAAGCAGAGTCACAGATTGGGTTTGTGTGGGGAGGGCTTTGTTTTAATGAGCGATTTGGGCTCAGGGGTGTCGGTCGTGGTTTGAAGGGTGCAGACCTGATGATTTGGAATTGTTCTGATGGTCTGAGCACAGACCGTTATTGTCTGCAGTTTGTTAATCTTTTTCAGACTGAACCCATGCTAAAACCATTGATACGGGTACGCTACACCCAATCCGCCTATACTGTAACACACATTCACACTCAAGATTTAGCATAGCAGAAAATTGGCTGCTAAACTGTTGTCATAGATGAGGGTCATTTTTGGTAGCTACTGTCCAAACTCCAAACCAGGTCGGTGCTTAAATCATGGCGGACTTTGCTTGCATGACATGGGAGTTGCTCCTCTGGGTGGTGAACTAGCTCGACTCCCATGGCATTGTGGGTAAAAGAGTCCCACCTGAGCTTCCTGTCAGTCAGTGGAGACCCCTGTCTGCAGCTGTAGATGTTGCTGCTTTTACCGCCCTGTTCTGAGACATGCAGCCTGACCGCACCCCCTGCCTCTGGGGCTGCGGCAGGAGCCAGTGGTGGCAGTGCATGTCTCCGGTGCTGTAGCCGCTGGACCTGATAAGGGGCTCCCTGATAAAAACCAGCTGCGGGCTAATTGCAGGCCATCTGCATGGTGCCTTGTGCATATTAAGGGGGGGGGACAGGGGGGGGGCGACATGCTGGAGGCCATTCCCTGGTGGGAGGCTGCATGCCTATATCTCACAGAGGAGCTCACAGACACTATAGGTGACTCACAGAAACTATGAGAGGCTCATAGCCACTACAGGGGGCTTATAGACGCTACAGACGGCTCACAGACACTATATGAGACTCACAGATGGTACAGGTGGCTCATAGACACTACAGATGGCTCACAGACACTATACGAGGCTCTCCGATGGTACAGGTGGCTCATAGACACTATAGGACACTCACAGATGGTACAGGTGGCTCACAGACGCTACAGACGGCTCACAGACACTATGTGAGGCTCTCAGATGGTACAGGTGGCTCACATACGCTACAGGGAGCTTGGAGGATTACAGAAACTACGGGCAGCTCACCAATAGATGCTATGGTTGATTCACAAGCAGATCACAGGGAAGCTTATGGACACTATGAGGGACTCACAGATGCTTGCAGGCTGCTCACAGATGCTACTGGAGGCTAAAAGACACTTCAGGTGGCTCACAGATGTGATGGGCAGCTCACAGCCCGTGTTTGTGAACGATCTGCAGCTTTAATCACAGGGAGGGAGACTAAATGGCTGGTTCTCTTCTGAAGGGGGGGGTGAGCGAAAGGTGTGTGGGGGGTGGAGACAGACTGAGACAGAGAGAGAGAGAGAGAGAGAGAGAGAGAGAGAGAATTGGACAGAGAGGGAGCGGGTGAGGTTTATCCATTCTCACAGCAGTGAGTGAGGCGGTGACTGAAGAAGGGGACGAGAGAGTGAAGGAGAGAAACAGCTCTGTGGATGGACAGATGGGGGGGCAGTGGAGGCATGCATAGGCTGGGGGCTGGGTGCACAGCGTGTCACCACCTTTCATCGCTCAGTGAGCCGACCTGAGTGCTGTCCATGTGAGGGTGGGGCATGCAGGGAGCAGCAGACAGGTAGAGGCAGTTGAGCAGCGGCAGCACTGAACGTGAACAGGAGCAGCGATGCGCAAGGGAGCAGAGTTCTCCGTCTTCCAGGCTGCGAGCCCCCAAAGGCAAACGCTAGCGGTCCCCACTGAAGCCGGCCTCCGCAAGCCGCGCTCACTCTCCAACCTGGCACTGCAGGGCGCTACCGAGCCAGGGGCCGGGGAACCCAACGCAGACATTGGGCTGCCGCGGGGGGGTCCTAGGTGGGAGGGGCTAAGGGGGGCAAGTGGAGCCACCAGGGCACGGTCGCTGTCTCTCTCCCTGTTCCGGGTTCTGTCCGCTCCCGAGTCCTCGCCCCCATCGGAGGGCGCTCTGCGAAGTCAGTGGTGTGAGGTCAGCGGCCCCAAGTGGGTGAGAGAGGGCACGGACAAGGAGAGCAGCGGGGGGCGCTCCGACGACAAGGGCCCATCTCGGGTTGCAGCCCCCTGGGTGGAGAACGAGGAAGGGCACGGGTGCGTCCGCGAGGGTGCGGCTCATTTGGACCGGGACGTGATCCTCACCATGCTGGGGGACCTGGAGCAGGCCCTGAGTGCCCCGCCACGCCGTAAGTGTCACCTGATCTCGCCAGCTGCTGCACGCACCGGCTGGACCATCATGGAGAGGGCTATTTGCGATCCCCGGCTGGGTTATTTAAAGGTTTACGCGTGGCGTTGCCGCTTTCGACGTCTGTCTGTTTCTGTCCCGGTTCCTCGAGATGATTCCCAGCAATTGTAATGTATTAATTATAAGGGGCTTAACTCTCTCTCCCGGCATGTGCTGTGTAATTTGATCACTGTTGTATACGGGCAGCAGTCCATGTTCAGCTGGCTGAGTGACACATGTCGGGGGGGGGAGGCATTGGAGCAGGGGGTGTCTGTACAGCCGTTTGCTGAGTGCGGGTCCACTGTGGGTGAAATGAATTCTGCCCCCTCCCCACAGCCCCTCTCCCCCCGTATTGTCAACACGGGCGCATTTTCCACCGAGTACTCAGTCAGCGCAGGGACTCTGGAAATAGGCATTTTAAACGTGGGGGGTGGGGAGGCCTGACGAGTTGAGTTCCGTGATGTTACATGTGATGCATTCCAGGCAGTCAGTCACACGGTGGGATAATATGGTCACATGTAGGTAACTGATGCTATGTGTAAAGGGCGGGTCTGACTTGATGTGTGTCTGTGGAAGGGGGCTGTCCGTAAAGACAGTCTGCCTGCCTCTTTGTTTGGGGGGGGGGGGGGGGTGTGGCTACAGCATGTGTGTCCGTGAGGCATCCTGCACTCAGGACAGGAACTCAATATCTTAGCGAAGGACTAATTTTTCTGAGGGGGCTGTCTGCCACCTAGGCTTGATGTATGTTCTCGTTGAACCTTTTGAACCCTCCCCCACCCCAGTGGGCTTCTCGATCGACACGTAGCTGCAGTGTGCAGGCGTTCCATTTCAGACAGAGGAGGTGCTGCTTGCTCAGAAATGCTTTGTTGTGTTTTATTTACGTGTCACCTTTACTTGTTGTGTTCATTTGCATGTCGCGTTCTACAGTAAATGCGCAACGCTATCGCAAGCTGTTCCATCATTCAACCCGCACCGTGTCTCAGTATCTTCTCCTGAATCACATGCGGTCATAGGGGGCGCTCTGCTGCTGAGGATGCAGGCCGGTCGCTTTGAAATGTCTGAGCCTGATAACGATCTGAAGTTCTCCAAAGTGAATATAGGATGTGCAAAGAGCAGCAAAAGCTAATGCTCTTTAAAGTTTGTGCGGTAATTTAGCTTAATATTACTGGGAGTACTGGAAGAGGATAATGTGTCGGAAAGGTGTTATCAATCATATGCGATGTGCCAAAGTAACACGCATTCCTGTCACCCCGAACACTTTGTTCTGTCGCTCCCTCCATCTGGGCCTATGAGACCCGAACTAGCCTCTTGGCATCATTACAGAATGTTCTGACAGTCACAGTACAGTCTGGAACCAACCAGGCTTAACTGTGTGACATTCCATAAAATATGCCCCCCCTACCCCCACCCTACACACACACACACACACACACACACACACACACACTCACAATAGATAAAGGAGAAAGTTTTGAATAAAAGGCAGAGAATGGCACTGAGGACAGTGGAACATCTTGATTAACACACATATAGCCTACAAAGACTGTTTTTGTTCTGTCACCGTGAAGTTTAGCAAAGGTTTGGCTCATAGCAAAGGCTTCTTGACACTCCACAAAGTTGTATTTTACCTAAAGCCTCAGAGCTTATTGTGGTGTTAGGATGCACTGGACCCGCGCCTGTATGCAGCCATCAATCTGTCTAATGTTCTGCATCCAAGCCGGTCCTGGGTCCAAATGCCAATCTGCACGCTTAGCTGGCTTCGCGTTGGGCGGCAACAGCCACCTCTCGCCTCCGGTGGTTGCCACGGTGACACCCCTTTTCTCTCTCTCTTCTCCCCACAGGGGAGGATCCCGAGACGAGGAGGATGCGGACGGTGAAGAATATTGCAGACCTGCGACAGAACCTGGAGGAGACCATGTCGAGCCTCCGGGGGGCGCAGCTGAGCCACAGGTAGGCATTGGTAGTGCATTCACATCGCAACAATCAGAGAAAGATCTTTGATCCCGCCGGTTTCTATAGTAAGCTGCCCAGGAGATTTATCAGAACGTCTCTCGGTCTCATGGGCTCAGTAGTGTGGACTGTATGTTCTACAGGGAGTTTGGCACTCTGATTGCCAATGGAGGGTTTGACTGGAATTCATGTACTGTGTGGAGACCACCTGGTCCACATGAAACCGGATTGATTGTCGAGTTACACTCGATTTCTGTTTGTCCTGTAGTTTCATTGTTCCTCAAAAGCTCAGCTTGAAATGAAAGCATCACTGGTTTGGACTGGAATGACAGGTTATCAGTAATCAGTTGTAAACCTGTAGAATTTTGGAAAGTTTAACATTAAGAAAGCCGTCAAAAAAAGGCTGGATTTCTGGTCTTTTTCATTCATCCTTTTTCATACTAGCTCATTCTCACCCAGAAATAGCTTCTGAAACTCTTTCATGCTTCCCACACCAAGTTATTTGCCCAGAGTGTCCTCTTGAGTATCTATTAATACAGTATCAGTCTCTAAGATACAAAACCATCCCCTGAGACATGAGCCTGCCCCCATCTGAGCTGGAGCTCAGGTTGTGTTGCCGTGACACCATCTGCTGCCATTTATTCCCTCAAGGGCGGTGCTGATTTATTTATTTATTTATTTATTGAACAAGGACAGCACAAAAGACAATGTTACATATAAAAAACAATGCAACCGTTGTTTTGTACATTTGTATATTTGCTGATTGGCTGACAGTAATGAACATACTGAATAATTTGTCCTAGGGTTCTGTTGACTATGGGGCACCAACTAGAACCAACCAGATGTTCTCCAGTCATGTTCTCCAGTCAGTGAATACCGGCCACCTCTAAAAACAGAACTGCTCTATTGTGACATAAATAAATTCATTACCATGACCCTCCATTGTATAAGTAGTTGCGAAAAGATGGATGGATGCTTGCATGCATCGGTGATTCTTGACCATTTTAGTGGGCTATTTTTTGTCTCTGAATCCATTTAGAGATTTTGTCACATATTTCTTGGGGGTCAAAGGGATCAAATGCTGGAAAATGCCCCAGGACAAAGGTTTGGAAGGATGGAGGTGTCTTGTGTATGATTCTCTTCTTCACAGAGGGTGAACCTTACATAGTTCATGCTGATTGACCCTCAGAAAGGGCATCATGAACACAGTTGTTCACCCTGATGGGGTCGGAGTGACCCCCAGCAATGCACCAAGGGTAGTGGAGTTTGATGACTGCCCTTACAGTATGTCTTTCCTGTTTCTTCCTCTTTGTGTTTGGACTATTAAAGGCAGGAGGGTGAATGTTTTGTTGTTTGGACAGACTTGTCTGCCAGTCCTGGATGTGGTGGGATGGAAGGTCATGAAACAATTACCTGCGTAAAAGTGTCAGTGTCCAGCCTTCAGACCTACAGGTAGCCCCAAAATGGCTGTCTCCTTGATGGCCCATTGATTAGATGGTTTTATTACTTTGAAAGCACGTTTGAAGGCAACCTGGGTTTCATTTTCGAGGGCATTGGCGAATATTGACAGAGCCACTTGTGTTCTGCCTCAATAAGTCGGTAATAGCTTTGGCTCTCGCCCCAGTAATTGATTTCCGGCATTACGGAAGCAGAAAAAGCATTTCCGTGGTCCCATCCACAATGCGATGAAATGCTTTATACCACCGTATGGCGGCGCATTGTGTTGCGCTTGCGTATGTGCTGCGCCACCGTGAGGCGCTGAGAAATGCGAGACAGCAGAGAAATGCAGAATCTGTCAGGTGAATGAGGACTGATGCAGGGGAATGATCTATCCTTCTATTCATCCATCTTCCCTAACTGAGCAAAGAGCACCAAGACAATGACTCCCGGAGAAGATGCCAGACCATCACAGATCTGGGAGTGAGATAAAGCAGTTTGGATTTAGCGAATGAAATACCTCGTTAGAACACCGGATGGGTAATAGACGGAGGCTGATTGACTGGTTTAGTGCTGACCAAACTTGATAGCTTAGAGTAAATATGTCCTACTGTCTTTTGCCAGAAGGTCGCCCCTGAGTAACATTTCGCACCCCCCGCCCCATTCACAGCAGAGAAGATCTCCCCTTCCACGATAGCTGGACCCAGACTGCTAGTGCCTGGGGAAGCTTGCATGCAGAGATGATCATTTTTTATCTTCTTTTACTGTATATCCAGCAGCATGTGGCTTTGAATGATTTCTGGCCACATTGTGCGTTTAGAATGGAGCGTTTCTGAGTGTGGTCACAGTTAACCATATGCACAGATCCTTTATGCGAAGCAGCCCATGCTCCTGTCATCGGTGGGGGGCACTGGCTTTTTTATTGTTTATTTTTCTTTCTTTTCTTTATTATTTTCAGTTGTTTCGTGCTGTATGTCTTTCCTGTGCCCTACGGAAATATAAGCCTACAGCTGGCGGAGTCCGCTTATGTTGCTATGCTACGGAGCCCACACCCCCTTCCCACTCTATGCACTGTGTGCGTGATGTGTGGCAGGCAGTGGTGGGGCGTGGGGAGTAAATGTGCCCCCCCGCACCCCCCGCCCCAGCAAGGAGTGTGACGCCACACCAGTCGATACGCCGATACGCCGCCCATGTTTGACGGCCTTTCACACCAGCAAAGTTGCACTGCAAAAGAATAAGTGTGCAGGCGGAAACTGTAGCTGTGTGCTTGATGTAAAAATGCAGGTTGTGCATTGCATGCACAATGCAAATGCATTGTTTAATCTGTATTGTTATCCACTTAAGTTTGTTAAATCTTGCATAAATCTTGCTAGCATTTGTAAGAAAAGGACTTTAGTGTAACTGTCCAGCCTACTTAGCATGTAACAGCATCTGACAGCTTTGAACTGATGCATGATTTTGTGATGAAAAAAAGCATGCAATATTTCTCAATGTCCACCAGAGGGAGATCACGCCAACTTGGTTGTATGGGCTTGTTTGGTTGGAACGGTTATGACAGGTGCAGACTGTCCACAGACCTGATTTCACTCTTGACGATGGCCATGGTCGCGATGAATCAAGCACGGAATTGATATTCAGAAACGGAGAATTGAGTGAAAAGGTGAACCAATGTGGGAATCTGCCATATGCACAATGTCTCTGATAGGTGACTGGGAGTGAGGTTACTGGTGTTATTGATCAGGCTGCTTGTTGATCTTGCCCCACGCAGTGGGATTAGGAAGTTGTTATGGGGAGTATTTTTAACCTTGAGGTCTGTGTGAGAGACGTGATGGATTCTGTCTGTCCAGCTCTTTGGCTGTAAAGCAGGAGTGGCCAATCTTATCCGCAAAGAGCCGGGATGTGTGCTGGTTTTCGCTGCGACTCCCTAATTAGATTGCTAATTAGGAGGAGTGATTGGCTGAAGAGTCCTCACACCTGGGTGTGAACAGCTGACCTATGGGTTACCCCAAAAACCTTCACACACACCGGCCCTTTTGCGGATAAGGTTGGCTACCTCTGCTGTACATTTTCTGTCACCTTGCCATCAGTAGGCTGTTGTCAACATGAGCAATGCTAAAACTGTCAATCTTGATTCCTGCTAGGGCTGCAACAATTCATCGAGTAACTCAATTACAAAAAATCCTCCATGCAAATTCTTTCGATGCTTCATTTAATCCACGCGACAGTGTATCGTTCAGTGATCACCGTGTTTCACACGGAGGATTATTACTGTCGCACAGTGTGCTTACGCTGTATTGCGTGTAGCAGAGCGGTAGATTAAGAGTAGCGGTGCTCTATAGGGGCCCATTGTAAAAAAAAAAATGTCTGAGAAATTTCCGGCATCCTTCAGGTCATGGGGAGGGTGAATAGTTCCAGTCACTGGACACTCACGGCATACAGTCATGTTCATTTTCACTGCTTATCAAGCACTTTGAGAGATTTGTTGATAAAATAACAGCTTTTAAAAAACATTACTACATTAGCTGTCATTGATATAAAAACAAAATCATATTTAATATATTTGCTCAACATTAGCTGTTAATGTTTATCATAATTAATAATTATAACTGAAGGTAGCTTAACGGTTATCGAGGCTAATGTTCCCATGTCATTAATGATTTTGTCAGTTACTATTGACACACGGTAATGTTACATGTTAAGTTGTTCTGGTTATCAACGGCTTACAGTTAGCTGCACTGCTACCATGTTAATACACCTGATTATCAGTTTACGGCTCTCCTTGGGTCACGTGGTTCAGTGAGAATTTACTACGAAATTTATGGCAAAATACCTTCAATAATTTTGTGGTAATTCATTTGCCAAATAGGTAAGGGGCGCGCACTGATTACAGCGCACCCACCACACGACAAACCACCTCAGGGATGAGAGCCTGAGTGCAGCCGTGCAGTGGGTGATACCTCAGCACCATGCTTTATAAAAATAAAATAAACACTTAAACATTTAAAAGGTTTAGTTCTCTTGATAGATATTGTTTGCAGTTTAACCATTAAAATGTTTATAAAATGGAGTGAGTTCATTTTAAGAGACCTGTCTTTTTTCCATTACTATTCCTCTATTCCTAATAAAACAAAAGAATTTCTTATCCAATCACTCGATTAATCACTCGATTAATCGATAGAATACTCAATTACTAGAATAATCAATATCTACAGCCCTAATCCTTGCCTGATGTGGCTTCCCAATCCCGCCCCTGCAGCACCTTGGAGACGACCTTCGACAGCACGGTGACCACGGAGGTGAATGGGCGTGGCCTCGCCGGCCTGGCCAGCCGTTCCTCACCCATGTCGTGGCGGCTGGGCCAGTCGCCCAGCCCCCGTCTGCAGGCCGGCGATGCCCCCTCCATGCCCAGCGGTTACCCGACGCCACGCCCTGCCCCCTCAGCCCGCTTCACACCCTCGGATTCCTCCCGCTTCATGTATGCCCCGCCCCTCCGGCGGGCGATGGGCCCACGAGCGGCAGAGTTGGAGGAGAAGGGGGGCCCAGAGGGTGGCACCGAGGTGGAGGTGGCTGGATACATGAGTGACGGGGACATCCTGGGGAAGAATGTGCGTCTGGACGAGGTCACCAGCGGGTAAGACGGCCTATTACACACCTATTACTACAGTCCCTTAGATGGATGGATGGATGGATGGATGGATGGATAGAAGTCCATCCCTCTATTGTATTTTATATGGTCCATTATAATAAATTTATCAGAATATTATAGCTTAGAGCAGGAGTCACCAATCTTTTTTTTGAAAGCTACTTCACAAGTACTGAGCCATACGATCTTGTCGATCTTGATTTCCGCAACCAGTTTGATACACTCTTCTTACAGTAAATAACAAATTTGCTCAGTATAATAAACGTGTTTTAAATGCTTTTTTGTTAGATATTTTCATTTTCAAATCTATATATATGTAAATATGATTAAAGAAGAATATCAACAGGATAAAGACGCTGCTCACTGGCGACGCTGCTCACTGGCGACGCTGCTCACTGGCAGCCGGGTGGTGACCGCTGGCATAGAGCGTGATCTGAGGGCATGAGTACATGCATTTTCCTGTCTGTAACCCTCCTTCCAGTCACAACCCTCTGTACCATTATGGTATGGTAAAATTGCTCCCCCCAGAGGCCCCTCCCTGTAGTGAGCAGGAGACACAAAATGACAGTTCAAGACAGGTTGTTATTTACGTGATGGATGTTCAGCGGAGCCCCAATGATGGACTAACACCACTTTGGGAGTGTCCCTCATGCCCTGTGCTTCTGGGCATGGGCTCCAGGCTCGTCACGCTGGTCAGATGATGGACGGACGTGCAGTAATGCATGTCATTTTTGTTTGCCTTAAACCGGCATGAAAGATGCGCCGTTCTGGAAAAGCCGCACAGCAGCGCATTGAAGGCCCAGTGCCAAGGTCGCCCGTGGCAGAGAGCGATGGCAGGAGCACCGGGGTAGGCATGCAACTCAGCCTGACCCCCTCCCGCATTCCCCCTGGGGGGGAATTACCGTGGCATGTGAGCTCCATGTAGCACGTTAGCATCAATCACTCTGAGAGTGCTATAAAACGTCAAGGGAGGGGATAATGAGGCTGGCCAGCCTTTTGTAAGTGGAGATCTAGGCTCGGTGTGATGGAGTTTCCCTCCATTTGCTATGTGAGCCCTGTCAGGGTTATAAAGCAGTGTTGGCCATAAGTTTGTTTTCCATGGCTGCCCGTGTAATCCAGCCTTTGATGAGGCTCCTGTTTGATTTCTGCTTCGGACAGCGTTCTTCTCCCTTCTGTAATGTCGCCGTCGCTAGCGGATGCAGTGCTGTGCTGGTGGTTGGAGTCTGCCTTGTTAAAAATGGCCTATACGTCACAGGGGACTGATTTATTGAGTGAAAACTGAGAGCAGGAAGATGGGTTTGATGAAGTAACTCAAGGAGCAGAATTTTCTAAGCTTTTAATGAGTTCTCACCTAGAAGACGGAGGGGGTCATTTATTACCCTGCTTTAATTAATGAGAACCTCCTCTGCTCTTTGGCTTTCCATCCATATCCCATTTTCTTGGGCCGCTATTCATCTTCTTCCTCCACCCCGGATATCCATTAAGGACGATGTAATATTCCCTCTCCTGCAGGTACCTGACAGATGGGGGCCTCAACCTTTACTCCCGGAATGTGGTCCGTGGGGCGGACCCAACCCGTGACACCATCCAGAGAGGCGTCGGCGAGGGGCAGGTGGATCCTGATAGGTAGGAAGTAGCCTGACCCCGCCTTCTTTGACCAACCTGGGGTGGTGGGGTTTCCTCCGTTGAGACTCCTACAATCAGAAAGTACCTGTTCCCTGTCCCCTAACAGTCAGGATGTCAGTATCACCTAACCACGGGATTCCATTACTGAGGAAACCAGGTGTAGGAATGCGACACTTAGTTCATTCCCAACTCACTCCATTTAACGACAAGAACACGTTCACCAATCCTGCGGCAATAGAAAATCATTATGGGATGGAATTATGGGTGATAATGACTGAAGATTAGAAGCGTAAACACAGACCTCAATTAGAAACGATTGGGGTGTGAAGAGAATAGATAATATTCCTAAACGTCAACATGTTTATCGTAACCAAAGCACCCCTTAGGGGTGACTCTGTGCATCTCTAACCGTGACCCTAATCCTGACCCTTATCCAGCCCACCCTGCCACTCCTCCATTGCGGGGGTCGTTTAAGTTGGAGTGAATGTGCGGTCCTGTTTGTGGGGATTATCCTACTCTTTAAGTCCTGTTGGTAGTTACAGCTGACTTTGCGAGCTAATTAGAATTCGACCCCCTGGCCATAGCTTTTTGACGTGGGGTGATTTGCCAAGACGGTCTTTCCCCAGAGAGATTTGAGAGAGGCCCTCTGGTGTGACAAGGCCGGCCTTAGTGACCAGCAGTGGTCACGTAGCTCAGCTGCGCAGGCGGATACTGTATGTGGCAGGTGGGTGGTGAGGTGGGAGAAACAGGTTTGCATTCAGTGTAAGAGGGTCGTGCATCCCACCTGGACGGGCGTGGTTCCTTTATTCGTAGAGAGATGGTAAACAGGATGGAGATTATTTTGTCATTCCGGGAGGACATAGCTCCAGATTCACTACTCCACTACCCTGTACTGGAAAAGCAAATTTGAAGATGGATGGATGGATGGATGGCATCCCATAGTGTACCATAAATCGTGGCTCTTCTGAGATGTCAGTATCCTGAAACTGTTTACAATTCGCATCCAGCGCAGCTCAAACCAGGAAATGAAGCTGATTCATGCACTTTGATAGATTATGATTGGCCAGATAATTATCAGTGCTAACCATTAGCATGAAGAACTCAGGCATTAACCAGCTGTAGATTTTTAAGAGGACAGAAGGTTTCCTATAGACGGAGCTCCATGAGGAGCTGGAGGTCCCTCCCTGGTGGTGAGCACTTGTGGAAGCCGGAATTGAACGAGTCGACTGGAAGAGCTGAATTTGTTGATCTGATCGAGAGTCTAGGCCAGGGGTGGGCAATCTTATCCGCAAAGGGCTGGTGTGTGTGCTGGTTTTCGCTGCAACTCACTAATTAGGTCACTAA
>JAODJX010000001.1:12808794-12831956 GCA_026776945.1 Isichthys henryi | reverse complement strand
TGTTTTTGGACTGTGGGGGGAAACCAGAGTACCCGGAGGAAACCCCACGACGACATGGGGAGAACATGCAAACTCCGTACACATGTGACCCAGGCGGGGATTCGAACCCAGGTCCCACAGGTGTGAGGCGACAGTGCTAACCACTGCACCACCATGCCACACGCACATATCTTATGCACTTATTTTATACATAAACCTATTACTTCATCTACCTATAGGATGCCAACAAACTGCTTATGCAAAGGTGCAAACTGCCAGCACACAACCTGTGCAATGCTGGTCTTTTCAATTATTTGCAGTTTCAACTCAGGTAACTGTGGCGTCACTCCCATCCCCCCAAGCTCCGCCCAGGAGGTCAGGCAGGTCAGGTATGTCACTCGAGGGTCCGACAAAGTCCAATCAAACTAATCACACCAGGTTATTAAGAAACATAGCATCATTTGTGACGGAAGCAAGACAGATTAACTTTTCTGCCTCGTTAGGAATTTATTACATCTGAAAATTTGACAGCCGATGTACCTGCAGGCTCTGCAGACTCAAACTGACATGTGCATCTGGATTTTAAAATGTTTTGGGTTCCCTTTGACATGTTTGGCTGGCAGATAAACCCATATTTGCACACGTTAGAAAGCGCCTTCGCTCACATACGCGGGAGGTGAGGCTGAGCGATGGGATAAATCCATTCGGGTTTAGATCGAGTCATTTCGCTTCCTGTCACGCTCATCTCGCTTCCCACAATCCCCCTCTTGCCCACGCCAGAGCCGGTGGGGCAGGATGGAGCGGAGAGTGCGCTGATGTTTCAGTTTATATGTCCCTGGGAGCTGCCTTCTGTCGCCGACTGCTATTTTGAAAAGACTCATCGTGAGTGAGCCCCACACTCCTGCGTCTGAGCCCAAGGCCCGCCCCTCTGCACTGACCTCCCTCCAGCAATCTCTCCCTTTAAACCTGCATGTCTAAAACCCTGCTCAGCAGGTGTGGTCTCCAGCTGAGCCACCTGAGCAAGGGGACACAGAAGCTAAGGGGGTTCAGGAGAGAATCTGACATGTTTGGTTGAATAATGCTGCATTCCGTTTGAACTCAAAGTCGGAATTTTCAAGTTTCTAGTCATAAATTTAAACTGAAACGCCCCCTGAAGTTGGAATTGTGACTTGGAAAGTCTGAGAAAACTTCAGCTACCCCGACCTCAGAATTCAAGGCTGCATCCTTCATCAACAAAAGTGAAAGCTGCAGTTAGATACCGTTTGTTAGCACTTGCGTCTTATTTGTGTCTCATTAAATTACTTGTACACACAGTACTGTCCAACTGCTATCTGTGGGCATGTTTCTACGGTATTTGTATGCCCAAAATACCACGTAATGTGTTGTCATCAACTAGTATTGCTAACAATAGCTAACAGTGAACCTGGCTGGAATTGGTATTGTTAAATGACTTTCCAACTTCTTGTACTGAAAAGCAGTTAACACAGGGGTGATGTCATTCCCAGCTCTGACGTCTGACCTCCCAGGTAAGTGGAATGCAATGTTAGTCTCTCAGGCGCTCAAGTATAATGCGACAAACGGTTCTGTGTTTACACAGACACTTCCAACTACAGATTGAAACTGCTGCCAAGCTCCAAGAAGTGCCATATTCCTACCTCCGGCCAATAGACTCTGCAGCGAGTCCCACTGTGGCGGGAGGGATGGCAAACTCTCTGAATGGACCAGAACCGCTTAGCGCACATTCACAAAACGTCCGTTCATTCTCTGTGCAGCCCACTGTGCAGTGCTGTTTATTTCTGAGCTGTTGCTATGGAATTAGGAGCAGTACTTTCTCTGACATTCTTTGCACTGTTACTTCTTTCATTTTTTTGCTGCTGTCTATTAATGCCAAAATGTCTTTTACTGTCTGAATGTGTGTACTAAGCTGCTTCAACCCTGCAGTTTCATTCAGCATTAATAAAGCATCTATTTAGATGTGATTGTGGACCTATTACACTCATCTTTGAACCTATTATATTAATCATGTTTTGATAAGAACTGTCCCTTATCCTGCTATTTCTTTTGAGTGTTTTGTGATTTTACCAGTTTGTACATCTGTTTAATGCTTCATTCAGGGATAATTACCCAGCTCAGGGATATAATGGTACAAGTCCCCCCGGGGCCCGAATCGAATATTTGGTGGGGAAAAGTCAACCGCAAACTGACCGCATTGCTGCAGCTGGTCGCCTGTTCAAGGTGACCGGACAGAAGCGGATTCAGGAACACGACACCCCTTCTGCCAGAAACAGGAGCGTATCTCAAGCACCTATTTTTAGGCCATGCTGCCATAAAGCATAACGTGAGACAGATTGGAATTGATCACCCGAAGGGCGCGCAGTCTCCCGAAGTCCTGACGAAGGCACGCCGGCGTTCTGCTCTGCGGGCTCGGTGCTGACCTTCCTCCAGAGCTGGGAACAGACGCCGGGACAGCAGGGCGTCCCTGGGGGGATGGTCATAGCCACAGCCGGTGCAGTTGGAGGACACTAAGTTTGTGAGGCGTTTGGGTCAGACCCAAGGCTCCGCAGACCCGATGTCAAAGGCCAATCGATCTTGTTGTTAGGCAGGTGGAATCCTGGCACAGAGATCTCATCCTCGTTAGCACTGCTGAGTCACTCTTTGAGGGCAGCGCACAGAGCGGGCACCGCCCACGGGTCCGTCCTTTTCAATCTAAACCAGGGTCATCAAAAAGCCAGCCATGGCAGCTCTATACATAACCTGGAATGTTACATAAAAATAGGTAAAATTATGTGTAGCCTAATGATCAGTAAAGAAACTATGGACTGCGGAATGCATCTGAACAAGATGGGGGACCAGTATAAGGGGCATAGGCAGGGTTAGGGTTAGGGTTGGGGTCAGGGTTCGAGGGGGGCGGTGTTGGAAAACTCAGATATAAGCCGATATAATTTTATATTTTTACTAATAAAGTCTTATCGGTTCGCATTAAATTACTTGTAGGTTAGTTTTTTGTAACTGTTAATAATTCTTAATGAAGACTGAAAAGTCACCTGAGCACAGGCTTCGCGGGGGGCGGGGAGGGCAATTCCGTAGTCGAGGAGATAAACCTCCACAAAGCTAGTTTCCCAGGACCATCTACGAGACACTCTGGACTGAACCTCTTCACTCTGCAGGTCCACTAGCATGAGATTGTGATCTTTGTGGATTTGCTGCTTCCTCCAATCTTAACTGAAGCCATAACTCAGATATACATCATTTGAATTTAGTAATTAAGTAATTTTCTAATGACCAATGGAAAGAGAGCCTGGGTTGGTTGAGGACCCTGCTCTTGAGACTGTTAGGTGTCTTTGTGTAATCAAAAGATGCTTTATTCAAGTGTTCCTATCACTTGAATTGGTTCACTTGTGCCCCTCAAACAACATTATAAATTACTACTTGTCTTAATTGAAGTTAACGATCATGGTATCATCTAATTTTTCAAGGATATGTAGTATTTTGGTAGATAATTACTTTAAGATATGAAAAATGAATTGAATCAATAATATAAGAAAACTTGCTATGCTACAATACAAAGTAAAGTTCAACATCCATCTCTTTGCCTACCTCTTCTGCAGTAAAGTGTCAGAGGGCCCTGGAACTGCCAGGAAACACATGGACACAAGGCAGGGGACACCCTGGGTGGAACGCCGCTCCATTGCAGGGAATACACCCACGAATACAATGACACAGCTAATGCAATTTACAGACGTACAAAATTCATCTATCTCTTTGGGCTGCAGGAGGAAACCACCGTCACCGTCTAACATTAAAATTTTAAAAGGTGGGGTCAGTCATCATCGACGTGCTCTGTCTCTTAAATGATATCATTCAGCACAATCCGGGAAATAGCAGATTGGCGTTGCAAAAATAGCCTGTTGTTCTTAGAAAATTCCCTATCTGTCCATAGTAACAAAGAAAAAAAATCAATCAATGCATAAACACACTGATGTTATTAACTTTTAAGTTCAAAAACAGTGGAAATGGGACACCCACCGTCTACCCCGCCCAGTAAACCTTGGGGGGTTGAGTTAAATTCAGCCTGGGGGGTTCAATTAAACTGCTTGAAAGCTTTAATTACTTGACCAGATGGCTAAAGAGCATTACTGTCAATTCATCATACCTGCCTGTTACATTTGGCAACTCAGTTTTTGTAGCTGTTCAATTTTAATACAGTTTAATTTTTCACCAATAAATTTTTTTATTCCGTTTCAAATTTATTTGACCTATTTCTTAAGTCAAAAAGTCAAAATTAGCTTTGTTTTAGGAAATAAGTTAATAGGCTCTCAGTGCAAGCATCACTCATAGAAATAGCAATACAATAGACTGTGGAACATAATAAAGAAGATGATATCTAGAAATAGTGCAACAATTAGTTTCCTGTTCATATCTTGACAAATATATTCTTCAAATATAGAGTAGGGGTGAATGTCCAGTGATCATCTGTACAGGCCTGCGGGTTCCTGGCCATTAAGTGGGGTGATGTGTGTCAGGGGCAAACGCTGTTTAAATATTAATACTTTAGCGACATGAACAGTAGTACAGTGATGTCACTGCTTTAAAATTCATTGCAGGCATAGGTTCCCTAATGGGTTTTTTAAACAGCTGAAACAGGAAAGCTGACAAGCGAATGCATAAAAGAAACATGGCATTTCTGTTCTGGGGATGTTGGAAAAGTGCCCAGTGCCGAGTAAACGGGCTTCGTGATATACGGCCCAGTTCTGCATTGTCCTCTGAATGTTATTAAGGGCGGCTGGGGAACCGATGTGGATCTGTTCTTCCGGGCCAGGCCACACATCACGCCTCTGCACTTAGGAGCCACTCAACAACAGAATAACCCCACCTCTTTTGTGCCGGACTTGCGATGCACGCCATCCCTCGGCTTAGAGATGTAAGTCCGAAGCCCAGGAAAATCCACGCGTGGCGGGGTTAGGGTCGTGTTTTTGGGGGATGAGAAGATGGTGGCGGCAGCAGAGCGACCGAGCAGAGGTGGGATGCTTTTAACGGGCTCTCCTGGATACATTAGCGGGATAATAAAGGACGCATCACAGGGCAGCCATCCCATCTGCGAGATGAAAGGCCCGCAAATCCATTCACTGCCCGCAGGTAAGAGCCCACTCGAAGACTCCAGTCAGGCTTAATGCTGGACTCCGCCCCTCTTATTTGCATATCAATGCTTTGATCAGAAGCCACTTTATTAAAGGAAGACCGGGCCTGCCCCTCCCACCTTGCTACATCCGGGACACGTAGGCGTTTTTATCAGAGAATGGCTCGAGCTGCACCCCGGTTAAAGCTGAACAGCCATTTTTATATTTGTGGTTCAGTATGGCTATACTTTGGCAAGGCATGTCATTACAGTAATCCCACCACGATAAAGATAACTGTAATAATGTACTGGTTCTTCTGCAGTTCTTAGCCGTGGCTTTGTAGCTGGTTGTTTCCTTGGAATTAGATAACCACTGGTCCTGCCACATTAACAGGGAACATCAGCTCTGGTACAGTGCTGCTCCGTGTGTAATCTGCAATCTCAAAAAAGGAGTCACACACCGTTCCTGCCACTGATGAGCTCAAGGAAACATAGACAAACCTGAATCAGTGACGGACGAGCAGATAGCGCACTTGGAAAGCTCCTGACTGACTGCAGACCAGCTATTTGAGCTCCATCATCTGGGGGACAAGTTTTATCAGATGTGTACCTGAAATATACAAAAAACCTCAGGACATGTGTATCCAAATAGAATGTTCTAAAGGAATATTTAAAAAAAAAAAAAGTTGCAGTAGTTCTTACTGATGTCCTTTCCTAACTCGTTGCGTCTTTTCTGATCACGAAACCAAATAGCCTGTGGCATCTTATCTTTTTTCTCATGCTGTAGGATAAACGTGAGGTCAGCATGACGGTTCTCGAATTACCTGCTTCTGCTGAGAGTGCATAAATGTATCCATTTATGGAGGACAGTCTCTGTGACCGGTGACGCTTGTATTGTCTTACTGTTCCTTCTGTATGGTCAAATACCAATAACCAGAAGCATATTTCCTGTCTGTAACATTTACTACCGAAGAATTTAATAATGATTATCAGGCCAGGGACAGAATGACTTCAACCTGCCTCCCATGACACACAACCCCTCTCTCCTGGACCAGGGCCCGTGAGTCCGAAGTGTCTACCTTGTGTCTGTCCTCGTCACCTCGACATGCTGTTCTGAGATCCTGGGATCCCGCCTTTGTGCTGGGGTGGATTCCCTGATTCCCTCAAGGTGCACTACTTCCCTCCCACAGTCCACAAGTACGTTTTCAGGTGATCCCATGACCCTGAATCACCTTTGGTGTGTCACTGCTGGTGAATGTGTGTCTGTCCTGCTACTGACTGGTTTGTCCTCCAGAATATCCACATTCTTATGGGCCCTGACCATGTTTATGTTTGTTTATATAGCAGACACTCTTATCCAAAGTGACATGGAATCGAGAGAGCAGGGTCAGCCAGTCCCTAGAGCAATTGGGGTTAAGGGCCTTGCTCAAGGACACAATGGTTTGATTACTCTGCCAAGCACAAGATGTTAACCAGCGACCTTCCAATCACAGGCACAGAGTCTTAAGGTGTTCTCACACTAGGCAATCTGTACCACACCTGAGCACACTTGACCCCAAAGTCGAGTTCATTTGACTAGGGTGATTGCTCCGTACCAGAGGTGGGCTGCAGCACGGTTCAATTGCACAGTGTGATCACTAACCATGCCCAAGCACGGAACACAGACATGATGTCAAAGTTGCGACTGGCACATGTGAACTGAACCCAGAAGGAATAGATTGGGTAGGCTGCGCAGATCAGGTAGAAACAAATAACGTGAGAGCAGAACGGAGGGGGGGGGGGGGGAATAATAATCATGCACAGGCACAGTACAAAGCAACTAGGCCACGTGTGAGTACGCCCTTAAGCTACAGAGCCACATGCCACCCCAAAACAGATGAGATAAAGTGATTCATGAATGGATTTGCTATAGTGATTGGACCAATGTGTTAGAACAACACTTCAACACCATCTGCAAGATCATAAGGTGTCTGATGCTGATAAAATTATTGGAATTATTATGAAGAGTTTTAATAATATTATTACGGACATGACCTGGATATTATTTTATACCCAAGCAGCAGAGACTACAAGACAGTCACACAAAATACACAGCATGCTGACTAACGTGGATTTTAGGGTTGTGCAGATCTCTCATCTGCGATCCCACACATCAAATGCTGAGACACAATCTCCAACGAGTAAGCAGGACAGACCCTGCTTCCCATTCCCTGGAAACCTGGCAACGGGATCGCACCCTGTCAAGGAGTATTATAATTATGCGACAATGGTGATAAATATCTCCAGCTGACTGGCTCAAACGTTGCAATCAGTGGGAGCCTCCCGCTCCATTCATGTGCATCGCATGAGAAACAAGGGTAATGGAATCCCGTGAGGGGCGTGTTGTGTCGCGTGGGGGCTGCCGCCATCTCCCAGTCTCTGCTGGGCTCCGCTCAATCAGCGAGCTTAAAAGCCTTATTCTCTCAGCCTTTACAAGACGTGATAAAAGGCAGAGTTCTAGCATGTTGGTTGTGATCTGTCTGCTCACGGAAATCAGCTATATATTCATTTCGTATGTTTTTGGTTAATACAGGTGCAGCCTAACAAGATCACATACGATAGCATAGGTTTATGTTATTTTTCGTAAAGGGCAGAAGTTCTATTCTTGTTCTATGTGAGTTGAAGGCAGGGTCAGGGGCTGTAGAGGGGAGATGGAGAAGACCCTTGTCAGATGACAGAAGGACAAGAGGTCAGGGGGCCACCTGTACACCTGAGCAACCCCGCCCCCAGCGAAGGGCAACAGGTCACCTGGGGAAATGTGACCAGAACTAGTGCGGGTAAAACCAGGCTTAGACCCCAGGACTTCCCCTAGTGTTCCCATCCCCAAAGATATACTCCACCAAGGCCGCTGATAGGATTCCACCACAATCTAATGAGATCCTGATGGGATGTGAAAGATCGCAGCCCCCCAGATGACTTAGCTGACTGAATCGGCAGGGGGGGTAATCACACTGGTCAGACTGGCAATATGGAAAAGCCACCTTATTTGAAATGCTTTGGTTAGAAGTGAGAAAACAGTTTTGGCCACAAAACCCCCCCACCCCCCCAGCACACCCCCCACACTGCTCTACTAGATCTGCCTTCCCATCTCTGTCATCCTTGATAAATAAATGGCTTATTACCGTCTAATTTTATATCAGCCACTTATCGATCTGCATGAGCTGGCACGGCTTAATTGAAACAAGGCAGGGACATTTTGTGCCCCGAAGTCTCTCACTGGAACTCGTTTCAGGGGAAAACATGCAGTGTGCATCGCTGTGGTGTGTGTACGTTTGTTCCTGAGTGTAACACTCACATGCCAAAGTAGGTGTAACTGACAGGATTGGGTATAGGGGGATAAGCTGAAATTAATGGTAATGAATTCCTCCCCGTTCCAAGCTTCCATAGTCTAATTTAGTTAGAATTACAGCTCTTCATAAACAGCAGCATTAATCAATGCATGTTTTATTCCTGTCATATCCAGCAACATGCAACAAAACGGTCGCTTATGGTGCAGGGAATCTGAATTCGTGGCTCAGGTGTGTCTGTTGATAAATCATTTGTTTGTTTGTTACACGTGTAGACAACCTGATCCTTAACGTGCCATACAGAAACGACTAGCACACAAAGCCGTGTGCATGTGGAGGACTGAGTGCCAATGCAAATTAAATTAAGCCTTTTGAAAAGGGGAAAAAAAGAAAAAGAAACTTTTATTCTCAAGCTGGTTTCTCTGAGATAAAAAATAATATATTTAATGCCCTGAGACCTTGGGTGCAGCTCACTTTCTAAACTCCCTGGGTGTGAAATTACTGAATTCTGCAAAAGAAAGCGGAGGGAAATTGCAAGAACAAGTTACACCGTTGAATTTGAGCATCACGCAGCCTAACCTAACGTAACCTAATTTTTTAAACAAGAAAGTCCAGGTTTCTTCTTCATCCCCGGTGGCTGAGACAAGGCGTATCAAAAAACAAAGTTGTTTCCTCCGAATTTTGGACACATGCCGCGTACAACTTTAAAAAAAAAGTATTACGGAAATTCATTTATTCTTAACATATGGCACAAAAGAGTTACACATGCAAGGCAGCTTTTATTTAAGGATATGGATTTGCAACCTGAAGTAGGCCTACTTACTGTAAGCTAGATTATTCCATTAAAATACCCCAAAATACACAGCTGTAAAAATGTATGAGAGGACGGTCACCTGCATGTGAAAACCAATGTATTCAGCACTGACTGAACGGGGGGAGGGAATATAAGGTTACGCCCATTTGTCTGTTTGCTGGAAAACTCATTTGCCATGTACCCTGCCTCTTGCAAGTGGACGACTGTGTCTGCACTAAAGTTAATTAGTTAACTGCGTACGTGCGCTAATAACTTGATCAAATTCTGCAAATATAGTCACCGTTACCAACTAATGACAGCTAAGTAATGCTATCTCGATGGGTTCTGCGATACTTGTGTGATTAGTGTTATCGATGTAACTCTAAGTAAAGCCATTCACTATTAATCTATTTTAAAGTTAGATTTATTTTAATGTTCATATTAGGTCTTCTGTATAAGGGGTAAATGGTTATTAAGGTAATTATCCATCCATTTTCTATACCGTTCATGCAGTACAGGGTTGTGGTGTGTGTAATTATATAACCCACAAATATAATGATGTGTGAACAGCAGTAAAAACAGAATATCTAATTAGCTGCTTCGTTGTTTTTTATTATGTTATGCACATACCTCTTGTACCGCGAATTCTGCAAATCACAAAAATTCAGGGAAACCAAAACAAAGATTATTAAGAAAGGAATAAGCAAATAATGAAAGAAAAAAACACGAAGTCGTGGAATGTTACCCTCTACATGACTTTGGGATCACCTGCCTGTGAAGGACATGTAATTATTGTGAATAAAATACGCCTTTGAAAGATGGCACCAGGCTATGTGCGGTAAAAGTCTTTCGAGAATGTTTTTCACCTCAAAGTATTCAGTGCTAAAATCAAACAGCGGGGGATTTAATAGGCAAGGCGAACGAATAAGGCGCTAATGGCTATCAATAATAAAGGGACACTGCAAATGGCAAGCGGATTTGTCGCGATGGAAATCAATGTAGCCATCTTTACGTACAATGTGACAGGGTCTGCTGCACGCCTGCACACTCCCCACGGCTGCGGGGGGGTGCATGTGTCTCCCTTGCCGGCGCGCGCGCACACACACACACACATACACACACACTCACAAATGTAGGGAGTCTGTTGACTGAACGTGCTTCCTAATTTATGGGATCAATCCAGATGTAATTTTGCCGTTTGCCTCCCTTCTTAAAGGTGCATGTTCTGCTTAATGTGACTTGGCAGGGGGGAGTTTTCGACGGGGTAGGGGGTTTCTACAGGACTGTGCTAGTAATGACGTTGGAAATTAGGCTTCAAAACGCATTTTGTATTCATGCCCTGTCGAATGCCAGCTGGTTTTCACCATTTCCATTGATTGCTGTGTTTTCTGTTAACCTTACAGGGAGTGACAGCATAAGCAATATCATCGGCGCTAAATTTCAAGGCATCATGGGTAAGGCTTCCTGCAGCAGGAGCCTCGGATGGTGCCCACACTCACTGCCAAGCTCATTCATATTCATACATATACTGTTTAGGGTGTGGCATGATGACCTCACACATCTGAGGTTGTGGGGTCGATTCCCAGCTCTGCTCTTTGTGTCAAGTTCATATGTTCTTCCTGCTTTATGCAAGTTCCTGCAGGTACTCCGGTTTCCTTCCACAGTCCAAAAATTATGCAGCCAAGCTAATTGGTGCCCAAAGTGTGTATGTATACAGTATGTGCCCTGTAATGGACTGACATCCTCTCCAGCATATTCCAAAGTTCTGCGCAGTGTGCCACTGTATACTGCGTGAGATTGACTCCAGCCTCCCGTCCTCCCCATTACCCTGAACAGGACAAGCAGTTGGAAGACAAAGAAAGCAGTCCGCCTTTCTTGGACAGGGACTAAAGCACTGCTTCACTTGTGCTCTCTTTATTTTGACGAAGTCCTGTGATTCACCTATTGTAGTAACATTACGTGGGTTATATCTTGTTGGATATCTTTTTCCTCCTGTTGTTCTTCTTAATTTGCTCTCTCACGGAAAGAAGTAGCATTGTGACATTTTATTGACAAGACTGTCAACCAAAGAATGCTATTGGTTTGTTGCAGTGAAAAGGTCCCCGTAGTCCGATCAAAATATCTTTTTGCGACAACCTGTGTTCTCTGCATACTCTACTGTACATGGTGACCTGTTTACCTCTTGCCTTGAGGGACATCTATGATTCTGTGTGTCTGAGTGCTAAACTCGCCAAAGCAAATTCCTTGTATTTACCGAGCACTTGGGGAAACAAAAGTTAATTGTGATTCTTGTTTGCAGCACAGTATCTAACAACAAACAGTTCCTTTCTCGGAGCTATTCATCACAGTTCAATGAGATAGTGCCTTTGCTTTGATTATAAATGTCTGAGGTCAACCCCTTTTTGGGCATTCTGGATCATTTAGGCGAATGGTTAATGAACATCAGCATCCTGCACAAACCAAATTAAACTGAACTGGAGCCCTCATTGGCATCCTGGCAGCAGTTGATAAGAAAATCATTTACTCTGGTTCAAGTAATGCACTTTATTGCACAAAACCACGGATTCCCGCGTTACTGTTTTGTTAAATTAGAACACTTGGGAAAAACTGAATCTAGCGCAGCATGGAATATTCCAAAACTTGGCCAAAGAGCATGTGGGCATCTAATGTTAACAAGAAAGCCTTATGCTTTGATCTTGGGAGCACACTCTGTGTAATTTCAGCATATTCTCTCCAGTCTGTGAGATAGTATTCGATTTGGCTGACTGTGTCTGGCACCACTTACAGCATGGGCAAGAGGGGCAATTTCAGTACGTGGAGATCAGCAGCAGGTGGCCTGACAATTAAAGGCCCAGGCTCACGATCAAAAGGGCAGGTTTGACTCCCACAACATGCCCTGCTGTTCTTCCTGGTGACAGAGATAATCAACATGACTTGCTTTCAAGAAGCATTCATCAGCCATGCCAGTTCTGAATAAACATGTCTCCTGTACCAACGAAAAGCTTCTTCTCAATTCAAGACTCAAATCAAAGGGCCGGAATGGAACATTTTGATCCAACAGGTTTTACTGTCGCTTGCCACTGTCTGTGGTCCATAGAGTGTGGGGGCTCTGCGTGTACAAGTGCCAGTCGACCTTGTTCACAACAGCAATTTAAATTATTAAAAATGAAAATTATATGTGTGGACGCTGTCTCTTTTGTGTTCGTAATGTGCACAATGTGTTTTCTTTCAGAAATGCATAATGAAGTACATTAAGGTGTCGATTGGAAATCCCTTTGAGGTGCATCATTAGAAAATTATCATTAGAATGGTCAAGGAAAATCTCACACTGTCACTCAACGGGTGTTACAGTAATTGCTCCCATAGCCCCTCACTTTCTACACTTTGGTGGCAAATCGGGTGTGACTAACACCGTTAGGGCTGAATTGTCAGTGTTTTGAAGCTCAAAAGTGCCTGGTTTTAAAAAGAAACATCTGCGTTAAAGCCTGGCTTTGTATTTCCAAGATCTGATATTAGATTCTTCACTCGACAATAAAAAGGTCAAGATGAAGCGGATGGCAATTTGAGACCTTTGCTCAATGAGGCTGAGAAAGGGCACCTCATAGGAGTCAGGGCTTCATAGAAAATATGTGGGTGCTGCCCATGAACAAAGTACGATGCACAATATCAAAATGATACTTTCTCTATTGATACCCAAGCACCGAACGGCTGCTGTTCCCATGGTAACGCAGCCCAGGTAAGTTTAGATAGGTAGAAAGCTGGGAAAATGAATGTTGTATCCAGGAACATGTTCTGTTTGCTAGGCAATTATAACGAAAAGACAAATCTACCCTTATACCCAGGGTTGATTACCTAACATTGTATTTCATGAAGACACATCCTTTCACAAATTCTACTCTTAACCAGTCCTGCATCCTTGGATATTATCCTTAATCCATTATGCCATATAAATACTGTAGCTGTCTTGTGTTATTCGGCAAAATGACACAGCTTGCATGAATAAAATGTACACACTCCAAGTGCAGGTGTCATAACGTGGAAGATTAAAATTCTCCTCAGCTTTGCTTTCCTAGTTATTCCTGCCTCACTCACACATAAACAAGCCACACCAATGACATGAGCATCGGATCAGAGCACTGCAGGAGGGATCCCTCCCGAATAATCAGGATGCAGCAGGTTTTCAGGCACATGTGACTGCCCTGCGGCTTCCATTCACGCAGTGACCTAAATCATCCACACGGGTGACTCCGGGAACCTGGCTCGACCCCGGCCTGGATGGCATCCCGCTCCACCGGTAACCTGGGGCTGTACCAGTGCTGCTACATCTCCAGGAAGGAACACGGATGGCCTGCCTCAACAGAGAGCTGAAAGTGGCATTTTAGATCTGAAATAGAAGGGCAGTTACGTAAAAGTGATGACACACAGTAAGGGATTGTGACCTGGATTGTTAGATTAAGGGTGGTGTGCACGCTGTTATATACAGCGGTTTATGTGTCTCTCTTCTGCTCCTATACACCACCTTTATGGAAACCTCATGCTAGGTTGTTATTTGACTTGCTTGACAATTGTTCTGTTTTAGAACAATACTGACTATACTGAATAACTGCTTGTGCAAGTGTATCTGTCCCTGGATCAGACTCCAGGCCACTCTTTAACACTGACCTGTATAAGTAAGTACAAAGGTATGTGCATCCGTGGGTTAGGGCTCAAAATGTAATGTAATCAGAAGGTTGCCTGTTCAAATTCTGTGGCTGGTAGAGTGATGACACTGTTGTGCCCTTGAACAAAGCCCTTAGCTGCAATTTCTCCAGGGATAGCAGCTGCCCCTGTTCTCTCATCCTCACTTTGGATGAAATGATGGATGGATGGACAATAGATAGTAAAGATGGAATGACCCAGATCTGTCTGCTTGTGCTTGATGCTTGTATACAGCTTTATACCTTTTCCCCATTTAGGCAGCTGAAGTGAGTCAGGCATAGCACCTCAAGAAATGGTCTAAGGGTGATGATACACAGGGCAACATATTGAGCATTGTTGCTGGGCAATGTTGCTGACCAATGTTGCCCAGGCGCTTTCCTACTGATATTGGGCAACAAATTTCTAAAACTGCCTAACAACATTGTTCAAAAAAATTGCGGACTCCATTTACTCTTAACACTGGCCACTGGCAAAGAATTGGTGGACAGATAATGTACTGTATACCTCTGAAGACAGAGCGGCTGCATGGGTCCTGACCAATAGGATCAGAGACAAAGGCTGACTGAGTGAGGATTTAAGAACAACAGTAACATCACCCTGGTATAAAAGAGCAACAAAATCAAAGATTGATCCAGAAAAGTCAAGCCATGTCTTTATTCATTTGTCTAAAAGATGTATACTTTACTACACCTGTATAGGCATGTGTCTGTTGTCCAGAAGTTCCAGAATACCTGCCAGTAATCAAACCAGGAGTGGTATTTTTTTTTTTTTACATTTGATGACCAGTTAGCAAGGAGGCTGTATCCTCACGGGGGCGCTGTAGCTTTGTCTGGACGTCGATCGGGCAGCATCGTAAAGAACGTTTCTGTCGTTTGAGGCGCACCTAATTACCGCCATGCGGAGCTGCACACAGAGGACATCAGACTGTTTACATGGCTCTGGAGAGGCTGCAGGGGCACTTAAGCCCTAGCTAATCTAATTTATAGAATGTAATATACACTGCTGCACCGCTCTCCGCCAAAAGCCCCTCATTAAAGTTGTATGAGTGGCAGAAATGAAAGGAACGAGTGTGTTTTGCAGCTGAGAAATCAAATGGCTTCTTCATTATTACAAGCCCTCAAAGTCCTTCAGAATCACGCCGGTATTATGATCGCATTGCTTATGCCATTTGCTCTTTAATGAAGAGAAGGGGCACATCAAATGGGATGCACAGGGTGATAGTGGCTTCCCGCATTGGTGTTCTCTAAGGTCTGAGGTCAGCACACTACATGTCCTGTATAGGGGACCATGGGGTGCTGGGTGAACTAATTTATGAAGCTCTCTCTCAAATTGTCTCTCTTCATTAGATATATTTGTATATTGACTTTTGATTGAAGTGGGAGAGTCACTAGAGATTCATGAAAATGGAGGTAAGTCTTTACTGGGTGGGGGGGGGGGTCTGATTTAAATGAACATGAATGAGAAGATACTATTTAAGCTAATTAGTGTACATTTATTTGGGCGGGGGGAGGGAGGGGGGCTTAAAAAACTGTAGGAGGGGTTAAAGCCTCCCTAAAACAGCCCTAAAAATGCTTCTGGTTTAAAGCACTGACCACACATTAAATGAACATATATATTAATTTTGAGAAATTAATCCGCTACGTTAAAAGTGGATCCTGAGTTCAAATAGGATTCCCGCGAAAGTCTTGCATGTAGATCAGAATGAGGTTATTTATCATAATGTGAACATTAACAGTACTTTTTTAAACGTTATTGATTGACAACAGACAATTAAAATCTACTAACACAAAAAGGGTGAAATACTGCATACATGTATGGTCATGGTATCTACCATGTATTGTTGATGTATTTGGATGATTATTTCTATTGAGATTTACAAATCTTTCAGCAGATGAATGATCAACCACCATTGTTATTTATCTGGATAAAATCAGAAGAGTAATGAAAAGGAGAAATTAAAGGGTATGTCAAGACAACTGACTGTGCATTGACCAGATGACCTGTCGTCAGCAGTAGTGCCTTCATAGATTGGATAAGCTATTGAAAATGAAAGTGTGAATTCTGTAGCCCGCAAAGGCCAGGTGCTGTGCTTCAGTGGGCTTAATCTGGGGTGAGATGCGAGTTTGTGGTTCATCTGATGTGCAAGGTTAGGGCTGAGGTGCCTGAGGAGCTCACACTGTCAGGTTTCATCCCACGCTTGCCATTTTTATTGTGTTCCACGTCAAACAATTTCCTGCAAGCTTGTTTCATTCGAACAAACCTGTCAAGTTCCTTCCTAATGAGTCAATTATATAGAAAAGCAAAACATGTTATTTATTCTGCACTGCAAACACTCTGTTATTGGCTGTGCTTAAGCGCACTATTGCTTTGATCTTCCTAAGTATATGAAAACACATGTATTTATCTAATAACATGATATATACACAACTGGCTGCCCTCTCTAGGGTATCCCCCTATTACTGGATAAGCAGTTGGGTAGACAGACAAAACAAGGTATCACGTCCACACACACACACAGATAAAAAAATTGGAGTTATTGATTTGATCATGGTGCAGTAACATATTGTAGATCTCTGAAAGGAAAATTAAGGCCCATCTCATGTATTTGAATGAATTTTCGTAAAATGGCTGCTTACCTTTAATTGTCTGTATTGACAGTGGCAAAGTCCCTCATAGGTACAGGACACATGCATTTGTTTTGTATTTGGTTTGCTTCTAGTTTGTGCTATTTTTAGTTCGTTTTAATTGCTTCTCTTCTTGGCTTATAACGCTGGCGCATGCGCGACTCACATCCACGGTTGACTTTGACCCTTAACATGAAAGCAGGCGCGAGAAAGGTTATTTAAGCGGCAGTTTGGCGGGCTTTCGCTGTCTCGCGGTGGTCTGTTCAGTTCCAGTTAGAGTCGGAGCATTCGATTCTGTAATATGTGGCTGTGGCCAACATCCGCTATTAAGTCTTTGAAGGAAACGCTATACTATGAACAATTTAATTATCAGGCGTGTGTGGGAAGTTCGGTAAAGTGCAGTTATTTTTACTACGTACAAAGCACATCCTTCCTACTGTAAATGACAAGGAAAGGATTGTCATCTAGGCTACTTTTTAAACCCTGATACAGTGTGTCCATATTTAACACCGAACACCGAGGAGGAGAGCGTGAATCTCTCTTCGGGACAGATGAAGCTGGTTATTTAGGAGATAATCACGCTAAATTTTAGTGCCGCCATGTTAACTGGTGGCTATAATAAACCGACAGTTTAAGTCGTCGCTCCTTCCCAGCGTCCAGCGCCTTAAACAGCTGGGCACCTTGCGCAAAAACGTACCATTTCATTATAATACGCTATCTGCCTTGAGTTACCTTCTTCAATTAAACATCTTGAATACTTTTGTGTGGCAAATAGTTTTGGAAAACGAAAGTTACTTATTTAATGGAACGTCTACCTGCCTGGGGATCGGCTAGATTTAATATAGTGAACTAACGGACCTGCGAGTACGCGGTGGAAACCCAGTGGGCTTGGTCTGCAGACACCTAGGGGACACCGGAGCCACTCACCCCGACGATGGCAGGATGCACGGAAGGGGCGACAGCAACAACACAGGCAAGTTGGAAAAGTCTAAGTCTTTTTTTTATCATGTCGGCTGTGTCCTTTTACTAATTAACGACAACGAAAAATCGTTCTCTGCTTGTCATGAACACCTATTAGTAAACAGAGACTGGGGGTAGCCAGATCAAGCAGCACGGAATCGGATAATCACTGACAGCAATTAAGACCTTATCTCTGACTAAAGGCAAGGGTAGTTATATGACAACGTAAATCACAATAGATATTTAAATTGCGTTAAATAATTTATCATTGAAATCATTCCATATGTATTTCCCTGCTGAATTCGTCTAGAAACCGATGATTTTCTTATATTAATGAGACTTAAAATAGAAAAGACAGTGGGATTGTGTTGGATTAATACGTGTTCTGAGGTCTTAAATTACTTTTAGTATGTTGGATGAAGGAAGGGGGAATCAATTAAGGAGCCCATTTGTAGTCTGTGGTTATCTTTGCCTCAGCTGGAAGTCGGTGCGGGGTGCACATGCAGTGAAAACACGGAGTGAGTCATACTAATGTGGGTTTGCAGGAGAGAGAAAGGGGGAGGGAAGCTCCAAAGGGGGGGAAAACATCAAATTAGTTACACTTGACATTTAACCAGGAAAAATGTGATTGGTGATCCTGACAGCAAGCTGCATCTATCCCCCTGGGGGCACCACGCTTTTCCCCAGCGTGTCAGGCTCCCCCTTTTTATGCCACACCCTACCAAATTAGTCTGGACCTCGGCTGGCAGCCGACCTCGCTGGGCTGTTCTATTTCCCGAGTTTGGGGGGCGGGTGGTGTTCTCCTTAAAGAGCGTGTCATCTCGTTTCGGCCATCAGCAGAGGTGTCATGTGGGTGCTGTTGGTTACTTGATGGAAGTTCAGCAAATTTGTGTACAGCACCTTGGCTGGTATTTTCACACTGGGAATAGATTGTCTCTGTTAAACATACTTACATCTAAAGCATTGTAATCCTTATACCAGGATCAGGGTGGTCATTTACAGAACATGATGTTTTTGGGGGAGGGAAATGCTAGGAATACTCCCCCCCCCTCCCGACAGATTTTTTCCAGACACTATCCTTGTCACTGTATTAGTGACTAACCCCTATCTCACATGCTGTACATTTCTGCTATGCCTGCTGACATGACAAAATAGTGAGTTTTCCCTGTGTTTTTTTTATTATTCTGGCCGTATCTAATATATAATAGGGCTGTCGCAATTAGTCGACATGATCGATGACGTCGACGCTGAAAAATGCGTCGACATCGATATTTTAAATTGACGCATGTTTTTTTTTTAAATATTTAAATCAAATTACCATTATGATTTCTAAAACGTTTTAGTTCATTATAACAAATGTTTTCCTTTAATATCACTGCGTAAGTATGTGAGTAGTTAAAAGTATCACAAGGTGATTTCACATTGTGCAAAGTTCGATGGCATACTATAGGGGCACTAGCGCTGCGCGCGAGGGCCTGAAGCGAAAACTCACAGGCACTGTTCTGGACGATGGACCGGCAGAATAGGAAAAAGCCCGATAAGTATAGTCTGTTCATGTTAATTAAATTACCATTAGTGCTTAGAGCTTTTTAAACATATATTGTCCTTATTGTTGATAACTACACTCATTGCTAAAGCCATAAAGTTGTCTGCCTGCTACTTTAGTATCTCCAGTGAACAAGTGTTTCAGAAATTTTTTAGGCTGAAATCTGGTCTTACTCTACGTGGTTTGACGGTGCCATTGTGCGAACTCGCGCGCATTGGGCTTCCTTGGAATTTTGACCATTGTTATTATCGTAAAGTAAAACTGGAAAGAAAACGAACACTGAGTAATAGAAAACAATTCGTGAACTGAAATAAAAACGAATACTATGTTTATCAAAAAAAAAATAAACGTGTTAAACTTTAATCAGCAAAAAGTAGCGCCACACCACCATTTTTAAAACCTTGTTTTCCAACAACGCCTCCTCTTTTAAAAGGCGTTGTAGTTCCATAATATACAAAAGCAATAGCATGGGGCGCTCCGCTAACAGAGTTTAATAAGCATAAGGATACGCCGAATTTAACCAGATTACTAAATTCTGGGCGTCACAATACGCCACTCATTAATATTTTAGGCATATTACTGATTTGCTTATCGAGGGCGAAAATAATATCCGTATAGTGCCGTCAAACCGGCGTTCATTATGTAAAGCCCTGCAATAACACAGATTGTAGTTGTAAAAAAATAGCTTAGCGGTCTGTTTAATTTTCTGGAAGAAAATTAATGGACCAATCCGTAAAATATTCGATTGATTAATACATAGAAAAATAGTCGTCAGTGGCAGCCCTACAATACATGACAACTATTCCATTCTCATTGAGGAGAACAGGGGTTTGCATTGGACGGTTTTGTTTTGCGTTCTGTATTTAATTCGTAGGTTTGCTTTTTGTTTACTTTCAAAGCATGTTGACAAGGTTCAATTATCGACTCCATATTTGATCCTTAGGCGTTCTTTCCCACAAGCTTAAGTGCTTAGCACGTCAGTTAGAGAAGTTTAAATCGTTGTTATTTTCTCTCTCTCTAAAATTCTAACAAAAAAACGCTTTTGAAAGTAAGGCAGTTCTTGAAAGAGATACATTTAAAGTGCTAGACGTTTCCTTAAGGCTTTCAAAAAGCTGTAATACAGTTCTTAAAAGTATAGCATTTCTGTGGCAGATCTTTGGTATCTGTGCCATATGAGTTTCAAAGAAATTAAATCAGTTGTTATATCACAATGAAATTTTAAAGTGGCAGATTTTAAATCTGTTTTCATCCAGTCATCCAATACAAAACCTACAAAAAACTGGGCCAGGGTTGGAATTCCTGGGACACTGTAGTGCTACCCATTGACTCACCATGCTGCCCCCACCTGGTTTCATTCCCAGATAAATTTTTAAAATCATTTCTAGGTAATGCCAAAAAGAAGCAAGCACTGCGGCATTCATAGATAAATGCTTCAGATGTTTCCTTTGTTGATCGAGTCCAGGCAAAGTGTTTCCATTAACTCTCCAGCCAAATAATAATCTCCAAGCGCAGATGGCTGTAGGACTTCATTTCTGCCTTCCCTAGTTTGTGATTTATTTCATTTTTTTGTAATGTGATCATGGAGGTTGGTTTTATTGCTCAGGACCATCTCATATTATTGTGGTCACATGACTTGAATGCTGTAAATCTTATTGACTGTGACTGGACCTTGTTGCTGTTAAGCTTGAAACTGTTACTAAAAAGAAGCCAGCTGTACTTGGCCGTTATCAGTAATATTGTATTGGCCTGGCCAGTTGTTAATAAGGAGGCTGAACTCGGCACCTTCTACACCATGTTAAAATACTTCTTTCTTGAACAAAAGGTCTACGTCAACCCAAACCACAGAAGCCTTTCTTTAAAGGAAACCTAACACCTAGAACCGAAGGGCTTGTTCCTGGCAAAGTCCTTAAACTCATACTGCAGATCTGAGCCAGTTCATTTGCCAGTTCCGAGATACTGTAACAATGAGTTAATTGCCACTGTTCCATCAGGAAGGGGCGGTCTTTAAGACTTGTCAATCACCACCCCTGAAGAACCATTTTTTTTGGATGTGCTGGGTAGCTGATGGTTTCTAGGTCCTCAAACTGTGAACTGTATCACTTTAAATAGAAAGACAATAGTGCATCCTGAAACTTGAGAGTGTTGCTTTTCCTTACCAGAGCAAGCACTATGATGTCAGAAGGACAGTGTATGAAAAGTCAATATAAACTGCTATGTTTAGCTGGTATACTGTGAAACTGCTTATACTGTAGTGTTTGATTTTGTGTGTGTGTGTGCTTAGACGGATTGAAGTCCCATCACAAGTGTCCTCCTGCCCTGTGTCCTACAATTCCTGGGAAAGGCTCCAGGATCTGTATGACCCTGTACTGAATAAATAAATGGATAAATGTAGGGATGGATGTAATAGCAGCTTATAACTTAGACCTCCATCCTTTTTTAATGACCAAATCTAGAACGCAAGGCCAGCTGGCTAAGGATGTCAGTCCTTCAAAGAAGCTCTACCTGATACGTAGTCAGTCTGTAGATCTTTGTATGTGACCTTTTGTAAAAAAAAAGTTTCAGCACTACATTGCTTACACTTCAGAGTCCAAAGCTCACGTGAAGGCAGGAAGAAGGGAACACAGATTTTTATATATTTTTCCCAGTGTTATTTGTCAGCCTTGCTGTCAGGCTGGGGTGTCAGAAGGTAGCCTAGGGGAACAGGCATTAGACCGCTTCATATCAGCCTGTTGCACAAATCATATTTTCACTGGGCAGCCACCTAGCAGCACCATTAGAATACCGCCCACTCTAGGATCGTTTTGATGTTGTTTTTCTCCTGAAACGTGTTAAAAACCCGATGGCCTTTATTGAAAAGCATTGTTTAAATGTAACAAAAGAATTGTTGGAGAACATGAATAAAAACTCAAGATCGGTAACCGCCCTACTGTAGGTCCTTCGATGCTTTTGGTTAATACAGCATCTGAAAAATCTTGTTTAATATCATACTGCCACAGTGAAAGGAAGAAGAGAAAGCTGGGAAGCTTCTTCTCATTGATCCAATATGACTGAACTTGCACTGCCACTGTGGCCTGGACTGGTGATTTGGGTGTTGCATGAGTGGCCAGTGTCAGTATAATTTTATTTTTTAGCAAAACTGTCACAGTGCCTGGCTGTTGAATCTGAGCTTTTTTCAGTCTGAGTTGTAATTAAATTATATTTTGATTTATAAACATGGCCAGTATAAACCCAGTGCTTAAATATAAGTTAAATGTTTCATAACTTTTTGTAAACCTTGAAATGTCACTTCAGGTTAGAGCTGTTTGGTTTAGCATGAGTCACTATAAAGTGGAAAAGTGTCTTTAACTGTATAGTGTGATTTCTTAAACTGAGGCTGTCTGATCTGAACACAGGCATACTGGTGGTAATGTGTTATTGACAAGGTGTCCAGAACTCACCCCTGGGTGCTTACTTCTGCATTTGATATTGATGAGATACCCTTTGTTAAGATTCAGTACTTTTGTTAGAGCAAGGGCCTGACTGAAGGACAGTTTATAAGCAGAAAGTGAACTGGACAAGGGGTCACAAAAGGTGCAAGGCACATTCCATGAGAATAGTCAGATATCAGGCAGCTGTGTAGACCAGATGTGCACTACCACAGGGATAAACAGAATTCAACACCGAAACACTGTCTGGACTAGGATACAACTTTTGGAAAAGCAGAGACCTCAAAAATGGGAAAATGGATGTGAGACTAAGGTCCCCTACCAAAACGGGGATGTGGGTACAGTGGAAAGTATTCCAGGTGCGAGGTGCTGACCTCTAGTGGTCATTGGACTCTTCACTCTGCCCCTGCTGTTCTGAATGATGGTGTAGATTGTGGTACAGGAAATGAACATTACTGTGTACTAGACTTCGTACGCCATTGAACTTACATTTACATTTACAGTATTTGGCAGACGCCCTTAGCCAGAGCGACTTACATAAGTGCTTTGAGACTTCATACTTCTGTCTCTATTTCCATCCATCCATCCATTTTCCAAACCGCTTATCCTACTGGGTCACAGGGGGGTCCGGAGCCTATCCCGGAAGCAATGGGCACGAGGCAGGGAACAACCCAGGATGGGGGGCCAGCCCATCG
>JAODJX010000001.1:12781990-12808694 GCA_026776945.1 Isichthys henryi | reverse complement strand
TGGGGGGAAACCGGAGTACCCGGAGGAAACCCCACAACGACATGGGGAGAACATGCAAACTCCACACACATGTAACCTAGGGGGAGACTCGAACCTGGGTCCTAGAGGTATAAGGCAACAGTGCTAACCACTGCACCACCATGCCGCCCCTCTCTATTTCCATAGTATAACCAAATGAAAAGGAATAGTTGTTTATTGTTTATGACATTTCTAACATCAAACTTTTTAAACATATATTTATTTTTTGGCATATTAGACAATATTTTATTGGTGATTAAATGATGAGGTTCGACAAATTGACAGTGAACAGCAGAAAGGAAATATTTAAACCTAAGCAGCCATTGACTAAGACAGTGACTAGGATGATGCTGCCATTAAAACAGCACGCTGTTTGAAACTGACATAGTGAAAATTAGACAAACCAGATTATTTCCTAACGGCTTGATTATTCACTAGGATTTGTGTGACTGTGTGTGTATGTGCTTGTGTGCACCCCTGTGCTGCTGGCGCCTTCTCGGGGGAAATCACGTCTGTGCCGTGACATGCTCTGGTGCTCTCTGGCGAGACCTCCATTTCTGCCTGCCTGCCTGTGTGTGTGTGCACATCCTCGTTTCTCTTGCGCACACACACACACACTTAGTCCTGTTCCTCACCCCTACCCGCCCACATCCCATAGGGGACATTGGCTGTTTGATGTCCTTGATTGTCATTTGTGCCCCCAGGAACAGGGAAGTGGGGGTGGGGAGATGCTAATGTGAGATGAAAGGGTCATCCTGGTTTACTGCCGCCGGATTACATATTCTGGGCATGTCTCCTGCTCGGAGCCAATCAGAGGCAAGGTCTCCGTCACGCAGGCCCCTGTTCACTGGAGGGATTCCGAAGAAACTACCGTGTGACAGCACTCCGTTAAACAGTCGCTGAGTCTCTCCTGCTGCTTGCTCTCACCGCATCCCTCACTCTCTTGCTGTCACACACACGCGCACACCACACGCAGGCACGCACGCACACGCAGCACGGCGGAAGCGTCTACTCGTCTCCTGTGTGCGCGTGTCTTTGTTTTTTCTCTGCACAGGGGATAATTTGTTACCATGTGCGTGTCTATCCTGGCGCCGGGCAGAGAATAAGAAGCCGTGCCGCTCATCTCACTCTCCTTACTGGAGGCCCCGCCTCTCCTTTCCCGCGCGGGTCTTCCGATCGGCAGACCAGCTCGCCTCTGGAGTCCGGGAAGGACACCATCAGGTCCCAGGTAAGCATCTGCTGTCCCTCCCCTGGGGAGGAGGGTGGGGGGATGCCTGACTGTGGGCGAAGCCTCGGCACATGCCCATGCTGCCACCCCCGCCTGCCTCCCAGGTGCGTGCTATCCCACCCAACTCCTTGCTTCCTGAGGTGTGTGCCCGATGATCTGGAGATGACAGTTAGGTGGGATGTGGGTGATGAAAGATGGAGAATTCCACAGTTTACTGAAGAGCCAGACATGTGGCCAGTGTGCTGCTCCATACAGCTGCCAACTTCCACGGAGATAGCTCAACCTATCCGATTAATCTGGGCTCCCTGTGCTTTCCGTACCTGTCCATTTTCCACTTTGTAAATATTTGAGAGCTGGATCAACTTGTCTAAATGGTGGGGGGATGCTGCATGGATTACCTGTTTGTACCTGGAGAAGAACTGTTTACCTCTGCATGGTGGTGAGCTCCACAGCATGCCGTGCTAACACGTTGGGACTCACAAAATTCCGGGGGATCCGGGAAACAGGACGGAGGCATCAGAGGGAAGCAGCGGGAAGCCAGCCTGTGAGCTGCAAGTTAACCAAGGTGACGGGCATCTTCTCCTTGCTTGGCTCGCCAGGGGATAACAGGACATGAGATCTGGTACCGTTGTTTAACCTCGAGTTGCATCAGACATCGTTCATCATTAGCCGTGTGGGGCAGCAGTGTTAGGAATTCAGCAGAGGGGGGAGAGGAGGCGATTGTTTTCCCAAAACTCGGATCGCTTTATCCTTCTGGAATCTCATTCTCCAGGCTGCAGCAATTCTGTTCTCCGGCTCTGCTCTTACATAACGAGTAAGGCGGTGATTGCATAACCCCTTTGTGGAGGAGCGGACGGAGCACCCAGGAATGGGGGGGTGGCCTGAGGCACCTGGCAGAAGCGCCTTCTGGGTGTCTTCATGCTTGCGGATACTGCTTCATATAATCGTAGAGTGATTCTCAGAACATTGTCGTTATGTTGTATAGGTAGGGAGACATAAAGTATCCCTTCAATCTGGCTTTTTTCAGTTCCCTCTGTGGAGCAAAGGCAACAATGGTAAAGGCAACAAAGAACCAGATGTTTATCACTAAAGAAAAATTAATTTATTAATTATATGAAATCCTCCCTCACCCCAAGTCTTATGGGAGGTGCTTTGCATTGTCTCCCGTTTTCAGTCAGGCTGATGCAAGGTTGCTTTTGAGTGTCCGGTAGATCCTGTCCTTGGATGTGCTGCTGATGGAGGCAGTAAAAAGTGTGCTTGAGCTTCCGTGGTGTTTGTTTTTGCCACTGTTGTGGATGTTAAAATAAATAAGCATCCTATTTGTGATTTCATCCGAGAGTATTTTGTATTTACTGCTATCATTTCTTATATCAATACAACACAGTGATTTGTATTATGGGCATGTGAAACCTTGTACTGATGACCTGCATGACCTTTTTATGTTTCCTTTCTGCAGAACATTTTGTATACCTGTATATATACACTTCCTGAATTTCAAAGATTGATTTTTTTCCACCCCTATTGAGGGTTTAATATCACATATCCAGATAGAAAATTCATAGCATCCATTGTATGAAATGAAGTATATGAAGAAATTTGAAACAGCCCATACTTTATTGGTCTTTACAGTAATTTGTGCATAACGAAACGCTTCATACATTATATATGAGCGATCATAGTTGTATTATTTATTTATTAGACACTGGCACTGCAGTTTGGTCTGTTTCCGATGTATCATGCTGAGTTGACGTTTCCTTTGACATGGCCAACACAAAAGCTGATAATGCTGGGGGGTCAGATGTGCTTGGGCACGGCCTGAGCAACTGACCTGTGGCATTTGCGGTGTGGCTGATGGCAAAGCCAACATCTTCGGTGGCTTTGTGACCATGTTTAAGAGTGGCTTTGGGACGTCCCTGGTGATGGCTTGGAATTGTGAGGGGGTGGGGAGCAGTAGGCAGAATACAACTGCCACTCCAAGGTCAACTTCAGAATGGGAGAGAAGATGGGGGGAGGGGATGGCAAGGGAGAGGAGGGGCGGGATTCGCACTCCACACAACACTCCACCCCACTAGCTCACTGTTTCAGCCCTCATCCTAAAGAATCTTTTTGATTCCATACTCCCCTCCTAACCTGCAGATATTTAATTGATATCTCCACCATCACTTGGTTTAAATATGCATGTTTCCTTATCCGGGGAATTCAAGATTGTGGGCTTCTGTGAAGTGTCCTTGTGTGGCACACGATGCCTCCTTTGGGTTTTGTCTTTTCCGTGTGAGTCATGTCTTTTGTCATGTCGTTTGTGTCCTGCTCCACGGTTGTGACTGGGTGGCATCCTGTTCTTTATCACCGTGCTGCCCAGGGTCATGCCGCCTCGCTCTGTAGCTTCACGCTGCTCTTGAATGTTGCTGATTCTCGCATGCTTTCCAGTGCCTAAATGTTCACATTTAACAATAATGGTCACAGTAATTATCAGAGATGCCTTTGGTAGAGGAATGCCCCAGATAAGTTGAGATTCATGGCAACTGGAATTCTGCCCGAAATCTTACATGCCCCACCCCCACTGCCCAGAAGATTCAATTCTACTTGCATTTAATTTTATATTATTGTCTCACGGATGCCCAAAAATTTATTTTACACTTTGTATACTTGAATTTTCACAGCTCGGGTGTGATAGCATATGATATGGACGCTCTCCTGCAGTGGGGTGCCAGGCATGTCATCTCTATAATAGCCCATGAATTGAAAGGATTATTCAGAACTGGGGGGTGCAGGAGTGAGGTGAGCCCTCTGTGCTGGCATTGCCCATATCTGGAGCCTGCTGGATTTCATTTTAATGGAGCCCGGAAACTCCGTAATGCACAGTGTAAGATCAGATTATCTAAACGGACGTGGGTGGGCGTGCGTGCCTTTGGCTAATAGGTTTGGTTTATCTCTTGCTGGGGGAACCCTGGTGTTTCAGGTTCCGCAAGACCTGGGAGGAATGACTGAGGTAGGCCTGGTTATTAAACTGCTCTCTGTGTTGCCTAATGCTCATCAGGACATCGTCTTGCAAGAGGAGTCTGCAAAGATAGAAGTTATTTCACATGTCAGCCCGTCAGATTAGTGTCTAGGCAGATATTACTACCTGCGGCTGTTCTGGCTCTGGCTTTGTGCACAAAACAGACACATAGCTAATTTGAATTCTCCCAGTACTTCTTCATCTTTTTATTATTATTATTAAATAAAAATAAACTTTGTTTCTGAGCTATTAGGATTGGGGTGGACCGACTGTATCAGTGTAATTTTTGGCCCATTAGTATTTCTCTGTGGTTACAGTTAAATGTTCTCCCTGTTTGTAGCTGGATTGTATGGCTGTCGCTGTGGCAGGTTGCCCACCCCATCCCGTATGCATGGGCAGGCTGCTACTTGAGCTAAGAGGGCCTCGCTTAGTTGCCACCAAATCACTCAGGACCATTGGCATCCTGCTTTGGTGGTCTTAAGTTTCTTGGTCACTACTTCTCAAGGACTGATTGAGCCTTTAGCTAATTCTCCAACAGCCCATTCATTGTCCCTCTTAAATGAGTGTGTAAGCATTGCAACATAAAGTATTATGGGTTTAATTCATTCATTAACTAACACTTTTATCTAGAGAATCTTGACTTCATGTTTATTACTGGAGCACCTCTTGTTCTTTCGTCAATGGAGGCACTCTCGTCTCCAAATATGGTATGCTAATTGGTGCTCTTGTAGATCGTGGCTTCTCTTTGCGATTTCAAAGGTGATATTTATATTCCCTGTCAGGTTTGGTAACAGGATCATTTAGCCATCAATATAGGCATGCTCCAGAAATGACCACGACCATAATGGAATGGGAAATGCTGAGGCTTGGAATCTCGAGCCATCCGGAAATGAATGCTCTCCCGCTAAGCTAGAGCCAGATAATAAAAGCACCATAGAGTGGCGGCCCTTCAAAGAGCTCTAATGAGGTCAGGATTAAACAAGCCTGCCATTTTATTTTGAACGTTGTGAAACAGAATGTTGGGTCAAATAATGGCTGTACCACCCAGATATAATAAACATCATTAAGAAGTGTACACATGCCCAACAGTACAAATGTTTAGTGTTGGTAGCCAAAATTGAGAGTACTGTTGAGCTGCTATGAGAGTGAATGGTCTTAAACCTGCTTGTTTATGTGTAATTATATGTTATGCACTATGCTTGTGGGGCATCTCCAGCACAGATCTCACTCCCATCATATTGCTGTGGCTGTGAACCTGTCTGAGCTATGAAGGTTCATGAAAACTGCATGTGCTAAATCTCCTGGGGACAAACACTTGGCTCCCACCTCCCACCTTGTCCCTGTTTAACAGGGAGGGGGGCAATGGACAGATGGGATTAATTATTACTAAAGGGCAAAAGGGGCCACCGAGGCAGACCGGATCATGTTGTGAATATTTCATGGGAGTGCAGTAAGGATCTGATCGGCATGCTGGGGGACGTTAATCCACTCATCCTGCAAAATGGTCACGTGAAGCTTGCGTCTGCCAAAATCGGGGTGAAATATTGCACTGCCCCACAATTCACCTGCGGACCTTAAGCAATGGAGCATCTGTATTAACTGAGCACACCCCTAAGGTCCACATCGTTGCAATGTCACCCCAGGTAGCTGATGGTCAAATCTCATTTTCTTGTTTTTGTTTTTGTGTCGAGACTCCCTAAAGCACCTGACTGAATTGGCGCCACGGAGATTATTAGCTCGCAGAGATTATCGTTGCGCCCCAGCCTTGAGAGAACGGGAGCAAAAAAAGATTCATTAAACTAGTGGTGCTTACGGGGGAATCTATTGTTTGTCGAAACAGGCTTGATCGCTTTTGCCAGAGAAGGATAATTTTTTAATGCAACTAGAGTGAGGCAAGAAACTGAGATGCACTTTGCTTGATGAAAATTGTTTTTGCTCATTGTGCTCTTCTGCACCTATTATTTTATTACCTGTTATCTTATTTTTAAGAGGAATCACAATCAAGCACAAAAATTATGGGGACGGTACATCAATACTGAGATCTCTGTCTTCCTATTTATGTGGAGATCTCCTTAAAGTGCTACATGACTAGCAAAAATAGTATTTTCCAATCCATTCACTGCCCAGAGCTACTGAAAAAAATGCTCATATTTCTGTCTTTCTATCTTGTTTGGAAGCACTCGTCAGGGGATTCAGTAAGTAAAGTAGTATCCAACCTGGTGCCTTCTCCGGATCAAAAGGCTGTAACAGAATCATAATTGCAGCTGCACAACCCACAAAAATGCCACCCTTGCATGGGTAGCAGACCTGCTGAAATAAGTGCGCCAGCCAGTTTTTCAATAGGTGCTACATGGTAGTGGGCTGCTTATGTTATAATGGGGCGTAGTCTTCGATTTGTTTAATTAGCATATATTTCAAAAAGCTGCATCTGTTACAGTAGGCAGTGCCTAGGCAATGCAGGTAACAATAACCCAACAACAAAAGTGGAATGGAATCTGGCAGTTTATTATGTGAATTGATTGTATGATGTGGGGCCCGATTTAACATGTATATTTCTCATTTAGCTTCTGATTGACATCAACACCCCCTCCCCAGGATAGGCCAGGAGGTGTAGGTTTTAACAGGAAAGTGGAGTGGTGCTCCTGTCTGAATGTCACTCGGAAATATCTCTGATATCAGTCCCTGCCGCATGATCCCAGACTGGGGCTACTTGATAGAGTCTGAGGCAGGCAGAGGAGAAGATTGCAGTGCTTTGGTAAAATCACCTGGTTTTCTGGTGCTGGAGCACCAACATTCACACCTAAGCCATAATCCAACCAACCCCACCACCTCCACTCCCATATGTGTGCCACTGCCAGCTCAAATTTCCCATTATCGTGGGAAACCCCTGGCAGGCACACTGGTCCTGCAGGGAAATACCAGGTGATAAAAAGGTACATCTTTTATTTCTTAGAGGAAAACAGCAAATTGGTTGTCTTTTCCAGCGCTGCCGGTGGACAACACACATGTGCATGCCGAGATCTGCTTGGATGCAAACATCCGTGTTGGTCACCATGGCAACCAAGTCCTGCATCGTTTGAATGCTGTCATTGTAAAGTTGACCCCCCCGCCCAGAAAAAAAGAAAACCTTGGTGTGGAAGCTGTTACATTACATGCTGGCTAATAGCTGCTGTGTATGGAATGCTGTTTTCATAGTGCTGTTTTCATTTTTTTGTCCCATTTTGTATTTTTCCGTCCATTGTGTTGATTGCTTTTCATTCGTAATTTTGAGGACCAGCCGTCTGTTATTAACAGCATATATAAATGTGTTCTCAGGAAATCTGTCCTACCTCCAAAAATAGATCTCACTCACACACACACACACACACACACACATACAGCAGCTGCTAAAATTTTAAACACCTGCTTGAAATCATGGTTATATATGCTTTATTCTGTACAAATGTTTGTTAACAGGAGTGTCTTATGGACCGATGAGTCAAAATCTGAATTATTTGGGTCGAACTGCTTATGATCTGGAGTTATTTTGCTGGTGACTGATGATCATTGCCAAATCTATGTTCTATGCACATCTTGACCAGTATAGCTATCATAGCATACCTCAAAGGCATTCTGTTTCATCAGGAGAGAAGTCAAGGCAAAATAACCCACAAGCATCTCACATCTCTAGGAATTAAAGCTCAGAAGCCATACCAGGTGATTTCCTGCTGAAGCTTATCAAACGAATGCCTCACGTTTGTGAAGCTGCTTTGAAGGCAAAAGGTGGCTCTTTTGTGGAATCCAAGATTTAGAAATAACCTTCAATTTTATTTAATATGGCTGGGTACCAAACATCTTGTTTCCAGAAGCAAGTGTACTCAAGCTTTCAATCGGTTATGCGTGTACATAATTTGTTTACCTGTGCATTCACTTGATTTAACTGGAGTAATTTCATGTATCTTGGGATTCCCTGAAAAACCGATGCAATTTGGTTCAGTTCTCCCCACTAGCTAGGGAGAAGAAGAGGTGTATTTTTTTAGGACCTGTCCAGGGCCCTTATTCAAGGACCAGGCATTAGGTCCTTATGGTCCCCTGGAAACATGCTCATTATGCCTGAGCAACTAAGATCTGACTACCTCTCACTGTATAATGGGTAAATGGTTGGTGGATGAATTAATGGATGTATGATAGTTCCCTAAATAGTGATTAAAAAGAAAATGCATGAGTATACTCTCATTTTGACTAAATTAGGCACCCTATGTGGTTTCTTTTGTATATCCTATAATAATGTTTCTATAACCAGGGAGAGACAGAGATCCAGTTGACAGTCTTCATCGAGCTTTACAAATAGCTGTTGATAGCATTTTGCTGAGAAGACATAATATCTTTTAGGTTTCTATAATTAAACGCCAGTATGATATATCCTTGGTGACCGCTTTGCCATCAGGATTAACTTTCAGGAAGCAGCGGGTAAAGGAAGGAAGATGAGCATTTGGGATGTCAAATTGTGCTTCGCTAGAGGGATGTTTTCAAGATTACATTTCATTTTTTTTCCAGATGGCTAAATGAATGTCTTCACTTCCTCTCTCCTCTGAATGAGCCCAGAGTTGAGTATGGAATAAGGAAGGGTATGGTTTCTCTTGTGATAATGGCCATGTGCTTCAGTAGATCAGAAAAATTCTGGTTTACTTAAGATCAGGCAGTGAGAGTGACCTTGAGGTGATCTTGGAAAAGGAGTTCAAACAAAAATATATAGGGATAGATCCCCCTACCCTACAATTTACTAGAGTTTAAGTGTATAATATTAAACATGTCAGGTCTAGTGTTTCAAATGGGCGATTTAATGATTCTGAAAACAATCTGGATGGTAAGTGAGTTCAAGAGGTGGGTGAGTCGATACCCCCACCTATCATGTGCTCGCAAGCCTTGTTTCTACCCTCGGCAACCCGAAGTGATGCAAGGTATCCTTAGAAACAGGGTAGCGATGGTGATCTGCGGAAAGGGATCCCCGATCAGCCATCAGCACAGCATGGCACCCTGGGCTTGAATTGGTCTGTTTGTTTATCCTGTTGGCTGAAAGAGCAGCAGTTGAAGTAAAGCAGTTTCTGCAGTAATAGCAGACCCCTTCACCTCTCCTGTCTTTCACTGGCTTGGGGGGGGGGTCAGGATGGAACAGCTGTGAGTGGAGGATGGACATTTTGATAAGACATCTGTATGCTTTGCTGTAACCTCCGCCACTTCTCTACCTGAATCCCGCCACCCCTCTGGAGACAACACTGGCCTTTCTTGACAACACTGACAGAGTGACATCCTTGTGGGGGTGCTGCTTCGCCCCTCACATGGTGAATTTTCTGAGCGAGGAGGCCAACATCTAGAATCAGTGCTTTTCATGTCTTGCATTATTGTTGTACAAACCAAATTAAAGCTGCTGTAGTCTTCAGAGCACTTTTAAGCTCAAGTAATCGGTTGGTCCATCACCGCCGTTGTCTGGGTTTTGACAAGTACAGCTCACTTTTCTTAAAGAATATGCAGAATATCCTGTTAAGGACAAGGGCAGATTGACTGATTGAATCTGCATCTTGTTGTCATTTGATGCTAAAAATGTAAGGCCTTCTGCAAGCTAATGCTTCCTCTAACACAAAAATAATGCTGCTTGTTTTCCAAATCCATTACATTAACGATATCCTCATATTTGTTGATACCCCCCCCTTCAGAACTTTGGTGCTTTGGGATAGATGATAATCTGTCATCATGTCCAACTCCCAGCCTTTCTAGTCATTCACGCTGAGTTTAGATGTGTGTGCTCCGTTTTTATTATTATTATTAGTATAAAACATATTATCGACATTTTTTTGTATTGGGCCATTTTATTACGTAACCTGTAATTTTCTTCTTTTGTGTTTTACTGCAGAAATACAGGTCTGGTAGCTCAATCAACAGCAGGTATAACAGTTGGTCCACTCCTGGGATCTAAGTTGCTTCGCTGGCTGCTCTAGGGAGGGTCACACATATACCTTGATTAGCATGAGGATTTTTATAGCACACCTCTATGGATTGTGGGGGATTGAGCAAGTTGGTTGTGGTGTGATACCTGGAGTGCTGGCTTCTGCTGCTCACAGGAAGGATCTTCTTCTTGCACCTTTCTTTCCATCAGGCCACGCTGCTTGATTGACTGATCAGGGTGGTGAACGCAAGGTCATTTCTGTGCTTGGAAGTATAAACATCTCTTTCGGTCTGAATTTATGGAGCTGAATGGAGCCATCCATTCAGGTTTGAGCCCGTAGGTGTGTGCGTTTGAGTAAGTGCATGGCCTTGCGAATACGTGCTTCTGTGCATGCATGCCGTCAAGTGTGCAAGGTTGGCAAGCTTACGTCGCACCTGGCCTGCAGGGATTGGTACGACCCAAGAACGTTTAAATGAATCAAGCATATTTCTTCAATAACTAGGCAGACATTGTCTTGCCGGCGGTGTCTCTCCATTCGTCCTGTGACCTGCGTTACTGCCTCAGGATGCAGACGTGTTGTTTACCGGGCTGCGTGTCTGGTTCAGCTGGCTCGGCTTTGACAGTGATTTGATGGACCGTTCATGTTCTGAATGCTGTTGGAGTGATATCTTAGGTGCTCCTTGAGACCATCTCTGGGATGTTCTGCTCCGGCCCGGGAAACTGGATGCTTCTTCATGGTGATATGTTGAGTAACTGTGTTGTTGTGGTTGAACGAAGAGGAGGTCAGATTGTATTTAAATATGCTAAATTGGAATCTGTTCCAATTATTCCTTTAATATACAGCTCTGTAAAACATGAAGAGACAACTCTATATTTTTTAAACATCTGCATTTTAAAACCTTGGTTTAATCCTGGTTCTGCTGGCAGAAGGCTACATTGCAAGGCAGGCTGCTTCCAGATTCAGAGGTTCTAAGACAGCAGTACACAGGAACAAGGTAAAGCAGGAGACACTGGCAATAACCAAAAACCAGCCAGGTAGAGGGCAGAAGCGACTTTCTGATGACAGTCAACTTATCCGGCAGTGTCTCATAAATCGAAGGATGACCTCAAGTGACCTTCAAAAAGTATGAGAAACATTAAGTGGTGTGAAGTGCACTGCTAGGACAATTCATAACAGGCTCCTAAAAGCAGGACTGAAGACCCATAAGCAGTAGCAAGGAAGAAGCCCTTTATTAATGAGAAGCAGGAAAGAGCCAGACTGGAGTTTGCGAAATGAAATATGTTTTACACAGGTACATACCCATAAACTGAGAAATGAGCGAAACTGATATTTTTACACTCTCAATTTTTTCCAGAGCTGTATGAGTATTTGTGGTGTAATGGTGTAACAAAATGTGCCCCATGCTGTTTCCTGGAGTGAGCTTAGGCTCACCATGACCTTGCACTAGATACACAGTTAAAACATGGATGGGCATGATGGGATATATGTATGTAGTGTTTGTGTGCACAGTCTTTGCATTCTCAGTGCTTGCTGCTGGCAGATCTTACTTCATTAGCACTAAATACCAAAAATTGCCATTGGGTTGGATGTGGCAGGAGAGGCTACTGAGCGATGATGAACTGTACCTTAAATCCTTAAGATACACCCATTCATTTATAGTGCTAGATGCTATCAATACACAATTACTGTTCCATGAGCCCTTGTGTGTATATACTATACACCAGGAAGAAGCCTAGGAGATAAGTGATAGTGACTTTAATGGTCTCTTTTCTTAGTGCAAAGCAGGCTATAAATATGGTAGTTAGAGTCAGCTCCAGCACAGGTGTTAGTAGATGAGCAGTAATGGAAAAAGTGTTTTCCAGGACACTTTTGCCCAGAAGGTAATGAAATATTCCTTGAGATACACATCATCTAATGTGATTAAATAGGTTTTCCTTGTATGGTTTGGGAAATTGGTTGCCATGGCGCTTAGCCTCCAAATGCCCCACCCTGCATGAGAGAGTTCATTAAGTATGGCCTGCCACGCGGAGAATCGTGTGTTGGTGGTCCTAAAGGGCAGGGGTTCGATCTACACCGCCGTTCGATCACATGTCAGCGGTGCCCTCCTGTGGATAGACAAACCAGGCGGTGATGGGAGCTGCTTAACACGCAGCAGGATTCAGCACCCTTTGTACTGACCTACAGTTACTTTCAGTTAGTTGTCTGGTTCATCAGGCATTGGTTTAAGTTTCTTAAGACGATTTTCTGCAATCATCTTGGTCAGGATATCAAGCTGTCTAAATAGCAAGATAAATATAATGCATATCAGCCATTGTTTAAGACATTAGAAACACAGGATCATTTCTTCTGGTTACTCAGATTAAATCCTACCCTTCAGCTGAGCTCAAAAGATTCCTTTTTAATTGTGCTCCTCCACTCAGACTTGGATAATAAGAAAGCCTGGAGTTTCCAGATGTAGGGCCACAGAACACTGGACTGTAAATTACATTTTGAACAGCAGCTGAGATGATCATGGATCAGATGGAAGTGGTTGTAGGTCAGATCATGGCATGGGATCTTGGTGGCACAAACAGATATATTTCAAAGTGCTTTTTATAGGAAACACTAAAAGCTTTACTTGAAATTTACTTCAGTGGCATAAATAAAACTTTGCAGTAGGCAAAATAAACAAGCTTGACCTTGTAAGTCACTTTATCGTCCATATCTCCATAGGAGATGGAAGAGAAATGGTCAGTCTCCTGCCTGCCTGTGTTGTGTGCGTAGCTAATGTATACTAGCACAGCTGTCACTTTTACCTTAACCTCACAGGCAGTGTAAGGGTAGATGTGATGATACACCAGAGTTAAACAGTGCTCGTTTATCTGTACCATATCTGCTGCCATTTGTCTTTGGCTCCATATCCTTACAGTTTTCTGTGTTGTCATTATTTACGTGTGGGCGGCACACAGACTTTCAGATCTGGCATGCTCTCAGCAGCTGTGTTCCAGTTTATTTGAGCGGTATCATTCTAGTTTTTTGTGTATCTATATTCAGATTACAAAATGACTCTCTGTGCTTCCTTCCCATAATATGCCAGTCTATGAATGCTTTTTGAAAACAGCCATATTGGATGACAGTTGGCCAGTGGGGCAGTACTTGACAGCTGGAGTCTTCTCTCTTATTTCAGCACGATCTCAAAGAGGAAGTAATGTCAGTGCTTCATTTACATATCAATGGACAGTCCATTATTGTTCCTTCTGGCATAGTTCTTGTCATTTTTAAACCAGATTTTTGTCATTCGCCCATTCACCCTTTCCGGTATAAATAAAGTGCAATAGCAAGAGAATTTCCTAGAAGACAGAAGTCCAAGGATATGTAAGTTTTACTGTTACTGACTATCAGCTGTCTTATCTGGTACAAAAAGAGGAAGCTGACAGAATGAGAAGCTAACCTCTTCACTGATTATGGCACTTTTTGCACTTTATTGTAGTGTAGCGCAGAGGAGACAGCTGAATCTTAAACACCTCATTCTTTTGTCCAGGTGCCAGAATAAATACTGGTCTTGTGTGTGTTTTTGCCACGAATGGAGTTATTCCCACAAACCATGTGGAAATGCAGTCTATTCTAAAGTCATTGACACAATACTGATGAAGCATGAAATACATCTCACCCTATACTCTTTAGTTTTATTTTTGATTCCCCCCCATGTGGATGGTCTTGTATTGTGAGAATGAATGTTGACAAATATAGCAATAGAGATTTCCGAATTTTCCCTCTGAGGGGCTACAGCCCGGCCTCCAATACTCAACATTATGAAGGGAATCAAAGCCAGGTAGTATGAGTTATAAACTTGACACTTTTTTCTTCTTTCTCACGGCCGTTCTGAGCTTTGGTCTCAGAGCTGGTCCTGGGGGCACCCCTGTTCATTCTGGTTTTTAATTGGTTTGGGACAGCTGAGCATTCTCTTAGGTTCCATTGTGGTCAGAATTCATCTTGACATTTCTGAATTATTTTTTGAGCACTTCTGCTGATAAGCATGCGGTGGCAAAACAAACTTCCTCTTTTTTTGGCCCTTAAAATAATAACAGTGGCAAATTAATTATGATCAATTCATTAATTAATTGCTTAATAGATACTATAATGGCATTTTCCCCAGAAGGGGAAAAAAAACTGAATCATCAGTTAATTCTCATTTAGGTGAATACTAATTTGTGCTACCTTTTTTAGCTACTGAAATGATCCATGTCATTTTGAACTAACATTTTATTTTTTATTAGCTATTTTAAATTATTTAATGGTTTATGACATTTTTAAAGAATGGGTATCTTGTGACTATTACACGCTATTTTTATATAATTAGTTTGTGACAGCCCCATGACACTGGATTAATTAAGATGCTAGGTGTAAGAATAAAGTAGACCAGGATCTCTCAAGGTGGCGGTTGGGTAGCATTTACTTTGGAAAATTTAAAGGGATACTTGAGAATTGGGCTCCCATGTACTATAGTGTTGCATTACTTCAGCCTTTTTACATGTGTTTCATACATGGCTGTTTTTCCTGTTGGTGGATTTGAGGAGTTTCCATATTTCAGATGTGAGAGGACTTTCCGATTGTAAGATTCACTAAAGATACATATGCATCCTTGACTATTTATTGTACCCATTCATTGATAGAGGGTTCTGGTCCTTCATTCAAGCATTAAAATCCCTGGATTAGGTGCTCTGACTTGATTACACTATGAAGGGTTTTGTGTATAACATGCTTCACTCAGTCACTCGTTAATGGTAACTGAAGTAATCCTGGGGATTTCTCAGTGTACACTTGACCAGTAGCTAATGGGTATCCTTTAAATTGACAGTGTCTTGGAATTGAAGCCTGCCTTCCTTGTCTCTCAGACTTTTGAATGTTCAGGCCAGGTAGTGCATGCTTATGTATGCTACAGTATCTATGTCACACTATCTATAGAACCACATATCTTCCATTTTCGCCCCATATTTCACACAAATCTGCCAGATCTCTCATTATTGCCATTGAGCAGAACACAAGGAACTCGGATTAATTTCTTATGGAAAATAGTATAGTAAGAGTTAAAAGCCTTGTTTCATCCATCCATCCATCCATTTTCCAAACCGCTTATCCTACTGAGTTGCGGGGGATCCGGAGCCATTCCCCGGAAGCAGTGGGCACGAAGGAGGGAACAACCCTCCACACCAGCTGAAAGTGGAGCCTGGCTCATGGCAAAATTCCACTTAAGATGCTCTCTTGCATGAGACTCCATGACATCTAGTGTGAAGGCTGTGAAAATGATTCCTTCTGTCAGCATCCGGTGGCTGCAGGGCGGCGTCATTGTTTGAAAAGGCCTTCATTAAGTGTTTAATGCAAAATTATAGATACCACTAATGGCGTTTTTCACCTTTAACCTTGTCAGTTTGAGTAGATCACTCATGAATAATTTATCAAGTGGAGGGAATGAGATATCAGTAGCATTTCACTAACCTCTTAACATCATAATTATAATGGACTGCAGCTCCATTCGCTGTTTGCATACAACCAAAACAATGTTAATGACTCCTATGTTAGCCTGTGCAGAGGCATCCAGGACTTACTTTCAAAGATAAAAAGCATGCATTAAAGAGCAACGTTTGCTGATTGCATAAATATTGACCCACAAATGAGGCATCAATGGAGGGAAAAAAACAAGCAGATGAATTTATGATAGACCCAACACGGGAAGTTACCACCATGGGTCAAGAGGTGATTCTTTTTTGTTTCAAATACTGGAATACTGCTGATTGAATATCATTGGATAAAGTGTTGGTTGAAGCCCACTCTAGGCAAGCTTCACTGCTTCCCCTCCAGTCTGCTAGGTTGGTATCCCCTCAGAAGATGCTGTCCTGGGCAGTTGCCCATCTTGTCCTTGCAGGATCTGTCCCTTATGGACACCTGCTAAATATAGAAGTCAGTGGTCTCGCACATGTACCAAGTCTTTGCTGAGTAGTCTTGGGCCTGTGTGTTTGAGTGGTTTTTCTTCGTCATTAAGATGACCCTTGTCCTTCAGGCCTCTGCCCTTGAACCTGGGCACTTCTCTGCATGAAGCATGCCAATTCTAGTCCTCCTTTCTCCCTAGGCTCTTCAGTCCTATGTTTCCCCCAGCCTGAGGATGAGAGGATTTGAATGACACATGGTTAGGAACCAAATGCAGGAAAATTCAGTCTAAACAAACACACCTACCGTTACAGACTTCTGCGTAAGGCACTATAATGCTCACGTGTCATTATGTCTTGAAATTGAAAGATCGATGAGACCTTGAATTGCAGTAATAATTGCAGAGGACCTGTCGGAGATAGCAGGCTACGTTACTTAATTAGCCGTTTGGCCTGTTTCTTGAGCCCTCCTGGATGCGGGGATCGATGTGCCATTTGCCCACAGCCAGGTTGTTGGTTGGGTCTCCGATTTGAGACGGCTTTGAGCGGGCACACCTGTCTGCAGCACCCTAGTGGCCTCTCTTCTAGGTCGGGTCACTTGATTTCTGTCTAATTGATTTTTCTGCATCCAAAATTAAGTGCCTGTGGTGGCGGTGGTGGCATCCCACCCGTGAGGAGGGCGGGGTGACATCGTCCCGGAGCTTGTTATTGTGGTCATTCCTGCTCTATTCTCGGTTACTCGCCGGTGATTAGTTTGACCCTGTACCAGCTGTCCAGTTTTTCCCACTCATTGGCTCCAAGAGCAGCTGCAGTGCAAGGAGACTGACCTGGGAAAGCATCCAGCTGGACACTAGAGCATCCGCCCAACGTAGAATAAAAGGGGATCCATTCATTTAGACAATCCAATCATTTAGACTGTCGGGTGGTTAGGGTGGAGCCTGTCCTCCTTCTTAATGACTGTCTGTGGTTCTGCATCTCACTGGGAGACATGTGCTGCACCTGCGAGAGCAGAATCTGTTGACCCTGCAGAAACAAGCCTATTCTTTATGGATGGATGCAGCTGGCATTTCAAACAGCACTGGCAGCAGTTTTCATATGTACGAATCAGGCAGGAAAATTTTGCTACAGACTAAAAATACCTCAGATTTTAGGTTAATATGCACTGTTTGCTTAAGTGAGTGGAATCTGTGCCACTGTTGTCTTGTGGTTCTTATGTCAAGATTTGATCTGAGTGAAATATTTTAGGTAAAAGTCTCACCTGTCCACAGCGCATAAACATTGGACTGGCATGGGATTTCTTAGTGTTAAAGTGAAGGAGGCTGGCAGCTGGGGCACGGAACTGGCAGATTAAGTAGATTATCATGCAGCAACATTACACTTTAAGTCTGCATGGCCCTTGCCCTCCACTTTCTTCAGTTCACAACAAATGCCCAGCAAAGTCTCAGTGTTTCTTCCCTCCATTCTGAATGGCTGTCTATGCTGTCAGTGGGTCACAACCCTGTGCTGTTTGTCAGGCTTCCTCGCACCCCTCATTCCTAACATGTGCCAGAGGGTGGGTGATAAATTTACATGGAAGGAATGGACAGACTGGGTTTGCGTCAGTAATGATGCTCTTCATGCATGACCACACATTAACCAGCCGTGTGCGTTTTTAAGTATCTCATTACATCTCTGGCCGCCTCTCATTTTATCAGTTTCGCCTCACGTCTTACCTAAGTGGTCTTTTCATTTTACCTTCATTTCGATGTACTTCTAATATCAAGTATCCAAATTAACCCGAGGAAAATGGCAGCAATTTCGGCAATATGTACACATCCTAGTTAACAAGCCATCTAATCTGTGTTATGTGTTATTATTGTAAGTTGTTGATCTATAATTGGATATTACTGTATTTCTAAATGGGAGCTGACATGTGCTTACATCTAGCCTGAGGCTGTGAATTAGAGCATAGCCACTGCTCCCAGTTATAGCCATACCAGTTGCATGGACATATTTTCTTGATGGTGGTCACTGCTGATTCTTATGAATGAATAATAAATTGTGAGGAGCTCCATTTGCTAGCCCCTAACCTCAGTTGGCTTTAGCATTAGCATAAGGAGAGGAGATTCAGCTTTACATCACAATGCTCAGCCAAAGGGTTTAGTGTGGTATGCAGGGACTATGAAACAAAGTTCCTGGTCACATGGCTTGTTATATAATGTCCATCTTAGTAATTAGGTTGGTCGGTGTGCCTGTTTGTGGTCACACGTGACTGTGCCTTTCACCTTGTGAAATGACCTCTGCAGTTGAAAATGCAGGTTTCTGCTATGCTCTCTGCGGGGGTATCTCTGCTGCAGCCGCCCACAGGAAGGGTTGTAGGGTGCTCATGAGGTGAAACTCCTCATCATGGTCATCAGTGACTTCAGTGCGACCCCTGGCACTGACAGGGCTGGCCATGAGGATTGTGTCGGTCCCCATGGGTCTGGATACCGGAGTGAAAGTCCGAAATGTTCCTTGACTTTGCGAAAGGTCAGGGGCTGTGGGTCGCTGGGTCCTGGTTCCAACGCCCCGAGCCACATCGTTAGACTTGGTACTCCAGTACTGGTGATGCGGTGAAGGAGATCGATCACATCCTCATGGGCAGATGCTAGAGGCTCCTACAGAACTGCAAGGTCTACAGAAGTGCCCAGTTTGTGAATTCTGACCATAGACTTGTTGTTGCTACTCTGAAGATTCAGCTTAGGTCCAGTTGGCTACCACATACTAGGAGAATGAAGCTGATCAAGCTGTTTCTGATGAGTTTGTGTGAGGAAATTGCAGACTTGGATGTGAATGCTGACTCTAATGTGATGTGGGAGACCTTCCTTGATAATACCCTGAAGGTTGCCAAGGGTTGTCTTGGCGTTGCTAGTGTTTCCAGAAGGAGGTGTTTCATCTAGCAGGGCACCCTTGATATTATCGAGAGGAGTCACAGTGCACTACTTGGTGACAACTCCAGTCTATACTGGGAACTGTGGTAACACTGCTTTCAATGCCGGGTAAGGTCCTTGCTACGGTCATCCTTAACAGGATCTGTGATGACTTGCTTGCCTGTCAGCGACCGGAGCAGTCTGGTGTTGCCCCTAAGAAGTCTAATATTGACCATATCCTTGTACCGAGGGTTCTCATTGAGTGCAAACGTGAATATTGGTAGAGGTTCTTTCGATTTTCATAAAGCGTTAAACGCAGTTGATCGAGTTGCCCTGAGGGACATTCTGAGACTGTGCAGGATCTCCCCGAAGGTACTGGACATCATGGCTGGCCTGTACACTGGTACTGTGAGTGCTGTGCAGAATGGAGAGTGAACCTCTGCATTCTTTCCAGTTGATTCTGGGGTTCGCCAGGGGTGTGTTCTTGCTCCTACTCTGTTCAATGCTTGTATGGACTGGGTGTTGGGCAGGGTCGTGGGGTCCAACAGCTGTAAGGTGTCTGTTGGTGAAGAAAGATTTACTGATCTTAACTTTGCCGACGATGCCGTGATCTTAGCGGAGTCAATGGAGGCTTTGATTGGGGTTCTCGGGAGACTGAAAGAGGAGTCTGAGTGTCTGGGATTGCGGGTGTCCTTGATAAAAACCAAGATCCACGCATTTAATGACTTCTTAGGCACAGCCATCAGCAGGATGTCTGTCTGCTGGGAGAATCTCGACCTTATCAAGAGATTTACCTACCTTGGTAGCGACATTCATGTCTCTGGTGACTCTTCCTATGAAGTCAGCAGATGGATTGGAAGAGCATGGGAGGTTATGAGGTTGCTGGAAAGGGGTGTGTGGCGTTCCCGATATCTTTGCAAGAGTCATTAGAGTGCTGGTGCACAATATCTTGCTGTATGGTTTTGAGACATGGACGCTATCCAGTGAGTTGAGACGAAGACTGGACTCCTTCGGTACTGTGTCTTTTTGGAGAATCCTTGGGTACCGCTTGTTTGACTTTGTGCCGAATGAGCAATTGCAAGAGGAGTCCTGATTGAGGAACATTACCTGCATTGTGAGGGAGCATCAGTTACGGTACTATGGCCATGTGGCGCGTTTCCCTAAAGTTGAGCCAGCTCGCAGGATCCTCATTGCTGAAGACCGAAGTGGCTGGACCAGGCTAAGGGGACACCCAAATAACACCTGGCTGTGGCAGATGAATGGCCATTTCCGGAGGGTGGAACTGGACATTGTCTGCCTAGGGGATCACCGGCCGGGATCCCGAGGATTTTCGCTGTGTGGTGGCTGTGGCAACGTGCTACATCAGCGCATGCTCCCCGACCTGACCAGACCATGTGTGGCGGTTATTTACTTCCATTGATTTCCCCTATAATTAAAGTGCACTCTTCCTTAAAAGCATGAAGGAAAGTTAGCCATTGGACAATGCGTCTGCCATCCTTACATTGTGGCATGTACTTTTGTAACCAAAACACTAATGTAAGCTGTCCTTCTAAAGCTCTGACTCTCAGGCGAAGTTAATACTAAGGTACTCCCAGGCATTGACTACCTCCTTATCTCCACTTGCTTGTCATTACGGCTAATCTTCGCTATTCCATTACTTATTTACTTAACAGATTCTTTCATTCCAAGTGGCAGTTTACATGTTTTTAAGCACTTAGTGTTGCTGAATGTGTTATTGGCAAGTCAGTTTTACAAGAGGTGGACTGAAAATTGAACCTTGCTGTTCCATGTTTGTCGAGTGAATACCTAAACTTTTTGAAAGGCAGGACTGTTGTTATATTGTTTGTGGTCTTATTACATGTTAGGATTGCATAACATTTGTGGCATCTAATGTCCACTTGGCCTTTATAAAAACTGTGGTCTGGTTCAGTAGGGTGCCCAATTACTTTTTTGTAACTCTGACAATGCAGTCAATTATCATTACAAACACCAAGGTAATTATTGCTTTCTTGGAAACATGCTTTTGTAAAGGTTTCTATTATGTATCCCAAGATGCACTGGGTTTAATTTAGCTATGCTTTTTAGTACTTTAGAGACTGGGATGGAATTTAACTAGAATGCATACTCAGTTATTGTGGCCTATGGGAAAGTTTGAAAATGTAGCCGTTTAGCCCTTCCTCACGTTGAGCTAATCTAATGTTGCCCCATCTTTCCTTAAAGTGACAGGCAGGGTGCAGAGTGGTTCTAAAGAGCCTACTGCCACCGGTTAACTGCTAAGTGCACACACACAAAGCGCCCGGTTTGTGTGTTGCTGGTCCACAGCCAGTGCTGGGCAGATTGTGGCCAGCAGTCCGTCCTTCTCACCTGCGTGTTGATGAAGATCGGTCCAGAGAGAGGCGGTCAGATGGAGAGGTGAGAACTCCTCCTGTCTGCACCGGGTCCTGCTGTCCATCACCCAGAGCCTGTCAGATGCAGTATGATAGCTTACTTTCTGTTACTGATGTATGATACAGTATAACTGCCTATGAGTGGTCTGGCAGTTTAATCAAGGTCTCAACAGATGCTTTTTCATTCTCACTCCAGCAATTTCTGTACGGCTCCATTGCAAGCGACAGCAACATGATTGTCAGCTGGTTTTGACATGAAAACATGGATCCTCACACTCCTTGTCATAAAGTTTTTATTAATAGATCCTTCCACCGAAAATCTAATATGTGATGTGTGTTATATTGTACTTCCTGTGGTGGTTTTATAAACAAAATTGTGATTCTTTAATGTTGATGAATAAGGCAATTATGGACTGTGTACCGATGGAAAGATTAATTAATGAGTTGCATAAAAGTGTTCAAACCCCAGTTGATATCCAGTGCCCACACAGGGTTTAAAAAAGGGTGTCTAGCTACTGTTGATGTAGTGCATTTTAACTTGCGTGCACTTGGTTGAACTTTGCATGTACTTTCCTGTGTTTTCCTGGGCTCCCCAGTAAAGCCACAGGCACACATGTTCTCCTGTAAATTCCTCCTTTTCTAGGAGTGACCTAGACACTGTAGTGTTTAAATTTGCATGCGTCCTCGACAGGCAGTAATAGCACTATGTTCTTATATGTGCTTACTTTTTAAAGGTATGGCCACGCGGTGTATAACACAAATATAAGATATAAGAGTGAGTAGGCAAAACAACTCTCTTAGGCTATAGTCTTTTTTGATAGGAATGCTAAAGGATACTTCCATTCAATAACCACTCATCATGGTCGGTATGAACGAGAACTCTATCTCAGGAAGGACGGCATGAGGCTGGGGTGTGCTCTAGTGGCATCATTAGTACTTATTTGGATTAAATCAAAACAAACTTCATTATTTCAAAATATGCAGCCATAAAATTAAATGTAACAGCATTTGCCCGAGACATTAATAATGACTTTACACGTAAGACAATAATGGCTAAATAAATATACGGTACAAGTAGTGAAACTTAATGTTAGGGCTATGCAGTGCATGTCTGAGGTACAATGTAAGGCAGTTATTTTATTGAAACCTTCAGAATTGTACAACTAGGACATTTGCACTAGGAGAGGGATATTAGCATGTACCCCTGCAGTTGTCCAGCCGAGGAGGACCTGCGCAACATCAGCCATGATAGAAAACAGGGGTGCATGTAGACTTTTGGCCCGGCAGGCTTTGCTTGGTTGAGGTACTCGAGTAAAGGCTGTGCCCTTCCCAAGCTTCCCGGTGGCCCATGGCTCTGAGCGTCTGGAGCCCCGCGCAGCCAGCTCATTGGCACCACCTCACTCTGACATTGTCCTTGGTCACTTTTCTGGTAGCTTCCCCGGCCTGTCGGCCTCCTGAAGTCCAGCATCATAGTGGCTAAGCGGGTTGTGATATTACCAGCAGTCTCTGCGTAGCCCTCTCGGGGCACAGTGCTTCCGGAGGGGGTGATGGGCTGGTCGTCCATAAGGTCACCCCGCCCACCTTGCCACTGGCCCAGCCTGGCTCTCTCCCAGTCATGTCCCTCTCCTCTGTTCCCCTGATGCCCCCCACCCCTGTCCAAATCATTTTCTCTGAGGAAAATTAAATTAGAGAGAACTGTGACTTGGTGAATCCTCTCTCCTCTGCCCCTGCAGCTCGTCATCTCTCATTTTAAGCAAACGCTCTTGGACTATAATTATAAGTGGGCTTGTTTTGCCATGTCGGACCATGGAGGATGGTTTTAATTGCCTTTGTGGAAGCAACACTATCCCCCATCCCTCCCCCCTCTACCCCGCCTCGTCCCTGCATCCACAGTGCTCCCTCGTCTCTTCTCTATCCTGCACACACATGTGGTGGTGTCAGCACCTTTCAAAGACACGCTTTGATTGGCTAATTAGCAGACAAATTAGGAAGTTTTATGGCTTTCTCCAGACCCAAAGACAAAAGTGCTAGTGTGACGGACAGGACAGCTCTGGACCAATCATGGCTTCTGCCTTCGAATCATCATTTTTAAAGCCGTGTGCATCAAGCGGCAGTAGCAAGTTATTAGCAGATATGCCTGTCACTTGCACTGTTTGTCCCATTGGGGTTCCTGTACTCATAATAGTGGGATGCTTCCTTTCTCTGGCAGAGTAGAAGTGCATGATGTATGGGGGGGGGGCAGTATACATAACCCGATAGAATGGTCTCATTCTGTGAAAATCTTGTAATAATATGGACTATAATTTGGAACTCAATGAAGTCTGTAGAAAGACAGCAGACCACTGAAACAGCAGTGGTCCTGTTCAAAAAGTAAAAAAAAAAAAATAAATAAATTATTTAGTTCTGTCTATGTATAAATGTCCTGTATGTTATGTTAAATCAGATTCAGTCTAGGCACAGTCTGCAGGCATGGGGCTTAAAAAGGACAAAAGGAGCAGCTTTTTAGCCTAACCAGTGCTGAAGTTTCCAGGTCTATCTGAGTTGCAGAGAAAGGCAAAGCTGAGGCAGCCTGGATCAGCAGTGTGAACGGCTATTACTAGGGGTCTACCTGGGTCATGTGATCCATGGCTTGGTTGATCACCAAGGAAATATCAACTTTCTGCTTTTTAGATTTTTTTTTTTATTTTGAATAAGAATCATATCAGTAAGTATAGACTTGTCTGATGTTGTAACATTGACATGGTATCCCTTTACCAGTGAGTTTCAACCAATGTTGGGTTACTTCCATCATCTTGCTTGATTAAAAGGTTGATGAGGTTACAGGTGGTGTTTCTTTACATGTCCGTAAGAGCTGCAGACCCCAGATGCTATTCAGTCTGCTCAGAACTGATTGTCTGCAGTTACATTAATGTACAGTATGTGTAGCCTGGCTGCTCATTTCCTATAGGAAGCTGTCATGCGTTTGGGGTTGGGGGTGCCGTATGGCATGTTGCTATGGTAGCTCCTCACTCAACACAAGCATGATTTGCTGTAGGTCGGTGGCTCAGCGTCTCAGTAGAGATGCCAGCCTGAGTCATGTCATCTCAGCATGGGTAACAGAAAAGTTCTGAAGCTGGGAGGGAGTCAGGGGGGAGGTGGGGGTGCATTCCCCTGTCATCTGGCCTGTAAGGGAAATGGAAATCCACGTTTGGTTTCATCCCTGCCGTGACGGACAGATAATTGCATTTGTCTGTGAATAAAATGTTGGTAATGAAAGTGTGCTGGAAGCTGTCATTGTGATAGGGCCTCTGGATGCACACATTGCTGTCTGCAAATGCTGACAGAAAAGGGTTCATCATATGCTGCCACCAGTCTCATACCACCACCTTCAGAGTTTTTCTTAGGCATAGCAAAACTCAGTTGGAACTTGTGAATGAACTGTATGTGGCCATGTGGTGTCACCCTTCTCTGGACATCAATCCCAGTGTACCAGCATCCCTCAGAACTTCAAAGGCCTACCCTACAGTTCAGAGGTGCAGCAAGGAGCCTTACCTTAAAGGAAACACACTGAGAGTTCAGCACTGGGGGATTCCACACTGAGCAAGTAGGAGACTTCCAGGAAACATGAACATACTACAGTAATAGCTGTCCATCTTTCTGAGTCAGTGTTCCATTTAACAAATTTAGAAGCTCTGGAGGAATGCCAGCAATCACCTAGGACAGTTAGATGGATGCTGAGGGGTGAGCAAGGTTGGCCAAGAATAGCCATCTTCAGATATATTGGGAAACAGGTGTTCAAAAAAGCCATCTCACAGGAACTGAAAATCAGTTTAATTAGCCAGAACAATCTGTTTTTATGCCATATCTGTATGTAATGGGAGTCCCTTCAGCTAAAACCTGAAAAAACAGCTTGATTATTGCACCTGTAAAAAGGATTTAAGTAGTTAACTCATGAACACATAATAAACAGTGAGCAATAAAAGCTTCCATATGAAAACTACAAAGAGTCAATCAATCAGGGGTCTTTAGAACAAGTATTTATTTTAGGGGCTTTATGCGTCCCATGGCTAATTAGCTAATGGAGACCTGACTCTCATGGCTGGTAATGAGAACCAAAACAGATTTTTGCAATGGTTCAGGGGTCTTCTCGCACACTTTATGGTTACAGGCCCTGTACAGATCCTCAAATCAGCAATGGTGTGTGAGGAGTAGGGATGGGAATAAGTTAAAACGGCTTTGCACTGGTTACAAACTGCACAATGGTTGTCTTTCCTACTACTGTAAAATGCAACCACACTTTGGACCTTCCTTTCGCTTCTTCCACTCCATGATGTAGAATTCAAGTCGCAGCGTGTGATGTCATCTTGTGCAGCGCGGGAAAGTCCGGAAGAATCATTAGAGGAAAAAATGTTGGAGGTGCACAATTCTGATGCATCGCAACAATTAAAACTGGTTTCAATTCCCACCCCTAGTGAGGAGTTTGCATGTTCTCCCCTTGACTGGACAGTCCGGAAACCTGTAGTTGGATGGATTGGTGACTTTAATTTGTCCTTAATTTGTCATTGTGAGTGTTCATCTGTCCTGTGATGCACTGGCATCCCATTCAGTGTACTCCCCTGCTCTGTTTCCATGCTGCCTGGGATAGCTGCTGTATGGAAAGCGGCATGAAAAATCGATTGAAGGAAGGATATATTAGTGTGCAAATTGCAAGACTGTCACAACGCCAATTGAATGTTCCGCTGATGTTCTCAAGCTTCTAGAGGTTAAAAAACAGTAGTGTCCTGCAAACTCTGTTCAGTCTAGAAAAATGAACAGGGGCTATGAAAGAAAGAACCAGGTGGTGTATACTGTCACACTGTCATCAGACTGAAAGGGAGCCCATGTGATAGGTACCAAAAGTCAACGCCAATGTCTGGAAGCAGTCGAAACTTATAAGTTGTTCTGTGACTACCTTAGTGAAAATTGTGACAAAAGAGAAACACATTAACTGTCTTTGGCTCAGAAAATCACACCAAGTCTTCAGCAGCAACTGCGACATTTAGACTGAGGCGAGGATGCTACTGTAATAGGCAAAAATTTGTACATTTGTATATTTAATGAATGATTTTTTATTAATATTATGTTTTTTTGCAGGGGCAATATAACTGACCGCTGGCTGAAACCAAAGGCTGACTTAAGTGAAGAGGTGAGTTTGAAATGTTTGTATTTGTCTTAAGAAAACTGTAAATTCTGTAAAATACCCTTATTCCACATGCATCATGTGACCAGAAATTTGCCAGCTCTGTTAGTATGTAATATAAAAACATAAGAACAATACAAACGAGAGGAGGCCATTCGGCCCATCAAGCTTGCTTGGGGAGAACTAAACTAATAGCTCAG
>JAODJX010000001.1:12771130-12781890 GCA_026776945.1 Isichthys henryi | reverse complement strand
ACCTTGGTGTCATCTGCAAATTTCACCAGTTTACTGTATATATTTGTATCTACATCATTTATATAAATTAGAAACAAAAATATTGTCGTATCCTGGGTGCTTGGCAGCTCAGTACTGTGTTTTATGACAATATAATGAACTCACAATAAAAGACATCAGTGTTATTTCTGGAGGTCCAGAGCATCACAGCTCAGCCAGTACCCAGTCTGTTTGAGTCAGTCTCCTCTGTGAGCTGCATCACCCTACTTTGACCTTGAGAAGTATTGGAAAAGCAGTGTTGCCAGAATGTATCGGCTGAGCATTGGTGCCATCAATCTGTTTTAGCTGTCCCGCCCCAACAATGCTGAGCCGTCAGATACAAAATCTCTGCCCTGCACTCCATTATCCTTCACGGCTAACATTCACAGGCTTGTCCTCCAGCAGAAGTTTGTGTATTAAACATATCGATTATTTATTTTAATCTGTCTGGGAAAACTTGGAAGCAGGCTCCTGTCGGTTATGGTAAATGCAATGGCGAAGGATTTTCCTGGTCCTTCATGGAGAGGGTTCGCTTCACTCCTTCCCAGTTGCCCTTCTCTGGAACACTGATACCCCGGGGGAGAAGATAGATGAAACACAAAGTGTGGCCTGTCATGTTCTGTATTCAGTCCCCCATTTTTTTCCTCCTTGGCTGAGATGAAGCCGCAGACCTTTTCAGATGAGGGGGAGGAGGCCTCGAGCAGTTCTCTTCAATTTGTTCCTGCGTTTAGGTCTCACTGAAAGGAAATGTGAGTTATCCTGTGCCTTCAGCAATAAGGGGAAAGATTTGACTATAGAGGCAATGAGCCTTGCCTCCCCACATCCTGTGAAGATCGACCTGATGAAGGCTATGGAATTTCAATGCAGCTTCTGGTCCCCCAGCTTGTATTGTCGAATCTGTCTGTTAGGATATGACAGCCTGCTTCCCTGGAGCAATTGCCTTATCTTTATTGTCTTTACACTCTGTCTTCTCCTCGATATATAGGATGTTGTTCATCGGAAGAATTTTCCCTATCAGTTATGAAGGAAAGGTTGTTGGGACCTTGGTATATGGTACCTGAACTGATAACATATGCATTAAGGAAGGATGATGCCAGTCATATGTATGCTCTCACAGGAGGAACAAAACCAGGAACCTAGCATCACCCTACCGAACTGTCAAAATACAAACATTGAATACAAAATTTCATATCTAAACTATGAATTGGTATTGTGTCCAGTGTATGGCCCCAGCCTTGTTTCCTGTTCCCTTCTGTGACCCTGACCAAAATAAATGATAAGATGGATGATATCTACACTATATAAGTCAAATTCTTAACTTCTTGTATCAACTCCAAGAACAGCATTACAGGGAGATATGTTTTTGGATTAGAAACATGCGGCCTGTGTATACATGTCAAGGGCTGATGAACAAGAAACAGGCAGACCAATGAATATTAGGGGTGGCCTACTCTGTGTGAGCACAACCTAGCGCTCCAATACAGCTAACCTAAGTTATGGACGGGCAGGCCCCTTACCGGCAGATTGTTAAACACATTAACAACACCTCATTCTCCCTCTCTGGGGGTGCGTGGGTGGCATGCGGGGATTGGCAGAGCCCTGCTGAACCCTCCAAAACATCCCATGCTTTTAGTGGGAGGGCGGTGCATTCCCAACATTGTTAAAAACTAGATTGAACTGGTTGGGGTCTCAAACTGTCATGTGCCGGTGACATCCCCGTCATCGCTAACACTCAGTGACACGTAATTTGTTTCGGGATTCCCGCGGCCAACGGGAAAATTCCGCCACTTAATTCATCATTTGCTGAAGTCAATTTTCTTAATACGAGCGGCTCATGTTATTAATACTGCCTCTTGAGGGATTCTCACTGTGTGGGAAAACAAGGCAGGAGAACAGCAGCTGCAACGATTTATTTATTTAATTGAAGTGCCATTTAGAAGGAGACCTTGTTTATCGCACACTGAAGGGACTTTCGGTTGCTAGACGGCAGAACTGTTTGGTTAGCGCCTGCATATGTCCCTTCACAGGCCCGTGGGGCAGCCAACCGGAGCGGCATTTTAGCTAGAGCAGACCAGTCACCATGACGCATCTGCCAGATTATATAATAAACATCCCAGTTCGCTGTGGATCACATGACCTTTTCTGGCATACATAGGGTGCTCATTAAGACCTGTTTCGACTTCCAGTTGCACTGTCCCTATGCCCCTGAAAGCCGCCTCCTTTTGATCTGGATAGAAACCGGCGGCCGTGAATCAGCTGCGATGAAAATATCCAGCGACATCGTGAATAATTATGTGTTCATCACGCGCTTAATGAGCAATCACCATGTGATCTTTTTTCAGGTGGTGGTGACAGCACTGCAGATTAAATTTCTGGACTAGGGAAATGCTAATGACGCTATCAGTGAAGGCCTTGGCGGCCATGGCACTGGCACGATGTGGGTGCAAGGGCTTTGTTTATCAAACATTGATAATAAGTGTAACATGGAATCAGCAAATTATACTTTTCATTTCAGGAATTTAGTCCTACCATTATGTCACAATTAAAGGAGGAAATTGTCCGATGAAAAGATTCCTCTAACATTGATTCATTCCCCTACATAATCATACTGGAGAAAAGAAGCACCCAAGAGTAGGCCAGATGTAAATCCCCTCGCCCAAGGCAAACAGCAGAGAGCTGTCAGTGGAAATGCAAAAGATTTTAATGTAATTGCATGTTTGTTGCCCATGCATTTCTGATGCGTGCAGGTTTGCACATATTCATGGAAGGCTGTGATGTTACGTGGAATATGGTCACTTGTAAGGTTATTTCATTGACCGAATGTTTAGTATAATCCTGCTCCATAGGATTAGAGTCATTTGATCGGTTGACTTTCTTGTTCATATTAAACAGGAGTACTGAACACTTGCAGCATGACGTTGACTTAGTTCAGACCCCAGGCTGGGCAGGGAGCCATTCCACACACCACAGAATGGCCTTCTGGGACCTCAGCCATCATTCTTGCATCTCAGTGGAAAAATAAGAACATCACATTTTTTTTAATTAGTGCTTCAACAGCAGTTACTCCAGGTGTCTGGGTCTGATGGATCTCAGAGTTTCAGGATACCCATAAAACTTTTATACGTACAGTCCCACATATCTCATGAACAGTCATAAATCCATGAGGGGCTTTGAGGCCCCCTCATAACAGCAGTGTTCAATGCGGACAATCTCCATATCCACCAAGTCTACAACGAGGCCATGTTTACATAACCTACAATTAACAAATGCCAACACTCAGCTGCTGAGTCACAGTTTACAGAGCTCAATAGATATCTTTCACCCATACCTATTGCACCCAGGGTTGTAATTATCAGTCTTTGGGGATATGCTTGTGTCCCTTTTGTCCTGGTTGAGCACTCTTTTTATGGGGTTGGTGAACTATTTAATGTTTTTAAAACATCCCACCTGGTACCTTAAGGGCTGAAGGAAGCTCTAACCTCTAAAGGTAATTAGAATTTGTTGGCGCTTGCTGGTGTTCTGTACCCTTTACCTCAGCGTGCTACAGTAGCTGCTCAACAGTGCATCAACAGTAGCATAGTGCTCATATACCGAGAGCTGGTGGCAAGGTGTGAACACCATGATTTCTCATCAGGTAGCGTAATTCTCCCTAACCTCATTAAAGAATCATTTGAAGTCCTCCTCAACAATGCCAAACTCTATTTTGCTTTTGAAAAGCCCATTGATTAAAATGTCAAAAATAATAAGTTCAAGATAAGACTCATCGGCTCCCAGATCAGATGCTCATTTCATCACCTTAACAGGTCTGATTGGCTTTCGTGCGCCGATGTAATGAAGTGGCAAGAGGCTGATTAATATCAGGGGTCTGTTGGAGTGTATCAGTAAGATGATAGCACGCATACATTCTGCATCTGCGACGCTTTGGGTGTCACGGGCGTGTGTTTCCATCGCTGTGGAAAGTACAACAGAAACATGCGAGAGAAGTAATAGGGACATTGGGTCATGGTAGGAATACAGCAGTGGGCTGGCTATGGGTCAAGTCTGAGTATGGGTACAGCTGAGGGCAGGGGTGCTGGATGCGTATGGAAGTGTAGGGGCAGAATCTACTGAGAGGGTCCAGGATTTATCTGTGATATGGGCTGTTGGATAAAAAGGATCAGGAAAGGAAAAAAGCATGTCCTTCTGAACCCATATGGTCACATGATTCACCCTCCCGAAACAAACAGATAATTCCCCTCTCGTCCTCACACAGGTGTATATTATAACATCATATTGAGCTGTGTGTAAATGCACATGCTTACTACTTAACCTGCTTAAACATCTGTAACTAAGGCTAAACTGTGTATTTGGAAAATGAGGTTTAGTTTTGCCAACTGTGTATTTGGTCGCTGTTGGGGGCATTGCCTGACGGGTAAAATGCTCAAAGCTTCCTGAAGAATGATCTAAGTAGTGTGAAAGGGCAACATCAAATTTAGCACATGATGTGTTAATTGTGATCATATTCATTAACCATTATTAATGGTTTTGGGGGTTACATGGAAATCAAAGACAATTTCTGTACATTTTGATACTCAATATATCTATGAATTGTTCTACGAGAGGGTGACAGGGCGTCTCAGAAGAAGCACTTTAGTCTTACATCACCAGGGTTGTGGGTTTACTTCCCTCTGCTGTTTCTGTTTGCCTGCTCTCCCTATATGTGTATTTCCTCCTGCAGTCTGCAAATTTGTCATAAGGTAAACTGGTGCCACTAAAAAGCCCGTAGTGTGTGAGTGTACCCCATGATGGACTGGCCTTCAGGTATTCAGGGTGGTCCCACACCTTGTGCCCTGTGCTTCCTTGCATAGGCTCCAAGCACACGTTGATTACAGGAGATGGATGGTTGTAAGATATGAAGACTGATATTGCTTGTAGTCATATCTTGCTATTTCCAGACCCACCGTTCCATTTGGCACATTAATAACTTCTGGATCATCTGTGGGGGCCTTATCTACTTCCTAGTCCTGGACTCACCAGATGGCCCAAAAAATGCTATAGTGTTAGTGTGGGTGGCAGCATCTAATTCCCACTAAAATCCAGGTGAGCACTGCAAAGCATGTGGATAAGTACATTTGGAGATTAAATAATACCCTGGTTAACCACCCCTTTGTTGTCTGGACTGAATGAAATACACAGAAAAATCTCCATGGATAATAATACAAAGGGCATGTACTACTAGCAGAAGGGTGAGGAATAGTCTTGATTGTTTTTCCAATTATTAACTTAATCACACAGTGATTGGCTTTCTAGGATTTCTGGTTTGTCTGAAAAGCAAATAGTTTATATATGCAATTCAATCAATCAGTTTATTTTTATGTTACACTCATCCCAATCTGTTCACCTTAAAACTTAAACTTGGTCCACTATGCAAGTTTAAGAAAACCCCACCTATTTTGGCTCACTGTTTTCACCAAATTGAACTTTAGTACCCATCTCTTGGTTGACATGTATGCTAGTTTCAAGTACAGTACTAGTAACAAGTAGTTTATAGGTACTGTCATTAGGATTATTATTCAAATTAGTAAATTCACCAAACCTGTCAAAAGTCACTGAAACCCGGCAGAAACCCTTCAAGAACTTCCCTCTGGGATCAATAAAGTTAATCTAATTTAAGAACTGAAGAGGGGCAGAATATCCATGAATGTCTGTCCTGTCATTGTCCTTATCAAAGACTTCATATCTAGGTCTCAGTCTACGTGCATGTGACTGTGCACATGTGATTTAATTTACTGGGAAATTTGTCATAACTGTTCTTGTCTCCAGACATTGAGGCACCTTGACTATCAAACAGTGAGGTCAGCAGTGCTGGATGAATCATCAGCGATGGCTGTGCAGCCCACGACCCGCTGGTACCTACAGGGTTTTATTTATAGATTTGCTGCTCTGCATCTTCCCCATTGTTCTTCATAATTAGCCATCCCATGGGATCATTTCTGCACATTTTCCTCCCGACCCCTTGGAGACTGAGGTGAGGGTTCATCATTATCTTTTCCTCATTATTCTCTTGCTCTGACTTGCCCCATCATCACTGCTCTAGTTTGAGCTGGACTGAGGTACATTTCCAATGTTGACAGGATCCTTTAGATCTGTGTATGTGGGGGAAACAACACCCAAACTGATTAACAGTGCAATACTGTTTCTGAACTATTACTGTGGAATTCTGTACAAAACTGTCTCTGACATTCTTGTTGTCTGTTATTTATTGTAACTCTATTGATGTCTAAATGTCTTTGTATTGTCTTAATGTGTGTATGATGCTACTGTAAACCTGCAATCAATCTAACATTAGAACTGGCACAGCATGTTGTCACATCTGAAGTGCTTTCTAAAAATGACAGCAAGACAGTAGGGTGGGGGTTTCAAATGTCACCAGGGATAGACACGAAACCAAACTGATCTTGGGCAAAGAGAAGGTTTACCTCACCACCGTTCATTTTGGCGAAAACCAGATGCTTACTGCTCTGGGAACAGTATGCTTCAGAGTCACCAAAAATAGTCCTCAAAATGTCAGCCCCCCCACCCCATGCAGCCTGGTGTCATGGCTCGATCACTTAAATTCAGCGTGACACCCACCCACCGTTGGAAAACGTTCGCTCCACGCTAGCTTTCCAGACAGGAATCAGCTCGACAGAGACAGGATTGATACAGTGGCGTGGGCTGGAACGAATGACGGGAATCGCTACTGTGAAATGTCGAAGTGAGGAGGTGTGGGGGCGGCCTGTGCCTTGTCACCTCCTGGGGTTCACCTGCTGGGGAAATGATGCAATTTGTAGGAGTCTAATGTGCAATAAATGATTCCTGTTACTGGGGTCTGAACATGACAACAACAGAGAGCACTGGCCATATGCAGTAGTATCAGGCAGACCTATATATATATATATATATATCCCATATATATTCCATATATATCACCTTCATGTCTTATGAAGTACACTATAGTCTCACTTAAATGTACAGTTCAGTTATACTGTAGGTGCTTGCAAGTAGTTTATCCGAATCAGTTGGAGAGGCTTATTGTCTGCAAGTTCTTGGAGTGAAACATTAAACAAGAAAGTGGAGGTATTTTCTGCACAATGCATTAAATTAATTTGCCTTGTTTGCAGTGTAGATGGCAATTAAATGCTCATATACTAAAAACACTTTAGACATTTAAGAGCAACACAATTGAGCGTATTTATAGTTGCATCCAGACTCAAGTTTTGCTTATGGCAATGCAAGATTATAAAGCCAATCTGAAGTCTATGCAAGGCTCTCTTAATTAAAAAAAAACCAATGTGTTACTTATCTACAGCTGGGACAATTCTATTATTTCCATTTAATTTTGCTATCACCAGGCTGTTTAATGTTTCCTGCTTAGTTACTTTTTCAGAATCCACCGGGTTAACCCAAGCAGGAACCCACCCACGTTGGGATTTAAATCCTCATTTCTCTCATTACTAATTTGCAAGAGTGAAAATCAGGTTCTTTGTTAATAAATGCAAGCAGTGAGTCATTCTATCCCTGCCTAAAAGATGTTTTTTGTGTTTTCAAATGCAGAGAGAAAAGATTGTCGACATTGATGACTGATGAAACGGGTGAAAAAAAAAAACCTTGATATATCCCTAAGGATGTCAGCAGAGTGGCAACTCAAATGCTTTTTCATTGCTGACACCATATTTTATGGGAAACTTTATCCAGATTCATTTTCAAAGGCAGCCTACCACCATATCAGAGATGGCCTACTTAAATCTCTTCTAGGGTAAGACCACACACACATTACAAATGGGTAATTCATAGTGCTGCTTGGTATCTGCCATAAGGAGCCAAAAAAAAACAAAAACACATGTGAACAATATATAAGAGCTGCCTTAGATAATGAAGACACAAAATATCTAATAGATAAATTCGCATAGCATTCTGGGAATTCATTTCCCACTCTCTGCGATGAGCAGGCGGTACAGAGTCTGCAAATGTACTTCTGGAGATGCTCCTCTCATCTCTAGCCATTGGGCTAATTTAATCCCAGGTTCTCTGGTACCAGACCATGGTCTGATTCCAGCTGTAATTGCGTCAAATAAGCCAAATTGAGGACTCTAATTTAATATGCTTTGGTGTGATGCTGGTTTATGTATTCCAACATTGAGAGGAACTGTTTACCTCCTTTAATCCTATCCCTCCCAAAAAAGCAATTTAATATATATAACAATCACATAACAGTCCAGACACAATGTTTCCATGCGTGATTGCATTCAGGCATTGAATGAATAACGACGGTGGAAAAATATGGTTTCAAATCCCTGCTGAAAAAAACAGCATACAGCATTATGACTTCGATACTGGTTCATGCTGGTTACTGCTGGGTTGGTGTAGGTGTAGCTGGTGAACCAGCAGTGCTGTGTTGGTCTACATCAGGGGTGCCCAACACCAGTCCTGGAGGGCCGGAGTCTTGTGTAGCTTAGTTCTTTCCCTGTTCCACCATAAATGATTCAGCTCACGAGCTGTGTGATAATTAGCACAAGGAGTTGAATCAGGTGTGTTAAATGAGGGGAAACCCAAAACTGTGCAGGGCTCTGGGCCTCCAGGACTGGAGTTGGGCACCCCTGGTCAACATGAAGCTGGTCCACCAGCGATATTCTGTTAAACATGATGGTCCACCAGCACGAAAACACAACGCCCTCACAGAATGCCTGCTTCCTAGCGTGAGGATCAAAGTCTTGTTTTGTCCACGCTTTCCTGCGGCACTAGGGTGCGAGAGCGAGAGCCGGAGAAGGGGAGCGAGCAGGCCGGACTGCGAATTTGCATACGGCGTGAAAATCAAATTCCAGGGGAGCTCATTAAAACACCGTTTGACTGATCCAATATAAGAAACCCTTGAGTGTATTCACCGTAAGAGTGCCTCTTGCGCTGTTTCGTTATTGCGAACGCAAAAAATCTGCCAAAATATTTGCCAGTCAGCATTTGTATTAAAATGCCCTGTAAACTGAGTCTTATTGTTTCGCTTTTAATTTGTAATTTAAAAAATGCTGTAATGGCGAGTGTAAGTTCAAGCAAAGCCGCTTTCAGTTTTAGGAAAACTCGTATTTTCTTATTTGTCTTTATGCTGAAGTCAAACTAATAGGCTTCGCGTGAGTGGAAGCGGACGGTGGGTGGCAATGTTCAGCTTACTACAGGAGATCCTGTCTCTCCGACAGTCTATGCAATGGACGCAGCTTTCAATCGGTAATATATGCGTTTTTCTCACATCGCTCAGTCTCATAGTTCCTTGTCAGATCAAAGGGATCGCTTATAGAAAGTAGTATAAGTTTGCTGCAGTACTGGTCCAACGACAAAAAACGATTAAAAAATAAAAACGTTTTTTTTTATTTTCACATAAAACTAAAAAAGGTAATGATATTTTTTTTCGAATATATAATACCGATTTCTGTAGAAATTGACAATTTTTCATCCTTTATTAAATGATTTCTGTTCCCCGCATCTCTGCTTGTTTGTGTATCATTTATGTGTTTAATGGCTAATTTATCTGTTCACGATCTTCTTTGCCAGGTAACTTGTGTTTACCTTTTTCTCTGCTTAGCCATTAACTTCACTGTTTACTACTTCTCTGTTTGACGGTTTGCTTTTCTTTGAGCTAGTTACATCTTTTTACCACATCTTAGCTCTCAGCTTCAGTTAACTCTTTAGTTTAGCTAATTATTTTTCTACAGTATTTACCCGTTTAAATACTTCAAATTGAGTTGAAATAATGAATATTAGCTGCAATGTTTGAACATGAAATTTAAGTGCCTCCTCCGTATAAATCCGTTTCCCGTTGTAATTACAACTAGAAGTATCTTTCCAATGTTACAATATAGAGGAAAAAATGGATCGCGCCAAATCAAGCCGGTTCTTTTTTTTCGTATTTTGCCTAGCTGAATGCACGTTTTATATTTTTCGATTTTAAATTATGTTGCTTAGTGAATAGAGTGAATTTAAGAGTTGTTCAGAAAGAAATCAACGCTTTGTGTTTTGTGACTTTATTTTGGCGGTGCTTTTCTTCAGAGCGACTTCAAAGCATGAAAAACATAAAACGTTGATGGTTTATTTGCTATAACTAAACAGTGGAGCAAAAATGGCTTTGTGACTATTCATACTGTCGGCAACGTGCTTTGAGATTTTCAGCCAGCAGAGAGATGCGCTGCCTTAACTCAAAACCATTTAAATGTCATTATTTAAATTTTTGTCTGCTACCCAAGCTGAGCATCACCATCATAAATAGCATGTGCAGCTGTCCTTTATATTCTGCGGATTTTTAGGTAAATGTGTTATCATTCAACTGGCGCACAGTGCGCATTTAATCTTAAAGGTGCTTTTGGCTGTTTTTCCTGTGCAATTAATTTTCACACGTCTTTTGTAGCATTTATCGAATGAACTAACGGATGTTGCTAAGTAACGGCCAAAACATCCATTTCACCTTAAATCGACTTTTTTTAAACACTGGAAAAGTACACCGTTTTTATTTCATAATTATTTTTTTTGGGGGGGGGGCTTTTACCTTTTGCTCTTCATGTGCCATCTGTCATTATCCTTCAAAAGAAGCACGGCACCATAATTAAACACGCCAACAAACACATATGAGGTAACCACCTATACTACTTCATACCATTCTTGTGGGAAGAGTTCTATGTTAACAGTATAGCATAGGCCTAGTTGTAGCAGACATCCCACCATAGGCATATTGAATGCAG
>JAODJX010000001.1:12736048-12760908 GCA_026776945.1 Isichthys henryi | reverse complement strand
GCAATTTAGCAAGTCCAATTAGCCTCAGCATGTTTTTGGACTGTGGGGGGAAACTGGAGTACCCGGAGGAAACCCCAAGAAGACATGGGGAGAACATGCAAACTCAATACACATGTCACTGCATTCTTTGTCTCAGTAAGCCTCATCATTTCACCATATTCTTCCTTATGATGTTTCTGCAAGGGCCTAATCAGATTCGTTGTAGTTCACGGCGCTCTGTTGCTACCTCATCTGAAAAGGATGGCGTTGCGAACATTGCAGGTAGCTGCTGGACTACTTTTAGTTAGCAATTTATAGAGTTTCCACATGGCTGACATCTCAATATTTTGTAGTTTTGGGCATTGGAATGTAAATAGATCAGGCTTTGGATTGGGCTGTTGCAGCCAATACTGATTCATTATATAATGCCTGGATCTGCTCCGATTCTGATCTTTGATATCGGGTCGTAACGTTGTTTATTACAATAATTCTTTGGTAATGTTCTAAAGAAATGTCCACCCAGTAATAAGAAGCTCACCTTTAGGGAAGCCTTTGATGGAACCGAGATCTTGAAACAACAACCTAGAACTTAAAGTTACGTTTAGAGAGGGATCTTTTTGACAGTTAAATGCTAATAACCTCGTATCCTTTCACATCAAGTCTGCAGTCTGTCACTGGGGCCTTAATGCATACCGGCACTCTCGGGTGTCACCGTGATACATGTAGCTCTTTCCTATTTCCACCAAGAGCCAGCTATAAGGGTCATTATTTAAGGACCCCGAATAGGACAGTTACAAGGTGTAATTTGACATCTGCCCTTTTTGATGCTGACGCTCCTAACCGTTCAGTAGATTTTGGGCACCATCTCGACTCCACATGTCGGCCATGAATCCACAGGACGGTGCTGGACAATCCTTAATTGTTGTATCTATGGGAATTGGTGGGAACACTTTTTAATAGTTTGTTGTTGTTAGTCATCTTTATTCTGCGAGCTGATGGATTAGAGCTTGGTTATCATGCCGGCACCACTGCGGAGATGAAGTTACGGCTTGCAGCAGGAGTCTGGCGAGTTGGCTGAAAGAAACCCAGGAAGTGGAGGTGGATCTGAGAAGCGTCTCGCGGGAAGTTCATTCGTTTTGGAGAGGGGCTCGGTTTGGCAGTGGGTGTCTTTCCCACCCCTCTTCCGCCAAATGAACCCACTGCACTTATTGTGTCCCCCCACTATTAATTTTCCAGCTTGTGATTCAAATCTGTTTCATTATGGTATGACTCACAGTGCAAATTCTCCTCACGCAAGTTGCCTGTCTATTTTCATTTCCAGTTTTTAGCTATTTATTTTGGTCGAGGACCCTGCGGCACACTGTATCCAGACATGTTACTGCTTACGCCATCTGATCTTTGGCAGCAGGAGTTAATAGCATGTCTGGGTGTATGAAAACCGCCGGGATAATGAGTATTTGAACCTTTTATTGACTCTGGTGCAGTAAGGGTGAAAATTTTCTGAAATTAGAAGCTTACCTCAGAGACCTAAACTGTCTGATGGTCCACCTCATTCCACCCTGACCCCCAGAAGGTCACAGTACTAGGGTTTTGCGAAACGCTGCCTTGGACTGGCACTGTTGTGATGTATGGAATTCCCAAACTGAATGTTAAAACATCTGGGCCAAGCATTATTGGGGCTCATTTTGATCCATTTAGGGCTTCTGCTCCCAGTGCCCCAGGTTCGTGACGTGTCTGCACTACCCCCTCCGATCGATACGCTGCTGTTTGGCTGCTGTTTTGCTACTGGCACTCGAGAGATTCATTTCTCAAGATCCTTAATAAACCTCCGATATAGCGAAGGTGGGGGGCGGTAATGACACAAGCGGGGAGCATCCTGCTGCAATCGTGACACGACACGGATGGCGACCAGCTCTGAAGTGGACCCAAATGGGCCTCACTCAGCAGAGGAAATTGGGGCTGACAGGGAGATGGAATGGTGCAGGGTGAGCGATGTGCCCTTCAAGGGGCCCATGAGCAGGAAGCATCCCATCTGCCCACTCCACTGGCCACTCACACTCCGGTAGCGGCTTCCCAAATGGCCACTACTGATGAACTGCAAATTAAGGAGGACAAAAATGGAAAGGTATTGGACGAAGGAAGGGAGGTGGGCTACCTCGCAGAGGTGAGGTTATCTGTGCCACTACAAGTAAGCCTGTTTTAGCTTAGACTTTTCACGTTTTATTCTTAATTAGTGACTATACAAAAACTGCCAGGAAGTGTAACATGACATACAAAAATGTGAAATGTCGTGTTACATCTTGTTTTTGATATTATTTCATTATAATTTCCTTATTTTGATAACTTCTCTGTCACATTAGAGAAGCCTGCTATCCTTAGTACTGGGCGATGTTAAGCCAGTGTTTACAAACAAAAACACTTTAATTTGACATGATCAGTACATCACGAAACCATAGCTATACTGAGATAACTGAACATTGTTTAATATTGGATGGATGTATATACAAGATAACATGACTATCCTTGCATGCATCCATCTCCAAACCTCTTAACCTGGTCAGGGTGATGGAGGGCCTAAGGTCTATCCCAAACAGCACTCGGCACAAAGCTTTATTACACATCACATCTATTATATAAACATATATTAATTTCATATATAAGGTCACATAACTAACCATTAACAAACATCTGTTATATAAACATATGTTAATGTCATATATATAAGGTAACATGACTAAGCGATAACAAACAAGCTATTGTATTTGGTAATACTGTACAGCGGGATGCTGCAGTGTAACCGATGGGAGCTGCGTCTCACTCTGAATTGCACCTTATTATGAGTAGCTGGATGTGTAATCTTTAATGCCCTTCATTACTTGTCCTTGTCCCTCCCAGTGCACTCCTGTGCAGTGATCTTATCTAAAAATACAAGGCATCAGGCCTCACGATATCCCCCAGAACCCGCCGGTGCCATTAGACAGGGCCGCGGGACGGTTGGCGAGGCTGCGTCTTAAAGTGCCAGTACGCTCGCCACTGTCATTAGACCGAGTTCAGTTTAGCGTGCTGACGAATCAGTAACATTTCAAAAGCGTTCGGCACTTAGTCATAGTTTGACTCATTTGTGTCCCGGCGAAGTGTTTCTGCGCCACAGAAGGCTGTGAGTTGAGAATGTCAGGGCTCTGCAGGGCAGTATAGCCAGGGCCTTCTTGCACTTGGCTGCTGTGTAATGGCAACTTTATGCAATTTTCTGATCTATAATGCAGCCCAACAGAACTCGAATGGAATGGAAATGATAAATAATGATACAGATGTGAATTATGTGGTGTGATGCAGCCCATCCATCCATCCATTCATCTTCGAACCTCTTATCCAGCACCAGGTCCTGGTGAGCTTGGAGCCTGCCCCAGGAAGTACAGGGCACAAGGCAGGAGACAGAATGCCAGCCCATGGTGGGGCACACACTCCCACATACCATGGGCATGACACAGAGGCATGATGCAGAAAATATCAGTGAAAAACGATGGCATTGTGTGCTGCAGGAAACCAAAGCACGTTACTGCAGGAAACTATAAAAAGCTTTGGAACGGTGGTTTTTCAGCTCAGGTAACATAATTTAAAACCAGAGAATAACACTCCGAAATAAATATGACACTTTTGTTGGTAGCTAGAGCTAGACAACTTTCAGAAGCTTTAATTAAAGATAGACATCTTTTAGCAATGCTTGTGTAACGGTAATAATACAGAAAATATGATTTTAAAATGCATTTATGAGTTGCTGAAAAGCCAGTGTTATTGCTACCACAGGGATGAAAGAAGTCTATCATGCACTTAAGTCACCTATGTTACAAAGTCATTTTTTACTTTTTTTGGGCAATGCTACTTTTTTCACAACTCAAAGGATTGAATATAAGAAAAAGTAACCGTTGTACGGGGATTATATATCCATCTAACAAATGCCTATCCAGCAGGGGTCGTGATGAAATTGGACCGTATCCCAGGCAGCACTGAGCACACGGCAGCAGGCCACGGCATCGCCAAGAGAATAAGCAGTTATTGTCAGTATTTGCACAATAGAAACAATGAGTAAGATGAATAAGCAGAACAGAAAAGGCGAGAATGTAACTTGCACCGGTGCATAATTCGCTATGAAGAGCCGGAGAGAAACGGAGGCTGCAGCATAGGATTGACAGGCTTCGGCGCCGTTTGAACTTCGCCTTTGCTTGTTGGTTGCATTTTAAGCCCTCCCGCCTGACAGCTTGACAGAGGGGAGAAACAAAAAGACCATACGAAAAACATTAAATATTTATGACTCGATGCGCGACAGCAATAATCCCATGCGTAACAAATACTGCTATACAACAGATCCGCCAATATCATGTTCGGGAAATTCGTTCTTTCAAAAATAAAAACAAAATATAGGCATATACATTTCGCTGACTACATAATGTTATGCAGCTAAAATAATGCTGATTGTCCCACATTTATCTACTTCGTTATTGCATATACGACAGACATTATACATTTTATTTATTTGTTTGACTATTTGATATGTTTTATCCTTCAAACGTCTAGAGCCATTGCTACACGCAGGTAACACAGATGCTCGTATTAAGCAAATCGATGAGAGGCATAAAGCGGCCGCACAAGCCGCAAAACCGGAGCCGCTTCTCTCTGAGCACAAAAGATGCGCAGGATTTAGGGGCTGAATCGTATAAGCAGAGCTTATTCTTTTCGGTAAGTCAATTACACATTTATTCTTCCTTAAAAGCAAATTAATCTTTAAAACGTAGGAGGAGCTGAATACGTTTTACGCCCATTTTTACTAGCTATAATTTTTACTTTCGTTGCTTTGTTGGCAGCAGCTTTCCATTGCTTTACGTAGTTTTCTCATTTGATGCGTGGTAAGAACACATCAAGGTGCACTTCCTACATTTCAATACCGCATGGTGATTCTTTTCTTGCGGTATGGTTTAATTCGCTTAAACAGATTTCACGTGGGCTGCATTGAATCACGACGTGAAGCTGGCATTTGTTTTGAAATTGAAAAGTAACTTATGCATTGAAATTACAAAGTTGTCTCATTAGGGAAAGAAATACAAATAACAACAACAAAAAAAAAAACAAATAGCTTTTTATATTGTGGTTTTACATGTCGGGTGATTAATGAAGAATCTCCTTTTTAATCATCGTGTTAATTAATGAAAATCGTAGTGGTGCACTTTTATACCATGCCTGTGGGCCATGTTGTAGCTGTAATTCCAAACATCCTTAATTGAATGTTAAGATTAAACTAACTTTCTTACCGCACTGGGGAGTCTTTGGCATTAACAATACAGGATATATGGGAAAACTTCTGGTGCTAATATGTTTCTTTCCTTTGACATAGACGTACATAGGACCACCATCCTGTTCGAAGAGCTTTTGTGGTGTGTGTGGATTATATTTATATTACATTGATGGGGCAAAATGTTCCCCTCGTAAAGTAATAAAAAATTTTGACATTATGAGGACCATTTTTCAGGTCCCCACAAAGATCTGTGAATTCAATTAAAAAAGTAAAAATGGCGAAAGTCTTGTACTTTGTTTGGTTAATTATGGTTCAGGTTAGGGCTGGATAGGGGTTAAAGTTGTCATGCTGGGATTAGAGTTTTTCCCATAGACATGAATGGAGAGTCCCCACAAAGAGATACAGTAATTACAAGCCTGTGTGTGTGCATGTGTGTGTTTTGGATCTATTTACGCTCATATGTTCAAATTCATCTTCCTTTCCATGCATTTACTCAGCCATCCACTTTCCGTGTTTCTCTGTTAATGGATGGTCTCTAGAGATATATATATCCTAGTTGGGGAAAAGGGGGATGCCTTTTAAAGGCTGACCAGGCTGCTCTAATGAATTCCAGTGTAATTAACCTCACAGACTTGATCTATCCGTGTTGCTTAAGCGTACACCCTGTCTACGATGATGCAAACACTGCTCTGTTTTTATTTCCAGTGATCGGGCTCTCAAGGGGGACGGGAAGGAGAAAGTGAGTCATTAGGAAACTCTGTAAGTATTTCTTTGGCAAAATACTTACTATTTTTTTAAATTGCATCACCAGCAGGTAGTGGGGTCCTCTGATATTCATAGATAGGCTGCAAATGTGTGATGCATATAAATGGCTGATATTCACACATGTGCCTGGGGAATTCTGGATTTCAATGACTGTGGAGTAGTGGGGTGGTGGGGGGGGCAGGCTCCCGGGGGACATCACATGGTATTCTTAGCCGTACAATTACAGCATCTCCAGATCCACCCATTCATCACGCTGGAGCTCTTCAAATGGACTTCCAAAATTAGCCCGACACCTGCCAGCCCATGGCCAAAGAGCAGCCCCCCCCTCCTCCCCATTAATGAGAACAGGAAGCTTAAAAGCAGCTGTGCTGATGATGGCTGTCCATTTTCTGTGCTAATCTCGTGGAATCCATGGTAATCCCAAAAAGGAGGCGTCTGTTTGGAGAGTGTTGGAGATCTGGGAGTTGGTGTATATATACACATTTATAGTTGTACGCACACACGTGTATAGGTATGGCCGTATGTTCACTAGCACAGAAGATGGACGGTTCTCTTAAACCATAACTAATAATTCTGAGATGGATGCACACTTTTGCCAAGAACCATCATATGAGTGATTCAGGTGGAGAGTCTTTTCATATGTGCTTCCATGATGGTTCTTGAGATGAAAAATGAGAGAATTCAAGCCTTTTTAACTAGACTGTCTCCTTGCCCCCTGTGTTTCTGGAAACGAGTTTGTGTCAAGTGTGTGTCTGTGTTTTTGTGTGTGTGTGTGCGCGCGCGCATGTGACTTACGTAATCAGTGCCAACGCTGGCAGCTTGATGAAAGGTACCTGCTTGCGCCCAAGGTGCCATCCGTGATTAATGCCCTTTCACTTTTCCCTCCCCCGGTGGCTCAGGATCTTTTCTGATTCCTGCCCCGTGTCTCAGCCCGAGTGTCTAATCTTATCTTGAGCGGTAGCACATTCTTCATGGCCTGCAATTTGATGCCGGTTGAACCCCTGCACAGAAAAATGAAGCCCCCCCATTCATTTGATGGGTGTCATTTGTAAGTCACACCCCAGATTGTATGTTCTTTTAATATATTTTGAAATTCACCTTCAGTTAAATTTAGGCCTTTTCTCAGTTCAACAGAACTAACGTTGCCAGTCTCAGTCATCTAGTTTTCTTGTGTGGATTATTTTTGCGACTAATGTGATTATTGTGAATGTTACGCTACCAGCCTATTCGCAGTGTCCTTGACTGAAGCAGCTATTACAATTTTAGAAAAACAAGCTAGTACTTTTCATTTACTTTCATTAACTCTTTGTTGTTTCATGTTTTGAGGGTATGTTTTTAAAATATATATATTTTTAGAGGAGGCTGTCTGATGACGGTGATGCTTTCTGAGTGGATTCCGATTGTTTCATGTGGAATTTGATGTAGATCCATCTGACTCCAGTCTTCTATGTTTGTAACAAGTCTAAATGAAGGGGTACTGAGAATGTCTAGGGCGCTCTTTGCTTGACACTTCCTTTTGAGTGGATGTTATCCTCCACATAAGTGTGCTGTTGGTTCACATTGATCGTACGTGCTTTCTGTCCATTGTTTAGCACGGATGTCATGCCATGTCGTGTTTCCTGTTTTCCCACCATGATTGTTTTATTCTGACCTCTGATCTTTTTTGATAGGACCAGAAAGAGATCTAACATCGGTTTGTAACTTGAACACGTCTTTGGTTTCTCTGGTACATTTTATCCTTCTTTTAACTTTATAAAGGCTCTGACTGTAATGCTCTTAAATTTAAACCAGCTTTGGACTTTTAGAAAACTTGGAAGGAAGCTGGAGGTAAAATCAGTGATTGGGTGCTTCAATGGCTTTTGTCAAGCCTGAATTGCTAATAGTATTCCTCATTTTTCGGTGCCCGTACCCAGAGAGGCTTTAATGGCATAGCCTAGCAATCTGTGTTCTTTTAAAGTAGAACGGCAGCTGATCCTCCATAAGAAGGCTTGACCCTTCTAGTCTCTGATCACATTCCTTAAAATAAAAAAAAAACAGCCTCCAGTGTAAGAACACAGAGGTCAGTCGAGGCAAACGGAGATCTTTGTTTGATGGACCCTAACTCAAGCAGGCTGTCTAATCCTCTGCCTGACTCTTACACTTCCTCTGGGGCTGAGGCTCTTGCATTCAGTTCACATCTGTCCCTGTCCCTGTCCCCCCCGCCCCCCAGTACTTGCCTAATCACACTGTCAAAATATGTAACGACACCTGGTACTAAATGTTAATCTGCGGTCGTGTGTGATAGCAGGAAATCTCGTGCGGATTGTATTGGGCCGGCTATGGACCAGTAGCATTGTGTTTATCTAAGGAGACCTTCCCGCAGTGCTGTCCATGTGTATTCAGGTGCAGGAATTGGCTAATTGGCGCAGCAGCAACAGACTGTCCTTTTAGACCAGGGGTGCCCCCCCCCATGCTGCCTGCTGAAACAAAGCAGATCAGGTGATAAGATGTGCACGTTGGCCATGCCGATTTGTGGGCGTCTGCCAGACGGCTGGATTGCGTAACGTTGCGTAACAGAGTGTTTGGCATTCATTATCGAGCGAGGGCCCTTTTGAAGCGCTGTGCATCTGCTCTGCTGGCTCAGGCGGCACTGCTGAAAGATCAGGCCACCTTACCGTGGAGGTAAATCCTGGGAGGGACCCGGCATGTCACCATTGAACCTGAGCTGCACAGAGGAACTTTGGAGGACTTTACTGGGATTGTACTGATGGATAAGACCAATAAACGGCAGGCACATGTGTACTAGGTATTCGGTCTTCTTCATTGGCTGGAAACTGGGAAGAAGTGAAAATGTAAACCGTCTGGGGGTCCCTGAGGACTGGGTAGAGACACATGGAATGAAGTATTAAACCTTTGAGCCTTTCGAATTATTTTAAGATAAAGTCCCCATAACCCTGCTCTGCTACCTGTGTGAATGGAGAGACAGATCTGTGGGTGGGTGCAGGGTCAGTTTTTACCATAAGCTTATTTCAGGGTTGTGTGGTTCTTCCTCATTACTAGTTGGGTCTTGCAGTAGTGAAACAACGAACATTTTCAGATGCTCTATCCTGAGTGACTGGGGTGCCGTTACAGATGTGCTCTGTCTGAACTCTCTCCCCTACAGCTCTAAAGACACTGTTGTTACTGTAGCCTGGAAGGGTAATTAAATGTTAATGGCTGCTTTGGAAAGGCCTCGCACTCTTTAAAATATCTCTCCTTCAGTGAGGCAGAGAAGCCGGCGCTCCGTGCAGGTTTGTGTGTGTGTGCGTGTGTGTGGAAGAGTAGGTAATTCTTGCTGGGGCAGAGCGAGGTCTCCATGACAACAGGGAGGAAGGGCCAATGTCACCTACTGCAATCCCAGCTCGCCTCTGCACGCCCCCTGGTCAGCCTGCCCCCTAACTCTTATGGCAAAACAGAGCGGGACAGGAAACAGGAACTCGAGAAGGAATTTGAAGCAACTTGTTTTTTGTTCTTCAGTGGAATGCATCCTCAAACCCCCCCCCCCCGCGCCCCTCCATAGCATAATCAAGCAAGCCAGTCCCGCTGCCAGGACGAGCCATGGCAACGGGTGGGTCCTCGCTGTCGTGTCCTTTACCCCAGCACTGTGTCATCTGTGATGCACCTGGTCACACCCCAAAAGCCACAAAGATGAAAGTCAATCATTACTCTTTAACCTTCCTGCCGCCATTTGCATTTTCACGTGTAGTAATAATAAGGGTATTTTCCAGTATTATATAGTGTGTGCATGTGTATGTACATATACTCTGTAATACTTGTATATAATAATACTATTTGGGGATTTTTTTATGATTGGATATCATGATTGGAAGTGTTTTTGAAAAAGGCGAAACTTAACTTGAAACTATGTGTATCATTTCCCTCCTACCTACCTACCTACCTACCTACCAGGGGCTCAGCCTGACTCCCCCTCCCCTTTCCTAATGCACTTCTATGATACTCTTACCCCCACCACAGCAGGATCAAAGCACGCCTCATCCCACTGAGAGCCTTCTGCAGGAGAGCGAGCCGCATAGCTCCCGCTACTGTTGCCCCCCCCCCCCCCCATTCTCAGCTGCCCCAGAGACAGCTGTCATTAAGAAAGTGGGCATGCTGGCTATTCTTTCTTTTTTTTTCTTTCTATCTAATTTGATTATTTCAGTCCCCCTTTTCATGGTAAAAGCTACGCTGACCGAGCTACCTGCCCACTTGATCTACAGTATGAAAGTCTCTGTGATGGTAGTGCAGGGTCAGATTTAGAGATGGTGGACAGGGGGCACGTGGAGCCTGCAATGTGGCCTGCAATGGGCAGGGCCTGGACAGACAGGTGTGAGGATGGGATTGGGATGAGTGGGGTCTGAGCAGACCCCACACGTAGTGCTGAATCTGATGGAGGTGCCAGCCATGGCCATCTTCCTTGTCACCACGGCATCGCTGTTCCTATATCTGAGATTTGCCTTTCCACTGTGCTTTGGACTCCTGTCACCTCATTATGTTCTGCAGTGTCCCGTGTTATCTGTAATCTCTGTTTGTATTGCCTTTGGTATATGCAGTCATTTCTGCAGCGCTGATAGATCCCTGTTCGTAAATATTATGGGGGAAACACCGAATGTTTGATTTTTATTTCACCAGTTTGCAAATCTTGATAGAATTTTTTGGACTTGGTTTTTTGACTTGGGATAGAAAGTTCTTTCTAATTAATATGAAATGCTCTGGCTGACAGACTATGATTCCCACTCTTTCCTAATGATCTCCGTAGATTGTTTTTCATCAGAATAATGATGTCGGAGTTTCAGGCAGTCTGATTGGCCACTTTCCTCATCTGCCTCTCATAACCAGTGCTGGTTCTCTATTGGCTGTTCTTCTGTGTTATAAAAAATTTGCACATTGGCTGAATGTACTATTTTTAACCCTCTGGCTTAGCACCATCCATGTTGTTGAGTTGCTGCATCCCTATTTGTGTAGGGTACCTGTCTGCACTTCCTGGGGGGGAGAAGTCCATACGCTGTATCTGCCCGAAGACTGTGGCCTTAGGCAAGCTGGGTGTCACTGTTTCCCTGCCATAGTCACGCAAAACCTTAGCATACTGTACACAGTTTCCTGCTTTGCAGAGGAATCGGGCAGCAGTTGATGTACTTTTGAGATGTTTTCTTTTTAAGTCACACTAATTTAAAATGTGTGAATGATATGATTAATCATGAAAAACATAGTGTCCCCCATCCGCCCCCTGCCAGAGATCACATGTTGGGAAAGTGCATCGGACAGACAGACGGCGGGCTTGTTTGCATGCACCCTGCGACGGCACTCTGCCCTTCTGTTTAATGACGCCGTGAGTCAGCATGCTGTCGCAAAACTGCGGCAGCTGTCCGTGGTGCTGAGAAAAGTTCTAGGCGCTGGCCACCCCCCCAAACACCTCCCGTGCACTAATGTGGAAAGTGCTGATAGGAGCTGGGACTGGCCTCATGTATCAGTTACGCTGAAGCGGTGGTCAGTATGATGGGGCCCATGTTTTTCAAGAGCCAGTTCCACGGGGCCAAGATCGTCATGGCCCATGTAGAGGACATAGACGATACAGTGCAGCTGGAGGCGGGAGGTGGAGGTGCTATCAGTAAAACTGAGGTGTATGTATGTTCCTGTTAAATTGATTATTCTATTCACGTAGTTCAGTGGGTCATGGAGTCCAAGCAAGCAGTGCTGTACGTTTTAAATGGGCGTGGGACTTAATCTGAGTCAGCCGCTAATCACATAATCTGTGTGCACTTGGTGGGGGGGTGGCAGGCTGTTGGCCCTGTTCTTTGGACCAGGCTCTGCCACTCTTTTTCATTGGTTGGTATTATAGTAATTAAATGATCAGCTTCTTTTCTGTTTGTTCCACAGCTGACTTTGATTTCTGGCATTTCTGCTCAGTTCCTGAAGGGCCTGCAATGAGACGATGCTACTCTGTTGCAAAAATTCCTTTGGAAACCTGAAAAATAGTTTTGAGTCTTGGCAGTGGAGTGGCATGTGAGAGCAGGACTGATGGTGTCACTTGGCAGGGGCAGGTAGGTGTCCAAGCTTGTTCCCATTAACAGGAAGTGCTGTTCCTGTCCTGCTTCCTAAGGCACAGTGTGAGTGTGCCTGGCACAAGGCTTTCTGCTCTCCCTGGAGAGGGGATTAAATCCACAAAAAGTGCCTACACCGAAATGGCAGAGTACCCATCTGAACACGTGAAGCTCTTCCTTGTCTCCTCTCTTATTTTTTGAATGCATTTAAAGATTTATTTAGACTATCTTTAGAGCCACAAAGTGCTGCCGCCAGCCAGCCTTGGGACTGATTGACCCTCAGAGCAACCAAGTGATTCTGCAGTTTGTTCATGGCGCCGTTTAAGAAACGTGCCACTTTCATGTGCTGATCTTCACGTTTATAAGGAGACATTTTTTTTTGCTTCGGTTAACATGTTTCCTGGTGACGTTTTACCCTTAGTGTGTCACTCTCAGTGAATTCCTTAAGTTTCCTGATGTCTTTGCTTGTCCGTGTCCTCATAAGGGAAAGTCAAGGCTGAAAATGTTACTTATGTAAATGAGCAATGTGTTTGTATTGTATCTCAAGGACTCAGATAGGGGATGAATCAGCCCCCCCAGCTGTATTAGCATTAAAAAAAGTCAGAGTTAATCAAAGTGTAACCTCTAATCTCAGGGTCTGTGGAGCCCCAGGGCAACATTAATGGTGGGTATTTGTCTATGATGCACTACAATAACTTTAGACGTGAGTTGCATTATCTGCTTATTATGGTTAGTCAGGAAGACATGGATTGGCTTGGGCTGGCCTGTGAAACAGTGCAGGCTTCCTGTGAAGTAGTGCAGACTTTCTTTGAAGGAGTAGCAGCTTTCTGTGAAAGAGTGAAGGCTTTCTGCTTGTGTGGATGACAGGCAGGTGCTGTGACACATGAGTGCTCTTTGTCTGGATGTTCAGGTCATGAACTTCTTTTCCTTGAACACAACAGTAGGCCACATTGAAGATGGTTGTGTATGATAACTGTGATGAGGAATATTTCGATTTTTACATGATATTTACGCAACATAAAATTGAGTTGAACTGGTGATTGGCTGCTTAGTGACACAACGAAAGCTGAATGTAAGTGAGTAGGGGTGGAATTTGTTTAAAATGCATGTGATGTGACATTGATGGTACGGCAGCTGGCTAAGGTGGATAGACCCCCCCCTTTTAAGCCGGTCTCTGTGAGGTGTTCATGGAGGGTGGAGGGCGCCGGGGATCAAGGACCACAGCTGGTTTCAGGAGGGTTAGCAGGGCGGATTTGCCCAGATAACAGCTTTTGTAAGATTGTCTGTCTCACCATTAAGCGGACATGAGTCAACCATAATGCGCACTAACAAAGATAACAGACGGCCAAAAGTGGTTGTTGTTCTACTGGGTGCTGCTCCTGTGCCCCCTTCAGTGCTTCTCCCAGGAACTCTTGCCACACTCTCCAGCTGGGTGGAGAGTCCCGCTAGAGTCTTGGTCACCAGAATGCAGATGGCAATGTCGCCCTTTGCTCTGTACAGTATTACAGCCTGGGACACACGCTCGTCTGTGACCTGCAGAGATCCGCCCAATCTGTGCAATTATGCTGTATTTTGGGGCGGGGTTTTGGTGATGTTGCCCCTCCCCCAGTTGGGCCCTGTTTTTGCCTTTTACCTGAACCAGATGCACAGGGGCTGGGAGGAGGAGACAAGCCCATCTTCTCTGGGATGATTGATGCTGCCAACCTCTTGACCTGTGTCAGGAAGCAGATGGCACATGATGTGGCCTTGGCACCCGCTAGCATCGCTCTGAGAAGAATAAGACAGCCCGAAGGACAGTGCGGAGAATCAGGATGAATTCTACTGGTCCTTCTTAGTGTTAGCAAAGATCCTTCAGTTGCTTTTATTAGGATCAAGGCAGTACTGATAGACATATTCATTTCAGTTTGTGTGTTTGTGTCGGTTGCTTTGCACTTTGTGAGTATATATTGTAAGTGGCCAAGGAAGAACATGTGTGGTGTCTGATGATGTTTCCGGGGGGTGGAGGTGGTGCTTCACATGGACCTGCCTGTTTGTAATCGAGGAGTAGTGAGAGTGTATCTGAGATGAGGGTTGGTACATAGACTTCCCAGGGTGATGAGAACATTTTCTTAATCTTTACCTGTGCATTATAGCTAATCCTAAGTGTTCTGCTTTCTGTCACCCATAGACAATGTTATCAGACCCCAGTGCCTGAGTCTAAATCCCACTGTAGCCCAACCAGCTGTTATTTTCTTGGCTATTTCCTCCTCCTGCTGATGCCATAATCTAAAAAGGAAAAGAAGATCATGTTGATGAGGATAGTGGTGATGAGGATAATGATGGGTGGCAGTGTGTGGTTTATTAAGTTAGGCCCCTGTACATATGCTCAGAAGGTCGGCAGTTCGAACCTTGGCAGAATAGCCACATGACCCTTGAGCAAGGCCCTTAAGGGGCACCACACAAATAGGTGACCCTGCAGTTGGACCCCAAGTTTCTCTCTCGACGAACAGTATGTATTTGTATGTAGTGCTCAAAAGAGTGCATGATGGGACATGACAAATTAAGTATTCCAATGCACCTATACGCATAGTTGTGCAGATCGTAAATAAAGCATGATTTAATTATGTGGCTGGCGATGGGTGGCTAATTGGCATGTAGATCAGTGGAGTATTTACCTCGTGTGCCATCTAACTCATCATGGCAGTAGCCTCACGCTCAGCGTCTCTTTAAGTCTTCAACTACTTAGACTCGCCTTGCGTCAGGGATTGACGTCCATTTAATCTGAATTTACGTTGCACTTCTCCTAAACAAAGAGAGGTGAAGGGCTTGTCCTGCATTCCCGATGTGCCCCCAGCAAGCAGATCCCCCTTTCGCCATGGCTGTGGAGGGTAAGGAAGCGAGAGCGGGAGAGTGAGCGTGAAGAATACACCTCAGAGATTACACACCTGCCAAAAAACATCTGGGTCAGACGGTATCATCGGCAGCCTTTATACTGTAATGTGACATTTTACTATCTGATGAATTCATACTGTGGACAAAAGTGGGCTTTCAGTGCGTGCCCCCCCCCCTTTTTTTTTTGAAGCCCATGCAGTTTATTTTCTAACGTGGAAATTTGATTGGCGGCACAGCACATTATGGGTTTATCTCTGCTATCGACACAGAGGCCGTAATCAAACTCTGGTAGCCGTGGTTACCTCAATGCCAAGCTTCCTGCTCTGGCAGTGCAGCTTGTGGTCGTTCTCCTCTATCTGTGAAGTACACTGTCATTAACCCCATTCATCCCCATAGGTTAAAATAAAACAGGGAAATAATTGGCATTGGGGCTTTTGTCTTGGTCTGTGGCGGGAATATTCAGTCCCAGGTCATCTAATTTCAAGATCGTATCTATTGTTCCATCCATCCATTAGTATGTTTCCTGACCACTTATCCAGGGTAGGCTTCTGGTAGGCCAGGGCCAGCTCCACAAGGGTGGGTCTGGCCTACCCAGGCATAAGCTTGGCCCACCTCCAGTCTCCTTAGATAATCATGTGGCCCACCCAACATTTCAGAGCTGGAGCTGGGCCTGTAGTAAGCATGGAGCCCATGGAAGCAGGAGGCACAAGGCAGGGGACACCATGGATGGGGGTAGCTGTCATTAATCATTTAAAAGGTACTTGTCCTTCACTGTAATACCTGGGTTTTTGGCCTGTGATCACCTTTTAGTGCTAATGTCATTTTGAGAGGTTCCTGGTGCAGAAATCTATCTGCAGAGACCCCCCAGACAGGCTCTCCTCAGCCCTTCACATCTACTTCCTTACCTGGGGTTAGGAGAAGCTCTCCTTTGCTAGCGGGAAGCCAACTCCGCACAGATTTTGTCACATAAGAGCCCGTGTTCTGAAATCCACAGCTCAGGGATTCATGTTGAGGTGGAAGGTGGCGATGATAAGGGACAGGAGGAGTCGTTTTCCTCAGGTGGATTTAAGGCCACGGTGAGACTGACCTGCTAACCCACACTGGAGCACATCACCCTGTCGCCCTGGCTGGTTGCTCAGCCCCAGGCTCGACCTGCAAGTGAAGTGGCTGCCTGGTATGTAAAGGAAGGGGATGCTGGCTTTGGAGTTTGGAGTTCAATCGTAGAATCCACCCCCGGGGTTCCAGATCGAGGAGCCAAACCAAAATGCGTCTCCTACCTGTTTAGCTGTGGTCAGTTTAGCGGAGGGGATCTTCTGGAGTCGTAGCCCCCTGAGCTGTAGATGGGAGGCCTCCTGCCCTAGGTGAGGGCCGCTAGTCCACCAAACACGCTCATTCTACCCCACAGCAAGTTCTTCAGCAATGTCCAAAAAGAGATGACAGGAAGCGAGTGAGCGATGGGAGAAAGTGTCACAGCAGCTGAGGGGAAGAACATGGCATGACCTTGCTAGGCGTGAATGGGAGCCGGAGCCAGCCGTGGCAGGGGGGCACCGCTCAAACGAGGGCCACTTCCAGGCCCTAGCAGGCTCACTGCCTTACGTTTCTCCGATGCAGCTCTGGTTAGACTGGGCTCAAGTTTTCAAAAGCAAAAAAACTAATAAAATCTCAGTAGGATTTATGAAACGATGGGGTTATTAAGTCAGCAGTGATGGAGTCTTTGCTCACAGCTTGGGGAAGATTTAAGCCTTCATATCATAGCATGTGAAACAATATAAATACTTCAATGTGTCCGCAAATCTTTGGAGCACTCGCATGTCTGAGCTATGGGCCGAGGAAAGGACCATTTTCTGAAGTTTCCCAATTCTAATGTGAGTCACCATAGACCTACTTGAAGCATGAGAGCAAGCAGGGCCTGGCTCATCAAGGTAACGTCAGTGTTGCCGGCCCTCTGTGTCTGTGGAGGACACCGTTTCGCTCAGAAGGTTGCTCCGAGAGGGAATAAAGGCATGCCTCACAGGCTTTGTGCTCCTGCCGTCACAGAGACAGCAAGGAGACTGAACATGCCCAATTCATAAACTACTCGTTGTCGGGCTCCATGTAGCGGCACAGATACGAAGACAAGATGGCTGCTAATAGGTTCAAGGACTGATGCTACATAGATTCCAGGATTTCGTTAATGTTAGTAAAAGCCCTGCGCTTTCTTTGTTAATTTGGCAAATCAAATAGGTAAAATAGATGGGACTGAGTCAGTTCCTGGTGCTTACGGTCTTTGTATGTACAGATGTTGCGGGGTTTTTTCTTGGCAAACTCTGAGCATTGGGTTGATCATTTATCTGATGGCGTCACATGAATCTGACAGGTTTGCTGGGAAGTGGTTACCTGCCACGCAGTATCGTCTCATGATGAGCACGGTGGATCATCTTGGCTTTATGAACTGCTTACTGGATCAGGTGTGATTTTGACATCCACACACCTGTCTACAAAAGATGGCAATGAAGTAATTAATGCATCACCACCAAGCTTCATTTAGAGGCTCGGGGTGCTATTTTCTGCTGGTTTACAGTATGTGTTGTTGCTGCTGTTACCTGTATTTACTCAGTGGCAGTCACTTTGTTCCCACCGTTGTTTTCACACTGTGTATTTTGATATTATTCCTATATAACAACATGGTGACTTGGTAGGTAGCCCTGTTACCTCATACCTCCAGGGTTGGGGGGTTCGAATCCCACCTCTGCTTTGTGTGCATGGAGCTTGCAGGTTGTCCTTATGTCATGTTTGTTTACCTCTCTTGTTTCTTCCTGCAGTCCACAAACATGCCATTAGAAGAATTGGTTGTCTGGTGTTTCTGAATTGCCCCTCTGGTATCTCTGAATTGCCCTTAGGGCAGTGTTTCTCATGGCAGTCTTTGGGGACTTCCAGACATGTAGGGAACTGGGAGGGAGCAAATGCGTGGATTGTCTGGGGGTCTCTGAGGACTGGGTTGAGAAACACTTCCTTAGTGTGTGGTTATATGTGTGTGCCCATATGTGTCATTTGGGCTGGCATCACATCCTGGGTGCACCCTTGCCTTGTGCTCATCTGTTGGTGAGGCCCCTTGGCTTCCCCATGACCCTGACCAAGATACGTTGTTGGAGGGTATGTGGATGGTCGCCCATATAAGTTGTGCTGCAGAAGTCAGCTGAAAAGTCAAATAAATCTGAGTCATGTTTAATACTCGCAGGAAACTTTGCAGCTTTTGTCCTGTATAAATATAGGCGAAAAAGCAGAAATCCCACCGCATGGTGTGAATTTACAGTTTAACCTGAGCTTGCAGGCTGTAATTATAGTGCCAGCAAGCAGCTCTGCAGGGGAAGAGAGAGGGTCCAGGTTCCTGGCAGCGGGATGATCTCTCCAGGGGTGCTCATCACATTGGGGGAATTGCCTTATAACCGTGCGGATGGGCCCCGTCTTGCTATTCAGACAGTGCTGTGTGTAGACGTGACCCAGGGCAAGTAGAGGACGAACGACATGTTGGCCAAGAACAACAAACGTCCTCGGGTAGCTGTTTGTCAGTGTGTGAGCCCCTGCGGTGGCCTTGCTGCTCCTTCATGCCCCACTCTTGCCCTTGCTGTTTCAATGGTTCACATCCATCCCCAGGGCCTTGGAGCTACAGAGTCTCAGGATGTCCAAGGCCAGGGGACTCTCCACAGATTGGAGCAGGGCCTGATCCCTGAACGTTTGGAGTTGGCTGCCAAAGAGAGTGTGTCTCTTTGGGTGAGGCCTGGACCAAGGTGGGACTGGCACAGGTTCTTAAAAAAGGTTCAGAGGAACAGGGATTGTGGCCCAGAATGGTCTGGAGCGAGGTGTGACCAGAACGCAAGGCTCTGTGTTAGAAATCGTCAGTCCTTCAGCACTAGTGGTGAGTTTTTGGTTCCACTTCTTTCTTTCTTTCTTTCTTTCTCTCTTTCTCTCTTTCTTTCTTTCTGACACTGCCACACACTACACTAATGACACTGTCGGCAGGTTGTGGGTTCAAATCCTGTAAAATACAAACTTTCTTTCTAATATAAGTTGCCCTGGATAAAAGCATCAGATAAATGAAGTAAGTGGCTTGGGGCAACTGTTTTTTTGTTTTCTCTCACCGCCACTATCACACACCTCGTATATGTGTAATTCTGCCCTGCTGTCTTCCTTTCCTTACCTGGTCTCTTTCCTTCTTGCTCTCAATCCAGACTTCACCAGCTCCCCAAATCCCACCACAGCCCAAGACTTGAGCACGGAGGGCCCAGCCTGCCTTGGTTCGCCCAATAATAACCTTCCCCCAGCCTATCTTCCTTTCCTGTATTTCTTGGTATAGGCTCCAGACTCACTGCTACCCTGCACTGAATAAGTGCTGATGGATGGATGAGTGGATAGATGGATGTGTAATGTTTGAATGCACCTATATAATGCAGTAATTGTGAAGTTGCTTTGTTTTGTGTGTTTGTGTGTAAGCATAACGCAGCCAGACAGCAGCGGGTTAACTCCTCTCTTACTGCTCTCTCATTCTTTCCCTCTTTCTCTGGTATACCTTGCCATGTCTTTCAGCTTTAATAAACACTGAGTACAGAAACAAAGGATAAACTGAGCCCCGCATGCCTCGCTCCAGATTCGTTTGCTAGTATCTCCGCCGCCAGGAACAGATAACCCTGCCAGGCTATCTGCTAATATGTCTCTGCCATTGTTGTCCGATTCATCAGCCTCCAGTGTGACATGGAGCGGGAAAAATCTATTCAGATTGCTGCTTTGGTTTTTTTTTGTTCCGGATGGGGTGGGAACTAGATATCATGTCTTTTGTGAGACCCTATATCAAGAGGTTGTTGTTGTTTTCTGACTAACTAGCCATGGCTTTAATTGGATGTCCCTGTGGAAAGATGACTGCCCCCGATTGGCTGACACTACATCCATGTGACTGGGAAGGAGTATTCGTGTTTGTCGCTGGGGAAATGCACTGCAGACCACACACACACACACACACACACGCACAGTGGGTAGGACTGTGGGTCGGGGGGTTAATATCCTGCCCCCGCTTTGCATTCTCTCCGCAAGTTTGGACTGTTTCCCCCGGGTACTTTGGTTTCCTCCTGCAATCCAAAAAAAATAAAATATGCAATTAGGTGAATTGGTGTCTCTAAATTGCCCCTGTGATTATATGTGTGAGTGAGTGCTGTGCGCTATATTGGAGTTCCCCGTCCTGTGATGGATGGGGAAGTGTGACCCAGAACTAGACCAGCAGTTATGGATGGATGGATGGACTGATTGATTAAATAGAATTATTCAAAGTCATTTTGTGTATGTACAGTTATTCTTTGTGTAACCTCTCAGGATGAATTTGTATTTTAAATAAAAAGGTGAATTATGCCCACCATAATTACAACATTTGCCGATGTTATTGCACCATTTTCAGGCTGGTAGTACAGCAGATTTCAGGCTGGAATAAAAGTGCATTCAATTATTATGCATTAAATTAACCTTAGCTTTACACTGGCTCTAATTACTTAAAGTAATTAGTTAGATCATCACTGTTTAAAATGTTTGGTCAAGCCTGGAAAAATCTGTTGTGTCATAGTGGCTTTCAGTTAAATGTCAAATTAAATGAATTGCCAAAGTCTTGCCCAGGCTGTGAAGCGAGTGAAATACGGCTGTAAGTTGTTTGGTCTCACAGGCTAGTTTTCCTTGCCCGCTCTGCCTCGGTGTGTATTTGTGGGGATTTTCAGGCGTGACGTTTCTGAGGAAGGTTATGGAGGAATGACAGCCAGCTTGTGTTGAGGTTAACAGTGTACCTGTCCGACAATCTCCCTGCTTCGAATCGCATCACAAATGCTACGTTGCGGTAAATATCAGCGCTGTGCGACCTTAATGTGGATGTCGGCAGGCTTTACAGCTGATTTGAGGCCTTGATTCAGTGTTTAGGGACTTTGCCTGCTTGACCAGTCTCTCTTCCTTATGGCTTTTCTTGCTTAGAATTTGGATATGAACAGGGCATGTTGTATATCAGGGTGCCATGGTGTCTTAGTGACATCGCAACTCCAAGGTTCTGGGTTTGAATGCCCCCCCCCCCTCACTCTGTGTATGTGGTACATCCCTGTTTTCTCTAAAGACATGCGATTAGGTGATTTGATGGCTCTACATAGAACACCAAGCAGGTTTGCCCTGCTGTGAGCTGGTAGTATGTCTTTGAATGGGTGGCTCTCGTTCACTGTGACCTTGAATTAAATACAGGCAGGGGTGTTTATGGGGGTGGGGCCACAGGAACACTGCCCTCCCCTGTCACACCAGTTTAAAACAAATCATGGGCTAATGATCATGTTGGTCCCTCCGTATGAATTACCTCCACCTTAAAAAATCCTAGAATTGCCCCCGCATGCAGGAAAGATGGACTGGGGACTGGATCTTGCCGTTCATTGTTTATATTTTTTTACACTTAAATATGGTTTTGCTTTGGGAAACACTCCTATCGATCCATCCACCCATCCATCTTCCGATGGCTTATCCACGGTTGCTGGAGGGTCCTGGAGCCTCTTGGAGGGAGCAAAGGGGACATCCTGGAGAGGATGCCAGTCTATTGCAGGGTGCACACTCACTCACACGGCTTTAGGGGAATATCTGTCAGTATTTCAAGCTTTCCAGATAAATCGGAGCATTGATTTTGCTTCTGGGTGCTTTTGATGGCGCGTATGCAGTCAGAGGCGGCTGTCGCGGGGTCACAGGACTGTAGCTGGACTCTCAGCACTGATGTGACTGACGCTGTGGCACACGGCCCCCCTCCCTTTCTATCCAGCTGGATGATGGGCAGCATCTGTGAATGGGGGGGGATCCCCAGCTGCTGCTGGTGCTGTTTCATCCTTCAGGCCCGATGAGCAGCTGGGACAGCGCGCTTCCTAATACGGCTTCCAGCACAGCCAGGACGAGGGATTCCTGGGTCCCTTTGCTCCAGATTTATCATAAATTATTTCCGATACTTAATATTTGTTTATTACTGTTATTGTAAGACATGCTCTGGGCAGGATGGTAGCAGCACAAATGTTTACCATCACGCGTTTACGTGGGGGCCCCCTGTTGGCTACAAACAGTCACTTCAATAGGGGGGGTCAGGAAATGGCAAACCCTGCATGGCAGATAGGGTCACATGACACAGGGGATGGGAAGAATGGGGACTTCATTTGGGGAAGGGAGTTACTTGTTTGTAAAGAAATCGAACATTGAGTACAGCTACAGTTGGGTGGGGGTTCTCACATCCAGGATTGGGGTTGTGATCTAGGGGCAGTGTGTGGCACAGCAGGTTGGAACACTATGCTTGTGACTGGAAGGTTGCAGGTTTGTAATCCTCGGGCTGGCAGAGGGACTGCTGGGTTCAGTGTTGGGCTGTTGAGCAAGACCCTTAACCTCCAATTACTCCAGTGACTGGTTGACCCTGCTTTCTCCATAAAAAGTCATTTTGAATAAATTAAATTGGATAAATTTTAAAAAGTATTCTGCTAGGTCTCCAAGAACAGATCAAGAGAACAGTGTAACTGGTAAGGTGACTAAGGTGAAATGAACAAACTGGCTCACCATCTTACCTCACCCTTTCCCAAGTCGGCTACACCCCCATGTCACATGACATTTAATGGGCATTTTGACATGTTAAATTGAGAGCAATCATACAAGCTGTTAGATTGTCGCCGTTCCATTACCAGGGTTTCAAGCCAGAGTAACAAATAACCTCTGAAAAAGGCATGATAAAAACAGGAGCCTGGAGACGACGTTTGTGGATGAATGGAGGAGCTTAGGGCCAAGCTGAGGAGGACGGAAGGAGGAATTGGGCAGGTCGATGATGGTGTTATTGCAGCTGACAGACCGCAGCTTAGTGAAACTGTTTAGTCGGTTGGATACTCATCTCAGATTCCTCAGTGTTAATGAGTTTGGATCTACTGTTGCTGATGTAGATTTTTATGTCTTATATTATGTCATAGTGGATAAATTTCATTGAAAGTGATGGTGCTGCTGGGTGGTGAATCCACCCATCCACTAGAGGGCATCAGTATTCTTCAGGGTATGAGTCTCCTGGTTTGGCAGGCTCTGCCTTGACTGCTCCTCAGGCTCACTTATTCAGCCTTTCCGTTATGACGCCTAGCTACGCAGGCTGCATGGCAACACAGTGGATGGCTCTGCTGGGTGTTTTAATTCCACCCTGGCCCCGAGTGTGGCGTTTGCGTGTTCCTCCTGTGTCATGTGGGCTTGTGTACCCTGTGATGGACTGGCATCTCATCCAGGATGTACCTCCCTTGTGCCCTGTATGTGCTTCCTGGAATAGACTCCGGGCCCCCACACCGTTCAGATTGAATGATGGCTGCCCCCTTAATCTGGCATCTGCCTCTCTAGTTCCTCAGCACTCTGATTATTTGTCCTGCTCCTGTTGTTCAGTCTGGTCTCTCACATTGTCATTCTGTTTTCTGGTCCTAAAAGATTGCTCCATACTCCAACAGGAGTGTGGGCATCGAGCTGCTGCAAACCCTTCTTTCAAGCTCTGAACCTTTGCAGTGGAAATCCAAGATTGTGATGGGTCAGTGTGTGGCTCAGCCGGATAGGGAACTCTGCCTGTGATTGGAAGGTCATTGGGTCTAATCCTGTGGTTGTTGGAGTGATGTCACTGTTGGCCCCTTGAGTAACGCCCTTAACCCCCAGCCACTCCAAAGACTGACTGACCCTGTTTTATCAAATGTGCGCCGCCTTGGATAAAAGCGTCTGCTAAAAATGGGATGATGTGTAATGTTATGGGATGCAGTTGCCAGGGGGGCATTCTGAGAAAACTGCTTTCCTTTTCCTGCATCAGCCATCGGGCTACGGCCCTAAATCCCTCGCAACTTCTCTTCTACCTCAGGTACCTCAACTGAGACGCCGCCTGGCCCGAGACGGAAACCCCCAGAGCTCACCTGCACCACTGAATTTGAAGGTTAGCCCCTGTCCTCTTTCCTCAAAAGCCAGAGAGCTTCGCCTCAGTCGAAATGTCAGGAGTAGTGAGAGGTCTGGCGGGGTGCGCCGCGTGGCCCCAGCCTTTCAGGTACCGCTAAGCAGCCTCCTCCTCCGTAGTCTTTATGACTAAATGCCGGTCTTCAGGGTTCATCGTTTCCTAAGGTGCGGTCACAGCCAGTAGTGCTTCAAGACAACGTGCACAAAATCAAAAGTTTTAAGCCGTTGTTCCTGAGAGAATGGGGTAAAAACCGGGGAGCCTCTTAGAGCCAAAGGAAAGCCATTTAGGTGCCGGCACGGCAAAGGCCGTGTTTCTCTAGATCTGTGGGCGTAACTGCTTCCCCGTTTAAAGACCTCTGCTAATGAAATATCGATTTTACTTTTCTGGAAGGGAAATGGCTCAAAAATGCTGCTTGGGGGGACTGGAGGTGATCGACCAAAAAAAAAAAAAAAACATGATATACCGTGTTGGATAGGTTTGAGCTGAAGATGCCCTGTTGATGATTTGGTTATCATGCTTTGGAAACTCATCTCTCTTCCTGACGTTCAATGGGGCTGCTTAGATTTGCCTGTTTTCGTCCGACATATTGATTACAGAAGTTTTGTAATGCCGGTCCTTACCTTTAGTACTATTTGTTTATGTTTTAGTAAGTTTACCCGTTTTACTAATTTAGCCTCACACAACAGCAGAACATCTGTGTTTAGCTGTAGCCAATCAAGCCTGATTCATACGCTGTGTATCTGCGGCAGCTTAAAAAGACTCTAATAAAGAGAGCGACGGCATCTTTGGTGTGGGTTTTAAAAAAGATCAAACGTCGAGGAGAAAAGCAGAGAATTTATTTTGCGCATCAGCGCACGTTGGGGACGCCCCCCTGTGTGAGAGAGCGGTGATCTAAAGCAGCGCCGTGGGTGATTCCGCTGGACCGCGCCCATGC
>JAODJX010000001.1:12704219-12719527 GCA_026776945.1 Isichthys henryi | reverse complement strand
ATTAGCCTGTACCTCTCCTGGATATTTTGGGGTGTGTGTCATCATCATTAGCCTGTACCTCTCCTGGATATTTTGGGGTGTGTGTCACCATCATTAGCCTGTACCTCTCCTGGATATTTTGGGGTGTGTGTCATCATCATTAGCCTGTACCTCTCCTGGATATTTTGGGTTGTGTCACCATCATTAGCCTGTACCTCTCCTGGATGTTTTGGGGTGTGTGTCACCATCATTAGGCTGTAGTCCTCCTGGATATTTTGGGGTGTGTGTCAACATCATTAGCCTATAGACCTGCTGGATGTTTTGGGGTGTGTGTCAGCATCATTAGCCTATAGACCTGCTGTATGTTTTGGGGTGTGTGTCAGCATCATTAGCCTATAGACCTGCTGGATGTTTTGGGGTGTGTGTCAGCATCATTAGCCTATAGACCTGCTGGATGTTTTGGGGTGTGTGTCAGCACCATTAGCCCATAGTCCTGCTGGATATTTTGGGGTGTGTGTCACCATCATTACACTGTAGTCCTCCTGGATATTTTGGGGTGTGTGTCAGCATCATTAGGCTGTAGCCCTCCTGGATAGTTTGGGGTGTGTGTCACCATCATTACACTGTAGTCCTCCTGGATGTTTTGGGGTGTGTGTCAGCACCATTAGCCTGTAGCCCTCCTGGATAGTTTGGGGTGTGTGTCACCATCATTACACTGTAGTCCTCCTGGATATTTTGGGGTGTGTGTCAGCATCATTAGGCTGTTGTCCTCCTGGATATTTTGGGGTGTGTGTCACCATCATTAGGCTGTTCTCCTCCTGGATATTTTGGGGTGTGTGTCATCATCATTAGCCTGTAGTCCTCCTGGGTATTTTGGGGTGTGTGTCACCATCATTAGCCCATATTCATGCTGAATTTTTTGGGATGTGTGTTGCCATCAGTACACTGTAATCTTCCTGGATATTTTGGGGTGTCTGTCAGCATCATTAGCCTATAGACCTGCTGGATGTTTTGGGGTGTGTGTCAGCATGATTAGCCTGTAGTCCTGCTGAATATTTTGGGGTGTGTGTCACCATCTTTAGCCTGTAGTCCTGCTGGATATTTTGGGGTGTGTCACCATCATTACACTGTAGTCCTCCTGGATGTTTTGGGGTGTGTGTCAACATCATTAGCCTGTAGTACTCCTGGATATTTTGGGGTGTGTGTCACCATCATTAGGCTGTAGTTCTCCTGGATATTTTGAGGTTTGTTACCATCATTAGCCCATAGTCATGCTGGATTTTTTGGGATGTGTGTCGCCATCATTACACTGTAATCTTCCTGGATATTTTGGGGTGTCTGTCAGCATCATTAGCCTATAGACCTGCTGGATGTTTTGGGGTGTATGTCAGCATCATTAGCCTGTAGTCCTGCTGGATATTTTGGGGTGTGTGTCACCATCATTAGCCTATAGACAGGCTGGATGTTTTGGGGTGTGCGTCGGCATCATTAGGCTGTAGTCCTCCTGGATATTTTGGGGTGTGTTTCTCCATCATTAGACTGTAGTCCTCCTGGATGTTTTGGGGTGTGTGTCCCTGTCATTAGCCTATAGTCCTGCTGAATATTTTGGGGTGTGTGTCAACATCATTAGCCTGTACTTCTCCTGGTTAATTTGGGGTATGTCACTATCATTAGCTGATTAGTATTCCAGCACTGAGTACGTTTCAAGCAAATGGATGAATTTTTCAGTGAGCCACTGACATGCATGTAAGTTCAGCCTTAATTAAGTACATCCATACATGATGTCTGTCTGCATGTGTGGACCTTTGTGGTTCAAAACAAATGATCCTATCAATATGACGTCCCATTCACAGCAGTGCTGGCACATGCTTTCCCTGGCAAATCCAGCTGTGCTCCTAAATGCATTTGGTCCTGGTCGTTCAAAGCCGTCCGTCATCCTGTGCCATCCCATGTGGCACTCATGAAACATGTCCAGTTCCCCTCTCCCATGAGAGAAGGCTTATGTCACCATCAGAATATTACCTGGCATATGTAACCTTACCTTATCCTTCCCCATGTCTTGCTTGGACCGCCTGCGATCATGCTGGTGATGTGGACTCCACACTTGGTCCTGTTGTGGGGGAAGGAGGGATTCTTCAAACTCCTCCCGAGTCCTTCAACAGCAGGAGTGAGATTTCTTTCTTACATATTCATCACCGCGCCATAGTCTGTGAGGATTCTTACCACTCAGTGAAATAGCTCCTGGCCCTATTAGTTCATGTTCACGTTAAGCGATAAAAAAAGAGACTCTTTATAAGCTCTGCCTGAATTGTGGGGAAAATGCCCCTTAGCAGGGCCCAGTAGCAGAAATAGGTTCTAGTACCTTGCATCCCCTTTGCTGTTAAATTATTGTCCGCATAATTATCGGATTAATTAGCAGATACGGATTTATGTCTGATGGCTCTCCTTTCAGTCAAACCGGTATAAAGGAGAAATGCTATTGCTTTAGTTTATCGTGTCAAATATTGCATCTTGCGATATGAATGTGCCAGCTCAGCGATGAGGTGATATGCTGTAGATTGATGCGTTCAAATGGTTTGAACAGATTGAACACGGTTTCAGGCAATGTGAGATGTGATTAACTCACTTCTGTTGTAATGTCAAGGTCTTTTGCGCTCCAAAAGGCATCTGCCTTGGAGGAATATCTAATGAAGAACAACATATAATTACCACATTTGCATAACGCATTAAACTGGATTTGTCGTGATATATTGGTTATTTTTTACCGAAGAAAAAACATTTTAAAAATGTTGGATAATTTTAGGTTGCTATAATCAGTTGACCCCCTCCCTGTCATGCTACTATGCTGAGGCTCACAAAAGAAGCGATGTACTCATTTTTTTCAGTTCTTTTTCATATGCAGAAATAAATCGACATTTTAATGAAATGCTTAAAAAAGTATGCCCCCCTTTAGTGATGCTTTTTCAGCTGTGGTGGGTGCAGTCGTGCAGTCTGTCTCTGTTAGTACAGAGAATAGGGCTCTCTGGAAGCAAAGCTAGCTCTGCTACCGACAAATCAAGCTCAATAGCCGGAAGAAAGTGAGAAAATTGTAGCTGTAATCCGTTTGGCCGTGTTTCAAATAAAAGTGCTAAAGCTTGCGTTCTACCCAGACTCGGGAAATAATCTCTTCCTGCCCTTGGCAGGTCACACGAACGAGTGCAGTGATACCACACGGAAGAGCAGAAACCTCAAACAGCCACCGCACATTTGTTCTTATGCCTTGACAATGTTGTCGGTTCTCATCCGCGAAGCGACTCTGCCAAATGGCTCATTGTTCATGTTTGCTGGCAGAGGTCGTACAGAAGTATTCTCCCATGTCAGATCCCATCAGCCGTGCTCTCCTGCACTCTTCATTTTTCTGTGCTGAATCTGGAAGCGTTTGCCCAAGGTCGTTGAGAGGTTGCAGCATATGGTCAACTGTGAATGATGGGGTTTTTCTTGGACCTGAGGGTGTTTAGGTCTTTTAACAAAAAAATATGATAGTTTGGCTAGGAGTGCCACAGGATTGAGATGATCACCCAAGAGGATCTGAATGGTCTCCATTTTTCTTGGGATGTGTGAATGTGTCTGCAGAATTAACCCAAGATCTCAGCTGTTTGCACATCTGAGATCCTAGGGTAGCTCACAAGATTCCATAGACCAGCGATTAGCTTGTTTTTCTGCAGTGTGTCCCAAGCGTCACTGTTTGATCCCCTCAAAATTAATTGTAGTGTTTTATTTTGACTTTTTATTTACGACCTGAGATCTGACCCATTTGCCGGAGACTGCATGGAACCTGGCTCCCTCAGCATAGCCGGGTCACTGATGCTGTTCCTCACAGTGTTTTTCCCTTTTTCCGGAATCAGCCGTGGCTGGTTTGTATTCCGAAAGGACCTTTCCACTTCTGAGAGCCTGAGCCTGGCTCCCATTTAAATAAATTAGATTTCAATGAGGCAGCAAAGAGGCCGTCATCCCTTTCTCGGCACGTGTCTGCACTCCGACAGATGCGCGGAGCTCCTGATGATCTTTGCCCAATTGCTTGTGGATCAAAGCAAGCTCTATGCAGTGATCCACCTCGCCTCGGCCTACTGGATGCACCACTTTTGTGGTGCTTACGCTTTTGATGGCCACGGGACTGACGTCGAGTCCTGTGAACGCGGTCGCCACGTGAGGTTGTTGCCGTGGCATCACGCTGACATCGTAGCGATGATGGAGCTCTCTGGGTCGAGTCCAACTTAAACTGATATTTACACAGCCTCAGGAAAAGTGCCATTGCTGCTTGCACCATATGCTTTGGAGGTTGACAAAAATTTAAACAGTGTTTACAAGGATACTTTCTGGCAGTAATTCCCAGGGAAACATATTTTAAAGATGGTTATATTTGGATACACTTTTCTCTGCCATTTCTACTAGGCTTGCCTTTGAAGAAGACATCCAATATACTGTAGACGTCTCCAGGTAGTGTTCATGCACACCAGCAAGCCCTTAGCGGACATGACTGCCGGGGTCCCCCATCTGAGACAGAGTGAAATTGGCTGCAAGTTGGCACCCCCTCAGAAGATGGTGCCCATGACGGCCGCCTACATTACGTATTGGGTTGATCGGTACAGTCTCCTGGGAATTATCTTTGGAGTGTTTATTGGTAGGCCGTGTTACCATGAACTTTATGCTGTTTTGGTCTGAGCGTTTCTCCCCTGTCCTGTTGTCCTCATAGCCTCTTCTTATTTTTGTTCTGATGAACATGCTATCAGGGTGAGACTGAGGATATCACTGAGAGTGTTTTCAGAGCATGAAATCGTGCAGCAATGATGCATGGAGTTATCCAGTACGCCGACAGGGAGATTACCCACCATATATCTCTATCGCTCCAGCGCCCGTGTAAACCATTACCGCCTGGCCGCTTCGATAAGTGAACAGAGTTCTTTTTTTGGTGGTTTAATTAGCCTTATTCATTGTAGCAGATCTCATGAAGATTACTTTGGTGTAGCACCCAAAGTTGTGTCTAAACGGGGTGGGATCTGAGTCATTAACGAAGGTCTGATGCAGACAGGTGAGGAACACAAATAACACACGTTTATTGAGGTCCTGCCCTTGCACACTTCTAATGGACACGATCAATCAGCTTATTTAAGTAGCTCAGAGCAGCCAGCTGGGGCAGCGTGCTGCTTGCCTGCATTCGCCGCCCTGTAAATAAATCCGTTTTATCCAATTTAACCCCTTAATCAGGATTAATTGTGTTTTCTGTCCCATCCAACAGAAGGAAGCGCCAAATGGCAGTTAGCGATGACTTACTTGGGCAAAAAAAAAGAAAGAATGCTGAAGGACAGTTGTGCTGATTAAAATAGCGTTATAGTGGTTTGTATGTGGTTGTAACTACTATTCTGGCCATGTCGAAGGGCCCAAGCAGTGTGTGCTTTTCTGGAAAGATCCGTGATGAAACATATAACCACCTTGGGCAATTGTGTGATTTGCCTGCTAATTCAGCCTCATTAAGCAGATAAATTGGAAAGGAGATATGCTGTCTGGAGAGGCTAGAAGGATTACAGAGGGAAAACTGGAAGCTGAAAGCCCATAAACCTGGAACTCCTGAAGCCATTAAGCTCGGCACATGGTGACTGTGGCCAGTGAGGCCCCTCCTCCCTCCCCAGAAATGAGCCCCTCTTTATTAACAGCCAAGTCACTTGCCCCGATTGTGGCCGTGTGGGTGACGGGACTGGATGGAACGTGTCGGATTCCTCACATTGCGATGCTGCTGCCTGCACAATGCAGATCAGCCAATTCACTGACAGAGAAAAGTATGTTTTTGAAGCAGGAGGCATATCTCTGTGATTAATGGAGCTGCTGGAGTGATTGTTTCATACTGACGTGCTGCATACGAGAGCATGATGAATACGCTGCTCTTCCTTTCAAGGCATCTTAATCGATTCTCGAGCCAGAAGCCTACAGTATGTGTCACCCTAGGCAAACTTAAGTGCTGGTGCCCCACTCCCACCCCCACCCCACACACCAAATTTCACCACCCAATTTCACTGTGGGGGCTCGGAAATCGACGCAGAACTGCTTGATGGATACACTGTTCATGTTTTTAAGTCTTCATAATCAGTCGGCCTCCAGAGTCGCCTATAAGATTGACCTGCCCTGTGCAGAGTCCACGGCATCGCTGTTTGTTTCCCCTCCTCTAAACAACAAAGTCCAGATCTCCATTTAGCCATTTCCACTATTTTCAGCCACTCTCTGGCTTTGAAGTCCCAGACTTTTTCAGGGTAAAAATATTCGTCTGTCTTTATACCTGATAATGGAGCGTGAGTTGAATAGGGCCATATTTGTTTGCTTTAGAAATCTGATCTAGTGTAATTTGTAATTACACGGATACAATACCAGCTTTCACATGCTAAGGCTAATGGACTTATCCGAGCGCTCCATTAGAGGTCATCTCTGCGTCCGTACGCACAGGTAGCGCATGTATAATTACCAGCTTTCCAGATTACGCTTTTAGCCCTCAAACCACATTTCAATTTGACTTAATCATTCTCTGCTATTACTGTGTTCCTGCCCGTCATGTGGAATGAATGAAAAGAATTATTATTTTTATTAAATTACAGCCACGGCCGAGTTTTCCCATTTTTATAAGTGTTCCATGTTTCCAGCCGCAACAAAATATGATTAAGCTTTTAACCGAGGTAAATACAGAAATTAGGAAATGGGCCTTGGTACTTTTTTAAAATGTCAAAATAATCAGCTGTGGGGAAAAAAAAAAAAAACATGGAAATCTGATTTCCAGATGCGCTGGTGTAGGACTGAGGAGGAAGCATAACTTTAGGAATTTTTTAAAATGGAGACTATAATTCATACAGAGGGGCCAACCTAATCATTAGCCAATGATTTATTTTGAATCAGTGAGTGACAGGCGTAGGGGCGTTCCAAGAACCAATCAGTTTTTAGCTGGGGTTGTGCTGGGGTGTATTCAGTGTTACCTTGGAACTCGGACTTATTTCATTCCAGAAGGCTGGTTGAGTTGCGATTTGGTCGAGATCCAAGTCGAATTTCCCCATAAGAAATAATGTAAATGAATTTAATCCGTTCCAGACACCCAAATGATTGCCTGTTTAAACTTATCTACCTACCTAACAATCAATATAAAACTAATACACACTTGAAGAAGCACATATATAAAAGCAATAAACATGAGATAAATGACAATCCCGCACTCCAAAGCAAGATCAGACCCATGTGCACCACCTTGAAGTCTTGCTATAATTTCCTTTTTAAGTTCTACAGTTACTCTCACTACTTTCCTCTTTGGTTTGCTGCTGTCACTGCTCACTTTCTGAGCGGCCATGATTACTGTCACTAAAGATACTGTACTGCAGATAAAACAAAGAAAATCACACCAAACGCAGGTGAACTTGGTCAAGAAGTACCGCAAGACTGAGAGCAATTCATAGACATCAGCATCCCAGCAGGTCCGTCTGCCTTTGCGTCCGCCCATCAGAGACGCGTCTCGATCCATACAAGTTTTAGCAGATCTGTTTTGTTTTGTCCTGTTCCGAGTTTTCAGTCAAGTTGCGGGTAGATTTTTCACAACCGATGCATTCGATGTCCGGTTTGGTAGAGTTGAACGCGTCTCGACCCATTCAGGTTTTAGCAAGAATGGTTGAGGTACAAGTACAAAAAAAATCCCATTTGATGTTGGTTGAGTTAAGAGGCGTTTGGGTTCCTGGGTCCTACTGTATCTTTTTTTCAGTCTTTGCAACAGCCACCATTTGCTTCACTGTGGAATTTCAGATGGGCCTTGGAGCCCATATTTCCTGTCCTCTTTATCTTTTTCCAGGCGGTGTCTTAAAGGTGAATGGAGAGACAGGGAACACCCACGTGTGCCTCACAGATGCTGATGGACCATTCGGGCTCCTGCAGATGCCGGGAGTAGCTGCAGTTCTGCTCAGCCCGGGATTGAGGGCCAATTAGGCCTGATCGAGACTGCGTCCGTTATTTTGTAATAAGACCGGGAAATGAATCCTGTGGCTCAATTTCTAAGTGCAGCTCCGGGTTGCAATACTTTCCCCCCTTAATCAGGCCTCACCCACTTCGCTTCAGCTTGAACGCTGGCTTTCATATGCCTTGCATTAGACAGAAGCAGGATCGATGTGCTTGTTGTTTCCTCAGGTTTTCTGAATTTCTCCGGACTGTGTACATGGGTGTGCAAGCCCCCACCCCCTTTTGAATCCGGAAAGGCGGATCAACTGGGATTCAATTATAGTGTAAATGGGTCTCCGTGGAGTAGCCCCCCAGGACTAATGACCTTCGCCGGCCCCCGTTTACCACCGCCATGTTAACGTGTGGCCTCGCCGTGTTGTCTTCTCTAATTAGACTGACCGAACGGTGTTCAGGTGCACGTAATTAATTAAAATGGCTCCCTCTTGTTTGCTGTCACTTAGAGAATTGGGGGAGGATGAGGCAGTGGCTGTAGGATTCAGAGCCCACCGAGAATTCAATCATCACAAGCTAACCGGCACGTAACCAGGTTATGAATGCAGGGCCGGTGGTGAAAGCGGCCTCCTCGAAGGTCAAACAGCCGCTTGTCAGCTCAGATCCACGCTGGTGACTCTGACAAGGTCCAGTGCTCTGAGTGGCTCCCCTCGGTGACTGCAGCCCCTAAATCGTTTCTGAAAGGACCCACATTGTCGAGCTTCCCCAAGGACAGCGGACCGGACCCAATGCGGTCAGGGCCCTGGAGGGAGGTGGTGACTCAGCCCCAGGCATGCCAGGGTCTATGGGAGAGGCCTGCAGATTCCTGGATTGGGTGGGCAGGGAAGACCCCTAATTTCCCCTTAATTGAGCTACAATAAATGTCCCACTAAGCTGGGTCCTCTCCAAAGCAGCGGTAAGTCGCTATCCCGTGATTGGCTCCGAGAGAACGTGTGGGCAGCCACCAGACTGCCGGGAAAGGGCCAGGAAGTCATCTCTGAGCTGTCAGTGCTTAAAAAAAATCACGTCTGGTAAATGGTTAGTTTGATTAGCAACAAAACAATGGTGATTGTCGGAGCATTACAGTTGAAGCTAGTGCAGATCTTGTCGTCACTGGTGTTTTCCTGTATTAAGCAATACTAATTTATAATCAGCAATATAAAAACGGATTAGAAGAGAGTTCTTTAATTCCCTGATGTCCTTAAATCAGCATTGCTGAACCAGTCCTGCCATTTCTTTGTATATTGATGCTCTTTTAAACATTGTTTTTGTTGCTGTGACCTTTATTTCACCCCCCAGGGATGGGGGTTGGGGGAGGGTGATCATTTTTGGCCTCTAAAAATCTCAGTCTATGCCCAGTTGAATGTGATTTAAATCAATATGAATTAACTGGCACTTCCATTCTGAGTGGGGTAATTGGAGGTGGTCCAGACGGGTCTGGCCGTGGTCGATGAAGGGGGGTGTAGATCCAGGACCCCACCAGCGTGAGGCAGCATGCAGGGATCACCTTTCACGGTCCATCTGAAAACTGTCACCCATCCATACCCTGCACATGGAGTCCAGTTTTTGCTAGCTCAGTTTAACATTGTTCCATTTTATTTCTTTTTATTCACAATAGTAAAGCTTGTCCGGAATTATTCCAACCTCTGTTCTAGCCTTTCCACACAAACCACAAAAAGTAATGATTAAATCACTAAATTATGCCGATTCCAGTGTTATTGTCCACTGATTTTTAGAAGACCCATCTGAAATTAGGAGTCAGTCTCATAAAGGATTGTTTCATGTCCATATCCCTTTATTCAATCAGTATAAAATATTCTAATAAAAAATCCTGTTTCCAGTGTACCAATTAAGAAGTAATTGAGGTCCAGTGTGTTTAATGATGGGATATTTTATGATCTTCTGTGAAATCAAAAGGCCTGACCCAGTGTTAAATTAAATTTCGGGGAACTGGGCTGTTTCTCAGGCAGGCATCAGGAAAGACTCGATGATTGGCCTGGTGATTGGTTCCTTGGTCAGGACCACGGACAGCGCTGTACTTTGGCCCTCCAATCAGGACCACAGACAGCGTCCTTGTTGGCTTTAGAGGTGTTCCGCCATACATCTCTACTCTCTGATCACCGTCATCTAGATCGCGGCTGGGTTTCGGTGTAATTTAAAATCCCTCCTGGAGTGCAGGTCCTGTCTGAGGTGTCAGATGTTTTCTGAAACCTCTTTACTGGTTCCCATGTGTGTAACTGAGAGAGATAAATGTCTTGTACTGGACCATTCTTCTCGTCAGATGTTTGCATCGTCGTGGTCGATCTTTTCACTGGCCTTCAGGAAACATGCTGTGTTCTGGCCAAGTCCTTCTCCTGGAAGGTTTCATCCACACGCATCCTCAACTCTATGATGCTTGGTGGCTCTCTAGGTCATGCCACGGTCATATTCATCCCTTGCCACGCTTTGTCCTGCAAAAGGCTCATATTTTTCATCTATCAACATGCATCTCATTCGAGGCTCAGGTGATCTTGTATCACATGATCCATATTCCGCTATTTGATTTGCAAAACGGAGTCGAGGGAGTTTATTAAACCACATACACAAAGCGTAATTTTGTGTACCCATGCACGTAGGGAATTTCACTGCGACGTACGAAGCAGGTCCCTCAATTTTCGCTACGTTTAGCTCGTTAACAGGTTTTACTCATCAGTCACGATTCAGATAGCTTAGAATGTCACAGAATAAGATGCCACTTTTCTGGGATGAGAAGCTGAATCCCGATTTTTGTCTTCGATGTGTGAGACATCCCATTTTCGGAAAGGGAGCCCTGTGCATGGGCTCCTCCCTCTGCCTACCCACCGATGCACTGGCATTGTCATTCTTCAGGAGAACAGTAACACACAGCTCTCGCTCTGACTCCGCTCTACCTGGCTGTTTTAGCGCTGCTACCTGTCCACGGTGTGTTCCATGGGGTCGCCGAGGCCATATCCCGCCCCATTACCGACATTCTGCATGATCCTTTGAGGTTATCCGACTCATTGCCGTCAGCAGTTGGGGCGGACCCCGCAGAATCTGAATGGAAGTCACGCATCCACTTCCTGTGCCGACACGACCATGACCGTGACCACTACCCATCACAAGCACGTTGCAAAAAGCCTGGTGAAGAGACATTGGGAGGCACACTGCCGATGATGCTGGGAGGAGTGAGAAATGGGTGTGGGCTCTATTTATTGTCGCTCCCTATGTGTGAGGGCTGTAGCAGCCAATTTGTGGGGCCACTATGTATGGACGTCTTGAGAAACCAAGGCATGAAACTGGGTGGGGTGACATGCAGGGGAAATGTATCCCACTACCACCCACACATGTCATCTGCTGGGGTGGCATCAGAAAAGCGGTGATGACAGAGGGGAAGGAAGGGCTGGGGACAGGTGGGGGGCAGGCAGGCATTAACCCCCCGGTGAGGGCAGTCTGCCACTTCACACTGCATCGCTCCTCCTGTTTCACCCTGGGTCCAGAGCGCTTTGGAGGCCTCTGCGTCAGCGTCACTGCAGAGGGGGAGGGACAGGGAGGAAGGAGAGAGGAGGAGAACCGATATGTATTTACGTATAAGCCAGACCTCGTATAGAAATATCTGAAAATACAAATAAATTAAATATTTTTATTTCCTTTCTGTGTGCTTTGATGCCTGCAAGGACTGTCCGCATGATGCACTGGGCACCTGGCGGGGAGCGGTGTCTAAAAATGCTAAATATGTTTACTGCCAAGTATAGGAGATTGTTACTCGAAGTGTGTCTCTCAAACATGGATAGAACAGCGTCTCTGGTCGGCCAGGCTCAGCTGGATGCTGTGAGGGGTGGGAGTGGGGACAGTGTTCATAGGCAGGAGAAGATGAGAAAGTGATGCTCACCCCCCCCCACCCCCCCCTCCCCAAAAGGCTGAGTAGATGGCCGCTAAGACAGATACACGCTATCGATCCCAAGCACATCCCGGTGAAACTGCAGCACAGCATAACACAAAGTTGATGTTCTATGCCTTTCATGTTCGCTCTCATGCCGTTTGGGGATTAATGGACGGGGTCTCAACAAAGGACAGGACTCAGTTTAAACTTATTTCTGCAGCGGGAAGCTGGCCGCTTATCTACTGCCGCAAATGACATGTTTGGTTAAGCTAACCTACCGGTGTGCTGCCACAAAGCTATGTCGCGCATGGGCATTTGTTAGCATGCAGAGGGATTGGACCGTGCCCCACTTTGGAGCTCTTTGCCACCCCTTCCCTTCACCTGGTGGTGTGTGGAGGATCCAAGCTCTCAAGATCGATCACAAGGGCTCCGCATGCGAGATGACTGCAGGGTCGTGAGAGCTCTGTTCTGCGAGCCAACATGGCGGAGCATAGCAGGCATGTAGCATAGCCTGGAGAATGGCATCTCACTTCGCGAGAAATTTAGGTTTAATTTCAAATAGCTGTTTTACATGAGTGAGGATGTTCCCCGGCGTGTTCTGACAAATGGTGAAAAGGTCACATTGTGCCGTCTTGTTTTCACATGTTAGTGCATGAGTTGGCGATGTCGCACAGCTGTACAGGCCGGGTTGAACAGACCGCATCGTCCCTGAGTGCCTGAATGACTCCATTCCACTTGGCAGCTCAGGCTTAAAAATACCACAAGCACAGATATTTCAGGATGTCATGCATCTTGCAGCCCCAGCTCCCTGGGCACCCTCCGTGTCTTTGGTTGACTGTTTGTGATGGCTGTCTTACTGTGTCAGCTACCTTTCTACTTCCCTTAATTATTGTCCTTTTATGGCTACTGGCTACAGAGACATGCCCCAGGGCAGGGTCTCCTGACTGGCCAATCAGATACTCTTCTCCCACCTGTGTCACCATTTCATTGGCTATCTTCCATACCTGGTTTTTAATTTGTCCTCCTTTCACCTGGATTACAGCAGACAGTGCCCACCCCTGCGCATGCCGTTCCATGTTATCATGAAACAGACTGGGTGCCGTCCTCTGTCTGGCCATTTCTCTCTTAACCTAGACTGCTAAGATCACCCTGATGTCTAACCTGCTATTTCAGTAGTAGTAGAGTTTGCTGCTGTTGGGCTTTCAGCTTAGGAAACCGACAGGCTGTCAGAAAGTTTGATTCCTTTCAGAGGAACAGGAGAGGCCCACGCGTTCTAAAAATACCCTATTGCGCCACCACTCGCTGACACATCAGTGTAACATCGTTCGTGACAAGAAGACTCTGGATCCAACTTCAGGTCGTCATCTTTATAATCCATCATCGAAGCAGCGCAGTTACTCAGTCAAAATGAAAATTGTTTTGTGATGCGGTTGGCCCTTATACTGCAAGAAACTCAATATTTATGTAAACAGAGGCCATAACTTGTACACTGGGGTTACAATGAGAACAGAGGCATGGACAATCATCATGGACACATGTCTGGCAAGCCCTGGTGTGACGAGAAGGATTCCGTCTCTGTTCAGCACCGGAATTGATGGGATCTCGAGGATTTTGAAGTGTAAATAGTCATTATTCGGGTAATACTACTTGACAACCAAGGATACCTACCTTACAGCCACTAATAAGGATGTCTGTCTCAGCTGGGAATGGTCTGTAGGCTCAGATATCACTGACGGTCAAAGGAGGTTTCTGTGAGGAGGTTCTTGTGAGGGACCTCATTCTGATGTTGGAAGGAAAGGCTAGTTTGCGGAGCTCAGATTCACTCTGTGAGTATCATAACCTGCCTCTTCATGGTTGTTGTGTTCTCCCACCTGGGACTTATCGACAGCAGCAGAAATAAAGATCCTTTCCACGTTTGTTTATAAGAACCACCATGACCCCCTTTGTCAGCCAGGTTAATAACTTGGCCCAAATGCTGTTAAGCTTGGATGTGACCATGGTGCCGTATTGGACTGAAAGACATGCCTGGTGTTACCATCTCAGTTATAGGTAGCTTTACTTTCAGGGCTACTGTGTCCATCACTCTCCTTCTGTTTTTCTCTTATTTTGTTCAAGTATGTTTGTTCAAGGTTCAAGCCTCTATTATTGTCATGTGTACGTGAGATTCCAGAGAAATTTTTACTTGTATACTTCCTTTAGACTGCAGTTTAGCCGAAAAATTACAGCTCAATAATTCCGAGATAACAAGCACGGCAGCCATCAATGACTACCAATAATAAACAGCATTCAAGTGTACAGAAGGTGCATTTGGGAACAGAACCTCTGCAGGAGATGAGTGTCCATGAGTCCTTGTGCTTCTCACAGTATGAGGTTAAGATCTGAGGTGGGTAGCTAATTCTGTCATACGCCCTGGGTTAGCGGAATAGAGAAAGCAACATGTTCATTGGTTGTTTGGATGAATAGGCCAAAGGTTCGGCAAGAACAGCATCCCACTGCATTACATGGACGCAGTAGAATGGGCACACGCTGGCCAAAGGCGATTCCGGGACGCATATTTACCCAGAGAAAATAAGAAAAAAGGGAAAGAGGCGAGAACAAGCAGGCCGTTTGAAGGCTGACGCTGTGTGAGGTGACGTCCTTGTCCTGACTCAGTGGTCGAACAACTGTACACTGGGCCCTGGGGCAAAAGTGGATAACCCCCCCATCCCATTTCCAAATTCACACCTAGGGCCTACCTACTCCAGTTGCAGCAGCTGTGGATGATGAAATTTAAGTAGCCTCCAAATTTCATACCCATCATGCACTGCAGTAGTATTTTGTGTTATGACTCCCACCATAATGAGACTATATACATAAAAATGAGAGATATAAAAGTAGCAAAAGAGTTTATATGATGTACATGACACCAGTGTCTTAATCCCCACGAATGTTTTGCGAATGTGTGACATTTGTTGTGGGGGGAGGTGGGGGGTTGTCACTGGGGGGGCCTGGACCTGGGGCAGAAGCTGCCCCAGCTGCCCCGCCTATCAGTCTACCCCTGTCCTTACCAGACGAACTTCTGTGTCACCTGGCTAATGCGTCAGTGGCTGTATCCATTTCAGGACTTTTTGTTATTCGTTCTTGGCATCTTAAACATGCCCGTCCTCAACATGGAGAAGTATTTAAACAAGACCAATTGAACTGAAACTCTGAACATTTAGATTCTGGGCTGCGCCACTCCCTGGTAATTCATTCTAATGTGTGGGTGCCGCATGAGCGCCCCCTGAAGGTTACACTGGCACCTGCAGGCTGTCTGTAATCAGGGGTTCTGCCACATCCTCATGGTACTATGTGGAAATTTGTGTATCTCTGTAGTGTGTTGTGGACAGGTGTATGAAACGCATTAAAACTTCCATCCATCCATCCATCCATCATCTTCCGCTTGGTCCGGGATCGGGTCGCGGGGGCAGTAGCCTCAGCAGGGAGG
>JAODJX010000001.1:12670273-12688073 GCA_026776945.1 Isichthys henryi | reverse complement strand
GGGGCCCGCGGCGCCCGCGCTCGGGGGGGGGGGGGGGGGGGGGGGGGGGCGGGGGGCGCCCCCGTGCCGATCATTGTGTGTATTTATATGTGTCTGGGGTGTTTCTGTGTGCTGGGATGGACATATTGCATTGTGGGGACCAACTGCCCTCGAAATATTAAGTAAAAACCTGTAATTTTCTGAGATTTTTTCAGTCCCCACAAGGGAAACTCAGGGTTATAAAGATCTGTGAATGCAGTCAAAAAACATAAAATGGCAAATGCCTTGTTTGGTTACTTATGGTTAGGACTGGGTAAGGATTAAGATTGTCATAGGGATTGGGATTACTATTATGCCCATAGAAATGAATGCAGAGTCCCCACAAAGATATATATACCTAATGTGTGTGTGTGTGATTGTTCGTGTGCGCGAGCGGGTGTGTGTGTGTGTATGGATTATGTACATATTACATTGTGGACTTGTCCACATGGGATGTCAATGAAGGCGATCCAGTGTGGCACAAATGGCAGATCATTTTGACGAGGGTCGCTGGAGTAATGTGTCACGATACAGTACATAGAATCTTGCTGTGTAAGGGACCGCGTAGCTGCAGGGCAGTCACAATGGCCATGCCAACTCCTGTGCATCATCAAGAGCACCTAAAATGAGCACAAAAACATCTGTGTTTCTGTGCCTGATCTCTGCGTTCAGAAAGCGTCACTATAGGCATTTGATGGAGCCGTCGTTGCGGCCCCTCAGCACGACATGTGTGGGAGGCAGGCCTTCAGTGGCAGGCCTAACTGGGTGTTATAGCTGTAGTGCAGTCACACATAAATACCCACACAGAGCCAAGTCAGTGCCGGGTCTCCCCAGTGCTGTCAAGGCCCACCCTAATCTGTACTCCATTTTAGATAAATGTTAGCAATGCTAATGCTACTCAGACTGCTGACTCCATACATCAGGATATACTCATAATTTGATTGCTTTCCATGTCTCCACAAAAAGTTTGGAATTATGGAGTGGCATGGTGTCCCGTAGGGTTGGGAGTTGGAATCCTGCCTCTACTCCACGTTCATTTACTGTAGTTTGAAAGTCGAAAACTACCCGTACTTTAGGATTGTGTGCCATGGTGTACGTCTTATAATGGATCCTATACAGAGTTTACCCCAACCTCCTTGAGCCCTAGGCTCCAGGTCACCTGTGACCCTGAGAAGCTAAGCAGTTGGATGATGGATGGATGGATGCAGGAAGGTTATGTTGACATGAGGTGGACTCCTCTGCAAACTGGTGACCTTTGCCCTCCTGCAGTGCCATCATGGGCCATCGTTGCCATCGCCCTGGTCGCCATCCTCCTCATCGTCACCTGCTGCTTCTGCCTCTGCAAGAAGTGCATCTTCAAGAAGAAGAACAAGAAAAAAGGCAAGGAGAAGGGCGGCAAGAACGCCATCAACATGAAGGACGTCATAGAAGGCACCAAGATGGAGGTACAGGCACTTGCACTATATTGTCTTTGTAAAACTTTTTATCAGCTCAGGTTATTGATTGTCTGTTTATTAAGCTCTAGCAGTAGATATACATGCTTGTTGGTTTTTTTGCTGATGTGCTTCTCTAGAGATCACCGTAATATGGAAGATCAGTGATATGTACAGTACTGTGGGGATTAATGGAGGGAAACAGCCAACGTCCTTGTGACAGTCTGAGTCTTCCACAACCTGTCACTCTCTAACCCATTATGCTGTTGCGAAGCTGGAGTGTGACGTGTAACAGTGTCTTGCCAGGGTTCTTGCTAAGTTGAGAGCTTTGACACGTTATTGGAGGTGGACAGACCAACGTCTCGTTTAGAGCTGGCCACCCTTCTTCTGGCCTCTGTGGCTCCGTTCGGTGCTCATTGTCTCTGTGGCCCCGTTCTGCTCATCCGGCTTATCTCTGATTCTAATTTCCATGGAAACAAAACAGAGAATGACAATAGGACTCACCGCGGCATGATTACCTTACGTGGATCTGAAGTGTATTTGTTAAAGCGCCGTACCTGAGTTTAAGAAGCAGACTATAGTTTTGATTGTAATTACAGGTAAAAAAATGTAAAAGTTAGCTGTGTTTCTAGAGAATGGTACATGTTCTGTAGTGCTGAATGCCGTGTGATTCCTAATGAATCAGTTCCCACACAGAGAAATGATGCTCGTTAATTATATTGCTGCGGTATAATTAATTCTGGCCCTCCTTTTAATGTAGAGGCATATTTTATGGCACATCAACTCAAGTTTGCTTACTAATTGTGTTTCGTGGGCCTTGCCGTGCGTCTCATGAAATAATTGACAAAATCCATATAACTAAATGTTTGAAGGTTGACCATTGGGATCTGAGGTACAGTGAGAGGTTATCACCCATACCAAAGATACGTTTGTAAATGAAAAGCCTTTTAAAATCGCAGTTGAATGAAGTGTATCAGGCCGTGTGTCCAGTTCACGTTTATAATGTAGTTACTGATGTAGCCACTGAAACGTCCACATTGCTCGTTCGGTAGATTTTATGCTTCTGTGTTTTTTGCATGTCGGTTGCAGAGATGAGCAGAAGCACAGATCTCCTGAGGTCTAAATTTAGCTGAGCTCCTCACACCTTCTAGACCACAAATGTTTTCTATCATCTTGGCTTGTCTCGAGTCAAACAAAAATGTCAAAAATGTAACTAGACTCTCTTTCTCAAATTTTAAAACAAGGTCATAGGTGACGTTTAGAAAAACAAACCAAAAAAAAAGTATATTCATGCGACCAGAGCCGCAGTGCCGAAAGCAGCTTCAGGCTGCAGTTACATTTTCGTCGCATGTAGAGATGAGCTACTGCGCCCCCATCTGCCCCTCCAGCAGCTGTGCAGCCCCAGAGTGATCACATCTCCTGGTTTGCCCAGACTCCTTTTCGAAACCTGTGTGTGGTTGTTTTAATTTCTGTCTCTTCCTTCTATGTCCTCCTTATCTGTGTTGTGTCTGGTGACTGTGCGGGATGGGCGCCTGCGGTAGGTCCCCAATTGCTGATGGATCTTCTTAGCCTGCTGCTCTGATGTTTAATGTCTTGACCACAACTTACTCCCATAGAGCTACATATATGTAACTATGCATACTGCACATGTATATATACATATATGTGTATGTTTGCCAATGCACATATATAAATCCCTGGTGTGCTTTGACGAGGTTGAATCGAACTGATTTCCGTTTCCCCAGGACTTTGATTTGCATATTAGTGTATAGCCGTTAGTTGAAAGCACAATGATTAAAGCTAACGCTGAGAACCTGCTCAACCGTAACGCGCATTTTTGCGTGCAGCCCAAGTTTAGCCTTAAGCTACGTGGAGGCAGATTTGTTGATTTTGGTCATGTGACCATAATATTTCAGTAGCTGGAAGACTGAAAAATAATACAGAGAAGCTACTGCAGGCTCATGCATTTCGCAGCCTTAATCATTTCCATAATCCTTTTAGCGACAGTACATACACTAAAATCTTGCAACCCCAGCCAAAAAATGCGTATGTATATGCTCTGTGTATACATACTATAGTTTACATACTGTGTATACATACTGTAGTTTACATACTGTGTATACATACTATAGTTGCACCTTGTGCATGATTTTATGTTTTATGCAGTTTTCCTTAAAAGGAGATCAATTCTGTTCAGCCTTTTGCTTCCACACCAGCAAGCCACCAGCTTGTAGCATCACAGTGATACGTTTCGAACCCTTACTGGTACCTTTTGCTGGCATGATGTGCGTAGCTTCCATCAACACCACACGCAGCTGAGGTCTCTGATGACGCGACCGAATGATGACCTCCCATCTGAAGGGGGCGCTGTCATATTTAAAAACTGGGTACCGCTAGCACACTTTCATAGAATGGGAATGCCCTGCATGCCTGTTGGGGAGTCTGACATCTTGAAGTCAGCTTCATACTGAATGAACTGAAAGCCTCTTCAGTTGCATGCCTCCTCTCCTCTGGCCCCCACCTCACCCCTGACGAGCAGTTAGCGAGGAATTTGTGTTTTTTTCCCTGACATTTCCCCGTTGATTTGTTTTTGCAAGAATTGACTTTGCCTGAAATAACATCACGGGAATTATCAGCTTTTTCTTTTCCTAAGCAAAAAAAATATATATCACTGGCTTTGAAGTCTTGCATTCCCTCCCGGCTGCCTGCCCATTGAGTTCCGTTTATTCCTGTTTTGCTTTCATTTAGTAAAAAGTTTCTCAGACATGTATGCATAGTGCGTGAGTGCAACAGGGTCACGCTGAGGCTGTGCATCACCGAGCATGTCGCGATGTTACCCGTCGTGTCGTTTAACGTCCCAGAGAGGGGGCCGGGTCTCCGGAGTGGATTGGGACAGGACCGCCGAGGCCAGGCAGGCTGGCGCATGACTGACTGTCGGCGGGTGTCTCCTTCAGGCCTTGAAGGATGAGGATGATGCAGAGACAGGGCTGACGGATGGGGAAAAAGAGGCGGAGCCTAAGGAGACGGAGAAACTGGGCAAATTGCAGTACTCCATGGATTACAATTTCACTGAGAACCAGGTAAGGGGCCGGCCTGCCAATCACCATCTGTGTGCCACCTTAAGACCCTCCCACTGTCTTTCGTAAGTATGGTCACCAATCCTTCCATCCCCACGTTTACCCATCACCCTCCTGATAACCCTTTAGAGCAGCAATTGTCTCATCAGATAACTGTCAGGTAACTCCAGGGGCGTAGCTAGACATTCTGTACAAAATCTCACCTTAGGCTCCCTGCCCCTTTACATTGTATAATTGCATTATTTAACTTATTCAAAGGCCCCTTTAAAGGGCTGAGTTCCCTGAATCTGGCAGGGTATCCATGCCCCGGCACCCCTGCTCATTAGCATCCGCACCATTATTCCGACAAATCTCAACACCGTTTCTCAGCTTCCGAAGAACGCCTGCTACACATCCGGACCTCGGCTGAAAACAACGCAACCTAAAACTTTAAAAAAAGCCACCGAAAAGTAATAGAAAAAGGCGAATTAAAGTAACTTGTCATTGAAATCCATCTGGCCCCGTTCTCAGTGGGTGGATTTTAAGGCAGCATGACTTGAGAGGCAAATAAACTTGCTGATGGCAGATGTTCAGTGACAGATAACAGTGGCGGTAAGGGACAGCTACGGCTTCCCCGGCCGGCCTGCTATCTCGCCGTATAAACAATCTAGACAGGCAGTGATTATCCAGAACATCCCATCACTCTCTGCTCCTGCATGAAACGTCCAACATTTAGCACTCAAAAAAAAATAATTGCATTCTCTGGGAGGGGGAAGCACACGCACGCTGTCAGCTAATACGTGTGCTGGCGATGCTTTCGGACTGCGTACGCACACGTGCACTGACACGCGCCACACATTCCTGGCTGAATCAGTCCAGAATCTGGCTTCCTGACGTCAGCATGCTACCATGTTAAAAATCCGTTCTTCCGCGAACACCCCTGGGTGTCGCGCTACCATAAGGTTCAGTGGTGTTGAGTCAGGCGAGACATTACTGAGCTCCCGGGCCCTGCGGCAGGGGCATGCAGATGGCAGAAAGGGGCATAAATCAGGGGGCCACACAATCAGAGCGGCCTCCTTTGTGGCCCCGCTAACGAGCATGCTGACGACAGCACGGAAAGCTTCTTTCGGCCTCCGCTGTCTCAGAGATCCCAGTCTATACCGCGGTTATTACCCTGCTGGTGTAGTGGATTCTGAAGCGGGGTGACTTCTGCCCCCTCCCTCTCCCAGAACGTCCCCGCTTTTGTTTAAAGGTAATCTGCCCTTTCCGGTCCGCTAGACCGAAGGGCGTCCAGTGTGGACGGTGAATGAAAGGCCTTTTATCAGGGTGGGTGGCACTCACTGTACTTTCACTTTCTGAATGTAGAATCTCACCCTCTGAGCTAAGGTCCCTTTTTTTCCCTGCCTTTGAAAGGAGTCACGGCCCATTGGATAAAGTACGCTTCTCCCAGCGATTATTCTGAGCACAATGGCCTTGTCAAGACGATCAGGAAAAAAAAGTGTGTCAGAAAAAGCCGAATAAAAAAGAAAGTTTTAATACATCTCGCAGTTTTAATGCATTCCTGCCTCTAATTGACTGTGAACTATTATCCCGAGGCATAGATAATCACGGGGCCCCTGTGTTGCTTGGGATCACAGACCGTGTTATAAGGAAATGTGATCGCAGTGGGGCTTCCATGTCCCCATCCTCTGTAATACCTATTTGATTCCTGGGGGGGTATCTTCAGAATGGATTGGCAGATTACTGTTGACCTCTAAGAGGCAGCATTGTCCCTTTTTTCCGGATGGGGAATAGATGCGACAGCTTTCACAGAGCCGGGTCCTCTGAATCACACAGAATTCTCCTGTGGAGTGAGGCCAGTGTATTATGGGATATTCCCCCCAGGACAGGCTGGTAGTCACTGAATGATTGGCTAAGGCCCCTGCTGCTATCTGCTGTGGCCTCCTGCTTCCTGCCCGTGTCCAGGAGCGGCAGGACAAGAGAGGACTTGAGGCAGAGCGGCATGCTGGGAAGGGAAAGAGCTGCCGTTAAACTGTGCTCACAGCCAGCTCGCTTTACATAGCCTGCTATAAAAAAGTCCCACACTTTTTTATGCAAGCCGGACATTAATGTGGCCTTTTCTGGTGGGCGGCATGTAGCTCAGGGGCTCAGGGATCTGCATTATACGTGTGCCCCACTCCGGAAGGACGTGGGCTCAAATCCCGTGATTGGGGGAGTAGTTGTATCGCCATTTAGCCCTTGAGCAAGGTAATTAACCACACTTCTGACCCTGCTCTCAGATCATCAGTTGTGGACTGCATCAGACAAATCTGTTTAAGCATCTGTTAAAACAAATAAGAATGTAACCGATGATTTGTGGCAGCAGATCATTACTTTTATGGAGTTTTTTTAACAAACACAGTTAAGTATTAGTTTCATTTCATTATATAATGCGCATGATTCTTCCTTAGTGGTCTCCTTAACCCTGCTCAACACTCCTTTCTCAACAAAACCATCACTGAACAGCATCCATCACCTTCATGGTCCTCCAGCAGAGGGCAGATGTGAGTGCCTTGGGATGTGTGGTGTTTATGAGTTGGCCGTGTGCTCCGCCATCCCAGTGGGGAGCCCCTGCCCCATCTGCTGTGAGCCCTGCCCATCAGCGGTGTTAGCGCGCTACTCGGCTTCCAGATCCAGCTCTGTCATCTCCGCGTTGTCTGCTCAAGGCAGCTGATTTGGCTCTGATTGCCTCCCTGCCCCCGGCTGACCCAGAGGCCAAGGAGAAGCTCCCCTGATTGGCAGGTCAATCAAGCCCCAAATAAAATACATAAGATCCATGCGGAGAAGGGGGCTTACACCACCCCGGTGAGCCCTAACCTGATTTAAGAGGGAGCATTTGATTGGCCTCTGCCTTTTGGTTCTCCTTCGGAGAACATTAACCTGATTCTTTTCTTCTGGACATTCTTGTTAACGTGGGGAAAAAAACACATGTCCAATTACAAGTACTCAGCTGATTAATGAAAGGTGCTATGTTGTTTATATCGCCGTTACTCAGACCAGTCCCCGGGGACCCCCAGACGGTCCACCTTTTTGCTCTCTCTCAATTCCCTGGGAGTTTAGAGGAAGCAAAAACATGGAGCGTATGGGGGTCCCCGAGGACTGGATTGAGAAACACTGGTTTATATAACATGTGCTATTAGTTTTCAGAGTGCGATGCAGCCTGTTGTATCTTAACGTCTCAGAAAAGAGCTCCGTGCTTCAGACAACAGGGAGATGGTAAATCTACCTCAGTGTGGGGTTTGTAATAAGCTTGTGCATGAGGGCCACACGGCAGGCTGCTGGATGGTGCGGAGTGGCTGGGTGTGCTCGTGCTTCTGGGTGGTGATGCGTGGTGCTGATATCTGGTCCCTCTGTCTCTTCCCCCCACCGCAGCTCATTGTGGGCATCATCCAGGCGGCAGAGCTCCCCGCCATGGACATGGGGGGCACCTCTGATCCCTATGTTAAAGTCTACCTGCTGCCTGACAAGAAGAAGAAGTTTGAGACGAAGGTCCACAGGAAGACGCTCAACCCCTGCTTTAACGAACAGTTCATCTTTAAGGTGGCGTTTAACTCCACTTAACAACACCACCGGAGAGTAGGTGCAGCATACACAACACCACCTGAAAATATCTGTAAAGTACACAGCCCCACTCGAGTCTACCAGCAGAAAACCATAGACATCAACAGCACAACATGGGCCGAATATAGCTGTGAGGTACACCGTTCCTCACCATATAGCTTCAGCTCAGCTGCAATGGAGTTGTGAGATGTTCTCTGGACATTACAGCACCCAGGCATTCTTCATTTTATGTGTTGTTAAAATACACACAAACCTCCCAGTGATAAAGCAAGCTATTGAGGAATATCCTAACGATTTGTTCTTAAAATAGACAGGTATTTAGGTTATTACTTTTAATGTGTGTAATAGATTAAAGGCTTTATGTACCTTCCATGAGATCTTGGCAGGTTTTAAAATGCCGTGGGGATTGTGGGTAACATAATGAGAGAGTGAACGGCATACGGAAATCGATGACATAAAGCTGACTGGGTGGAATTACAGTTTCTAAGATGGGAAGGAAATAATATAGTTAGCAGTGACTGTAGTGACTTGGTTAGTTTGCTGAGCCATAGTCCTCGTAAGGTGGGTAAGCCTCCCTCTTGCCCCCCCTCTCCACTTGGCAGGTGCCCTACAACGAGCTGGGGGGCAAGACGCTGGTGATGACGGTCTACGACTTCGACCGCTTCTCCAAGCACGACGCCATCGGGGACGTGAGGGTGCCCATGAACAAGGTGGACTTCAGCCACGTGACGGAGGAGTGGCGTGACCTGCAGAGTGCTGAGAAGGAGGAGGTGAGCACCCACCACCTCAGGGGGTGGTGTCCATTATGAAGAGGGTGGGGCCAAGCCAGACATGTTTGCATGGGGACTACACTTTCCCCAGTAGGCTTGACTTAAATCACACTGATGGAAAACCATCAACATTGTGAGCTGTGTATTACTCCAATATGAAATAGTGTGCAGGAAGTATCTTCAGATAAGAGCAATTGAATCAAATCAAACAGCGCATCCCATATGTTAATGAAGCTGGAGACTTTAGAAGTTAAAAATCAGAGAGTCAGAGCCGTTAGCACTGTGTGGCAGGTTTTAATGCGATAAGGAGCATCAGCAAACCTCTGAACCTGAACTTTCTCAGTAAATATTAAGGAGCAGAGTTGTGTGCAGCCTGTAAACTGTGAGATCTCTAGGTGAAAGTGCCTGTGTCTGTAGGTAACAACCGAATGAATCTGGATGCCTGATAAATCCTGATCTCTCAGGAAAATGCCGCCGTCGCCGTGCCCCCCCACCCCCCCTCCGGAGCAACACTCCTGTGGAAATGCACTCAGAGTACAATCGAGGTAAACATCATCTGATATCTACCTCAGACTCTCACACTTGAATGACAGAGGAGCTATCGGCTGATTTAAATCATCCACTGCTTCTATTTTCAGCAGACTTGCTGGATTTTATTGGGGAGGGGGTTATGAAGTTAAAAGGAGACACACTCTTTGATAAATGCACAGTCCTTTGCCTTCGTTTATAACAGAAAAAAGAATCCCAAGTTTTAATGAATTCAGCTTAATTTAATGACAAATTCAATAATTCAAAACATCGGGCAGCTGGATTTTTAGTCTAGACTGGCGGAATTTAACGACGATTTTGGCCCATATATTACTAAATATATTTATAAACATGCGCCGACGAAATATGAAACATAATTCGAATCGATTACGTACGGTCAATACCGCACCGAACGAGGCAACAGATTTAGTAAAACTTTACGATTACCGTGTTCTTAACTTTGAAAAGGAACATTTTTTAAAGGCCTCAGTATCTACATGCGATCACACCCGCAAGAATTGCAAAATAAGCCACATGCAGCTGCGTGCATACTCGCACAATGCAGTTATAGAGCAGCCAAGGTCAACAGCTAAACGGGAAACGTCTTAGTTCGCCGTCCATCACACACGGACTCTCATAAACAAGAGAGAAACGGCCAGGCGCAAATGTCACGCGCTTTCCCGTCCAGGGGGTCATTTCTGAAAAAGGCCATGGCGTCAGGGGGCGAGCCCTGGCGTTAACCGCGGATGACGGGACGCGGACCACGGCTTTCACTTCTTTCACGTAATCGACTTGGCGGATCAATCCGGAGTCTGCACCCTGTTTCTCCGCATCAGCCGCCGTGCCACTCAGCTGGCGGAGGCAGCGGCTGGCGTTGCCCCTGCTCCCGTGTCGATCTGACAGGGCTGAGCGCGGGGGAGCCGAGGCGACATGCAGATTTGTAAATAATACATGCAAGTTTTATGATCTAACTCTCCTGCCAGGGAACAATCCATTAAAAAAAAACTCAGTTATTTTTGGACATTTTACTGTTATTATTATTACGTCCAGAAATCAAATATTAACTCAGATTAAAAAGTTATGATTTTTTTATGATTGTCATTATCACTGACAGTATTTCTGGAAGCCTGCCGCACACTTACCGAAACAGGAAAGAAAAAATAAAACAACTTTCAACCTCAAATATATATACATCCCACACACGAGATATCTACACGTAGATCCTTGAATCACAAACATTTATCTTCTCGCTGCACGCCAGTATTAGCAAAGCTAACAATTGTTCCTGCGGAACACACCGTGTCACGGTCTAAAACCTCAACTAAAGAGAGCCCGAGCGTCTGAGGCTCATTCCAAAGCCATACCAATCATTCTAATTGTTTCCATTCATTCAAACTCCTAGAAACAGGGCCCTCACATATCAGTCCACATCTGTGCTCTGTCTTTTCTAACTTTCTCCCCCCCCCCCCCCAAATTATGTATAGCACCAAATGAATCATTTTTATTGCACAAGCTACGTCCTTTAAAGGTGCGATCTACATTCAAGCCCGCACGAATTTCCCTTTATCAGATGGATTTTTCCTGAAGTTCGGCAGCTCTGAAACACCGTTTCCAAGCTGTGCGACACATACTGATAGATCCCTCTTTTCCAGCGCGATTATAATAGTTTCACTGCGCTTGTTTACGTGCAAAAGGGAAAGTCCGACTTAAATCGAGGGATTTCAGCAAAACAGCACTAACAAGTTGCCGGGACTCCCTGCCAAACTTGCGACGAGATTTAAAAGCAGTGTAATATAATTCAGTTAACACAAATGCAAATAGGTGTAAGAGGGGGAGGGGGCGAGGATGTTCTTTGCTAGGACACTCACCCCTTTGAGAAAGCCGACCCGTGAAGTGTTTCGACGACCACGGGAAAAAAAATCAGACAATGAGTGTAAAGCGGGGAGCAAGCAAGTCTGTAATGGGAAGTCCTCTACAGTTCTGGTCGCAGCGGGCGGCACAAAGGGGGGAGCTCGCAGCTCGCAACGTGCGCTTCGCTACCGGGAAAAGCGACGCGCTTTTTTATTAATCAAACAGCGCTGTCTGCTTGCACCGCGGACCGGACGCGGTTCTCCATGGCCAAGCGCGACTTAGCCTACAGCGATCGGCACAGTCCTCCTGCTCTCTTAAATGCGTTCCTCTCTTCTTTCCCGCATGTTTTTTTTTTCCAAAGGAGTCTAAATGTAAAAAAAAATGAATCAAGCCAAAACGAGACGAGAGTAGGGGGAGAAACGGGATAGATTTGGCCAGCTAAAAAATCTGAAAGAAAAAAAAATGTCTTGAATAAGAAAGCACGTCTCCAGTGTTGTTGTCAATCCAGTGCGTCTTCAGTGAATGCTCTTGAAGCCTCCGCTATGACCGCGCAGGTGCGAGCGCTCTCAGTCTGGAGAAGGTCTTGCCCACAGAATTAGGAAATCGGCTTGAAACGGAGGAACAGCCTCCCATCAAACGGAGCCAGTGCTGCTACTTGTGCGCTGCCTGCTTCTGCATGAGGTGGCTTTGAATGGGCTGTCACCAAAACCTGGCATAGAGTCCCCCCCTAACGCGCGGACCTGGAAGCTCCATTTCCTCCCGTTCCCAAAGCAAGAAATCACACAAAACGTCGTCGGCAGCGGTGCGGTGAAAATCTTCACCGCTTTTTTAGCATGCGGCAGTCGTAAGAAAGGGACCAAGCATGAATGCAAAGTAGATTATCTAGGAGATCATTTTTGAACGGCTGCACACCCTGCTTCTGGGATTTGAAAGTTGAGCCCCGTAACAGTAGGCAGTCCTGTCCGCTCGACCAATGACTGAGGCCCTATTCTTCCAGTAACACAAGAGAGTCTGAGAAAACAAGGGGGGAAAAGTATAGACCCCATTTCTCTCCAGCTGGACTCAATAAATAATGATAGGAGGAAGAGCGGGACGTGAAGGAGGCGCCGGGCAAGGATAATCATGGGTGGATGAGCCGTCATCACTAGATAAAGATGCTGAATATGATTCAACCCCAGACATATATGTGTCGGTGGCTAACGGGGGTTTCCCAACAGAAATAAATGCTGAAATTAAAAATAAGCACAGGCACACAGCCGCATTCCTGAAATAGAAAATGCAAGATGAATCCATTTTTGAATCCATAAATTTCATCTTAATTGAATGAATACAACTCAGATACATAGACAGACAGACAGACCGACTCCTTTGGCCTATATTCAGGAAGTATATCACTGTTAGGATGAAGCAGTATTTTAAAAGCTGTGCACATGGATTCAGTGACATTTCACTCGAAAGACTGAGTTTAATGTAACTTCTCCAGGTGAGAGTGAGAAGACCTGGGATCCCGTAGAAAACACTCTAACACGACGTACTCAAATAGACACGGCACCAAAACGGCCGCCCGATCACATGACGAAGCCTCACAGATTTACCGTCTACGGAGTCGCAGGCACGTCGCTCGGCTTTCGCTTAGGCTACACGTGGAACCCAGAATTACCGAAATCCATGCAACCAGCGAGGATTTCTCAATAATAAAGCTCTTTATTTTCTTTCATGACTTACTGGCTATTACAAATCCACGTTATTTGAAAAAATAACTTCTCTTTTTTTCTGTGGTATTAAGTAGTAAGCTTTGGAACTCGTGCGGTATGGAGAAGAATTTCTACGCATCTTGACAAGCAGCACGTGCAAAAGACAATGGACAAATATTTCCCTCAAAAACTGAATTCTGTAAACGCACGATTCTCTTGAGTTGACCCTAACAATTCACATGCGTGTGTTTACCTTAAATACACGAGGAACTGCTTTCCCCTCTGATATTTGCCTAACACATTCCAGAATACAGAAATGACAATACACCATAATATATACAACTATGCCATATGTTTATATGGATTCCAGCATTCGATAAATTACAATGAATGAATATTATGTTTGAAACATAACTGCAGCCTCGATACCAGCCATTTCACAATATTAATACTGTCATAATGTCATAAAAATGCCAGCGAGTTCAAAGAAAGTTAACATTTAAAATCTATGTTTGGTCATCAATGCGTTACGTGCTGAATTAAATCTCTCTGAAATGTCAAATTTTTGTCGCTGTGACTAATTCGTTCAACAGCAAGAAAAACGACCCCACGGTTTAGTTTTTTACCTTGTAAATATTAAATTCCATAAAGCTATGAGAAACTAACCATGCAGTCTTGTGGTATTTTTTTTTATTCTTGGTGGTTTTGGATCTAGTTAATACGGTCTACGGAGAAACCACAAAGATTGGCTTTTATTGACTTGATTATTTCAATTTAGGATTTTGTAAATTCGCGTAAGTACATTTCAATATTTTTATTGCTTCTGTATGTAATATTTCTTGCCATGGAGGCCTGCGTGCCATCCATTCCATTGCTGTGTATAATTGTTTGAGGGACCCCGTCACATGAGATATTTATTCCCGCTTATTCTCAGATATTTATCCTGCGACGGGTTTGCACAACGTTCCTTCGACCACTAAACGACATTTAAAACGTATTCAGTTTGTTATACATTTTGTTAGCTTTGTCCAGTCCAGTTATGATTTCAGCCATAGTAAGACTGGGACGGACTCGCATATTTAATCCTTTTCCACACACCCTCCTCATATTCGCATTAAAATATAACGAGCCGCGCGACGTTCCGTATCTCCAACCTCCTGAACCTTGTTGTAGACTAGACGCGCACGGCTTTCGTTGGAGGGTTGTGATGTCTCTGATTTATATAGTCTCCGGCTGTTAATTACCTAATGCAATCAATTGGCTGCTTAATTAGGTGACGATTACCTTAAGAGACCTATAAATCTTGCTGGACAACGTTGCAGTGTTGATGTTGATATTGACATGCCATTGAATGGGGGAGAGGAGAAAAACAATAATTCGTTTCCTCCCCATGAACGAAGCTTTATTAGGCAAAGCGCAGGAATTATTCAGTTAAATCTAAACGCGATTGTTATAAAAGAGTTCCTAACTTTTGTCTAGTTGGTAATTGACTTACAGGGGTAAACACGTTTGCCAGGATTTACCACAGCAAAGTATAACAGCTATAATTCTTTGCAGACATAATGACTGCATCCAGAAAAGTGAGATATTTTGACAAACTTCGGTCGTTGACCCTGAGTTGAAGTGCTGCTCTTTCAAACATGTCTCCCACCGCTAACAGGATTACAAAACCTCCAACTGACCGTCAGCCTCCCCACTAACTTTGAGCTCCCCAGTGACGGACAATTCAGCGAAAACTACTTCATCTCATTCTTCTCCTCCCGTTTTCACCCGACTTGAAGGTCAGATGACCATTTGCTTGGAGTCCTGACAACTTCCAAACTTTAAGGCAATAGTGAGCTAATGACTGTCCTTCATAGAACTCAATTATAGTAAAGAGTGAATAACAGGCGTAAATAAACCATTCTCCCATAATACAGTTGTTTATTAATTCCCCTGAAAAAAAAGTTATCGGATCTACTCATCGTATTTAACGTAAGGTGAACTTATGCTCGAATACACGAACACATATATTCTTCTTAACAAGGGTACGATAATAAAGACACGTGGCGGTGACTACTTAAATGGTTTTATTTAGGGTCATAAAGCTCTTAAAGTCATAACCTCCGGGAAACCAGAGAGCTGCCGCGTTGCGTGCGACCTAAAGCTATCCTTTAAGAGTAATAACCTGTAGCTAAATCTGGAAGCGTGCCGCGGAGTTTAAGCATACCACCCACAGCAAGCAGAGCCCGGATCCTCTCCCCTCGCCCCCTTTTCACTTGAATACATTTCAATCGTCCATCGTAAACGGAGTCGTTATTTGAAAACCACCTGTCCCGCAGCCATCTCGGTGAATCATTAAATTACTGCCTATACTAGGCTACCTAAATATATTAGGCGCCTGTGAACAGACATGTTCTGCGTTATGTTTATGCGCAGAAAACCAGAAATCCACTGTGGACATAGGCCTACTCCAGTTTAAAAAGAAGTTGGAAAAAAATGTAATTGAACGAGCGCAACACATAATTGTACCACATATCTTTTTAAATCGGGGCCTAATTTTTTCATTCTGTGATTCACGCGAGTTGGGAAAAGGTAAAAGATCATGGAAGATAAATATTTTAACATCGTTTTGTATTAACGCCATACTGTAATAAGGTTAATAAGCATATATCTGTAACCTCACATCTGTCAGGCTTCTGGCGACCAGGAACAAAGCGGATATGTATTTAAAATGCAAATGGTAATTTCATTTTTTCCCCTTCTTTTTTCTTAACCGGGTGTCCTAGGACCGACTTCTACAAATGGATGACCGTAGCTGGCCGATCGCCTGGGTGTCGCGCCCGGCCTGTATTCCCACCAGTCACCCCAACCGCGCCTTGCGAGGCAGCGGCGGTCATTCATTAAACCGAGGGCTCGCAAAAGCCGTGAAATGATGAGCCTGACCTTGCGGCGAGAAAGACTGCGCTGGAAAGGAAGGGAGATGCCGCACCGGGGCGGTGCCGCAGTCACATATATATTTGCATACATAAAAAAAATCCAGGGCGACGCTTGTGATGCATTTTCCATATTATGGGATGGGCACAATTTGGGCGTCTTGTGCGTCTTTTCACTGACTGGCTGAAGAAGCGTCTCAAAATCGAGGAAATGATTAAACAGTGCCACACTATAGTGCGGCGATATTGCAAAATATTTAGTATAATTATTAGGTGTAGAATACGTGGCAAAATACCCGCATTTCAAGAAGCACTGTTGGTGTCGATGGTTAATACAATTATTTAAGCAATCACGTTCACGTTTTCTGCATATAGGCCCATATAGGCTATATTTTCTTGTAATATAACATTTTGTTTGTGGACGGGGGGCATAGGATGACCCACCTATCCATGATTCCTCTATATTGAGAGTGAGTTCTTTATCTCTCATTAAACTATAATGAGTTTTAAAAATCAGCGCCACCGACAGCATCACACTGAAGAAAAGTGCTGAAATGCAACCGCACAGCTTTTCTGGTCACATGGTCAGGGAGAAAAAAAATATATCAGTCAACATATAAAGTAGCCACACCCGAGTCGCTATAGTTCATACTATTGACAGTTTCATAAACCAGAAGACCTTTCTTGGAGATAAATTGGATGGGGTCCGATGCAGAGTACAGTATAGTTTATTTTATTGAAGCGATTCTGGGGGTGTCGCCTACAGGGACTAATGAGGTGGTGTGTTAGCAGGATGTGACAGCTCTGGCTGTTTGAAAACATCAGAACCGCCGTCTTCGCCGGTGACAACAGCATGAACACCGCGCTGATTTTTTAACCCCTGTGAGTCATTTAAAAAAAGGTCTTTGCTTTCCGGATGGTCAGCCACGCCGGTGATAACCCTCCATTGAAAACGTCTTTATATTATATATTTGATATTGTCATGGAATTAATTTACATGTATTAAATTTATGTTAAATCATTGATTCATATATTGAATATTCCTGTTGCATTAATTGGATTATACTTGTGATTATTGATTTATAGATTTTGTGTTCAATTTATTTGCATATATTAAGTTGTTTGTAGTACACCGCAAGTAACAACTCATTGACTGGTATTTAAATATTCGAAGATAACTCAAAATATGAATGAAATATGCTTAAATAATGCTAAAGTAAAATAGATAGGGCCGCTGAATTTCAGCGATGTACGGAGTAGCTTTGTTTAAGTGGGTAACACTTCTGGCTTGCCTGTATGGTTCTTCAGGCTGGACCAGGCCCTAATTTAATTAATTCATATAATTGTTGTCTGTCATCATTTCTTACCTTAGATTTTTAATAGCATGGGGTGTCACAGGTGAGGGTTTAGTTCAAAGTAAGCTAAGCCACGCAGACCTCGACCGTACCTCGCTTCTGTGAGCTACACCCCGGTAACGAGAGAGAGGGGGATGCTGGAGCCCCCGCTGTACCTGGGGGGTGACAGAGGGTTTGCAGCCAACCTGACGGCCCTGAGCCGGTGCGGCCAGCACTGAGGAGAGCCGATGGCCGGCTCCCTGGGGGGAGAGAGAGCTTTCAGTAAGGGCAGCAGGGAGTGATGCAGGATTGCTCAGGGTGTTTTCGTGACCCCATCATAATTTGTGCGCATACTGCCCCCCCCCCCCTTTGGTGTCTATGAGCTGCAGTCCCAGTAATGGCCATAATTACAGATATTCTCCAGTTATAGATCTTTTTCTTTTTTTCTTTATCACGTTTCCTTTCCCAAATACGGAGAGAGCTGCAGCCGTGATGTAAGACTGATGCAAGCTGCCATGGCGCAGCAAGCGGCAGGACGTCGGGGGGTGTGAGGCCTGCGCTGTCTGACTTACAGGCAGCCCCTCCACAACCCCTCCCCCTC
>JAODJX010000001.1:12636379-12666834 GCA_026776945.1 Isichthys henryi | reverse complement strand
AACTCCAGTTAGCCTCAGCATGTTTTTGGACTGTGGGGGGAAACCGGAGTACCCGGAGGAAACCCCACGACGACATGCAAACTCTGCACACATGTGACCCAGGCAGAGACTCGAACCCGGGTCCCAGAGGTGTGAAGCAACATTGCTAACCACTTCATCACCATGCCGCCCTATATAGAGGGTATAGAAGATATACATTGTGCATTGGTTTTTAAATTAGTAATATTTAGATCATGAAAACTACACTAATGCCTTACAGTTTACAGTATTAATACTAGCCAAATGTACTGAATTTTATGTAATGTCATAATTCTTATGTGATGTTACCCACTCACATTTAAATTGGTTAGAAAAAGAGTTAGTGTGAAAACATATTTTAAAGAACACAAGCATATGTTGTTTACTACACAGGAACCTCGCCGCCCTGTGGAAAACATAAACACTACACACAAAAAAATGAAACACACAGCATTGTCACTGCGGTTGTTGTGTTGGTGTAGCAGGGAGAGTCAGTAGGTCATTGAAGAGGTTATCAGTCCAGAAAGGGTGTCACCATTGCATCCTTGGGCAGAATATAACTGACTCACTGCAGGGAGGTGCTAGACAATGTTGTTATCATTGGTCAGACATCTCCGGCATCCCATAATACCGGCTGGCCTTCACGTGCATCCCACCTGCCATTTAGGTAACTGAGCTCTTCTCCGCTTCCTCCTCGCAGCAAGAGAAGCTGGGTGACATCTGCTTCTCCCTGCGCTACGTGCCCACGGCCGGCAAGCTGACCGTCGTCATCCTGGAGGCCAAAAACCTGAAGAAAATGGATGTGGGTGGCTTATCAGGTGAGAAGAGAACGGGGGAGTTTTAGCGGCGAGCAATCAGGCCAATCAGGTAGTGGAGATGGCGACGCAAACAGATTTGAATCTGGCCCCAGCTGGCAGCCTCAGATAAGGCCAAGGCTGCATCACAAATCTCCAGGGTTCATTCGGAAAGAGGAATTTATAGGTGCCTGTGATGCATAATGGAAACAGTGCGTCGTATTTCCGCATGCAAATTAGCCTGCGGGTTGATTTTCTTTCTCCAAAATGCTGCAACATACCTGTTAAACACAGCAAACTGAAGTCTCACAATGGGATAAGGACAACACTGGACCTTCAAATGATGAAATATTGAAAACCAAAATGAAAATGATGTTTCATTTGCACAAGTACAGGTACACTAGAATGCTTTTTTCACACATCGTATCTCCTTAATGTTTGAGACATGCACATGGGATTCAACCCAGCAGCCTTCTGATCACAGACAAAGAGGCCTAAGATGTAGAGCCATACACTTCCTCTCCCCCAGAAAAGATAAAAGATGGGATTCAAACTCCCAACCAGAATGTGTAAGGCGACAGTGTTACCCACGGAGCGACCATGCTGCCAGTGAACTGCCTCTATGTTACTATATCTATATCTATATTACTTCTTGTGTTCACTTAATTTTTTTTGGGCATTAAAGCCTCAGCAGGCAACACAGACTCACCAACAAAGCAATTAGTGTCTGGTTATGAATAAATATGAAATGTTGTCGCTGAAACATGGCACGTCCTCAGTGTCGTGTTAACACAATGTGAGACGCACAGCCGCCCATCCAGAATAGAGAATTTAAGAAATAACATGGTACCTGACTCGTAACACTGATCCTGTACCAGCAGACCAGCAGCAAGAAGCTCGCAGAGGAGTGCGGGAAGAAAATGAAGTTTTAGCCTGATTTAAACTCCCAATTCCCAAGACATGCCCTGTGGGTGGCGGATCGCTGTAGCGTGGTGTGAATCTGCCACGGCGCGTGGGAGGAATGTGGGAGGGATGGGGGAGGAACAAGGGAGGAGCACCAGTATGCTGTGTGCTTACTACACAGGGTAGGCAGAGAGTGCAGAGGTGCAGTGGGTGGGACCAAGTCAAGGTGGAATATGACATAAAAACATCAATCACCAATCAGGTTTCATATTAGAATATTTCCTTTTAAGTGCTTCCTAGTGAGTGGCTGTGATTTTCCAGAGGGAATTTAGAAACAGGGAGTATCCATGTTAGTATATTTAATTGCTGTGTGGTGGTAGAGGTTTGTATTATGTCGTCTCAGGGACGTCTGTGGAGATTCCCTTCATGCACATTCTCCACACCGTCATGCTCTCCTTGCTGCACATTGCTGCACATGCTGTAATGTACAGCTCACAGCTCTTTTTGGGTCAGACCCACTGCTTTCCAGAGTAGTCCAGACGCTCCTGTTCATTCATGATCCCGGGCATAAGCTGTGCTCCACAGCACCTGGCGCTCCAATGGCCTACCCCATTAGCGAGTGTCATCTTCAAGGCTGGACCTGCACGCATCCAGGGAAGGTATAGAAAATCACAGCAACCTCCCCTCTGAAACCAGGGTGATGACTCCCTCACAGGCTTCTCGTGAATCCGAGGAGGAACATGATGTATGTATGATTACAGGAGATGAGTAGTGAATGTCTGAGAAAATCATCAGTTGTCTACAATGCTTTTAAGTAAATCACCTGTAATGAGTACTGAAAAAGCCTGAGGCAGCTCCTGGAAGCTTTTTGAGAAGCCAGAGGCTCACTGAGGCATGCTGGCATTAAAGAGATGCTGTCCCATTAGATGCAAGTCTAAGTGCAGTCCCTTTGGATGCAGGTCTAAGTGCAGTCCCTTTGGATGCAGGTCTCAGTGGTGTCCCTTTGGATGCGGGTCTCAGTGCAGTCCCTTTAGATGCAGGTCTCAGTGCAGTCCCTTTGGATGCGGGTCTCAGTGTAGTCCTTTTGGAAGCGAGTCTCAGTGCAGTCCGTTTGGATGCGGGTCTCAGTGCAGTCCCTTTGGATGCGGGTCTCAGTGCTGTCCCTTTGGATGCGGGTCTCAGTGCAGTCCCTTTAGATGCACGTCTCAGTCCTGTTTCTTTGGATGCAGTTCTCACTGCTTTCATTTTGGATGTAGTTTTCATTGCTGCAGAGAGGATTTCTGTCCTTTGCAGGCCAGGCTAAATGCTTCCCCATTTGTCCCCGATGCTCTGCAAACCCCCACATACACAAAGATGTCATCATCTGCCGACCACCAGCAGTCGCCGTCTGTTCCCTTCTTGCTCCGGCCAGGCTGCTGACCGCACTGTTTCCGCAAACTGCCATGCACCAGATCCACGCGGTGAGACAGCAGCCTGGCTAAGCCAAGCACACCTGCAGCCCATCAAGGGCCCCCTCTTGGCCGGATGAGGCTTCCTCCCCGCAGCAAGCTCCTACCCACCACCGAGGTCACGAGGTTTTCACAGATGTCCATTAAGGGGCTTGATGAGCAGGACTGTCAGCACCTCCTCTGTCTGAGCTTCACGGCAAACGCTCATCTCAAATGCGAGGGATGAAAGATACCAGCAAAATGAGCTTCCATCAGTTTCTTTCATGAAATATTCTGTTGTTAATTAGAAACATAATTTTTACTAATAAGAAAGCAATTTAAAAAGTACTCTTTGACAGTTCACCATATGCGTGTAGTTCTCTCTGCACAAAATTTCAAGAGATCAATGTATGTGATTTACATAGTAATAGTAAGTGAGGATGTTTAATTCAGGTTCAAGCGAAAAAGCGTCCACAGACTAATGTCCATTTTGGAGTACTTAGCATAATTTTACTATTTCAGGGAACCACATTCCATTCTTATCTGTTTAATTACTAAATATGGCACTAATATATCTTCTTCAAGTAGCCAAAGATGCTGCATATTGCTAAATGCTTAAAAATGACTTTGAGCACAGAAAGGGGCCACCACTCGCTAACATGGCTAAATGATAATTTGATAATTCCAAGACAAAGGTAATTAAGTGTCCATTTAATGTGAGTAGGAGATATAAATACAGTGGATGGAGCCAAAATGGCGGGACGCAGGGATTTAGTTATGAGGGCAGTACCATTCAGAACCTGCTGATACTTCCCCGGCCTGGGCTCACACTGCGCTGCACGGCGCCGAAAGACGGGAGCGTCCGCAGATTCCTGCGGAAGTGCGTGTCTGTGGCGTGATGCACCACGCTCCAAAATGTCAAACATGAAGCTGGCACTCTTCTGTTTCACCCACAACAACTAATTATGCAGTTTTTTTCCCCAAGAAGACCAGGGGAAATTGGAATAACCGATAACGCGTGTCCTTTTATGTCCCATAAATACGGGAAATTTTCCGTTTGTCCTATTATTGTGTTGACCGAATCAGTCGAGAATGAATTTGTTGTAATTTCATCTTTCAGAAAACCAACGTTGCCTTTGGGTTTTGCCTTCGGGTTAAAGCATAAAATTAAATTTATGTAAATTCCCAACAGTATCTAAAGGCAGGCGAATATCCAGAACCTGACACAAACTATTAGTCTCCACTTTTTTTGTGTTTGCGGATTCAAAGCAGAGACGTGTCACCGTCTGTAAAGTGAAAATGGACTCTAATGAGCTTTCAGCCTTGAGACAGGCAGTGCAGTAGGTAGTGTGTATAATTACCCTAATTACCAACTACCCCCATCACGAGTCGGTCTGAAGAGAATGAGCAACTGATGTGTTTTTAAGTCCCCAGATCCTCTTTTTATGCCACGTTTTCAGAGTCTAATTGTACATGCCGTGCTAGTTAAGGATGTTTTCATTATGAAATTATTCCTAAAAATAATATTTAAAACCAAAAAAATTTGAATACTGTCAGAATTGTTACATGGTATGCATAAAATGCTGAAACCATGTCTGTTAATGGCCAAAGGAAGGGTGTGATCATATGCCAGTAAGACTGACCTGTTATATCGGAGCCGACGTGTGGCTTAGCAGATTCGAATGCTGTGCCTATGATGGGAAGGTTGCTAGTTTAAATCCTAGGGTTACCACTATGACTTTACTGTTGGCCTTCTGAGCAAGACCCTAAACCCCCAGGGATCTCAAAAATGCACATCGCTTTGGATGAAAGCTGCCAAACAATCTGCTCAATAAACAAAACGTACATTTTATGTACAATGTTCATTCATTCATGTACCTCCTTCCAAAAGATGTCCATTATTTAACATGGTAAGACTCCCCCCTGACCATGTTCCGGCGAAAGGTGATGCTCTTCACCAGTCCCAGAGGGACCAGGGCCATCTGATAACATCTGCGTTTGGTGTATGCAGCTTCTCTGGTGAAACAGGGATGCGGGGGCAGTGTTGGCAGTCTCAGATATCCCTCTGATCCTGATTCCCAGCTGTTTGCTGCTGTCTTAATTAGAGCGCTCTCCCGGGGAAAGGCAGCATGAAAACAATGGAGGGGAATTAATGAAAAATGTTACTCATTAGTGCCCCCTATCATCCTGGGTTCTTAATGGTCAAGGTCATACTTACAAAGGTTGGGTGGATTTTTATTACTTCATTATTCTGGTAGATCATTAGTGTGTATTGCCTTGTTGATGACACTGCAGTAAACACTGATTGTTTTTAAACATTTTCATAGACCCAAAGCACATTCCAAAGGACATCTCCAGCTGATCTGCTGAATGGAAGATCTGTAGCGTTAACTGTGCCACGATGTTAATGTGAAGAAACAGATGATACACCCACAATTTACCTGCGAGTTAATGTGTGAGCTATTGTGTGAGTAGCTACATACTGAGATCTAACTCATCCCAGAGGATCTCAAAAAATGAGATTGAGAGGTTCGAGAGCAAGCTGTTGAGAGAGAAGTAGTGGGCCAGTGGAATCTGGATGGAAGTGTGGAGAGCCAAAGGTTAGGAGATAAACTTTATTGGTTCCAGTTGGGAAATTTTCAAAACGCAAGATTGCTACCAGGAGTGGGGTTCGAACCCACGCAGATATACACCCATTTGATCTTAAGTCCAACGCCTTAACCACTCAGCCATCCTGGTGCGACTGCGTGTTTAAGCAGTTGCAGATGTTTACCATAAGATTGTGGATGCAAGAACGTACACCAGAGCATCCTGAGGGTTCATGAAACATCAGCTTAGAGCGGTAACACTCTCTGAAGCAGTAACTGAATGGCAATGATGTGTTGAATTTGTGATGAATATGTTAAACCTTATTTTTCTTTCTTCATAAACCCAGCCGCCTTTTAGAAGTTCCACACCATGGTATAAACAAAAGGACTGAAAGCCGGGCATCTGCCATTGAGCCAACGACTATTTGGGCACAGGTGATTTATGGCTCTGAAGAGTGGGAAAAGCAATTTGGAGGTGATTGAGGATCGCAAAGTCGCTGCTGTCTGCGTTGATGGAGTTTTCCGAAGGCCCCGGGGGTGGTGTGGAGAAGTGGCGGGTGGAGAGAGATTCATGTCCTGAGAGTCGACAAAAGCGAAATGACAGCTAGCACGGCGTGGGGCTGGGCTGTGGAGAAGCCGGCCTGTGTAAGCGGGTGAATAGCTCGTCTTGTAAGCCATCAACGTGTCAATGCAACCGGCAGCAAAAGCCATTGGACACTATTCCAGGCGTCCATGGGGGTCCGTTGCCATGGAGATTTTACTTGCATTTAACCTGCACATATATAATTATGACAATGGCTGTCCATATGACAGCCGATCCATCGCGGCGTGAGATAACGGTGGACATAATCCTGCTTGCTGACAAGAAAACGGAGGTGTCCATTAGTCAGAGGTCTTCATATGACAGAACGGAAGCCGGTGATCATTACAGCTATGTAAGCTGTGAGGAAGGTTGTAGGAGACAGACTGCTGAATGATTCCAGATGTAGGAGACTCTTTGTGGCCTATTTCAAAATGGACTTTAACCTCAGTAACATCTGCAAGCAGATTTTTTATACACACACACACACACACACACATATATATATATTTCTTAAATAAAATGATCATGAGGTATAATTCTTTATACCTTATGAATCCTGCACACAGTGCTGAAAACACTTTTCACCCAAGTGAGTGTTTTACTAGGCAGTTTAACTACCTTCCCCAAGGGCAAGACTGAAGGTCCCACCTGGGATCCTTCCTTAACCAGTCTGTGATCTAAAGACCATCCAGAATTGATTTGTGCTCAATCAACATTTGTTGTTAGACATGCGTTTTTACCCATTTGTCCTGTAGCCTATAGCACGTGTCTGAAACATGCGACATAATTGTATCTCTTTCAGGTTTATGCTGCTATTTCTACACGTAAACAGAACTGCGATCCAAAATGTCATTCAGTATGTTAAAAATATGACTGCAGATCAACACATGAATTCTGCATCAGTGGAAATCATTTTGCCCTTGATTCAAACTGAAGGTAACAAATGAGTTTGGTGGTGGGATGTCAGGTGAACATCGTTGTAATGCCGTAGCAGGACAAACTTTTATGTATCGTTCATCACTCAAAATCAAGGGCAAGCAGTTTTCGCTGAACTGAATCAGAGGCTGTGAAATACTGGGAATTTTTTTTATTTTTTTTTAAAAGCCTCTTTTGTAACTCTCTTATATCCCGACTCACGTTTCTGTTTCTGGCTTTATTACATTGATACACCAGACATGTTTCTCCTGCTTGACTCATATCAACTGACTTATATTAGCCTGAGCGGTTAAGTGCCAGGCAAGTATGAAGCAGACCCCACCCCGCCCACCATTCCCCCCCCCGAAAAAATCAATTTTCTCCTGCCCTCTCTTACATCTTCAGACTGCAGGCTTTGCATTCTGTTCATGATCTGCCGGATCATAAAAGTACCCTGCTGCTCAATCATCTTCGCCTCTAATTATGTGCGAACGGCAACTGCCCCGGCCGGCATCAAAAATCACCAGCAAAGCGGTTGATTCCTAGAATTTAGAAATCGATGTTCCCTTTCACAATGACTATTGATCCGCTCCCTGTCTCACCAGACCAGAAAGTGTGAGGATTTTTTTTCCAAGGAGGATCTGAGCCAGTCAAGCGTAGTCAAGATAACATTTTTTTGTGTCCTTTACAGGTTTTTACCAAGAATACAGATGACGTGGTAAACTTGTCTATTCAGAGGTGTTAAGAACTTCGTCGGGACATTTTTGACTTTGGCGGTGGTCATTTGTCTATCTAATCATAAGCTGGCTTTCAGATTATGAGGTCTAAAAATGAGGATTTATAAAGGGTTAAAAAAAACGGCTGATTTTAATTGCTGATGTGGCCTTGTAGAAGTTGAGATCTCTTTTATGACATCCAGGGCATATAGACAGGAAACGATTTGCACAATCTCCTGTTGTTCAGGTTTGCCATTGGCTAGATGCTGTCAGCCTGCCTTAATCCTAAATATCATACATGTATTACTGCTGAGAGATACTGATAAAAAAAATATTGACTAATAGGGACTTGCCGTGAGCAAAGAACAGCCACACTGGCTAAATATCCTGCTCTATCCCACACGAGATCAGTATTATTTAGTAACTGATTCCTGGGTGCCTGAAAGAAAATCCTTATTCAGCTTGTCCAGAAACAGGGTCACGTGGACTGGTCTCCTTAGATTGCTTACAGGCAGTGACTGTGTGAATGAGTGTCCTGGTGACAAACCATCCAAGGTGTCCCCTGCCTTGTGCCACATGCTCCCTGGATTAGGCTCCAGGCTGTCCTCAGCCTTGCACTGGATGAGCAGCGATTGAACATACGTATTGAACAACGGCCTATATCAGGGCAAAAGTTAGTACAGTGTGTAGTACTGTGGTCATAATGTCACTGGCTCAAGATAACAGAAGGAAGGCTGCCGGTGGTCCTTGAGCGAGGGATTCTAACTAAAGCGAGCCTTTAAAATGACAAGCTGTAAAGATGAACGATTCATGAGGTACGTCTCAGGGAGCATCAAACTTAATGGTTTTTGTTTGGTGGCTTTGCTCACGCCCAAGCAGGTATCTCAGACAGACTGACCCTCTGCTTCTCAGCCAGCTGAACTAGCGCTCCTCTTAACAGACATCCAGATTTGCCTGCGGTTTATATGAAGCTCCTAATTTCCTAATTCCTCATTTCTCAGGACGCCCTCTGAGTGACCCGACACCAACGAACTAGTCCAGAACCAGGTGATGTGTAGCGATACGGGACACCAGCTGGGTAGGGACAGCTGTGACCAGGACTAACGACTGTGAACACATGTTGTGCAGCAGTGCTTCTCATAGGAACCCGAAGGAGCAGGACACGGATCTCCAGAGCTCCCATTTTTGGTGAGCTCCCACAATTGCTTCATGTTCCAGCCCTTGTCAGAAATCTGTTCCTTCTGTCCACCATCTGGATACCGACACCTCTTTAAGGATAAAGCTTTCGGTTCACAAGTTCTCCCGGTCCGAACGCCGACATACGGTGCGGTGGTTTGACACGCCCTGCCAGGCGCCGCACATGACAGGAAGAGTGTTCAGGACGGGTTTAGAATGTGCCGTGGCCCGTCATTTTCTTCATAGCTGCCCAATCATTGTGTTTGAGGGCCTGTCATCAGTCTATAGGGTATGTAGCCCAACTGCCATGCCCTGTCTGTCCATTTTCTACAACAAAGACCTTGATGGCTGAAAATGAATGTATTGGACATGAAGAAGAAAAAGGAATGGAAAAGCCATTGTGATCGTCCAATAGCAGGTCCGTTCTGCTCTTTGTCTGTGCATTCAAAAGAAATCGCAATTATGGCGCTAAAAATCGATATCAGCTGACTGACACCAAGCTTTTCCTTCACCGTTGTTCTGTCAAAGCTCACTACCATCTGTTACCTTGAGACTAAGCATCACTTCTGCGCAGTATATCGCTACTCTCCATTCGGCTCCCAGCCAAGGTGTCTGGCTGTCCTTCATATTCGTGTTCAAAGTTCAGTCTTTGTGGTCACAAGCTTCAGTTATAATATTAGCTGTCATCTTCTGATGGAAAGTGAGAAAAAGACTCAGCTAGATTTAACAAGTTAAATACATTCTGTCAGCTGACTAGATAATGAGTGGATCTGTTTACTGCATTTTCCAGTGAGTCACTGTATAATTTAACTGGCACGGAAGCTGTAACATGCTAACGAGGAAATGTATAGATTGCCTCGCTCACATCTGAAGCATGAATTGGCACCAGTTTAACACTGAATACCTTTGAGGACTTGGAAGCTCGCCCATAGTCAGTTTCATGTATCGGTCTCTGAGATCGCTTCATTATTTTGGTCTGTGAGCAAACAGGAGTTTATCTTCTGCAGCACGGGGCTATGCTCAAATGCATCAATGGCCATGGGGGTAAGTGGTTGCCAAGATGCAGGGCCAGCTCCCCCCCCTCCGGGTAACATGGACCTCCTTAGTCCACCGGCTGCTCATCCGAAAATGGAAAGATCGCAGTCAGCCCGAGACTAGGAGGAAGAAGCTGTCGGATGTCAAATCTTTTTGTTTGGGATCCCTAGTCTGGTACGGAAACAGCCTGTGCCTGGATCCTTCCGGAAAAAGGAGCTGTTTTGATATGGACCGGGTTCACTCAGATGGCTTAATTACCTTAAATTGGGTCCTTTCTTTTTTAAGAAGATTAGCCTCACAAAGTGCACCAGAGAGTAGTTATCAGGCGGTGCCAGCCAATCACAGGTTCAAATGCTGCTTGTTCACCCATCGTTGATGTTTGTAAGATGCACCCCAGAGACGTATCATGCTGTAGCTCATTTTTTGGTGTCCCCCAGAAGCAAAACGTGAGGGAGACGTCATCCTCCATGAGTGCAACAGACAAGACAGTCAATCTTTCTCAGATCTCAGTTTACACTTATAGTGTGAAGCAGTATAAGTTCCTTCTCAACCAATGTACAGAAACCAAACTACAAAACGCAAACAGCTGCAGGGCTGTGTTGGTGTCACAGATGTTAACCTGCAAGCAAGGAGATCTTTCTGGCATCCATGGTCACCTCTACTAGGGAAAGGGAGCAAGATATGCGTTTTAAGGCCAGAAAGAGAGTTTACTCTTTCTATTGGTTCGTGGTACCTCAGTAAACTCTGAAACAGCAGATAGAGTTTCTACGCTGTTCTTTATAGTCTTCATTACTTGTTGAGTAAAATTCTGTCCATTGAGATATATTGCTTTTCTATACTGGTCCTTTAAAGAGCCACATACAGATGCTCCCTGGGTTACGATAGGGTTACATTCCGATAAACCTATCGTAAGGCGAAAACACTGTAAGGCAAAAATGCATTTTAATACAGTATACCTAACCTAACAACCAGCATAGCCTAGCCTAGCCAGCCTTAAACAGGCTTAGAACACTTTCATTAGCCTATGTAACTTATTGAATAATGTACTGAAAGTGAAAAACAGAATGGAATTGGAATACCCATCGTAAAGTCGAAATATCGTAACATGGACCATCGTGACCCGGGGAGCGTCTGTACTATTAAAAACTTGCTTGGTATTATTTTATTATTTCGTCAACCCACATTAGATAATAGCACTACAAAAACGTGTGACAATATCCCAACTTCAAACTGCCATTTCACTTGGTCCACATGTAGTGCCACTGGTTGTCAGCAGGTGGCGCTGTAATTCTATAACAGCGCCACTCCCCCCCATTTACAGTAACACGCTATCTGTTAGATTGGCCAATAACGACAATAACAAATAAAAATTTGACGTTACATTTAATCATATGAAATACAAATTCTAATGGCTTCCAAGGTTGGCTGTAGGGATTTATTTGTACATAAATCATTTGATTAGATAGTTGATACTGGATCAGAACCAGAATATCAGTCTTCTTTGCATTATTTTCTCCCCCACGTGTTGCAAGGCTACAATTAGGGAACCTTAGAAAGCTGCCTAATGCAACAGCTTTACAGTGACAAAGGAGTTTATCCCATGGGTCCTAGAAGCCTCCTAGCCTGCTCTTTCATTCCTAGGCTTTGCAGAGGCCTTCCCGATCCCCGCAGCACGCTGATCTAAAACATTCCCATGCATTAGCTGGGGGAGAGAGCCAGCGGCCGAGGTCGGCCCGAACACTCGTCAGAGCTGCCTTAATGTTATAATCCTGTCGCTGCTTTGTTTGGCCGTGAGGGCCAGACATTCCCAGCTGACGGGACTCTGGAGAGCAGAAACTGCTCACTACTGGGCTCCTAATATGGTCAGAGCGCGGACCTTGGCACGAGCAGAGGGGCCTCTCCGGCGGAGGAATGCAGTGCGGACGCTTTCCTCTGCAAGTTAACGAAAAAAGAAAAAGGCAGCAGCAGTGTGGAAATGTTGGAGATTCTGCAGTGCGCATCAGTGTTTGTGGGGGACCCGACTCCCCCAGAGTGGCAAGAGGCTCCTGAAACCTAACAGGTGGGGGGGGGGGAGGGGGTTAGTGAATTCACTAAAATTAGTGAATTCATCCTCGCAGTGATGAGACCTATATGTCATGCCTTGATAGGTCATGTTTTCTGTATTTAAAAGAGCTGAGTAGATGTACGTTACACAGTGTTATTTTCCTGGTTTTATTGTAGGGGGAGCTCCCAGGACTGTCTCTGTTTAGAGTTTGGACCCCCCCTTTCCCTCCCTAGCTCTGTCTATGGATAATTTGCCTTCCGACCATGTCTCCAAACACACGTCCCCAGAAATGTACAGCCACCCTCCAATACTCTTTCCATTTCACCCCGAGCCTCCAGCACTGATCGTCACTCTGAACGTGACTTCCACAGAGGGGCACCGCTGTCACCCTGAGACATGCTGGCTCCCGTGCGCACAGATAGCAGTGGGAGCATCCATCATGACACCCCGGCATGTCAGCATAACCCGGCCTGTTTGCCACCGGAGTGAGTGGGATCAGTGCCTCCTTTTGATCTTAAATATATTACTCATCATTTCAGAATTTCACAAACAATGGGGATAAGCTTTCATGTCTGGGACTTCAATGAAATTCTCAGTCATCCTCGGCCCTCGTCACTGATGAAAAGTCAAAAGCTGAATTGCCTTTAACGATTGAGGAAAGCTCTTGGGAAAATCGACTTTTTTGCTTTATACAGAGTTGTGTATGATTACTGCAGCGTGCAGGCAAGGAATAGCGGACTGTCGGAATGAAAACGTCGGCAGCATGACGCTCAGATCAAACGACAGTGAATTGTTTATACACCTGTGTAGCTGACAGGACAACTGCAGGAAAGGCTGCAATTTAGACTGCAAAGTGCCTGGCCTGAGCCGTAAGGGTAACGGTGCTCATTCACCCCCCGCCCCCGGTACCTGCTACCCACCGAATAATGCTGGGATGATTGTGCTAATTCACTGGCAGGCCTCATCCATCTAAATTGGATAAAAGATTAGGGGCATTAGGCTTTACCAATATTTGCTAGTCCTGTGAAAGTCACAGATGTTCAGAGTGAGGCACTCGGCACTTCAGCATTTATCTGGGACGTCTGGAATAATCCCGAATAAATTCCTTTGCATGGGATCCGGCTCTGCTAAGTTTCGCTAATGCATCTCGGCTTCGCGTTTCCTTCTTGGAGTTTGTTTACAGGGAATGCTGTCGGTATTGAGGTTTTATTTTGGGTCGGCCTTTTCTCCAAACCCTAGCTGACTCACAGTTTGAGTATTAGCAGAAAATAAGTGGATCCTTGCTCTTCTGCCTACACTGATTTTTTTCTCCTCTTGTGTGCGAAGGCATATTATGTCCTGAAGCTCTGCTCTCAAAATAACCCCTTGTGTACCGTCATCTCCTGTGTTTGCATTATTAGGCTTAATTACTATTCAGAAACTACTAATAGATCACATGCAGCACTTGTGCACCCTGATTGCTACATTATTAAGCTACAGAAATGATAGATGTGATTGCATTAAGATTCAGTGCCCTCGATCTGATTGGTATATAGCTAATTGAGGGCTGGGGTTCAGGATCCAGGGCACTTCAGAGAAAATTCTGGAAATGGGGAGAGGTGCACCCCAAAACAGTTCTACAGCAGGAAAGCACAGATCTGTGCCCTGAGAAGCAGAGGTTGTGCTTTGAAGTATTTTGCGTATAATAATCAAATGTTTGTGATTCATTCTGAATAACATCTGTTGGACAGCATGGATCAAAGCCAATCTGAAATTAAATTGATGATGATAATGAAGAGGATGAGCTGAAATCATACTCTGCTCCTGGTTGTTTTGTGGCTTAGCAGGTTATGGTGGTGCTGTGCCTGTGACGGGAAGGTTGCTGGTTCAAATCCCCCGATGATTTCCCAATTTAGCTCTTTAGCAAGGCCTTAACCTGCAGTTGGTGCAGGGATTGTCTCATCCTGCTTTCCAATAATGTACATCGCTTTGGGTAAAAGCATAAATTAAAATATATATATATGTTTCCACAGATCCATACGTTAAAATCCATCTGATGCAGAACGGGAAGAGACTGAAGAAAAAGAAGACGACGATTAAGAAGAACACCCTCAACCCCTACTACAACGAGTCCTTCAGCTTCGAAGTGCCGTTCGAACAAATCCAGGTGAGGCCGCCCTTTCAGGTAAAAGACACGTTTTCCATCTGGTTCTTCATGATAGTCAGGCAGTTTTAAAACCAACTGCTTATTCACAGCAGGACCGGGCCGATGTCAGCTTTCCTGTCCTATTTACATATGAACGTGTCGCTTGAAGTGTTTCATGCTCTTTTGCAGCTGCAGTGCAGTTTTGCCATATTTCTAAAAATAACAAGGGACCAAGGATTATGTTATATTTTTAACTGGCGTAACAGTTTTTTCCCCAGTGATCAGGGTATTAAGTATTGACCAGCCCTTCACACACCAGATGTGTGCGGTTGGGGTTACTGGCCTCTCCAGCTGTTCTGTGTGTTCACGGAGCTCGCATTACACTGAAAGTTCTTTAATTTGTCGCTGATGGAATCTTAAAGACGCAAAACATGAGGACAGGAAGTGGGGAGGGGCGAACGTGCCGGTAATTACCCTAAATTTATTAAGCGCTTCATAGATCAGGACCAGCGACTTGTTTCATTTTCAAGTTGCACCCGACCGCCCCACCCCAGCTGGCTGACAGACGAGGCTGCTAATCGCAGTGCCTCGCAGCTGCATGTCTGCGAACGCCAGCATTAACAGCCATGCCGGCCACCTCCACCTCTGCCAGATCCTGATGTCATCCACGTCCCATGGGATCCCATTTTCTTGACCTGACCAATATTCCATTATAAGGCGAATTAGGCCAGTCCAGTGCGACCCCCAGCACCCGGGCGACAGCGCGTCCTCTCGAGCCCACGGATCGAATGTAATCACGGCGAGCTCATCCGTCCGGCCCCATGCCACAGGAAAGATCGCTCTGTGCCAGAATGGGTTTGAATAAGCAGGTGCTCAGGCATGGAATTCTACTGCCTTCCCTCTTGAGTGAGAAGCTGTAATGAGTTCCATGATAAATGTACCTCCTAGACAAACACGCTTCCAAAAACATCAATACCGCTGCTTTGGGAGGGTATTAAGAGTAACAATAATAATAATCCTCAATAAATCTTGCCTCCAAGAAACGGCCGGTGCCTGCCACAATTCAGCCCAAGCAAAGGTAGGGCGCCTCCCTTGGTTAACCCCCCCCCCCCCCCCCCCCAGGGAGGGAGATGGGTTTTTCTGATGTGTCAAGACAAATGCACTTCCAAATTGCTCCAGATTGTGTGGGGCCAGGACCGTCTTCGAGCGCATGAGGAAAAGGCTCCGCTATTACTTTCTTCATTCCCGGGCAAAATTGGTTCAAAGTGACTCTGGAGTGTGTTGTGGGAAAGAAGGGGAGGGACCCTTTCGTTTGAAGAAAAACATCAGAAATATGCTTTAGCAGCAGTGTGAAAAACATGCATTTTTGGAGTAGTCAGACCACGGTCTCTCAGTAAAGAACAGAAACTCACGAAAATAGAAAAACACAAACAATATCATTCTGAGTTCTCATTCCTCTTTTATTTTTTATTTTTCTTATCAACTACTGACCCCCCCCCATCTCCCCCCTCCAGAAAGTGCAAGTTGTCGTGACTGTTCTGGACTACGACAAGATCGGCAAGAACGATGCCATTGGCAAGGTGTTTGTGGGCCTGAACAGCACGGGCACTGAGCTGCGGCACTGGTCGGACATGCTGGCCAACCCGCGGAGACCCATCGCCCAGTGGCACGTGCTCAAGCCCGAGGAGGAGGTGGACGCCCAGCTCAGCAGCAAGAAATAGGGGCCGGCTCTTTTGTTTTTTTTGATGCGCGCCTGTGTAGTGATCATTATCCAGTATGTGTAAATACCTCAGTGGTCTGTGGGTCCTCTCACTTCCATGTGTTCTGTTTTATTAAGCCTTCCCTGCCCAAGCCTAAAAAAAAAATGTCACTTACCCTGTCCCCCACCCCAGAGTCCAGTTTTCAGGTGTATAGGCCCTTTTTAAAACCCCCCTTCTTCCCTCCGTGACACCCACCCCCCAAAAGATAGCTTACCTGCCCAACACGCTCCCCTTCTTTTAAGCAATATGATCTGTATAGATAGCGCATGACAAATTATTTATTGTACCGCACAGTTGTATATATCAGTATGCAGACAAAATGATTTATAGTTTGTGTGTTTGTATGTCGTTTAGCGTTTCCTAATCTATGTATATCTCAATGTTTTTAATAAGATGTTCTATTTTAAATTATGTAAATGGAGATATAGGAGAGCTGATATATTCAGAATCTATCTTACTGCATTCCAGAAAAAGAAGCGAAACACCAAGTTGCAAAATGCTAGTGGAGGTAAACTCAAATTGTAAAGGACGGTGTCAGTCTGTTTGTTTACTTACCAAACCATCAAAAAGAGGGAAAAAAGCTTAGAAGGCCGTTAACTAATATGGTTCCATTAATGATATATTTGTATGCTGCTCAATATAAGCACATGGTTTCTTATGACTTTTTATAGCCGGTTCTCAAGCAGGGGACCTGTGAGATTTATCTTCAGAGCTGATATTCCGAGAATTTCCAAGTCGATGCAAGCCGATTCGCCTTTCCTTGTTTGAGTTAGTCTTCGCAGTGAGACACAGTTGCGGGTTTTTTTTTTAGACACTTCTTTCCGCGAATTGTCTTTTTTTTAACAACTGGTCCTCTTGAACTTGTCTGTCTGTCTGACTCCCTGATGTCCTACCCCCACACAAAGCAGAACCAAGCCGTTACCATCGTGTCTTCAGAGCTTAATTAACGTTTTCTAAATTGCTCAATAGCCTTGTTGTTTGTTATAGTGTATATTTTCTAATCTGGGTTCCAAGTTTATGGCTCCTGTTTTAATTTTTTAGGAAAAGAAGTTTACTTCTGACTATTTTTTTGAGGAACTGCATGATTTTTTTTAGAAATAACCTTTGCTAAATACCAGGTTGGGGGGAAGCTGAGCTTCCTCTGGGGTCTTTGCGGGACCCCCCCTTGCCTTCATGCAGTACAAATCAAGAGAAATTCTTAGGTACTGCCGAGTTTAAAAAAAAACAGTGGTGTTGAGGAGTTAATCCATGCCATCACTGACATGGGGGTGAAGCTGACTTGAGTCAAAGCACTGCCATTTTCAGGGAAGCCACTTTGTTTCTCCGAGCGCACGCGTTGTAGGCGATGTCCGCCGGCTTCCTTTCTCAAGAACAGCCCTTGGTTTTGACAGTGCCGTTAATGCAGAGTTTCTCAACCCAGTTCTTGAGGACCCATACATGGTCCATTTTTTTGCTCCCTCCAAGAGCAAAAATATGGACTGTCTGGGGATCCCCGAGGACTGGGTTGCAAAACATTACGTTAATAGCACACGTTACTTCTGTTGCCTTCTCACAGTGACAAATAGAGTTAGCCATGCCTCACTGCCGAATTTGATTTCTCCCGTGGCTGCCGTTTTTTGCACTGGATAGTAATGACTGCCGCCTTCGCTGCTTGTGATGCGTAATACTTGACACGCAAGTACCGCCACTGGTCAAGGCGTGCGTCCTAGACACTGCACACCGACCCTGTTGAACATACACCAAAAAAAGACAACAGAGACGACGGAGTTTCATTCTACTTGGTTAATATTAAATATTTTACCTTGTGCCGCTTTGATGTTAAAATAAATCTACAGGGAAGAAAACATACGATAGAAACCGTAGGAGTTAATGGTCTGCAGAGATAATGAGCATAATTCCCCATTTGTCTTTTACTAAAGCTAAAAAACAATAGGAAAAAATGGGGCAAAAAAAGCAACACTGAACTAAAACCGTTTGTCTTATCTTTGAGGAACCTTCTATTTGTACTAGGCGCTAGCTTCAGGAGGAGTTTTTTATGTTTTCAATGTAATTATGTAGTGAATAGCACTATTATAAAGCTACTTGTCATTCCATAAGTCTGTGAGGACTGCTTTGTGCATCACTGTGACTGCTGTGCGTGCTTAGAAGTGTAGATTTCTTAACAGATAGCAACCAGTTTCTTCTGTAGTGACGTCGTATAAATACTGCCAATCCCTCCTCTACTGCATTGCTGATTGGCTGCAGTGGATTAGCTGTCCATTAGCCGCGAGCCAATCAGGAACCACTCGGCTGTATGTAGGAGCACTGGAGGTGTACGCCGGAGTGGGTCCATTCACACAGCATCTTGTAGAGCACTGTGCAATATTGTACGTCCATCCCATAGTGTCGCCTTGGTGGCGTGGCCCAAGGAAGACATATGTTTGGATAAACTACTTTCCAAGACCTGGTTAGGACACAGCACATACTGAGTCAGGGTAGATTATATTAGAGCTCAACACATCGTATCACGTATCGCTCCATAAAAGTTAACGTAAATGTTTTTTTGTCGTTTCCATTATTTCCTTGCACACGGATCCAAATTAAAACGTTTCAGGAAAATATCATTGGTTAACACCAAAACATGGCACCAAAAATTGTATATACTTTTATATTTTTCCAGATATAATTAATATTGGAATTAAAATGGAAAAAGTATCAATTATAATTTTAATACTCATCAGATCATTCCATTCCTGTTTTAAGGGCCCTATTTTGTTTTTAAATTATTGAACTGTTTTATAGTTTTAAAATGTGTGCCTGAATGTAGAGGACTTTTTTTTTTGAGTTTTATTTTTCCCTCCCTCTCTTTCCAGAGAGATGAGATGTAGTGGGCACTTTTTAAATTGTTGCAATAAATATTAGTTCTTTGTTCGACTTAATTGCGTGTTGAATTATATAGATCATTTAATTATTCCAAACCTGTTAAATACTGTAAAATATATATGGCCCAATGAGTGATATTGCCTTTACAAAGTGTATTCACTTTGTGGGACCTGTTTTTTTATTTAATAGATTTATATTAAATATTTTGAAATGCTCGTTTAAAAAAAAATTAAATTGGTGGGGAATGAAAGTAAACAAAAATGAAAGATTTCGCAGAGATGCGTCAAACAAAATAACGCATCATGGCCGGGCCCGTGTACCGCCACTGCGGCCCGACCGCCGCACGCGTAAAGTCACAAACGCAGAAGCCATTACCTCCAGTGCGAAGTGACGTTTTACAGACCCCCGCCAAGGCGTGCGAGAGACTCAAAGTAGCTAAAAACAAATAAATAAAATGACAAAAAATAGCAGAACTTGTATGACCATGACAAACCTTTCCGTAAACGACAAAAGCCACATCTAGCTTTCAGACGAAGCTGTGTAAAGTATTAGAATCTGATGCTGTAGGAAGATCCTAGTTGCCTTTGTGTACATTAACTGCCTGCTTGACTATTTTTGTGTGTGAAAATTTTCTCTGTAACCATGTAGAAAAATAATCGGGGTGTTCTTTCCTGCCGCACTGCCTCGCACCGCCGGCGAGCCAGCAGCTGGATTGCTGTGTATACCTTCATTTTTGATGGTGTTTTACGATTTCGTTTCACTGTGCGTAGCGTGATTCACTCTGTGAGGTTTTCTGATCGTGCTTATATAACTGACTTCATATACACAATGTTCAATAAACATGTTTTATTTCCTGTTAATATGGGACCTTCCAAGTGCTCCATTCCTTTCTCCCACCCTCCTGTTTTGCTGTTGTGATGCTCATGATCATTAATTCAGAGTGACACCGACTTTCCAAAATGTTGAAACCTTCATCAGCAAAGAAAAAGAAACGATGCTAAATAAATTAATGCGTTAAAAAAAAAAAGCTTTGCGTTGCATCATTTGTGACAAGTAGTGCCATTTCTAACACTGTCTCATATGTCAGCTAAGATTTGCTTACAAACGTTCTGGATTTTCCCCACAGAGTTTCCCGATTCTACGACAAAAATTTTGTTGTTAACAGAGATGCTACTTAATCTGACTTTATTTGCTGAATTCACACAACAGTGTTCAACAATAACTTTATTAATGTAGAATTTAATGCGAAGCATATGCAGACAAACACTACTTCGATCTCTTGGGGATAAGATAGAGAACCGGGGACCTCAACCGTTTTTCCTTGTGGGCCAAATTCCATCAGTAACACAAAGCCAAGACCAAATTTGTTGGGGGAGGGGGGGGAGCATACAGTCTGGAGTCCACAAGCACAGACTGATCAGATGTTCAAGCACCAATTTCCAGCAAGACAAAATAGGTGGCAGAATGCATGGGAGTGGATTCCTTGTATAACACCGTGACATGTTCCCAATGGCTAGCAATGGGTCCGCAGCCCCCGGTTTACGGTAACTTTCCATACTGTCCTCCTGAAAACAGACAGCTGATATATCAGCTCTCCGGCATGGTCTCAAGCACAGAATCAGGCTCAGAGTTCAACGGATGGTACAAGGAGGTCTTATCAGACTGAAGTGAGGAGGAGACTTTGTTTCTCCTCAGACCATAGACGGTCAAGCTGACTTTTCCAATTATGGGTGTGTTTTCATAGATAACAAACATCACACTTGCAGGAATGATAGTGCCCCAACTGCAATATGAGCACTGGCATAACATCTGCAGCGGGAGATCTACGGGGATATAGACCTGGTTTGTATTGTAGACAATCCTCATTGCAAGAACTCCTCAGTGAGCAATAATCTGATTTCTCATGTCTGTGGATGCTGAACTCGTGTTCTGAATGAAACTCCGGGGGCAGGTACAGCAGGGCGGTCACCAAGAACAGACTGATTGCTTCTCTGCAGAAAGATCCTTAACAGCATTCTGATGAACAGCCACTCAGGACAGAACAATTTATGAATACCGTTTATGGCTTATTAACGCTTTGTTCAACACTGTGAATGCAGGGCTCCTTTCTTAAAACCTGGAGAAGAAAGAAATTGATTGCGACTCCGCCTTTATATAAACGATTTGAAAGAAAATCTATGGAAAATTGTTGAACACGATCAGTACTGAATAGGATCTGCATTTTAATGCGGTAAAAATAACTTAAAACTGTAGATAAGAATATGATTGCAAAATGTTCATTGTGCATTTTTGCCATTGTTATTTTGAAATTCACTATCCAATAACTAACAAATACGTAAGAAAATGTCATATGGTTGATATCATTTCTGGGAATTTTTATCAAGGTTTATTCTGTTGCCTTTTAACACGCTACCAATTCTCTCAGCATGCAGAGCAATATAAGAGCATTCTGGAAAGTAGTGGTTATAGAAATTATACCAAGGGGTAAGCATGCGAAAATTTGCTCATAAAATGAAACGGCAAACTACTGCATGTAATGACTGATTAATAATTTAAGGGTGATACTGTAGGAAAAGTATTTAACAACCCTACATCTAATCTTCCTAACCGAGATTAAATATTGGCAACAATACCAAGTGCTGGAAAAGTCTGGCTGTCTTATCGGTTGGCCTGCAAAGTTTGGGAAGGGGAGTTTAACCCAGAAGTATAGTTTAATAAAAACTAAAGTACATTATCCACAGGACATGCTAACAGCCTCAGAATAAAATACAAGAATGAAACTTACGGTGTGTCACGTTCGTCCCCATCCAGTACCTTCAAACACTCTACTGACAGATACAACCAGCTTTCCAAACAAATGACCTGCTTTCACGTTACTGATAGCAAGATAAATCCAGTCCATCATGGAACAGTCATACTCACATTTCAGACATGGATGAAGGCATCGAGAAAGGAAAACGGAGAATGGCCTCCTGGTGCTTTGATTGAGTAAATGCAACCCAGACGCTGTAGATCCTGGAGAGCGAAGGTCTTCCGTGATGCAGACATAGCAAATACAATCAATGGAGGCAGCAGAGGGAAGGAAATGTTCAACAGAAAATCGAGACAGAAAATCGTGTCGTGTTTAGTTTTCTGATCAGAGTATGTGTGTAGTATTCTGAAACATAGGAAACCGTCATTCGCATCGGACAATATTGTACTATAACCTCAGGAAATAGGCTGCAGATTCATAGTGAGAGACATTAACCTTTATCTCTGGCAAGAATTAAGACATCCTACTAAAATGTCAATTTGAATGGAAAAAGCACTTCAGGGTGAAGAAAAAAAAAAATCACTCAGCAAACATTCAGCAAAAATCACCTGTTTGTGTGTTTGTGCAACAATTGAAGTAACTACCCAGTGCAGCAAAAGCCTCAAAAGGGGAGGCATTTTTATTCAGGCCTAAGAAAAACATGCCTGAAACACTGACCTGCCTGAGCAGTGCTCTGCCATTTTCCTCAGACCTCACACTTATGTTGTCATTTACATAAACCTTCCACTCAGTAAAATCATTACTTGTATAAATATGAGATCCTCAATCTGAGTAAATCTGCGATTCTCAGACAAAAATAAAAAAAACATGCTGAGGCAGCCTTACAGTTTGCGGGAAATTGGTAACAGGGCAATAGCAGTCGGGAATGGACGGAGTGGGTAACAAACAGTTGTATTCTGGAAAGTAAAAATCAAACTGCTCCAAGCTAGATAGAGCGTGATACAATACAGAAGAAGCAGCCTCTCCAAGGAGAATGAGCTTATCAAACTCAGACAAGAGGACAGATTTTAGAGTAACAAGGATGTTTCCGTGCCCAAAGTCTGCTACCCTTCTACCTCTGGGCGACTTGCCCACTCAGCCCAGAATTGGACAGCAATTCCATCAATGGGAGTATTCCCATTTGGCAAACCGTTACGGTTTTTGGAAAGAGAGACCATCACCTTCACATCTGTGCCACAGGCAACACTGGAATACAAGTCAGAATTTCACACATAGTGAAGGGGTCACACAAACAAAGAAACGCCATCATATACGGAAAAGACAGAATAGCTACCAAATTGCCTGTTTATTTCAGGTTCTTAAGCAGAAACACCAAGTACAAAGTTGAGAAACCAATCAGGGTAGAAGTCAGCATTGAGAATTGAAATGTCTATTGACTGCTCTCCTCTGTCATGACAATGTTTGGAGAGGAACTTATTTATGCATTGGAAACATGCACATTATCTCTGTTCCTTTGAAAGACCAATATGGATGATTATTATAAAAAGAAATGATTCAATGCAGAGGCACGGGCAAGTCAATATCACAGCGTATTTGCGTATTAACAAGAACGGTTACAAGAAGATAGAATGAATTACCATCTGGCGACATGTAGAATGGTGAACAGACTACTAATCATCCTTGAAAAGGTAATTACACTGAGCTGGTCGAGTAAAATCTCCAGTTGTAAAAACAGACAAAGCATTATATGGTTATCAATTCAGGAAATAAAAAAAATCCTCAGTATAATTCCCACTACATAGAAGGCAGGAAAAATAATCTGTGGAGAGGAATAATAGTCTAACATTCTGCATGACTGGCAATGTTTTCCACTGAACAAAGTGGGAATCTATTATACTGATGTCAGCTATTATACCAGAAGTCACCTGATCTTTGACAGACTTCCTCATGATACATGGACCCAGCCACGAGAAGTACTGCTCAGAATCCAGCACAAGACCTGAGTGCAAAGCCCAGAGGCCTAAAGGACAAGATAAGGGTGGGTCTTAAAGGATTATGGGCTTATCAGTCACCATGCATCTAATGCATTTGTATATAGGGACCTCTTCATTTGTGACTGTTACTCTGCTGGGCTTATCGCTGATGGATTCCCGGTGATGTGAGTCTCTTTAATACCAGCGGACTCCACATGGCCTAAATCCAGCCATTCCTACAAGGCCGATGTACAGGAATGAAAATGCCACCGTAATCGTCATTATCGCATAAGCACACACACACACGCAGTCCATTTATTCATATCTTTACAGGATTGTCCATTCATTTCTATAAGCATCATAACCCTAATCCTAACAATGACAACCTAACAAAATACAAGCCTTTTGAGTTTCCCCCTTGTGAGCACCAAAAAAACGTCCCCACAAGGTCAAAAAAAAAAACAAAAAAAAAAAAAAAAAAAAAACAGGTTTTTAATTACACTGTCATCCAACAGACGAAGAGCAGAAATGAGAAGAAAATGTACGTAGGGGATAAAGGAAGAGAATTCTGTGTAATAAATGGAGGAGAAATGCGTCCATCTGCAAACCAAATCAGCACAAGGTCCAACCAGACCCAACATCTTTATATTACACTGTACACAAAGACCCATAATACATAAATTACATAAACCACTATGGCAGATGCCATGTTCACAGGCTAAAAACTCTTGGTGGAAAGTGCTCTTTCAATAAAGAGCCTCCTGCTGTTATTCCTTAAACAAATGAGCACTGATTCAAAAGAGGCCAAGACAGACCACAGCACAGTTTTAGGGGCATCATAAAACACAAAGACAAACAATAAAAAGATATAACTGAACTTTTATTGGATGTCTAAGACTGTCTATGCATAGTCTAGAATGTTCACAGCGAATAGTCTACATATCCTGACATCAAATTAGGGAAAATACACATTTGTGAATATAACTGGATTTAAAGGAGCAGACTTAATAAAAACATAAGCCTAAAATAAGCCTAAATTTGAGTCATGAAAACCAAAATCTAATGCAGTTACTGCAGCCATAAAGCATACTGACCAGTGAGGTCTATTCACTGTACAAAACATTTACATTAAATATAACCCAACAAATTAAGGTGAAAATCCCATTACGCCATATTTTACACCTGTTCTCCATATCATTAAGGGCAACAGACCCCAGAGGCCTTTTCAGTAGAATGACTCTCCCCAGTTGATGTGGCTTTAAAATACTCCACAGCAGCATACTCTCTTTATCTTGCTTGATTAAACTATGAACGGCTAGATTTGTCAACAATGGAAAAGAACAAAAGAATATCTCATACACACTTGTAAACACTTGGATTGTATGTATACCTTCACTTAAATCTGTCGATATTTCAGAAAATCGTAGCACTTGGTTATGAAACACTAGCTACGAGATGAAAAATCGCCACATTCCTTCGGGAAAATAGGACATTTCTGAGAGAAATAAAAAAAAATACACTTTAATAACACATTTAATTCATTTAATAAGGTCTTAATGTAATTAATGTAGTACTGTATGACTGCGGATTTCAACAGAGTGCAGCAGTCAAAGATCGTCACGCCATGACTACAAAAAGCCCCGTGATCTATGTTCGTGAACCAAAATCACCAGGTTTAACTGTGACTCACAGCACTTTGGCTTGCAGAAGATATTCTTTGCTGTCGTAGAGTTTTGGTATAGAGGGGAAAACACTCAGTCGAACTGCTCCTTCATAGTGAGATAATACAGGAGAACACCAGTGGGAAACCCCGGGAAAGGCCCACAAAAGTCACCAGCTGTGGCACGTTAACAAATTAACATCTGGAGAGTTTAATTTAGCCGTGCAGTGACTAACATGGTAACCCAGTTCTATCAGAACAGGCAACAGCCATAAATTTAACAATTACAGAGCATTGTGGGGCTTCGAACGATCTTCATTTGCATACTGACCAGTGAGGTCTATTCACTGTACAAAACATTTACATTAAATATAACCCAACAAATTAAGGTGAAAATCCCATTACGCCATATGGTTCTTTGTATGACACCTATAAAATACACCATCAAAAACATTCCTTATTTTACAGATCAAAAGGTGCTTTAAAAGCTTTAAGGTCTCCCTGGCTACACAGGTCCTCCTGCGACAGGCAGGGAGACACCAGAAGCAGAAAAGGAGCGTGTGCGATGTAAGACACCGGTGTTCACACGAGGGTCCGCCTCCCAGGGCCTTCTGCACGTCCTCTACCTGGTCAGCTGACCGACCACCTTCAGGAGGGTCTTGTTCTCTTGCTTGAGCTGTTCATTTTCGTCCTCAAGGTCATCCAGGTCCTGCCGAGAGGGACAAAAAGAAATTTTGGACATTAAAATTTAAAAAAAAAAAAAAAAAGATGTTCTATGGATCGCTTTCCTCCAGCTGTAAACACAATCAAACCATGTAAGGCAATCAGCCAGTAAGAAAGCAGTGCTGCACTGGATGAGTAGCGTCATCCCAAAAAACCCACACCCACAGCGACCCGCCGGGGGTCAGGTTCCCCACCCCTGATATAAGGTGAATAACAGTTCAATGTACAACTTGACACTGAAATTTCCCTCTGAAACATGCAAACAAACTTCACCTTATAAAATCAGCCTGGTGTCAGTACACTAGCAAGATAAGGATCTATCATTTCTACAGGCTGCAGAGAACATCCTGTCACTTGTAAAATAAAGCAATTAGTGGAACAAAGGAGTCGAGCAGAATGATCAGAGTCAGGGCAGCAATCCGAAAATCATCTTTGTAAAGCGTGAATCTACTGGAGTCACTACTGAGCCCCTGAGCAAAGGCCCTAAAGCCCGACTGCTCTAGAAACTAACAAAATGTAAATGTAAAGAAATGACTGCTGGAGGGACGCTGTCAGTGAACCCCGAAAAGGCTGCAAATAAAAACTGACATCTAATTTTCATGTTTGTGGATAATTAAGGAGATTAGTCAGACGCCGTTACGAACACAATGAGGCCATTAGATGGACAGTCAAATAAACAGACATTTTTAATACAATTACATACAAGCTAAATAAACAGTCAGATTTCACATTTATTATTCAGAGGGAAAAAAAAATATGAATTATGCAACAGATTAAAAAATACCTGCAAAAATCGGTCGGCATAAATGAAATGGTACATTTAATTAAAAGACAGCTGATAGGCACAACCTACTACCTAAGCAATGCAGCTCTCATTCGCCCAGATCAAATGTGGGGGGCACTGGGTCCCCACTATGCAATATAAACCTAATCCACACACACACACAAGTCAGGGAGAGTCAGGTGACTCGTTTCGTCTGTATTTGAACAAACACTGGCACTTCATGTTTGGTTGGCAACGTTTCCAAAAAAGTTGGACTGCGGTATAAAATGTAAATAACAGAATACAATGATTTGCAAATCATATAAATCCATATTTAATTGAAAATAGAACAAAGACAACAAACCGAATGTTGAAACACAGAAATTTATGCTCCGTTTGATTTTGATGCCAGCAAAACGATTCAAAAAAGCAAAGCAGGGACTGGAGCGTGTTTACCACAGTGTTGCATCACCTCTTCTTTTAACAGCACTCTGTAAATGCCTGGGAACTTAGAAGTGTTGCTGGAGTTTTGAAAGTGAAATGTCGTCCCATTCTTACCTGATATAAGATTAACTGCTCAACAGTTTGGGGGCTTTTTTAGTCATATTTTTCGTTTCATGATGCGCTTTTTCGTTTCAATGGGTGACAGGTCTGGACTACAGGCATCCCGGACTCTACTACAGAACCATACTGTTGTAATGTGTACAGATTGTGGTTTGGCACCGTCTTGCTGAAAAATACGAGGAATTTTCTGAAATAGACGTTGTCTGGATAAAAACATATCTCGCTCCAAAACCTGTACTTATTATTCAGCATTGGTGGTTTCTTGTCAGATGAGCAAGCTACCCAAGCCTTGGGCACTAATGCGCCCCCATACCATCATGGATGCTGGCTTTTGAACTGACCGCCGATAACAAGCTGGATGGTCCCGCTTCTCTTTAGCCCGGAGGATGCGGTATCCATGATTTCCAAAAGGAATTTGAATTTTGATTCGTCAGACCATAGGACAGTTTTTCATTTTGCCTCAGGCCATCTTAAATGAGCTCGGGCCCAGAAAAGTTCGTGCCATTTCTGGATCATCTTTAGATACGGTTTCTTCTTTGCATGGTAGATTTTCATCCGGCATTTGTAGATGCAGTGACAAACCGTGTTGACAGACAGTGGTTTTCTGAAGTGTTCCTGAGCCCATGCAGTGATTTCCACTATAGAATTGCGTGTTTTTAATGCAGTGCCTCCTGAGGACCTGGAGATCACAGCTATCCAATACTCATTTTCAGGCTTGTCCCTTATGTACAGAGATTTCTCTGGATTCCTTCAATCTCGTAATAATTAATATACCGTAATATATCGATGACAATGAAATTCCCAAATTATTCGCAATATTACGTTGGGGAACATTATTCTTAAATTGTTGCACTATTTGCCCACATAGTCTTCCACTGAGTGGAGAATCTCTCTGCCTCTCCTGGAGGTTCATTTGATGCCCAGTCATCTTACTGGCCTTTGCCAATATTCAACCAGGTGTTTTGTTTTAGCGTTACTCAGCTTTTCCGGTCTTTTGTTGCCCGTTCCAACTTTTTTGAAACGTGTTGCTGGCACCGAATTCAGCATTCATTTCTCATTTAACAATACAATTTCTCAGTTTCAACATTTGATATTTTGTCATTCTCCTATTTCCAATTAAATATGGCTTTATATGATTCGCAAAACACTGTACTGCGTTCCTATTTGCATTTTACACAGCATCCCAACTCTCAATGTGCCTTATTAATATGATTAACACAGGTTATTAGTTTTGTTAGTACTTCAGGGCTGGAGATGAAACTCATTTTTGACCATGAAGCACCTGTATGCATAAAAAAAAAGAACAAAACAAATCAGTCCATGCTACAATATGAATGAACAGGATGTACCTACATTTTTCTTATGTCTGTGGCCACAAACCGCACAGCAAAAATTAAGCTGGGGGAGCGATAATTGAAGTGCGGATTTCAATAAAAGCTGGCGCTTCACAGTTCCATGGCTCATCTGATGGCAGCCCGCTGATGACATTACAAAGGGAAATGATGCTGAGGGGAGCCAGCTGCTGGTAGCGACCGTCCATTACAGTGTTTTCAAAGTGCGGAAAGGAAAATCGTCGTACAAAAACGACAGATGTAACGGGAGTCAGGTTCGGGAGGAAAGCGGGCACCCTTCACGGCCGCTCTGCCGGCGCTCCCGTCCGAGTCAGACCGGCCCCTCGTCACCGAACCACACACACGTACCCGATTCAGCAGGTCCACTTCCTCCCTGAGCTTCTCGATCAGATCGTCCTTTTCCTGGTGGGCCCCCAGCAGTCGGCTGTTTTCCTGTTGCTCACTGGCGAGCTCCTGAAGACAGACACCCAGCATGTGAGAGAGCCACAGGAGTGCGCCCACCCGGCAGTGTGAGCATTCTCTATCAGAGTTACCCCCCATATCCTCTTTTATCCTGTCATTCACTGGCATGACAAAGCTAGCCTAGGCTTCTTTAATGTACAATTTCAGGAAGATGTGCATTTCGCATGGTCTCCCAGTATGAAGATGTGCATTTCGCATGGTCTCCCAATATCATGCTGGTTTCTTCCAGGTTATGTCACACAAATCAAACAGGCACCTCCAAATTGCCCATAGTATGTTACAGCATGTGCCCTGTGACAGACTGGCATCCCATCCAGAATGTTCCACAGCCCAGACCTGTGACAGCCCCAGGTGGGCTGTGGAAACAGGTGGATGGTTGGAACACCACAACCTAAATTTCTTAGTAGATGATATTATGTACACAAAAACTCTACCCTACAGGGATGAGAAAACAGCTAATTACCTATTTTCATATCCACAATTCAGACCTGAGACACGTCAGCACATCTAAAAAGCACTTATTTTAATAACCAATCAGATTGATCTTTGAAAGTCACAAGGGAACTGATAGAGGGCAAAAGAGAATTTCAGATATTTACAATTGCTCAAAAGGTCATTGCTGGTTGAAAAGTTACTGCAGTTTGAAAAAAAAGCCCACTATCATAAAACCACATAATTTTATTTTTCACACCATCCCAGACACATACAAGTTGCTGGTTGGCCTTTTCATAGCATTTTCCGAAGGACAGCTGGCCTATCAATGCCAAGCCTTCCGCCAACCAAGGCCGAAGTGCATTTTTATGATCCCCAGGCGCCCAAGGAGAGTTTATTTTGTTTCACGCTCAATAAATCCATGGCAAGACATCATGAACACTTATGAATCATGGATGAAGAAAGGCAGACTGGGAACTGAACCCGAGTAGGAAGCCGCAGAAAGGCTCACGGCTCCCTGCCCTCGTACCATCAGCCATAGGAATTACACTTCCAGGGTAAAAATACCTGAAATACTACGCCAAATCATAAATGCATCACAAAAAGACAAAATCAATGAATAATAAAAACATCTGTTTATGCTGAAGATTGATGGCCCCTTAATGTTGCAGAGAGCAGCATGTGGGCACAGAGGGAGGGGGGGGGGGGGGGGGCTCTCCCCAAACATCACACCGTACCGTCGCCAGCGCCGCTACCCTTCTCGCCAGGCCCCGGTGACGGCTGTTCCCCAGCCGGATCGTGCCGTTTCCCCCCGGCACCACGTCACCC
>JAODJX010000001.1:12617487-12636279 GCA_026776945.1 Isichthys henryi | reverse complement strand
CCCCCCCCCCCCCCCCCCCCCCCCCCCCCCCCCCCCCCCCCCCCCCCCCCCCTCTCCGCTACCTTCACACCGTACCTTCTCCAGCTCCTCTACTCTTCTCTCCAGGCCGCTGTGACGGCTGTTCCCCTGCCGGATCTTGCCGTTTCCCCCAGGCTCCTCGTCAGCAGCTGGACTGGCCGTGCTGCGTCAGGGAAAATGGCAGCAATGAGACCACTGGCCTGAACTGAACACCACCCAGGTCACCTGCCTCACACCGCGATTAGACCGGTCCATGGGGTCACTACACATTAGTGGGGTGACCACAGACATTCAGTAGGCTGTTCAGATGACGTATGGTAGGGTGTTCGGTATGATGCAAGGTATGGTTTTCAGTATGAAGTTCAACTGGATGTTCAGTATGATGTAAAGTAGGGTGTTCAGTATAACGTAGGATAGGCTGTTCAGTATAACGTAGGGTAGGGTGTTCAGAATGAAGTACAGCAGGGTGTTCAGTATCATGTATGGTAGGAGATTCAGTATAATGTAGGGTAGTGTGTTCAGTTTGAAGTACGACAGGATGTTCAGTATGATGTAAAGTAGGGTGTTCAGTATAACGTAGGATAGGCTGTTCAGTATAACGTAGGGTAGGGTGTTCAGAATGAAGTACAGCAGGGTGTTCAGTATCATGTATGGTAGGAGATTCAGTATAATGTAGGGTAGTGTGTTCAGTTTGAAGTACGACAGGGTGTTCAGTAGGATGTAGCATTAGGTGTTCAGCATGAAGTGTTAATGAGCATAAATCTTTTTTTTTTTAAAATTAGATTAACTATGCAGTCAAAAAGAAGCCCCTTTCTGCCAGTCCTCACAAAAAAATCCTAAAAAATAAAGAACTGCAACCATTCAAAAACCCCAACTATTACCTTCTCAATTTTATTTTTCACATTCTGACACCAATTTTCATACTTATTAAGAATGACCAAAACCATGGAATGATCCGGTCATGAACCAGGGTGCAAAGGTACCCTAACACACTGCCGGAGGGAACACCCCGGGCCGACCCGGAACACCATGGAGCCGGTCAATGCCGACCTCATTTCCTTACAATTTTACCTCAGATGAATATTGTGCAAAGAGCTCACAGATAACTGCCCTCTCTACAACCCAAACTAATAGGAGCTCAGACTGCCTGATTCCAAATGAGATTTTCTGAATCACATCCCTTCTTTTCTTTAAAAGGCTTACTGGCATATTCTATGTGTGACTCCATAATACAGAACTATAATATAGCAATATTACATAAACAGAGCACGTAACTCGCCTGGCCGCTGCTAGTTATTGAGATGGTGTGTTTCAAGCAGTAACCAGCTAAAAGCCTGGCCTGACCCAACTTTTTATGATAAAAACGACATACTGTAATGAAGTTTTGAAACATTCACCAAAAAACAGCACATTCTGAACGGAGAGCGGAAAAATAAAATTAAGGAAGGAGCCTTCAACCTGGCTCCTAAAATCCTACTGATATATTATCCCTGGAATTTATTTTCCAAGAAAAAGCCTTTAATCGTTAAGAGTATAGATAAATTCAGCATGGAGCTTGCCTGACAGCATATATCCTGTGAGACGCCTTTGGTCTTTGATGGTGTTTTAGCGACGTAATTTTAAGAGAGGTAGGGGAGCCCTGTTTCGGTTAAAGAGCCGTCACATGTGCGACACTGAAAGAGGCTACCTTTCTGGGCCTATCACTGATTGACTATTGATTATGGAATTGTCCAATCACCACACTCCGTTCCCTGTCCCTGAGCTGCCATTGTGCATGGGCCTTTAGAATGATCTGGATGAACGAAAGCACGGCGTAACACAGCACGTCAGCGGGAGGCTAAGTGCCTGTGTGGCTGAAGGCCATGCAGAAATACGGGGAAGCCTGCTAACCACATTTCCGTAAGATGATGGATGTCCCTCCCCCATCAAATTAGAAGATAAAGAAAACCCCATTTGCACTTCAATCAAACCCTTTCGCTGCAGATGATGCATGAAACTTTCCTTTTGGTTTAACACAGCTTGCCACTGTATTTGTTGTGTTGTGCATTTTTTATTTATTTTTTTAAATAATTTTCGAAGTCATTCGTAAATCATAATCGTTCGTAAAATGATAATTGCGGCTTTTTTTTTTAGAACTGCACAAGACAACAATGTTAATTTTCGTTTACCGCTGTGACGCTACACCAGACAACACAGAATGCATTATTGCAGAGAAATTCGCTGTTGTCTGACAATTATAGCTTTGGTAGATACTGTTATGGCAGCTGCTTCGTCTGCTGCCCTGGCAACAAACTGGAGGAAATTACACAAAAACAAAAATAAAAACGAAATGTGTGTTCAAATTACAGCAATACTCAAGACTGGGGGGTAATTACTGCACGAAACTGCATAAAAGTCCTCTGGCATTGTGGGAAACACTGCCCTTACTTTGGTAAAAAATAAATAAATAAAAAATGGGAGAATTCACTCCAGCAGTGTCATCTGCTGCAGTGATTACAGGCCCAGACTGACGGTCCCCCGTCTCAGCATGGAAAGCACGCACCCGGAGCCTCTCGTACTGGAGCCCCCCCTAGACCACCCACCCCCTCCAGCACTGAGCGCTTACCTTTTGTAACGGGCCGTCACGCCTCTTGGCGTCTCCTGCAAAACAAGAATGAAAAACAATTTGATAAGACAGACAGTGGCGTCAGGAGGGGGGGTGATAGAGTGGCCGTGGGAAGGATACAAAAGCAAGACACAGAGATGGACGCGAACAGAGAGGGAGGATCACACGACACAGGCGAGGACGCACGTTAGAACCTGTCAGGCACAGCCAAATGTAGGACCTGATATCATTCCCTTAAGTGAGGAAACTGATTTCTGACGTCCTTGAACTAGTTAGTGTGTCAAATTTCTGGATAGAACTGCATTTGGTTTACTTGTTCGCATTACAGAATTACCGTCAAAGCCAACCGTGTCAATCAGCTGCTACTGCCGCAGATTTCAGAGGAAAGCAGCTTTAACCTCTGCTGGAAACATTACCGGTGCATTAGAGGAAAGCATTCGGCAAGTGCACTGTCTCCACCACGCAAGCCAGCTAGCTGAAGTGAAAGAAACTCACAGCATCTGTGCCACTGCTGCAGAATTTGGCTGCACAGCGTTCAGACCCAAATGCACTGAAGTCAGTCTAATATACCAGGCAACCTGACAGAAGTGCTCAAGGACAGTGAAGTGATGAGAAACAGATGCAAACCAGCAAGGCTGTTCGTCCTGCTGCTATACTCTTAGACTTTGTGCAAAGTCATCGTAATTTATTCAAGTAATTGCTTTTTACATAAAACTATCTACTCAAGATAGTCAGCAGACTCTCCCATGTGTAATTTACAACTCCGAGAAGAACTGGTTTACACAAAATGAATAAAATTCCTAAATCACAAGATGTTTTGAGCAGTTTAACCTATTTGATCACTGAATTTATGGATTATTATTAACACCAGGCAGAGCAGTAACACAGTGGATAGCCTGACACCGATCTCAGTGATCTTTGTTGGCTAGAATTCCTCTGGGTACTCGGTCATCCCGTCAGAATCCAAAATCATGCAATGAGATCAACTGTCATTTCTAAATTGCCCCATAGTGTATGTTCCCTGTGACAGGCTGTTATCCTATCCAGGGGGTACCCCGTGCTGCCTTGCATAGGCTCCAGACCGCACCACAACCCAGCCCTGGAGAAGTGTCTGCAAGATGAACAGATGGTTAAAATATTAGGTGACACTTTTCATTAAGTGCACCTTCATAGTGCATTCATAATGCATTCATAGACCATTCATAAGCACCATGCAAGTTAACATCCTAACATCCCTTAACAGCTTTAATATACAATAAACAGTACATGATTATACAATTATAATGTTTGTTATTATTATATAATGTTTGTTATTAATGTAAATTACATCTGTTAAGGGATGTTAGGATGTTAAGGTATACATACATGATGTTTATGAATGATTTATGAATACTTAATAAATACATTATGAAGATGTACTGAACATTTTATGAATGCAATATAAAAGGAATATGAAGGTGCTGTTAATGTAAAGCGTTACCAAATACAGTGGTACCTCGACCCATGAACAGTTCTGTTCACGAACAAATCGAGTTACGAAGCGGATGTTCGAAAATTTTTTGTACTGGTTCGCGAACCGTGTTTCAGGCTGCGAACACACAAACATCCCCCAAACACCCCCAAAGAACCACCCCAAACACAAAGAAGTGTACATTATGCCCAAGAACGATTGTGGAATGCATAAAAAAACTTCTTGTATGTCTTTACTATATATCTTTTCAGAGGTGAAATATCTGAAAAAATAGAGAATGTTCTGTTATAGCGTTACCTTTCAGTGATTGATAAACATGTTTTTGATGATTTGTCACATATCTATACATAAAATTACAACACTTCATTAATAACATAAATTAAGTAACTTCTATTTAAATGTTATATTCTCGATTCACACAGTGGCAACTGCGTATTGTGTACAGCACAAACAAAGAAGTTCATCACCATACAACGTGTCGCATCACGATATGTACATAAAAATTTTAGCCATATGAAAATAATGTACAGTATAAGAAAAAAAATCACTTTCGAAATTACTGTATTGTTTTTGACTGTTACTGAGTCTTTTAATGTTAATTGTTTCGTTTTTTTGGGGGATGTTTTTTGCTTCTTTTCCGTGTTTTGGCTTCTTTCGAGCGACCAGCCTGCCAACAAGCGTATGCTCAGTTGTACAGTTTTATTTAATTTAGCATTATTTGTGTATAATTAAGGTTATTTTAATTTAAGCCTATATTCTTGGTTACATAAAAACATTTTTTAAAAATGAATTCAGTGTTTCTGAGGTTTGAATGAATTATTTGTATTTACATTATTTAAAATGGGAAAAATTGATGCAGGTCACGAACTTTTCGGGTCGCAAACTGAGTCCTCGAATGCATTAAGTTCGTGAGCCGAGGTACTACTGTGTTAAGAGCACACAAGAGAATGCCTGGAAAAACACTGTTTATTGTTATGGAAACGTAATCAAACATGGCTTGGATCTTTATGTCAATGCAATACATTCCAGCACTATGTCACGCAATGAACACCAGCTCTGCTATTCAATCTCCAGGCTGCTGATTCCATCCTCACATGCTCTGAACTCCCTACACTACCTGAACCAGCAGGTCCTCTTCTGCAACTCGTCATTCTCGCTTTAGAACTGATGGCACCATAGATTAAGCTACACTGATCACATGACCCCCCACCCACCCCACACCTATGAGTACTGAGTAAGTAAGAAAAACACAGATATTGGGGTGGGGTGGGGTGGGGTGGGGAGAGACCAAAGCAAAACAAAAACAAAAATCACCCAGTTCCTTCTAGAAAGGTCTAATCTCCAGTCTCCACCCGCATTACACTGCTAAGAACTTATCAGCTGGCACTGATCTCGCCAGTGATACCACCGGCTGTTCATTTAGACCGCATAGATAACAACATTCATGAGGCAACCGTGCAACCAGCTTAGCATATAGGGGATGCCAAACGCCACGTTGCAAAAAATCAAATCAAATCAAGTATTACAGTCAGCAACAGCACAGATAACGAGACAAGAGCAGAATTATAAACATCGACCTGTATTATACATGGCTTTGACAGACAGATGGGAGGGGACAGGATGCGCGGGATGCTCCGCTGGTGTACAACGGGGTAGCGTTTCATTAAGCGTCCAATGGCTCCCAAGGAGCACACCCCACCTATTATACACACACCTTCTGGCCCATATGTACACTGTGCTCCTGTACTGCTACAGAAACACAACAGCACTGCATATATATGTACTGCAGAAGTGCTCGTCTCTCTCAGTAGGACAGAGGATCAGAAACTGAGCAGGTCACCCAGTTCATGGAGACAGAGCACTGATATATCTTTCAACTGTCCAGCTCACGCTCCTACCACCGGCGGACTGATCAGCACATTCACAACCACCAGCCACTAGAGGGCCATGCGAGATCGCAGAGACAGTAAAGCCCCCGGAAGAAGGCAGCGATGCTAAGGGATCAAAGATCAGGCCTGTGGCGTATATGGCTGAATGTGCTACAGTGCTACAATACGTCTCTGTCCGAGGGTGGCTGGGGGGGTGATTGATTTTGCTTTATTCAGCCATAAACCCATAGCACAAAGCAGACACATTCCGGAGTGAAGTGGTCCCACCCAGCGGCAGCACGCCGATTCGCACCAAGAACACCTCAAAGAAATTATTAAAAACAAACTCACTGAACTGGCACTGAGGTCCCCATGGAGAGTCCCATCCACACAAATATTTCCCATGACTGACCTCATTCAAAGAGCTTTGATTACAATATAATTAAAATGCATGCAGCACGGGGGTCTCTTCGTGGAGCTCCAAGCAAAGTGGAAAATGTAATCTGACTGCTTCAGAAATCCCCCCCCCCCCCATCTCCAAAAGAAGAACATGCAAGCAAACAGCAGGCTAACGGGGGAGCTGAAGCGAGACAAAGCAGGCCAGCTTATTTAGGGGGAATGGGGTGCGGGGGGGGGTCCTTCACATCTCCTGTGTGGGAAGAAAATTCCAGGGATGGCTAATTCTTAATGTGTAATGTGACGTGCTCTCCAGTAGGGGGAGAGGGCACAAAGGCATTTGGGATTCAGACAGGATTTTAGGTGTTTTTAAAGACTTCGCCTGTTAATGCTTTTCTATGACACAAGATTTTCAGATACCTTATCTGTTCAGAACAAGCGGAAGATTCCACAGTTCGGTAGGCAACAGCAGACAGGCAGAAGGGCAGGCACTTCACAGCCCAAGTGGCTAAATCCCAAAAACATTAAGGTTCAGAGAAAACATCTTGCACTCCCGCTCCCTCCTGACCTACCCCTCACATTACATCCTTCTGCACGCCCAACAGAGAGATGACAATTACAAACACATGGCCACAGATTAGGTGGGCTCTTTAAACAGGGGTACAAACAGCCCAACCGGCATCACATACTTTGCTGACTGAAAAAATAACAAAAGAAACTAAGTATTACCTTTCATGGACCTCTCCTAACGGGCAAAGACCTTTATTTAATAACCAAACATTCCAAAATAGCCAACAATGCAGTCGACCATATTTCCTTATACCCATTTACATAATACAGTCCAGAACAGCCCACACAATTCTAAGAACAGGTGCCTTTGGCTTTCTGAGAATATTACGGGGAAAGAAAAACATTAGATATGCGCAGGGCTTTCAAGAAAGGCAGGGATTTTAGTGGCACAGAAATCAAATTGGAGATCAAGATGGGGGGGACGGAATTCAAAGTGCGACAAATGCTTTGGCAAGGTGCTGCATCAAAAAACCCATTCGGACTCTGGAATGTTCCACGTGGTTCCATTTTTGAAACAGCTCCAGGATTATGGGTGCTGGTTTTAGTGTACGGTGTACATACTTTAGAGAAGCAGAGCCAGCTAACTGGTAACATATGGGGAGAAAGACCAAGAAAGCATCTCCTTCTGGTAAAAGGAGAGATGGAAGATTGCTTGTTTTCATAATATGTGAGACGATAAAGGAAGATAACAGCAGATGATGAACGTAGAAGCGACTACTCGGTTGAACAGATGATGCTGCTATTGCTGCTAAAACCCCCGTGAGCACAGACTAAACAAGACACAGGCACAGAAATAAGACAGAGACAGATATGAGGTCATACAGAAGCGTACACAGAGATTCCAGCATCTTCTCTTTAAGACATTACACTGTACAACTGCCACATCTTCAGGGTCTCAACAGGACATATGGCAACAAAAACTCCTCTAAGAAAAACTAAACACAAAAACCAAAATCAAAATAAGAAACCCTCTGCTCTTTGTGTTGGAAATATAATGTTGACCTGCTACGTGATATATGGTCTGATTAACTGTTTATCTGGATGGGACGCAAAGCTTCCTTCTCAGACATTTTAGATGTTTTCCACATTTATGACAACCTTATTTTATTGCAGCAGGCACCACAAAAGCGTTCAGTGAAAAGTCCGTTTCAAGTCTGTTCAGTCCTAAAAAAGCAAAACTTATTTGGAGGGATTTGTATGAGTCACACTTCAGCAAACATCTGAGTGAAAACAAGACACCCACGGTTTATGAAATTCGGCATTTCACTTCACCTGCCTGGACTTATAACGACGGAGATGGCAAATGAAACAGGCGAACCATGAATGAGGAAACAAGCGCGAGAAGATAAGAGCCTTACACTGGTGGCAGGATCACGAGCCGGGAATTTCCAGCAATTGATGCTGCCTGAGTAAACGGTCCGCGATTTGGTGGGCAAAGTGAGGTCGGAAATGGTTTGCCAGCGAGGAGGTCAGCAGGCTGTAGGCGACACACTGCTGGAGTGAACAAGGACTGCACGGATCAAAGCCCAGCTCAGTAAAGCATACTGAATTGTGAGGTTCGGAGGATATTCAGAACACGTTTTATAGAGAAGCTCAGAATCTCATTTAAACTGCCAGCCTATGACATTCCAGCCCTGTTCTGTAGCTTTCCTTCTTCTAAAGGCTGCTGTCAGTGGAGTGAGGCTCTAAGAGGCCGTGAATATCACATGCATGCTACGCAAAAGCTGGCCTGGATCAGTATGTCAAGTTATTGTAATTAATAATGCGATTAAAGCACTGGGAAATTGCTGGAGCTCCAGTTAAGTTCTCTGAGGGAGAACAGTTTAACGTCAAACAAACGTCAAACAAACGCTTGCTAGTGATATTTCGCAGAGACCTCCTTTTGGCCTGCGGACAAAGCCAGGATGCTTTTCTGAAGCGAGCCATCAGGATATTTAGTCTTGCAAAGGAACTCATTACTATTTTATGGTATATTTAGCTGACGCACACAGTCTAGCTGTGTCGGTGCTATATAAATAGTGTCTTTAATAGATGGATGCTCACGTTAAAGACGTGCATTGTTACTGCAGACCTGATAGGCCTGAAGCACAGCGCTGCTTCGCTGCTCACGGGAGAAATCTCCAAGGAGCAAATACGACGCAAATACAACGAGTATCACCTCGGATATTCTTAGAGAGCCACTCAAGCAGCCTGACTAATGACATATACCCTCATTTCAGGTCCCTCGTCGCTTTCCTACTCCTGCTACATTTTAAGTGAGGATGGGTACATGACAGCACCACATCTGCAGGGAACACACACAGACGTCCATGACCAACCATCAAAAAGGTCACCAAAAAAACAAAAAGTAGAACCACTCTGGAGAAACGACAGATGAAAGCCACTTTTGCTATCTGCTTTGCCGTAATGCTAATAAAAGCCTAATCATTCAAGCCACGAGGGGATTCCAAACGTCTTTCTAAAGAGCGCCGTTTCCCCCAGACGCCTGGATGACCGTGAAGTAAATTCACACATGAACGCTCTGTGCTCCATTAGAAGCAGCTAAGCATTTTCAGCGTAAACTGTCCCGGCCCCCCACCTTCCGAGGCAGAGTGTGTGCCTGTTAAACCATTTGCTGTTGATATCCATTACCCTGCAGACTGAATCCAGACCCAGGCCTGAAGTGGAGCTAAAGGTGGTCGTATATTTCAAATGAAAATCGACAGAATTTACGTCGTTTTCGGCAATACAATGTCGTCTGAGCCAAAAATCACCCTGGTGATCAATGTTTTGCCACATCACCTGTTAAGGGTCACAGAGGTGAATTTCTGTTGGCTCTGATCCCACCCACTGTGCGCAGTTGGCTGGCATAGTGTGACGTCCTCGGGGTTGGTCAGCAGGACTAATAAAGCAGTTACGTGCATGTTTTGCACTGCACCATACTTTAAACAGTTTAAATTAGTATGTGTATTCAAGTATTCATACTGATAGTTAATGTATTGCCCATGCAATTTTTGCCGAGGCATGCATGTGTTAATTTAGTGTGTGACCGCGAGCGTCCTTTAAATTGTTGGCTTCCCTGTCCATACTGCTGATAGTGTTAAGCCAACTGATGACAGAGAGAGCAAGTTCCATTTTAAAATGACTCTCGCACTTGCCATGATACGTTTATTTGCTCTCTGTGTGTCTGCTGCAACAAATTACATTCTGGGGTTGTGGCGTGACAAAGCACATGCGTCGTTTTAAGTAGGACATAGGACGAACAAGGCGACGGTGTCGTTTTAAGTATGAAATAGGACGAACAAGTCTTTGATTTTGTTTTGTCCAGACATCATTTGAAGTGTACACCCAGCTTAAACCATTCACCACGGGATACCTCTCTAGCGGAGTGAGAAGTTGGAGAAGCTGAACACCCGGCCGGTCATTTTCACTCAATTACAGTGCCGTGTCAGGGAAAGCAGCCAATTAGACCCGCAAACGTCGGCCTGCAGAGCCACAGATGAATTATGAAGAAAGCACAACGTGAAGAACTGACTTGCTGGCTTGGGACCTTTTAGGTAAGAAACTCTATGAAATGATTGGGTCTACAAGCACTCTAAGGCTACAATGTCATTATAAATATAAATATATATGGACCCTCCCAATTGATGTAGGCCTCTAACACGGTTTCCTGCAGATCTGGCAACAGCATTTATGCTTCGAGTTGTTTATTTAGCAGCAGCTTTTGCCCAGAGCTACATACGGAGGAAGATAATATATCAGCAACATGTGATTGTGTGACTACTGATGCCATCACAGCAGGCACACCTCCACCAGTATGAGATTCCAGTATAAGACAGTGGGTGAATCTCAATGCCAAGAAAGCAAAGATCGTACTTGTGGTCTTGGCAAGACCGGTCTTGCTAAATCGCTTTCCAAGAATGAACTTGGGGCACAATGAATCATGGAATTGGTCTCGTTCGGCGAGGATACAACTGATGCATCCTTCATATTTGGGATGGAGCAGGAACATCATCCAGGGATTTTTACCATCCTCCGTACTTCTGTTCTTAGGTATTGGAACTGATCTTCGGCAATGGAAAATTGTCACGTAGGCGTTGGCATGTGGAAATAAGAGAGCGCCCCTGGTAGGTAAGGCACACGGCCTTCCTAAATGGGAGCGCAGACAGGAGGAGACGGCCTCCCTACCTCGGGATCCGCACTCATGGACTCATTCTGGAACGTGTTGTGCTGTGTCAGAGCCTCCTCGTTCTCTCGCTCCTTGTTGCTGCAGTCATCATCATCCAGCTCGTCCAAACTCTAAAAGGAGATGAAGGAGAAGTTTACCTGAAGTCAGATTTTAAAAGGATTCAGCTACAGACCATCAACCCTCTTCATTCTGGCTGTACTCAGTATCAGCATAAGGTAGAGGAGAACAACAAACCCGCCACTAGGCGTCATTACTCCCAGCAAAAGACATTTTTCTGGGTGCACAGTGACTGAGTGACTGGCACCTGGGGGCACTATCCCCCCCCCTTGGACCCCGGCTCCGTATGTGTGGAGTTCCCACTGCTCATTCATGGGTCTTCTCCCAAGGTGTCTATAAATTACCCTTAGCATGTGCTAGTGAGGTGTGAGCGCCCTGTGATGGACTGGCATCCCATCCAGGGCGACCCCATGCCCTGTACTTCTGACAGTCACCAGGCTCACTATTACACTGAACTGGTAAGGCAGTTATGGAGATAGATTGATGGATACCTCACTGCTGCCAGAACTGCCATTACTCAGTTCCATAAATTACTGACATAAATTTCATCAAACTATAAGAAATGTCAGAGAAGAGGGAGTTTTTTTATTCCCTACAATGCAGTTTCTATTGTGGCATTTGCAATTGGAATATTCAACCTTTTGAAAATTATTTTTAAAATGAAGATCAAACAGGCATCATTTCCTGCAGAAAGTGCAGTATAAAATGGGAACAGCGAGGCGGCTCGAGTTTAAAAAACCTGCTGACAGCTGAACTCTGAAAATCCACCCACAGAGGCATGATGCTGGCTACAGTCCAGTTTTACCTGCTAAGAGCTCCAAGAAAGGCCAAGATGATCAGGTACTGAAACGCCACAGCCTTATAAGGGCAAAACAAGCATGAGGCCATCTGCAAGGCCTTTGAAGCCAGCAGCTTATTACCACACCCCAGTAAAGGCCAGCATTCTTCCTCGGTGGTCAGGAATGCTCCTCCTACATTCTCACATGGCGTTTAAAGCCACGTTCAAGGCCGACGGCCTGTGGGCCACATCCTTGGGCGAGTGTGAGATGCAATATTTGATGGACAGACGCTTGTCCGTCTGGATTAGGAGAAGAAACCGTCTTAGTTTTAGGGCTCTTATGAAAACGCATGCAGGATTAAGTGCTCAGCAACACATGCACTTCTTACAGGTGAGAATATCATTAGTCACTCCGGGTGTCTTCACCATTTTCAGGGGCAAGGAAAATGACACACAGCAAGCAGGATCGGGGCTATTTCGCTTGGGCTGGTTCACGCATTTTACACTGCACTCAACCCACAGACAGCATCTCTCCTGGAACAGAACCAAGGAAAACCTGATTAAGATCATATTTTACAGCGGCGACCCAGCTTGCCAATGAAACAGAGCTATAATGGCTCTAGACGTCAACCCAGGACATGAACTGTACAGTAAACCCGGTAATGAAGCAGCAATTACACAAATGCGGGGGTGGAGGGTTCAAAGACAAGCAGCTGACTCGAGATTGCAGCTCCTTCCTGCTTACACTAGTGTGGCTGCGTCAGCGTCACCCACCGCAATTTAACATGTGTTTACGCCGCCTGAACATGGTGAAACCTGAGATTCATCATCAGAGGAAAACGCTAATTCAGAAACACTACAGGTAATTCAACCCAGCTGATAGAAAACAGAATGTATCAAAAAATAATAAAATAAAACAACAGGAACTAACAAAGCCTCCCTGACAACCATATAGGCATAAAATAATAGAAGTATTGTTGCATAACCCATCATCAAGCTAATAAAATGATTAATTTATGAAAACAATTACTTTATTTAGAACTGTATTCAGAGTTATTATTAGCTAACAAGAGTACAGCAGCTCATCCTTGGTTTAAGCTCCTTAAGCAGAGGGAAAAACAGCCACCACCAGAAACTGATGTTACCCAAGCATCCATTCGGGCTATAGCAAGACTACAGCATGTGTTTTGTCTACACAAAATAACTGCCTGACATTATTACAAGGCAAAGCACATCCCTCCATCAGGAGTACACTGGATTATGGGATAGTGTTTACATTAACAGCATACAGCTTGAAAGACTTGTCTGGTCATTTATCAGACCCACGATAAATTTAAGTGAGGCTTCATTGGATCATTCAATCCAGCCTAGACATGCTCTCCAGCTTTACTAGGGGTCGTATATATCAACACATACTACAGCTGGCATGCAGAATGAATGTGCCAAGGCTAAAGACTGGCGTCCAGTTGCTCTGCATTTCGGTCACTGCGATTCGTCCCTGGCAGACAGCAGATGAACACTGTAGTGCAAAGGGGGCCACCACAATTCACCAGAACAAGAAATGAACTAAGTGCAGGTTTGCATAACAAACGACATTCATAAAATGAGCTTTGTTTTCACTGGGTGACCAAATGCCCTCGCTCACAGACCACAGCTCAGAAAATAATCATTCCACTGGCCATTGTTTAACAGCGGAAATTTACCCAAGAGTCCAGACCGTATGTAGAGGAGCAAGCGAGTTCTTAGGTTTAACTTCAAACTTAGTAAGAGATCTTCAGAAAAGATTCAGATGATCAGCTCCATTGTTACTGGACTGTTTTAAAGCTACTATTTTCAACATTATTACTTGCGTAACATGAAACAGCGAATTCAGCTATGGTGACCTTAATCGAGGTTCCATCACATTTGCTCGAAAGGAGGCTGCATACCAGAAGCAGAGCTCGGGTCATTATGTTCTCGGCTTACAGGCCTCACCAACATTTCCTGTGCATTTCTCGTTAACCTTTGGGACTTGCAATATGGGTCAGATTTCTGCATTTACTTACATTACTCTAAAAAGCTGGCATAAGAAAAAGCTCAACCAAGAGTTACATGATGCTAAAAGCAGCACAGCGAAACCGATGCTTAGTCACGCCGAACGCCGATCTTTAGTCAGTCTCGTTACATATGGATCGATGGTGCTGGACTAAAGAGCCACACAAAAACCTGCATTCTTTGCTAAACATCCAGTTATTGTGGGTCCTCAATGTCCACAGGACCAGCATGAATGAATCCATTTACCCAAAATTCCCCGGCTGCTCACTTCCACAGGGGTGCTAGCCTGGGCTCTGTAGCGAGTGGCTTTCAGCGCCTACTGGGGACAGTTGTCATCTCTCCACCCTGTGCCATGACACTACCAACACTTCAGCTGGGGTCTCATTTATTGGTTGTCACTCCCAGCTTGCATTTGCTGCCATTAATGAAATTGTTAACAGGAGGACATTTTCACAGCCATCTGAAGTAACCAGCACGTACCCAACAACCACAGAAAATTCTCGTAACATGGTAATTGCTAGACGTTTGACAAATGCACAAGACATAAAAAATCCCAATTTGAGGACAGGGTGGGAACAGAATGTCCTACTGGTTTGCTTGTTCACTTTCTTGGCTGCCGTGTTCCACTGCAAAGCTTGTGATTTAGAGGTCTGATAGTGAGAATTAGCCCAAAGCCAAAAGAGTTTGGCTCCAGGAGGCTTACATTCTTACAAGGGCCCCAACCACTTCTATTTGAAAGAAAAATGTCATGTGACCCCCCTCAAGAACACAGACAGCTCACATGCACACTGAACCTTCCCCAGGGAGGTCTGTGCAGACAGTCAATCCTCAAATCATCCTCCATAGAATTCCTCTGCCTCTGTTGTTTTTAGACAAAGGATGCAAATGGAGTAACACACACGTGGATGAAAATGCAAGCAGAGTAACACGCATGTGGATAAAAATGCACATGGAGTGACCAACAGAAAAAGTCAATAATTAAAGTTACTAATTTTGGCATCGGCATTGTCATCTAAGTTTGATCTAATGCACACTGAATGCTCTGGCAGACAGCCCAACATTCCTCAGAGGATTTCAGCCCTCAGACACACACAGAACACAAAGGCCAAAGGATGCTGCCTGACCATTTAATTCACCTCTAGAAAAACAGCTACCACTGCTCAGGACAGCACAACATGCCAAGATCTTTTATTAAGCCATAAAAACTTTAACATAATATTAATATGATATTAATGAGGAACGATGGACAGGATCATAAACAAAATTATGGGTGTAATGATTCTGCAAATCCACAGTTCAGTTCAGACCTCGATATGTGAGCCATGGTTTGGTTCATGTGTCATTTTATTGTTGGGGGGAGGGGGGGTATAAGAATTCGGGGATTTATTAATCACCAGCAAACAGAAGAACACTAAAGAACTTGTTAGATTCCCTTAATGTCACATTAAATAACTACGTAAACAAAAATAAGTTACTGCACTCTACTGGGTAACCACAATGTTCCCTCACCGCTGACTTGAATGTACCCAGGTGCTCCGCAGTCCCACGGTTATTATCCATCTTGAGCTAATGAAATTAGCCTAGCTTTTACCACTGGCGTGATCACTCGATTACGACTGGACCAAAATAAAGTGACACACAGTTGGGTTAATGTACAATAACTACAAACTAAACAGTTTGACGTAGCTTTAAAAAGAATAAGAATTTACGGCATTATAGATTTAATTGTGAAATGAAAAATGATTTTAGTAACATCAGTAACGTGATGAGAGCTGACTCAGCAGCGAGGGTAGATATCATGAGATTGTGAATGATTATATCTCAGTTTCAGTCTCGGTTTCAGAACTGTTACACCACCGATCATTACTAAACATAAAACACATAGGAGGAAAATTCAGTGATGGACTTGGCAAACCAGGCACTTCAGACACCAACACCTTTTACCACTGACACTCCAACACCTTCCAACAAGAGCAATGACTGCTGCTGGAAAGTGGGCAGCCAGTTGCGCTTGACGGAGAATGAGAGTCTACCCATGCTAATCTCACGAATGTAATACACCATCCATGCAGATCCACTCCTCAAAAAGCCCAACACGTGGCTTCCAGTCGCTGTTTTTTGGAAGACGACCTTCCGCCCAGAAAGCCTGCTTCACTACTCCCACATGGGCTGAAGCGAAGCTCAGTTGCACCATTCTGCATCCTAAAACAGTCCAAAAGGTCTGTCGGAGTAAGATGATCTGTTTTCAGTTCCTACGTTGAGCTGCGGGAGTCCATCAGACTCCCTCCCATGATTCCATCTCAAGTCTGTTAGTTTGCCGTATTCAGCCAACTGTGTGCGGATAGTTTTTGGAGACCCGGGAGATTTAGCACAACAATAAAACTAAAAAGGGTAATCCACAACAGCAGGGATAACACTACTCTCCCCCAACCAAATCCCGCACACACATATATGCACCATGGTCTTCAAAGGCTCTGATCCTTTTTAAGGAGCCAGCGGTCCCCATGAAGCCCCGAGCTGTCCAGCGACCCAAGAGAAGCAAACATTTATCTTTTACGTTTCACAGCTGCTTCTCCACAGACTCTCCTCCCATCCCTATCAGCACTCGAAGGTGTGACCTCCGACTCCATGCTCCGGAATGCTGCTCTCAGCAGCCGTCTCCACATCCTTGGAATCTCCGGCATCCGTGGGAGCTCGATTCATGTCCAGTGACTAACCAATGCTTGAACAGGAGCTTTCAGAATGCTTCCTTTCTCAAAGACCTCAAGGACCCTCAATTGTTACACTCAGCCAAAAATCCTTGAAAGGACAGTTTCTAAGGCGTGAAAATTTGCACTGCGAGACATCCCATAATAAATGTGAACTGTCCAACGCACTAAAAGTTTTGAACACCTGTGACCTTGCCACCCACACAAATGACTTAAAAAGTGAGGGAATTGCAGTGTGAGTTACTGCACCATGCCATGATTTATACGTCATAGGCCAAGAACGAGAAGAGACACCTTGGCAGGAAAATACAGGCATGCAAGCAGTCTGATGCCAGGTGGATAGAAAGCCAGCCGTTGTTCCCCATCTTTGACTGAGAGCCACACAACGCCGAAATTTGGCAGCCGGGTCCAAGCGGTACTTTGCCCAGGACCCTTTGTGCTGGCCTTGCAGTTTTCACCACTGCCTCCCAGCTCCCTGGCTGCACAGTCCTCCTGAAACACCGAGGTGGGGGCTATTTCAACTTCACAGAGCTGATCGAGAAAGCACAGAGACGTAGAGATAAATTCAGACCTGACCTTCAGTATTGAGCTGCGAGCTGCTTCAGGCCTGAACCAGCCAATACCTGTTTGAGCTGCCCTCTTGACGTGTATAGGTTATATGACGTCAGGCCCCGCCCACATTCTGCCGCGTGACTTACTTAGCAGGCATGTTTACCTCACTGTACTATGCATCAAGGAAAAGAATCATGTCATCATAAGAGTTTGAGTATTATATATATCATATCATAACCATACAGGTACAGAATAGAAAAAAAATCACTTCTGTCATTAAGCCAGTCAGGCATGTCACTCTTTTGTATTCCACAATTATAGGAGAAAATAATTTCACATGGATATATACACTCACAATATAGCCAGAGGGCAACTTGTCAATTCAAAATGGGAGACCATGCACTCCGTACAAACAGCAACCCTGTGCTGCATAAATTAACCAATCAGCTGAATCTCGGCATAAATTAGCCAATCAACTTTCAAGCTAATGATGAAAATGTTCCACTTTTAAACGGCTATGGCTGCTAATCGGCGCCTGGCCACACCTCCCACCTTAGTTACACGGAAAGAAATGGACCTGTTGTTCAGGCTTACGGCTCTTGGCATCGGTTCACATGAGCAGAAGAGCAATGACAGCAGACGGAAAGTCCTGTTATCAGGGCGGTAGCCGGATTATCCTGTTCGCCTGGTTATATTTGGCACATGGAGCATTAAATGTCACTTTTCGTAAGACCAAATGAGGAGCTATTCTGGGGTGAACGGCTGAATAATGTCCCTACTTTGGCCATTGACTCTGTAGATGGCACTAAATCAGTTCCTTAATGTCCTCTTTCATAAAAGTGGTAGATTTTAGAGGCATATAGCACACCACTGTGCAGACGTAAGGTGCCACCCCGTTCTTCACATAGTGGTGACACAGGGCTGACATAACATGAGGAACAGCGGTGAAAGTGAGTTTGTAACTCACTGATTTCTTGTTTAGACTGTCTTGCTTCCACAGACTATTTTCTTGTTCTTGTTGTTAACTTCGCTTTGCATGAACTAAAGTGCACCCGTGTTGAGTCCGTCAAGAAAACGTGCTTATGTTTGCGTTTTGCCTGTTCCCAGTCCACAAAATTTTAGCCCACATTTATAAATCTAAGTAATACTTGGAGGAACAGTAATAAATTTACTTCGGACACATGTAGCATACGTATATGGGGGGGGGGCACTGGGTCCCCCTGCCCCCTACCCCAGAACAGTCACTTCACGACCTCTCACTACATTTGTAAAATCACTAAAACAGGAAAACTGAGTTGCAAGGTGAAACCAGCGTGTTTACACACTCTCTTTAGTGAATGTTTTATGGTGTGTTTTACACATCTACAAGGTTCACCAAAAAATTACAAAAACATCTCTATCCAACGCTGCATGCTGTGTCCGGGAGTGAATCTGCAGAACTCCACGCCCTAAATCTCACAGAAGGGGGGGGGGGGGGGGGGGGGCCGGGTACACCACAAGGAAACCCGGCCAAATTGCACGTAATTAATGACAACTGCTTCCCCCCCCGGGCGTGTAAATGTCACAG
>JAODJX010000001.1:12599066-12609361 GCA_026776945.1 Isichthys henryi | reverse complement strand
CCCACCCACACACCCCCACACACACACACACACACACACACACACACACACACAGGAGGCGAGATTCAAACACCCATCCCTGGAGGCAACAGCTCAACCTGCTGCTCTACCGAGTTGCCCAAGACATAGACCAGCTACAGAAATACTGAAAGCAAGGGAAACTCTTGCTGTCCTATTGAAAAACAGCTCTGAATCCACCTTGCTTCATTCACTCACTTGGATGTATTGGATGGGGGCAGGACATTTTTTTTGGATAAAGAAAGACTTGAGTGATTTACTTGCTTAGTGGTGTATTTACTAATGTCAGAGCAGAGCAGGTTCTCACATTATCCCCCTAATAGGCGGTATCTGCTACATTCTGAAACTTAAAACATAGGCAGACCCACTCTTAATAGGTAAGTGAAATAACCAAGTCTATGTGTGTGGAAGCAGTCACATCAGAGAGTGGGTCACCCAATGCAGTTTGGGGTGGGTGGGGATCCCAGCCCTGACAATGTTGTTAAGAAGAAGTCAGCAAAAATGCAAACCCCCCCCCCTTCCATTGGTACAGTCCCATAAATGGGCAGCTCGGGAAAAGGCCAGAGAAGATTAGCACATCTGCGTGCTCTCATCACGACTTTGCTCCTTCCGAACAGGAAGCGGATCTTTCAGGGACGCGGGGGCTGGAATTTGGACAGGCAGGTGTTATTATAACCCTTTATTATCAATCACAAAGCAATACCTCCAAATCAGCACTAAACAAGAGCCCCATTCGCCAAATGACATAGTAAGTACTTCTGTTGTTCAGCTGAGGATAAACCTAGGAAGTGTCTGCCTGAATTCGGAGAGGTCGTGTGATTTCCAGCAAGTGCCTTCAGACTGCTCCATTCAATCTCCCTTAGCGCAAGATGCCAGGGAGGCACAAAGGAAACATCACAGCACAACAACAAAAGCTGCTTTTAAATCAAAGAGTATAAAATAACTCAGACTCAAGCTAATACATGTCCCTTATAAAGACACGCACATTTTAAAGCGAAAAGTGTGACAGAAATCAGATGGAAGCAGCAGGCAATAATCTAAGAATCAATCTTGGTGATATTGTGTATATATTAAAGTAATACATCTTTTTGTCACCTTTCACACCTATTTATTTAGCTGATTTGCTTAGTACTGCTGCTACAACTACTTCTACATTTAAAACAGTCCTATTGCTTGGTTGTGTACATATTTATCCTTCAATACATGTACAGTACCAATAAAATGTCTGGACACACCTTCCCATACAAATGTTTCTGTACCATCCTCTACATTTTAGAATAATGATAAATGCATCAAACAATAAATGTATGGAATTATGCACTCACCAAAAAAGTATTTTTAAAAATTAATTTGGGGGGGTGGGGCAGCTCTGTGGGTTGAGACTCAGAAGGTTGCTGGTTCAAATCCCATGTCTGGCAGAGCTATGCTACCATTAGGCCCTCGAGCATGGCCCTTAACACCAATTGTTCCAGGGATTGGCTGAGCCTACTTTCTCCTCTATGCCAGTTTCATGAGGTGGCCTCCTGTGCTGTTTTTCCAGCTGTCCTGAAGGAGATCCCACATACATATATGTTATGCACTTATTGGTCGCTGTTTCTTCACTCTCTGGTCAAACTGCCCCAAAACCATTTCTGCTGTGTTTAGGTCAGGTGGCCAGGTGAGATCATGTGATGTGACACTTACTTTCCTTTGTGGGTGGCTTATCGTGTCAAACCTTTGACTTGTATTGTATACACATATTTGTTTTAGTTCCTCCTCTTTGTATTTGACTGACTTGTTTGTGCAAATGAAGCGCTCTCTCTCCACAAGGGGACTGTCCAATGGCCCCCTGAAATGATGACACATACAATGCCGTGTGCTTTAGGCAGCTGGGGAGGATACCAAAATGTAAACACGGGTGGGGGGTCTTTCTGGGAATTCTACGCAACAACTACATACCACAGACATTTGTGAAGTAGGAGAAACGCACGCTCCGTCTCTGTTGGGGACGGAATCAAACATGGCTCATCTGTGCCCTGGACACACACACACAAAGTGGGGACCCGTGCATGTGGGATCTACTTTATTCTCCTAAGAGTTCGATCCTCTTTAACCCTAGAAAGAAACATTTAATATACGTCAGTGAAAAATCATCTTAAACTCTATGTTGTGTAAACTGGCCTGGATTTAAAAGTGGAGAGCAGCACAATAGCAACTGGAAACGCAGAAACAGAGTGGACTTTGGACCAGAAGGTAAACTCTAAAAATATACACAACTGTATAAATGGGAAAAATTTAAACGATAAGCTAAATAAACTACTTTCATATAATGTACTAAGGGAATTATTATCAATAACAATAAATAAATTCCAATCCTGATCCAGGTAACAAAAGCCAGCACTAAAGAATGACAAAGGAGGGAATTTTTTCCCAGCGTGTCCATTTAAGGAAGTAAATGTAGACACACCGAACACCCACTTCACAGGGCAATAATGTGGATATAGATTAACTGGGTGCGACTGCATTGTTGGGATTCCTCGTGCAAACAATCCGCTTGTCGTCAGGCATTTTCAAGGGCAGCTATTAGACTTTTCAGGCGGCTGAAACGTCCAGAAGGCCCCCTGAGAACGACGACACAGCTAACCAGTGGAATTGGAAAGGTCTCCTTCTATTGAGCAGCCTATAATGAACAATGAAGGCTTCATCTATGTCAGGTGTTCCGCTGCAATGTTGTCTTTAGAAGTGCCCACGCTTCGGGCCCTTATCTGCCACCCACCGGCCAGGGACCCTCTCCACCAGGCCGCTTTTTCTGCTCTGCCACACAGGTGGCTCAGGGTGATGGACAGCATTGGGATAAAATTTCGGCAGGGAGGCCTTTCACCCAGGTGGAACCGAGTTTGGCACATGTGGGGTGACACTGCGATCCTGTGCGGAAACAGGGGGCATGCAACAAGGCTGTACCAACTACACATGTTCAGAGGGGGATGTGTCAGCCTGAGGGCCTCAGACAAACCCTGGGCTCAAGGGCACTGACACCCCCCCACCCCCAGGCCATAGTCTCATATTAAGTGCACCTAGGTGACCCACACAGTCAGTGACACTGAGTGGGTCCTCGTTTATTCAATCTCATTATGCTAGGAAACGACATTCCCGACCTGAATCTATGCACTTGCCATTCTTGGGGCTGATTCTCGTGCCCGAAGCAGCTCCCCACAGCTATAGCCCAAATACTTACATTTTTTAAAACTAGCCGTGGAAGGCCAAAATTGCACATCTTCCTTAGATTGCTTGCTGCTGACTTCAAATAAATCTTGCTGTAAAAGAAGATCGGACGTCTTTGATTACTTAAAAGCCCATCTGAAGCTATTCAGTGCCGTAGGAATGCAGAACAGGCCCTGAACAAAAGGATAGACCTGCCCCGAATGACAGGCCTGGCATGGCTGCTTCGTGTCACTGTAACTCACTCCCACCCATAAATGAAAACAAACCAGGAGCCAGCAATGTCTGCATCGATTTAATCCTCTGTTTACAGTCTGCAGGTCCGTCAATACAGGCTGGAGCTGCGTTTGTCTGATGTATAATCAGAGGTCCAAGTCTATGAGATATTCTCAGTGACTTTACACAGTGAGGGGCAATATCCACCCCCTCCTGTAGGGACACAGAAGGCCATATTTTCCACAACGTGCCGCTGATGCTCCCCTAAACCAGAGGCATCGACGAACAGGATCCAACACCTAAGCAGACAGAGAGCTCCCATCTGCGCTGGCTCGCTAATCTTCACACGGCCGTCAAATCTAATCCTGCAGGAATGCTGCCCAAATGAAGATCGCTTGCTCTCCGCCGAGGGAAACAAAACGTTCGGCAGCAGGACAGCTATTGCAAAGGGGCTGAATTTGGGCAAATCAATACTCAGGAGCCGAATACACCCCCACTTTGTTCACCACCACCCCCAAAGAGAGTGTGCTTGGGTGTCTGCGCCAATGTCAATAAGAAATTCCATCCCATTCCCCAAGTTTATTAAGGCCTTATGAACGAGACCACCCCCCCGACCTCTCCCTGTCCACCACCCTCGACAGGGTGCCCTGCAGGGGGATTCCCACAACTGTGGAAGCAGGCCAATAGGCTGCCTGACATCACTGAGTGACGACTCCCATTAGGGATCAGGGACACGCATCCCTCTAAGAGTCCTGACAATGCATTACAAAAAGCCTATTTTGAGTATGGAACCCAAAATAGAAAGACTGGTATTAAGGACTGCAGAAAGAAAAAAAAAAGAATTTCCAAAAAGCATACTGTAAATGAGGTCCACCAAAAACCGCTTCTCTGACCAAAGAGGAACAAAGATAAACTATGTCAACAATGTACCAAAGCCTACAAGCAACATCTCTGGACGATGAATAGCCGGTAGTTGCGGAAGCTGAAGGAAAAGCCGAAAAGTGGGATATGATTCCTGAATTCACAATAGAGGTATTTTCATACGATCCAAGCCCAATTACTGCATAGGGAGAACAACAAACAAAACTAATCCAGACACTGATGGAACACAAGGTCCGTTTTAATGCAGGATCAAAGCTAGGTACTGCTTAGCTCTGCCCTGCGGGATGGTGAATGAGCAACAGTTCCTCGTCTGAAGCAGAGCACACCTCAACATCTGGGCTCGAGGTGAAGGGAGAGCCAGAATAGTTGCGGATCCATAGATGTGCCGCTATTGACAAGCCACTCGATCTCAGCACGTCAGCGCTCCCAAGCACATCCTCTAACATCCTCCTCACAGGTGTTGTGTGACTTCACAATGCAGCGGACGGGCTGGCACACAACTTGGCACGTGAACAGTGGAAGCAAACAGGGCGGGCCATGAAGGTCTATTTTTACACTGGTATCCACCTGTAATAACATGAAAGCCGGCCCCGTCACACCATGTGGGGAATACGCGCACGCATTTGGCAAAAAGGACAGTCTTACTCATCAACAGCATAAGCAGTGGCCCGCATGGAAACGTCACGCACCGCTGAGCTGCCGTGACCCCAGCCTTACATTTCACGTCCTTCTAAAGGGCAAATACAGAATTTCACTGCTGTTACAGTTCAGCGCAATTCCTGGCTGAAAGCACAATCCTAATGCAGGGGGGGCTGTAGTCGTATTATTATTATTATCGTCATGAAGTGAGCATGTTGGTTTAAGAGATGCCTGTTCGTGTTCATGGGCCACCTCGTCCGCTTGGAGACCGCGTCCTCGCTCAGCTAGTTGTGAAATTTGCCGGGGATGCCACAGAATCTAAGACTGCCAATAAATTATCAAAGGAAAATCAAAGAGCGTGGATTAACTCACATGGAATCATGCTTAGAGCGCATACACTTCGAGTGACTGTAGAAGACTCAGACAAGAATAACTTTTTACAAACACAATGCATTCTCCTCCCCTGTGTTTGTCATATGTATTAATTATCGACATATGATATTTATGCATTATGTACTTAGCCCGTAGTATTCAAAACACCTTCAGTGATATGACGACTCTTCTAATAAAAGATCTGAAGGTCTGTGCGATGATTGGCTCACGCGGTTTAATGAGAATTCGCACAAGCCTTCTATAGGTGTCTGACAAACAGCTAACAAAACACCATTAACAGTGAATGCACCCGGCATTTCTCGCTTGGAAGCTTCCTGGTTCCAATATGAACGCTCCACTGCTTCCCAGTTATTCCACTGTGCTGTATGTTTGGTTTGAGGGTGCTTCAGTCCTCCTCCAAAGACTGACCAACATCCCCTGACACTTCATTGTGGAGTTTTCCATTGGCTCCAACTTCTCATACAACGCAACTGATCTTGTGTTTGCCTGCTGACCTAAGACTCATAACTGTGGGAATTCATTATTCAAGAGAAAGCGATGCAATGAATGCCAAACATTAAAAAAAAAAAAAAAAAACTAAAGAGAGAAAAAAGAATTCCTAAAAGACGTCCAGTGTGTGAGTCATCAAAAGTGTGTGGTTTGAGGATCCCAGGGCTCTGGGGCCCAATCATTAATTTAAGAAACGCTATCATTATTATTTTTATTTTGACAGTTTTATCGAGCACAGGAGACATTATATCTACAGGCACAACAAAAAGAAGACCTAGGGTCTAACATCAGAGCTCCCTCCATGCCAACCCTGCTAGACGACGGAGTCTGCCTCAACTGGATAATCACAATTTATCAAAAAGAAACAGATATATCAGCCCTTATCTTACAAGAGATTAGACAAAGAGACGCACATAGAAAAGCCCGACTATAGAAGCCACAAAACGCTCAGCAAGGGACGAATGTACCTTGGTGGTAACAGACACAGACCTAGTGAGAGGGAAGGATAGGGGTCAGAAGTTAGATCGCTGAAAAGGGTATTTATGCCAACAAGCTCGGATAATTACCCGTCTGTGCGAAACTGCATAAGGTTTTATGAACTGATGAAGATGAGGGGGGAGCGGCACCAAAACGACACATAAATACGTCCTTGTTCCTCGTGCTTCACTGTAACAAGAAACTACATCAAAACAACAAAGCAACAAAAGTAATACAATGAGAAGTTTCAGCTTTGATTTTCACCTAAGCTACTTTTTAAGAAATTAGTGGAAATTGTAGGTGTTATTTTAGGTAATGCAAGTGCTGACACCAAAAAATAGAGGTATAACAGCAAAATTTAGTTACTGTAGAAAGATAAATAGATAGATTAGATGGGCTTCTGGCAAATCAGAAAGTAACATTTTTCGGAAGATTAGAAGTCTGTTCCCTGTTTAAAATGTGCAGCATTTCCTCTACACGCATCTGATGGCTGAAAATGGACAGCAGTAAAAGCGGAGCGGAGAAATTCCCCTTTAAGGGCACTTCCGGTCCAAGTCACAGCAAAAGGAATGATTTTTGTTGGCACCAGTGTTACAACACATTTTTTCTTGGATAACATCAAAGAAATCACATCTACAAATGTCAGCAGCAATATCTCTAAACTTACGAGGAAAAAAAATTCCAACTTCCAATATCAAATAAAAGCTATTAAAACTTTAGTTATCTATAAAGTTCAGAAAAAAAAATAAACTTGACCCTTAAAAGCATTACTCCTTCCCTTAACAAGGAAGTGTAAAAAAAAAAAAAAAAAAAAACATTGAAACAAAGTTTAAACAAATGTATCATAAACATGAAAAAGCCAACACACCACAGGTGCTTATAAATGCAAGTATATTGGCCACAGAGATATAACATATTGCAGGCTAACCGCTAAGGTTTCTAGAGAGGTAAATACATGCAAGGAAAAGTTTCAACTTGAAACTTTAAACACGCAATCATGAAATGTCTATAAGCAAACAGAGACCAAGATTCAAAAGAACCCCACATCCCAATTAAAAACAGACCTCTCCCAGAACTTTTTTTTTTTTTAACTCACGGGATGCCACAAAACAAGAGTACCAGACAATGGAGTTCATAAATTGTCTCCATGGCCCAGTCTGAGCACAAGGACTCTCTCAGCACCTCTAGGACAGGAAGAGCATTTAATGAGATCCAAACGGGACAAGCTTATCAGCCTAAAACCGGGGGGGGGGGGTCAAGCGAGAGTCTTTTGTGGCGTCCACATTCTTCGTTGGGTCAAAGGTCTCCAACGGGAACAGACATCTCATTTTCTACCGGTGGAGTGAGAGCAGGGTAATACAACACTTTGCTGGAATGTCTGGGGTTGGACCGAAAATTGCAGAAGACTTAGGGATCGCCTCCCTGAGGAGAAGCAATTATCTGAACGTCAAGCTGTGCCTCCTGGCAGAGCTCATCCAGCATCATCCCGCAGGATGTAACCGGACGGCTGTTTCATAGCCGTAAGAAACTCCTCACCTAGGGCACAGGACTGAAGATGATAAAAAGTGTTGACAAGCAGCATGGAGCCTAAGTGACAGCCCTCTGCCAAAGCACACCTTCTCTGCTCAAAGCCCAGCATTACAGACCACCCTGAGCCAGGGACACTAATGACAGGGTGACAGGCTGCACAGAGGCACCTCTGGGCCGCCACACCTCATCCCCCAGAGGCCCCCGGCTGGGTAAGTACCATGTGGCACATGAGCAGAGGACCAGTGCCAATCCGGTCAACCGAAACTTTGTATTTAACACACCCTGAATGTGATTTCATGGCAGTACAATAAAAAAAAAAAAAAAAACTCACCCTCACATGCCATTCATAACATAGCATTCACAAATAAACAAACCAGCCATCTGTCTATTAATCGACAGAAAAAAATAACTTTTTTTCAAAATGCAAACACAGAGAAGACAATTTGTCCTGTAAACAAACTGTCAGCTATCCAAGTTAAAAGAATTAAGGCATATCGTATAAGGCATATAAGGAAAGAGATGTGGATACAAAACAATTGCTGTAAAAATACAGCAATATTACTTATGCTTTAATGATTTCTGAGTACACCAGTGTCAGAAAACCACTGTGAAGTATGGGACTACCTTTAAAAGAACCTTTCATGGCTGGCCACCTGTTATGAACTGTGGATAAATGCCCCGCGTTGTTTTAAGTTTAAATAAATGTAACTTTATAGAAATAACACAATAAGACTCCAAAAGTGACGGCGCAGGTGGGTTTTGGTGGCAGAAACGTGCCCCGGCCAGTACGCCGACCACGGCGGTGCAGCGGCGCTTCTCCTGGCCCGCCGACGGCTCGGACTCACCTCGTTGGACGGTATGCTGACGACCCCGGTGGAACGGCGCTTCTCCCGCAGCTTGCGCTTCTCTATCTGCCCTTTGCCCTTCCTGGCGCTTGGACCCGAGCTCTTCTTCTCTTTGCTCTTGCCAGTGCCGCCGCCCGGAGCGGGGCTCTCTTTGTCGTTGTCGTCGGCGTCCGCCTGCGGGGTGCCCGGCACTTTCTCCAGCTGTGAAGCCTTCTTCGGGGTGGCCGGTTGCCCGTCGGCGGCCCTGGGCTCGCAGAAGGCGGCCGGTCGTACCACGGGGTGGGACGGCGTGCAGGTGACAGTGGCTGCACCGCGCTCAGAGGCGCCGCCGCTACCGCCGCCGCTCGCCTCGGTGGCCGGAGTCAAACTCCGCGTGTCGTTTTTATTGCTACCCCCATGAAGCGCACCGATGCTGGAGCCGGTCGAGGCTGATATGCCCCCAGGCATTTTAGCCCTCATCTTTTCCCGTTTGGCTTTCCATTCCTCCAGAAAGTCCGTGGCCGCGTTAGATCTGAATCCACCCGTCGCCATGGTCCCTTTTCTATATTTAATTAACGAGTTGCGGGCTGTTAACTCAGTTGGTCCGGGCCGTTTAAAAAAAAAAACACTTATCTGCTCAGTTAATCTGTATTATCCAGAGTACCAGAAATTAGTCTGGAAAAGACCAGGGAAATAAATTAATTTTAAGAGTGTTTTAAACACACACATACCCGAAATGCTGACTATTGGGCTTCAAATTACAGCGAAACAAGCGTAAAGTCACGGCTGTACCTGTAATCCCTCCGGATTCGGGTTTATGCGAGCACGTCCCGGGACCTGACTAACTTTTAAAACTCTCGCTACTCCAGCCACAAAAGTTGTTCTGTCACAAAAGGGAGCGTAATTATCGCAGGGAGCGCAAGGTCGTGTCATCGACGGTCTTTCCGGGGAAAGTGCCGACGTGACTTACCTGTTCCTCATGTCGCTGCAGCGGAGTCTCAGGTGGAACAGTCACCATAACGCGAGACGCCTTTCCGCGGTAGGTGTGAGCAGCGGACGGGGCTCAGCCCCCCTCACTCACGCAAGGCTAAGCCTGCGTGCCGGAAAAGTACGAACTACCACGAAGAGTTCCGAACTCGCATGCAAACCGAAGACCGACCCGATCGCTCCTGGGCTGCCGATCTGTAGACCTTCCTATGACCCGCACGGTGATGTTAATCGCTTCCCTCGCTGAGTAACTCCTAGAATTCAGTTTAACCATGCCAATAACTTTATGTCATCTGACTTTTAAATCCAAGATCCTAAGTGTTTCAAGTGAATACTCCAGAGTGCACTATAAATGTATTGGATGCGTTACAACTTTGGCCAGCTGGCCATTCTACACATGCATTTACGTGCATGTAACAGTTTTATTATCTTGTAAATAGTCTGTAGGGTTTGCAAACTAACCCAGCACTTTTGATTTATTTAGCTCATTTTAGTTTCATAATGGAATAAAGGCCATTTTATTAGGCACACCTGTCCAGCAGCTCGTTAACGCAAATTACTGATTAGCCAATCACATGGTGGCAACTCAATGCATTTAGGCATGTTGACATGGTCAAGACGAACCGCTGCAGTTCAAACCGA
>JAODJX010000001.1:12584601-12595521 GCA_026776945.1 Isichthys henryi | reverse complement strand
CCCCCCCCCCCCCCCCCCCCCCCCCCCCCCCCCCCCCCCCCCCCCCCCCCCCCCCCCCCCCCCCCCCCCGGGGCCAGCAGCCAGGAAGAGGTTTTTGTTCAGGAACAATTAAAAGACATTTGTGCTGTAATGAACTGGTGTTTTAGCGGCATGGAAATGTCAGGACAGTGTGCTGGCTTTTGATGACAAAATCCCTGATTGTCATCTGCCTGATTGCTATTTCATTTAATTAGCAGGCATGTTTATCCAAAGCAATGTTTTTATATTTTTGAAAAAGCAGGGTCGTCCAGTCCCTCGAGCAACTGGGGTTAAGGGCCTGGCTCAAAGGCCTAAGGAAATCATTTTGTCGACTCTGGGATTTGAACCAATGACCTTCTGACTTCAGGAACAACATCCTGAATTGCTGAGCCATACACAAAGGGTTAGGGATATCTTTCACTTACTGTATAAAAATGCTTCCATCCATCCATAATTCTATCCATCCCCCCTTCAACCTTTTCTGCAGAGCATGGCAGGTGGGCTTGGAGCCGATCTCGGCTCGCCCAGAGTGGAGGACAGGGGATCACAACACATTTACAAAATCATAATGTAAAAACAACACTATGTATTTTAAGAATTTGCTGTGATCTCACAAAGATCTCCAAGAAGCTAAAGGATGAATACCCTCTGATCCTGCTTTGTCCAAAGCACATATTTACGAAGCAGGCGACGGTGACTGTTAGCTGGCCTGTCAGGTCAGCTTGAACGGGCAGTTTGAGCAACATAACGAGGTTGTTAATTGTTCTACCCGAGCCACTATTTGGTCCGGAAGCGGAGGTACCTGTACCTGAATGGATGAACGGCTGACAAATTGAAACTCAAACCCGGCCAAAAACCGTCTGCCACATCTGAGGGGTTCGGGTTAAGAATTCGAACGCATGACTTCCTTTCCCTGCAGAATCCGCTGCTTTATTTAATGACGCGTGGGAACGGGAGGGCGTGTTCTGAGCCTCATTACACATCGCCTGGTTGGACGTGAACCTTGGGCCTCCCTACCTCGCTGAAAGTAGGACAGTTGCAGTAATCACCTCTTCCCTACTCACCAGGGCCTTGAAATGCCAAACAACCACCAGAATATCAGTTAGAATATAGCCCAGGCTCCCAGCCTCTAAAAGCTCGTGCGTCTTAAGACTCTCTTGTTAGTGACAAGTTGGCCACGTTCAGGACCATCTGCTGAATGGTGGATTTAATTGCCCCCAAGCAAATTGTTTACAGATTTAAAAAACAAGAACTTTCCCTGTCTGTAGCATTAGCTTCATTCTATTGAGGATAACCACACATATGTAGTACGATGTTCTGCTGCTAGGTATGTTATTATGATACAAGACAAAAAAGGGTATGTAATAATGACCTGTAGCCATAGCTGTGTCACTGCAACTGGACAAAGAATGGCAAAAACATAAATAACCCACAAGCACCTTTGATTAAAATACTGAATCCCTTTCAATGGCTGCGTACCGCTGAGGCTGTAATTATAGGATTTGGCTGGCAGTGCATGCTGGGAAATCTCACGTCTAATAGTTCTGTCCACGGACTTCATTGCGAGCTCAGTACTGTAGAGGTTAAAAAATGATGTTTTGATTGAATATTTGCCCCCAGCTTTGAAGTGTAAATGTGATGGTCGTGGTAAATGTGGGCCAAAGAAAAAGTCATGCCAAGAGATTGGCTCACCGTCTTTGTAATGACAGCAGCATCTGGGATGCTGAAAAGCGCTCAGACGTCTCGGCCACTTTCGTCTGGCCCTACATGGGATAATTCCATCAAACGGGCCACTTCTGAATTCTACCTTAGGGTGCTTCAGGAACAATGACTCAATGACAGACTCATGACTTTTCTGGAAAGTTCCGCAGCACGGCCGACATCACCTTGTTCCTGGTGGGAGGGGGAATGAGAAAGTTTGCGTTTCGCAAGCGCTAACAAGAGCGCTCAAGCTCCAGTGAAATCCCAGATGCAATAAACTCGCTCTCAGTGTGACTGGAGCATGTTTGGACTAGAACTGGTGCAGAAACCAGTCTGCGTTTATAAATCACCCAGTAAACTTTAAACTGCTGGCCCACTGTCTTCGGTTAAGAAGCCTTTGTGTTTTCGATTTGATCCAGCACTTAAAAAAACTGCATGTATTGCATTTTAAGAACTGTCATCTAACACGTCAAGGAATATGCAATTGCCAATGCTGGATTTAACTCACACCTCCTAGAGATGAACTACCCTAGGTAGCCACACAGCATGCAGTGCGCAGACTAGATGCTGGAGTAAATCTTCAGGGTGGGGCCCGCATGAAGCAACCAAGGAGTGTTTAGGGACAGGAAGGGGGAATCTCTACCCAGCCAAAACCTCAGCTAACAGCTACCAATTCTGTGCAGTCAGATCGTCTCATCCAATGATAACAATCCCCACCAGCCTCCAAGGGTTTGGGAGATATTACAATTCTGGGACTTAATGGCTGTGGTGGGCGGCCCGTGTTGGGAAGAAACTCACTCGGGATGTTCTCACACGTTATTTTGGGTAGCTACATGTGAGAGATTTCGAACTCGGCCTCTCCAAAAAAATAAATAAATAAAGGCAAGATGTTATTACAAGCCTGTATGTGTGTGACTTACTGCAGCAGCAGGAAATAATATTGGCGTGTCCTGTTTGTCAAAGATGAACACTGACTCTGGTTTTAAACTGCCACTAAATATCAGAAACGATAAACATGACTCTATTTGCTCCCCGATTCTATTGCTCAGTTTGTTTAGTATAATTTAAACATTAAATTGATAGATGCATTAAGTTTTATAGAAGCCAGCTTACTTAGAATTCCTGTTGGTGAATCAAACAGAAAGCATTAGAATGTTTAGCATATTTTCTACTTTAGTAAGAGCGGCGGGATACGCATTACGGCTAAATAAGCCCAAAACGAGCATCCGATTTTATTTGTCGTGCAGAATTTGTGAAATAAAGAGAGAGCTTTGGACTTGCAAAACCCAGAACGGCCATTTGTTCTATGTTAGACATTTAAAAGCAAACCAGTAAACAACAAATGTAGGGAAGTCGGGGGTCGTTAAGCATTCTGCTGTGATTGGTATTTTAATGTCACACTTTGGGTCGAACTGCTATAATTCTCCCCATGTTCGGGGTGTCGTGACAACGCAAAATAACAAACAGGCCACGGTAATTTCAAACAGACTCGCCTGTTACCAGGCCTTCGCCACTCCTGTGTACGCTACTGAAAGCTGCCATATTTCCGTTAGCTTGTGCCGAGGATCATGTGTCCGTGCGTCCTCCGGGGGTGCCAGCTGAGGAATATCTACGTCAAGGGGTGGGGGGGGGGAAGCTTATTGCATGATTTTGGGCAATTAGTGCAGATACGTCCACTTACCCGCAAAGACTTATATTAACGTCAACTTACTTAAGCTGTAGTGGTTTTTGGGCAAAGATTATTTGATGTGTAAATAAGCCACACTAGCAGCACATGCCTGCCTATTATTAAAGCAGCATCAGAAGACCTCATTCGCGGTCTGGGAAGCACAGGAACTTTGTTTATATAAAGGCAAAGGACGGAAATATGGGCGGGATCGGCAGCCGCTGATCGCCGTGCTGATCTCCAGCCCTAGACAGGAAATGACTGCGCGGCACTACTGAGGTCTTTCGCAACCCTCCTGCTACGGAAGAACTTTAGTGTCCATCAAGCGCCAAAAAGGTTGACCCGTATCTTTGAGTCCACCAATCGGCGACCCGCACTTCCTCTCGAAAGCCGCCGCTGTTTTCCAACTGATACGCTATGGAGCCACGCTCCTCCAGCTTGGCGAGGAAAAGCAGAGGGTGGAGGTGCAAGTGGACCTTCAAAGGTTTGAGGACAGTAACATGGGCCAAAGTCAGAGGGATCTCCATCGGCAGGAAATGGACACGAAGCTTCATCGGGCGAAACCTGACGAGTCATGACTGCCGACTCGGGCTCCAACCTCGGAGAAACGCGGGACGTAAGCAGACGCTTCACATCCTCCTCATCGCCCAAAGTTGCGGCAGTATTGCCAGTAACCACAGTAATGTACACTATTTCTGTGGGACATGTGCCTGAAATGGTTAGTGTGGCTTTGCCCTCTCACCCTCAGCTCAATGCACTCGTGAGCAAATATGAAACCTTGGGTCTTTTAAATTATATTGTGGAATTAGAACAAAAACCCGCTTATTGGCCAACAGAAAATATTTAATAAAATTTCCCCGAATCTTTAATTCCAGTCTTTAAGGACAGTGAGTTCAGTAACTGCACAAACATGTATACTGTGCACATATGAAGGTGACTCATTCATTTGCTTGTATACAATCACCAAAGTTTCTCTCTGGGACAAAGGATTGCATCTGAGCTCTGCAATGTACTACATTCCCTGAACTGTCAGGGACTGCTCTGAAACCCATTGACCTCCAGAGATTAACAACAGGCAGTGAAAGAGGACAGAATTGATGTTCAGCTAAAAGAAAGAGAAAGCATCTGAGACATGGAGTGTGCCATCTAGTGGCAGAATACGTAAGTGACGTTATAAACAGGCATGGTACATCCAGGTGAAAAGCAGCACGGTAACAAAAATAAAGGCCTAAAGACTTAAACTGATACCACTTAAACTGAAAAATATCCTTAATACAGGAAGAGACACAGTGCCACTTTATTTGTATGTCAAAATACATTTCTCAAAAGTTCAAAGCTTCAGCATCCTTTTACAAGTTCCTCCCTGTACCAATAAAATGCTGCAACCACTTCCTCCCTTACATTTTTATTAAAGAAATATAAAACTCAATTAAAATATAAAATAATCTAAGAATTTTTCCAAATCAGCAAGTGCACCCAGCTAACAGACATGCAGCATGTTTTTCTCATACGAGTAATAGGTTCCCCTTGAGGCCCAACAATTTACTCCCCCAGTCATATTCACTTCAGCACAGGACTGTACAGGTAGGTGTGCTTGTAATGAGCTGATTGTGCCAAGGAAATGTAACGATTCTCTCTACAAGGACGGTACCGTTTATACTAAAGAAGTCCGATGGATGGAAAATGCACCCCCTCTGCCACAAATGACAAGCCCCAGGCTGGCGAGATACACTAAACACTTACCTTCTCCCGTGAAATGATGCGATACCCAAGGCAAGTTCACAATGTACAACTGACATTTTTAATGAACTCTTCAGTGGTTGGTAGTCACAGCACAGTGGACCAATATGAAGTCACACACATATATATATATATATATATATTTTTTTTTTTTTACACAAGTTTAAAAAGAAGAGGGGGGGTCAAAAGGTGGGGAAAACTGCAACCAGTCAGAGCGCAATGCCAATTATACTTACAAACAGGGTTTCCAAAAAAAAAAAACAAAAAGGCCACTTAAATGCGTCAAATAAACTACATTTGGATGCATGGTCTTTATTTGACATAGTGGTTGTGTTCTCCGTGGTGGACATGACATCACATGGCAATGGCATTGCATACAGACACTGTATGAGGACTGGCTTAGAAATCCCTACCATTTAGTCAATACTTTGGGCTAATACTAAAGCTTAAAAAGAGAACTCGTCCAAAGACACTGTACACAATGTGTGAAATGTAGTGAAGCGATCGTATTTCACAACTACCGTGAAGACTTTTAAAAAGGAAAAAAAAAAAAACATTGAATGCCGTAAACAGTCTCTACAGGAGACTGCATCTTAATTCAATGACGTCAGACTATAAAAGGATGGTTTAACACGCACTTTGTCCTCTGGAGTTTGTGTTTCTCAACAGTAACAGACAGGATGCCCTGGGGATCCAAATCACATGCCATGTGCTGGTTTCAAACAGTTCACACATACAGCATCACTCAGTACCTGCCAAAATGACGTGAAACAGACTATAAACCAAAAAAAAAGAAAAAAGAAATACACTACAAACTTAAAAGGATCAGCGATGCAGGAAAGGGAGCTGTGGAAATTGTACTTTCAGTGGATTCATTAAAGCATTCTTGCATGAAATAAATGCATATTGCACATAGAGTGAAAGCTTGAATTCCACCATGTTCCATCTTGAAAGACTTTTCCTTCTCAAATAAAGTGAAATTAAGGCGGAAGAATCCAGGTGCAAAAACATTTGAGTGCATGTGAGTGTGCCATAAAAAAAAAAAAAAACAAACAAAACATATCAGGGTGGGAAGGGATTCTGGGAATCTGTGAGGACTTCTGCTGAGTGACAGAGCCTCTGAAGGGGCGGGGCATCAGGAAAACAACAGACAGGATTGGTGGAGAAAGAGCACGACACACAACACTTCTGAGAACAAAAAACAAGAGGCGGGGGAAGCTTGTGGCACAAACATCAGGTGTTGAGTAACTGTTCTGTGACATCTGAGAGCTCGATGCAAGTGTTTATGTACAACTAAGGCTTAATGGTTAAATAATTCCCCCCCCAGGCTTCCCCACCTGCGACGTTGTTCCTGGGCAAGGTGGTGGCTTTGTTGCTGCCCCCCCATCCTCTCTCATCCGTAATGTCTCACTTTCGCCTTGTAAACTCCATCGACTCGATGGCAGAGGCAGGGCGCAGTAAAAGAACCTGGCTGGTCACTGGGGTAATAGGACTGACGAGGGGTAGGATGAATCACTCCCGTGGGCGATGGCAGTCACCATTGGTATCTGAACACATGCCATTGCCACCTGCTGCCGCCCAGGTGGGGAAGCCAGTCTACTTGGAAAGTTTGCTAATTACTCTGATCAGTGCTCCATTCTCGTCCTTTAGTCTCTGGTTGTCTGCTTTCAGGTCTGGCAGCGTCTGAAATGGAGAGAGGGAGGCGTTAGCCATGTCCAGGCAGGCATGGTGAGGTTGCCATCGGGCGCGGTCTCACCTACGGCCTGTGACGGGCATCCCTGTAATTTCAAGGCTGAGAGCTTCCACAAACCACACACATGCATGCAGAACAATCTCTACAGAGGAAGAACTCTCCTCAAAACACTCACACACCCAAGGCAAAGAGTTACAGCTAAACACTACCGTAATTCCATTTTACCCAGAGTAATGCCCTTTCAAAGGCTGGTTTCCCTTTAACGTGTATGAACACACTCAAGTCTGCAACATGACCAACCTTTACTGGTCTTCTCAGAATTTGAGCATTATGTACTTAAAGCAACACCGTTGGGATAAAGAGATTACGAACACAGTCAGGCATTTATTAGAGTAAATACCACGTCCAGATGACCTGCAGGTTCGCAGAATTCAGTGTGATATTAGGAATGTGAAGCACCCCATGTGTTCAGGGGACGGCTCAGCATTTTCTGGAGCTCACATGTGCAGCCAGCGATGATTGGTATGTATGAAACTTTGCCTATCTACATGCACCACTGTCTGAGAGAGCTAACTCGTCTGCACCCTCTCTAAACAGAGCCAAGTGCTGTACCGCACAATCATAAAGACTGAATTAAATCAAACCCAAGCCCAATATCAGCTGAGTCAGGTGAGCTGGAGATGCAGTATAACAGAGACAAAATGGCTGGAGGTGTCCACATTTTAACAAGGTGCCTACAGTTAACAGGGAGAAAATAATACATGTGCAAGCAAGAGATAAAGATATGTATTAGCAGGGGTCATCATAAAGTAAGCAAGTGATATTTAGGGCAGCGTTTCCCATTCAGTCCTCTGCAACCCACTGACAGTCCACATTTTTGCTCCCTCTTGGCTCACTGCAAGAAAGTCTACATTTTCTTCCCTACAGGGAGCTGGGAGGGAGCAAAGATTTTGACTGTCTGCATGTCCCTGATGCCCAGGTTGGGAAACACTGGTTTAGGGTGATAAAATGACTGAGGCTAATCAAACACACGACAAACGCCAAATGCTTATAAGGTGTCAAAACTGCTGACAAGAACCACAGCATTAAGAAACCGCACTGCACACCTAGCAAACAAGTCCGCAGATTGTGAGAAGTTTCAGTAAATTAAAGAGAAGATGCATGAAGGATCTCAAGAGATTAATGAGCACCATACAAACAGCGAGTGAAACGTGGCTATGGCATTGTGCATAAATTACAGGGCACAGGTGGCGAGTTTGATCCTCATTTGAGTGCATGTGGTGCAGGACTGGCACGTTCCTGCGATACACGACCCGACTAACACAGAACCCTCTTGAGATCCCACAGTTGTACCACATCATCATGTGGTCTAGCACATACAGCAGTATTACAGACCATTACCCAAGCCATGACTTCATTAAGGTCACATGATAATGCTTGTTAGAATGGAGTAGGAGTTGGTACGAGACCCCTTTCTTCATGTCGTTCATATGAATTCAGTTTTGGCATGAGGGCCTAAAATCAAATGAGAGCCAGGGAAGGTTCGGTTTGACCACAATTGCTAACATCATGTGGACACTAATGAAATGAGGCTGTCACATACACCACCAATCCAGATGCTCATGGGAGTTGTACTTGTTCTGAGGGCAGAAGAAAAAAGACGATTGGTTATCTCACTGAACCAATCAGATTGTAGAGGAGGCGGGACCAATCAGATGATCATTTTTCCTTCTGCCCTCAGAACATTTCTGTATAAGTAAAACTCCCACAAGCAAGCCAAACACTTGGTCAATCCACATAAAGTCAAAAAATAATGGAGGTAATATGGATTGGTATGCAATTCTTAACCATGCCAAGAAAGAAAATACACAGAGAGACGGAGTGATCGCAAACCACAAAACAAACAAGAGTTAATGCTTCCAGAGGGCACACAGAGGAAAGGACAGAGCAGCAACAACGAAAAGGTTTGCTGTCCTATGGGGTGCAAACACTAGCATGAGAGCCGGCACCTGCCTGTCTATGTGCACGGGCGGGCAGATTGAGAATGGAGAATGGGGAGGGGGCGTGGCTACGAGTCCGCCACGCACGGCTGGCTACAGGACTCTGTGAGCCTGGCCACCACACGCGCCAGCGCCCTGTTTTCAGCCACAAGCTGCTCGTTAAGCTTCCGCAGAGCCTGAACCTGCTTTACCTGCTGGAGGTTCTGCAGAGAAACCACAAAAGAACAAGAAAGAAAAGTAAAATAAAAGGAGGGAAAAAACCCAGAACAAAAGAGGGGGCGAGGAATGAAAAATCCAGGGTGCAGGAATGAGGACAAAAGAGGAAGAAAAATAAAAGAAAGAAGAGACAGTTAGGAAATGGACAGACAGCCCATCTGGAAGCTGAAGAGTGAGCCTGCAGGACAACATGTCTGAGATGGATATCCAGGGGATCAGACAGGATGAGAGGCACACATGGACGGAAGCTGCCCCTGGGACCCTCCCCCCTTCCCCAGAGACCGCTCACAGTGTGTGTGCAGAATGACGCCGGGTGCCAGCGTTCAGTCACACACTCATTCTGGAGGCCAGGAGAGGATCACATGCAACACACAGATCATGTGACGATCCTGGTTTGTGAAACCACAGGGGTGGAGACGGTGGCGTAACCATGGAGATAGTCTACTACAGCTAAATGGATCCAGTGGTGTACAGTCTAAACCCAAGTGGGATGTCACATATTAAACCTGTACATACTAAAAGTCCACGGAAAAGATACAGGAAGGCTAATCACACCGACGCGTGGCTGGGAGAGGTGAGGTGGTGGCCTCCTCTCCAAGCTACGCCAACAGACTGCTAAAAAGGGGAGAGATGAGATTACTAACCATCACAGAGTCCGTTAACTGGGACAGTTTTATACCTTTCACCTTCTTAAGGCACCATCAGATACACATACTCTGATTGAATCCAATCAGATTACAAAACAGCAACAGGAATAAGAAATCCTCTATAAAAAAAAAAAAACGTAACAAGCAGCCGAGGGCTTATTTGGGACAGGGGGGCGGTGGGAGTATAAGGAGGGAAACAGATTCATCCAAAGCAAGTCTGTAAACAGGGAAGTACCTTCAGCTCTTCTTCCATGTCAGAGATCTTTCTTTCTAGAGCCCTTTTCTCCTGTGAGGGACAGAGAGTAGAAATTAACAGCAGTTTAGCATCAGCTCACGAGCATAAAGGACATCACCCGCATCGGTCACGTTCTGTCCCCGAGCCACCCTGGAATCTAGCGCACAGCAGGCTGAGGGTCACCTGTGTGTCTTTCAGGGCACAGAGTCATATAATGACAGCGGCCGGTCTCCAAAGACAGAGGGACTAGCCCGACTCGTGCAGGAGGCTGGGAAAACCATGCCAGGTGCATTGTGACACAGAACGAGAGGAAGGTGGCGACAGCAGCAAAACCACGTGGGTATCAAGCACAGAAGCTAAATGTGTGTCAGCTCTCCGTTTGCACCAATGGTTTTCACCAGCCAATCAACTGAACTGCCCAATAAAACAAAATTACACATGTAGCAACTACTGGGAAACTTTGGGTCTCACGCAAGGATACCTATAACAAATATGCAAGTACGCATTCACCATTTAAAGCGATGTATGCAGCAATTTTGTACTCATTCTACGTGAACTTTCACTTATGACAAGAAATTGCTGTGCATTTTAACCTTAAGGCGAATGTGGACGTACTCCTACACCACTGGAGACAAACTGCTTACACACAGATCTAGAGTGATTAACAATGGCATGACAAGTAGCCACTGGACACACTAAGAAATATAAAGCAGATACAGTTTAACAGCTGCAGAGATTACTGGGCATCCTAGCAGGGCCAATCAAAGGAACCATCTTGATCTACTGCAAATATACAAATATGAAGCATGCAGGATACTGCAGGTGCAAGATGATCCGTGATGGGCATGTGATGCATCACACACACGCGTACATGCATGAACACTCAGCGTGGGCGATCACACCTCTGCCTGTAAGCACGCACACACACACGCACACACACACGCACACACACGGGCGCATACGCCGGCACTTCCACTGGTGAAAATCTCATCTACACACGCAAG
>JAODJX010000001.1:12562590-12584501 GCA_026776945.1 Isichthys henryi | reverse complement strand
CACGCACACACACACGCACACACACGGGCGCATACGCCGGCACTTCCACTGGTGAAAATCTCATCTACACACGCAAGAAGGAGCTTGTGGCTTTGGCTGTGGGCAATCCCAAAAACAGCTAGTCTGCTTGTGACTCAAAAGCCAGAAGCATACAATGGCACACAGCAGGATTAGACCATACCACCCAGTTGAAATACGGCCTTGCTTGACACCTTCAGACATAAATCAATCTGTTACCAAACAGTAAGACTGTATCTGACTGGTTGAAGGCATAATAATGCGATGCTTGTGTTCAACCATTATAAATCATTGAATGATGCTGGCAGCATCACTGGTACATCACTGCAGAGTCCTATCGATTACACAAGCTCCACATCAGCCCAGCAGTGTCCTTACCCTCCTCTCCATCTCCAGCTGTGACCGCTCAGCGAAGCGTTCCTGCCTCTGAAATTAACACACACACACAAATGTTAAAGGTCGGTGCTTCCCGGGGCACCAAAACACACCAAAGCGTAATGAGTCCCTGTCAATGAGTCCACGCCAAATGAGAACATGCATGTATAAGTCACATAGCCACAACAGCGCTGTAAACACTGTAAAGGACCCTTCCCTCCCACTACACAGAGACTTTTCCCTCCTACCGTCCGGAAAACAGTATCGAAGCTTCCGCTCCCCTTCTACCAGGCTGTGCAACACCTTCATACCACAAGCCATCAGAACTCTGAACACACACTAACATCTGGACTGACCGTCTTCAAATTCCTCTAAACAGCACATACAATCTACCTCTAAACTGCGACTGCACTTTATGTAATAACGAAGTTTACATCTCTGCACTATTTACTGCCTGTTTGCACCTTGCACGCCCTGTTGCTGTAATGTTAAATGTACTATATGTTGCACCAGGGCCATGAAGAAACATTGTTTCATCACTCTTTGTACATGTATGAATGCTGATGACAAAGTAACGTTGAACCATGGATAAGTTCTAGCAAAGGAGATATGCAGCAGGTCTTTTCTGAGGTGGAGGTTAGTTCTATTTCCTCCCTATCCCCCCCCCCCCCCAATCCATAAATACAAAACATCCTGCTAGGAACAATGGCCCCTATCCGGGTTGTACTTCCTGGCTCTACATCAGAATGACTGATGCACATAGCGAGCATGATAAATGGTTATTGAAAAGACAAATGATCCAGTACTGACCTGCGTTGCCTTTTCCAGCTGTAGCTTCAAGTCTGCCAGTTCCAGGTTCGTGTCGCGTAGATGTGCTTTCAGCTTCTCGTTTTCAGCTAGGATCTGTATGTACAGCTTTCAGGGGGAACATGGCAAACTTTACTTACATTTACATTCATCCGTTTGGGAGACACTGTTATTCAAAGCGACATATAATAGAGAGCAGCGTCAGCCGGTCCCTGGAACAATTAGGGGTCAAGGGCCCAACAGTGACATCACTCTGCCAACCAGCAACTTTCCAATTATGGACACAGTGTCCTAACCCGCAGAATCACAGACCGACCCAAAGATTTGTACAATTGTTGATTAAAGCTTGCAAAACTCAAACAAAACAATCCCCCAAACCTACGAAAGAGGTCATTAACCATACTGGCTTCCCCACGTAACAGCATAAGAGCAGAGCGGAGGTCCAAACCTTTTTGTAGTCTGTGGTGTCCTCCTTCTCCAGTCTGTTCAAGTACGACTGCCTGACCCCCCGGCTGTTGAGGTGGTCATAGCGGTCAGTCGAGGAAGTGCTCGTCACATTAGAGTTGTTCCTGTAAGACAGCCCACCCCAGAGTAACCTCAGCATGTCCCACTATTCCGAGCACTCCCGGCCTAATCCTTTTAGCAGGATTACATGGGAGGGTTATTGGGGGGTTGGACAGTTATACATACCTTAGAAGTCGATCACTCTGAAAAAGAAAGAAAAAGATTTAGTTACTAGATGATGATTACACAGGTTAACATGATTAAAACAACAATTTGTTGCCAGACAACCAAACATCCACTGTCAAAATGGCCAACATCTAGACGTAGGTTAACCCAGGGTTATGCTGGGTGACGTGGGCCAGGCAGGGACACACCGGTGACAGACGCAGTGGCATAGCAGAACCATCACGCCGCCTTCAGAGGAATGTACTCGGTTAGTTGCCAAAGCATGACACTGCTCCAGCCCTTTGTATGGGGCTCTGACGCAACAGCGGGAAAGCGCTGTGACAACGGAACGAGCACATCTCGCTGGAAAGTACAATTATGAGGACCCATGCGCATGCAGGAAATGCTACAGAACCATCATCTTCATCATCACCACTCGGTCTCTGCGGATTCGGCTAATCTGTGACGCACATAAGCTCAGAAACTACATTTTTAGCATGGCAAGAGAGGAATGCGCAAAAATGCATTTAGTTTACAAAGATCTGGGTCATGGCGGCCTTCTGCGGAAAGCTAAGAAAAATGGCTCCTAGTGAATTTTGTATTTTCAGAATAAAAAAATACTTTATTAGTGGGTGAGAAAACACAAAAGACCAGGAGCTGCGGTACCAAATACTGTGTGTTGACTCATTAGATCACTAACTCCAATGGCACCAGCAGAGATGCAACCAGACATGAACAGTAAAGCTACCAGGGATCCCAGGCCACAGTTACCCCCGGATCTCAGAATGTGCCCAAATTTACATGGCTGTGGTTGGGGAGGCTCCAATGAATATTTTCACTCGTCCCACGACCCTCAAAGACGCAGTGCCAACAAGACAGAGACGCAAAGGCACCTTGTGAGACTGATTAGAGGCCGTTATGCAGGACTGCTCTAATTAAGGAGCACAGCCAGAACAGAGGAGCAGCCAAAGCGCTCACTCGGGCCCATAGACAGCAGCAGTCAGGACTCAGCGCATTGCAAAGCAGATAAATGTCCTGAAAAGGTAACAGGAATGAGAGACTCCCACCTATTCAGCCGCTGTAATTCTGCTCTCTCGGGCCGGTTTAAAATGGATCGACAGCCCGACAAAAGGCACAATGCCCGCTTTCGACCCGCTCCACGCAGAATACGCCCCCCCCATCTGTTCAGTTGGGGTTATCATCAAGCCAAAGACAGGGTAGAGCCCCTTTGGGCACTGGGAGGGAGACAGCTCTCTTTTAACTAAACCCATTTCAGGCTGCATTACAGGGCGCCGAAGTTACCTAATTAAAGAATGAACCCTCAAAGCAGCAGAGCCAAACAATAGGCTCCGGAACCCAAGGCCACCATGCCATGGATAAACGAGCCCGTCTCTGGCCAGCACGGACCCCCGCCTTTGCTGGGCACGCAGAGGCCCTACAGCCTCACAGGCCAAAGCTGCTGTGCCCAGAGGGACATCTCGTCTCATACGGGAATTACGGTGCAGAGTGGCCCTGACAAGCATCCCAATTTTCTGGAAGAACAACTAGTGCCGGGTCTTGCGACGAGCGTGGAGGAGCCCTTTATCCGGCGAGCTACATGGCCAACATACCCAAGGACGGCAGATGAGTCCGGAAAACCTGTAGGGCTAATCTGCCGCTCCAGTTATTTCAGTTATACCCATGTTTGGGTTATTTAACTGGACAGAACAGCTCGTGGTTTAAAAAGAAAAATACAAAAAAGAGAAACACACAGAAACTAAAAACAGAAACAAAGAGAAGATGATTGTAGGAAAAAGAACAAAACTTCACCCAAAGAAAAAAATGCTTTAGCATGAATCACACAAGACCCCCTTCAGCGTGCGAGCTGCAGGGGATGGATCAAGCTGACCAGGACCAAACAAAATAGGCAAGCAAAAGAAGCGGACAGGAGCCCAAGGCCTGAGAAGCGAGCCGGCCTGTCGCTTTGGCCAAGCTGTTGTCTCCCCTGCCTTCATACCTGGGGCTCCGTGCGACTGCTGCTATCCTCCGAATCGGACTGCTGCTCCGGGTCATTCTCGTCGCTCTGAAACACGGGGGAGAGCCGTGAGGTTCAGTCAACATCCCACGATCCAGCTGGCCTTAGACGCTGATTACGAGTGACCTTGCACATGTTCACTGCTTCGTGGGGCTTCATCGCCTGTCTAAATCCCCTGACCCTTAGACACCCTCCCACCACAAACCCAACGCCTGTCCATAGAGAGGGTGCAGCACAGCTCCATTCAATCAGAGCGGGACCTTGCAAACTGCTAGCGGGCTGTCGTCATACCATTATTTGCATTTGGTTATAGTTTTTTTGTGAATTCTCAACTTTTTTTTGCTTTATAACTGCAAGCATTTCAAATGTCATAACATGATTTTTTTTCCCCCCGATATCAGGCAGCCCTGTGTGTCAGAGTTCTACAAATCTGACCGTCGATTCCAAATCCAGACCTTATTTTTTAGTTCTCAGGTAGTTTGTTTAATAATTACTGATTCTGATTGGCTGGAGGCATCATACCGGGCTCACAGGCAAAAGAAGGAACATCAGCAGTGCTTGGACCTTGCAGACTGCGATTTGAATGTCCCTGCTATATGCATGGGGCATATTGCTTACATCCTGGGCACTGAAGGACATTCCCGTGGGACGCCTCTTCTCCCGCGGCCGCCGCCGATCCCGTATGGACCTGGGCTGGGACTTGTCCTCTGCTTCCTTCTCCTCATCCTTCCTGTCACCCTCTGTTTAGCAAGACACAGGCAAGAAGTTACAAGCAAGCGGGGTGGTGAGGATTCAGGCTCACGATGGGTGGGGCTTGTGCAAACTCCAGCCTCGCCCGTGTCTGACAGAACTACGAGGATTAATCAGCTAGTAATGATTCTCAAAAGTCTGATGACATCATGACCAGTATATCACTCACACACCATATGTGAATCACCTTTGAAAAGTAAATTAACACCACTACATTTAATCTCGTATCTTTCCTCCTCCCCACTCTGACATTCATTCCAGCTGCCAGCACTGATTTGCCAAATTAATTGAAATTCAAGAAAGCAACAATAAGATGGTCCAATGAAAACCTCGGAGTCCACAGGAGGATAATCCATCTCTGTATTTGGTAAGCTGACCTTTGGCGCCCTCTCTGGTGGAACGGCTGTAGGACGAGCTGATGCCGCTTAGGCTGTTGGGCCGAATGAGGGAGGATGTGGAGAGCGTGGTGGTACTGGAGGTCGTACTGGAAGTGGTGCAGGAGGTGGCGGAGGGTCTGTAGCGCTAAAACGACAGAAGAACGTTGAGAAGCACACATCATGTACCCTGATTTACAGTGAAGTCAATATCAGCAAGGCTGTGAACTCCCTGAAGCACTGGGTACTGACCTCCTCCAAGCTGCGGTACCTCCACCGGTAGTCGTCCTCTTTGGTTTCCGGCTCCTTCTTCTCCTCCTGCTTCTCCTTGTCCTGCTTCTCCTCCTTGTCGTCCTCACGGGTCCGCGTGGACCGACTCCGGCCGATGGTCTTCTCGGCCTCCTGGAGGTCGGTCAGTGTCACACCCTGCAGAGGCGGCGGTTAGAGCTTGAGTGAGTCGGGCTGCGGGACGCTCTCAAAAACCTGCGCTGGGCAGAGTGCTGAGGCGGGACGGTGGTTTTTAACAGTGTTCTGGTGAAGCAGCGCCATCTTCAGGACAAACTTTGCATTTTCCGAACACGCAGCAGCACTGTAAACCATGGCAACTGTCAATCCCTTACACATCTTTAATTACAGTCACGCATCACTTAATGATGGGGAAGTGTTTTACAGAAATGTGTCATTAGCTGATTCTCTCGTCGTGTGAACATCAGAACATCAGAGTGTTCCGCAAACCTAGATGGTATAGGATACAGTATGATAAAAGTACAATAAGTACAGTATGGTAAAAACAAAAACCAGTAACAGTATTACATACAGTTCATAACTATGTGCTATACTTTTATATGACTGGGGGGCGTAGTAGAGTTGTTTACACCTGCATCACCACAAGAGGCAAGTGAAATTTTTTATCTGCATTATAATCTTATGGGACCAGTGTCACATAAGCGGTCTGTCTTTGAACGAAAAATCACTATGCGACTGGATTAAAATAAGTAATACAATCAACTGAAATGCATTTTGCCCCCGTGACCCAATAAGATAAGCGGTTTGGGAAATGGGTGGATGGATGGAAATGCATTTTGCATTAGCATTAGGTGCCCATTTTCCAGTTGATTTTCCCGCAAGCCCTGCCATGTCTCTGTCCTTGGTGACGTGTGCATTAGCATCTCCCCAGCTGACTGCGTCCTGCTCCCTGTAAGCAAACCTTACGGCATGTTTCGGAGGGGGAGGAGAGCAGGAGATGTGCTTGCCTGGGTCGATCTCCTCGACTGCCTCGCCTGCCTGGAGCGTGCTCGCCTCTGAGACTCTGACTCTTCATCCCGCACGGGGGTGAGGTATGACCTGTTCAGAAAGACACCCCCAGGGGTCAAAACATGAACGGCTTCAACCCCCCTCCAATCCCTCTAACTGCTGGCAGGACGGCTGGGAGGCAGTTTAGAGACACTGACACAGGTTCCAGAGCCTCCACCTTACCACCGTACCAGAACTCCTTATACGCACATGTCCGGGTAGATGGCCCTGGATGCTCTGAACAGGTGATATGCGTCAACGGCGGCTGGAGGTTCTGCTATCTCCCGCGCACAAGCGCGGAACCGTTCCAACACACCAGCCCGAGTAGCAGACACAAATGGATACTCATGCAAACAGACCCGTTTGTAATACTGGCAGCTTTGCTCCCAGCCCAGAACAAATGTGTTTTTAAATGGAGGGCGTTCCGTGTGCTCACGTTGCGTTGCTTATACGTCGATGTTAAGCACAGATTCACAGCCTGACTGACATTACAGCAATCCACCCTTTACATAGCCCTTTAAGTCACATCAGGAAATCTCAAGAATACATATAAACTTTGGTATTCCCCAGTGACCACCACTAGATAGATTTTTGTATGAACTGATGTCACCTGTTCACTCCTCTCTGTATTACAGCCGACATGCACTACATAACATTTAATTTTAAATTGAATTATAAAGAATGGAGTAAACATCTCGTGTTTGATGCGGGTGACCTTTGCTGCTGGTGAAATGTGGGCCCAGTTATCAGAAAATGTTAACTCCACCTACTCGCGTTACACCAAATGTCACGGCGCAAAAACACTGGCATGCAGTTAATCAGGCCTATATAAAATTGTTTAAAGTAGGCCGGAGCAGGGGCGAGCTAAGCGGGAGGAGGAGGAGGAGGAGCAGGAGCAGGAGGTGCTGGTGTGACAGACCTGCGTCTCTCCCTGCTGTCGGAGGAAGTGACAGTGCCGGTGGTGGTCGCCGCGGTGACCGATGCCGTGTGCACAATGGTGGGGATGACTGCCGCAGACTCCTTTTCCGGCTCCTTCTCCTTATTTGCACCCTCTTCTGACCAGAACCTGAAGTGGACATGTACAGGTAAAGGGACCGACCCAAAGCAGCCGCCATGCATCTCGCCCGGGCGTCCCCAGGGCCCACCTGCTGGAGGAGCCGGAGCCGGAGCGGGAGGCCACGCCGGACACCTGGTTCCGGGGCACAGTGGGCAATGTGACGGAGGTGGTAGCAGCTGGTGAGGTGATACCAGAGCTCACGCCGTCGTCCTGCCTCCTTCCGAAGGAGCTGCTGGGGTAACGAAAGAGGGCCAGTCGGCAAGGGAAGAGGGGAGGGAGAGGAGCACACTCACCCCCCACCCCCCAGAGAAGGACCTAATTACCAGCGACTATTCAGAGATTTTAAAATTAAGCACTCGCATACATTATATTGCAGTGAGAATATTGAAACACCTGTTATCAGGGGAGAGAAAAAAAAAAACAAACAAAAAAACCTCATTAACAGGGGTGCTGGCACATGTGGCATTTGGAGATTTTAATTTACTAAAAATCATTTACGGAGCCATTTAACCAAGTACAGCGCTGAAAATGCCAAGCAGACCCGTACTGATAGGAACGGACGAGCTTCGGGACACTGAAAGCGGAGCGACACACAAACGCAGCGATGGGCTTTGCAGAGGGACCGGTACCTTCTTGGAATGTTGTACGACTGGTAGAGCGAGGACGTCAGCTGCCAGGGCTTAGAGTTACAGGAGTTAGGGTCCAGGTTGGTGGCAGACGACGACTTTGTGGGCACGTCGCGCACGCTGCTAGAGCGGGTCACGGTCAGCGTGTGGGACAGGCTGGTACAAGCGCATGCATGGATAAAAGCGACATTAGCACACTCAGGAACACACAAAGCCAACTATAGCTGGCCTGCAAACGGTCATGCCCGGCCACCAGGGGTCACTAGGGAGCCCGCTGTCCTGCACGGCACAATAGAAACGAGGTGACAAACGGTCATGCAGAACCAGCGGTGTAGCTGGATGTGTGTGGCTCAGGAGTACGGCAGCCATCTCAGGCCAAAAGAGTGGCAAAGTGTGTGCACTATACAACAGTGTAGAAACAGGAAGTCTTATGAATCCTTCACCTCTGGTACCAACTTCAAAAGGAGGTCAGAAGTGCGAATTCAAACAAAGAAAACAGTTCATATGCAAGGCATTATAATAGGCCTCTCAGCAGGGATTTGAAGAAGACAGCAGTAAAAATAATAATTCTTTACCAGTACATATAACAGACAGGTTGAATGGCTATCTTGAGTGTTACATTTTATGTTCTGTGTCTTAAACGGATGCTGAATGGAGGGGAAATCACGGTAAGGCCTCACACCTGCGCTGATAGCTGGGTGTCCTGTTCGGTAAGGTGCTGGTCTCGCTGCTCTTGCCGTCGTCGTCCCAGCGCCTCCGGGTGTACGAGCTGCTCCGCACCAGGCTGGCTGCCGAGTCCCTGGGACAGAAAGGCTACGGTCGGCTCCACGCCTGCATGTCAGCCTCCAGCTTCTCCCGTCTTACGGATGCCGCCCTCCCCCCCCCCCTCAGGCTGCGGACAGCCGGCAGAACAAAGGAGCTAAAGGCGGATGAGCCACTCGTCACCTGACTACATCAAATAAATGCAGATTTATTAATTCCAAGACTCGCAGAACAGTTTTTGAAGTGGCATTAATCTTGTGTGCAAATAAGCACAAAATCCCAATTTCGGCAACCAGAAATTAAGCCAGTTTCTTTCTACTTTTAAGGACACTAGTGGAAGGAGCGAGATGAAAAAGTACAACTGCAGACTTCCACTTAGCGGAGGCATAAAAGAAACAGTAGGGGGCGACTTGCCCTACCACGCACCCATACTAACTGCCCACTCCCTACCGGTTCTCCTTCTCATCCATGTCAGTTGTGCTCCTTCGGGACGGGATCGTGGGCATGATGTACGCGAGTCGCGTCCCTTTGTCCTTCTCCTGCATGACGAGAATAAAAGTAAAACTGAAAAGACTCCGATTTTTCGGGGGAGAATAACTGGTCGGAGTGTCCTCATCACAGGGTGCTCAGTCCATTCACACACTAATTTACACCAGAACCTATACCAGTACATGAAAAAAAATGCTATACACCCTCATCTGAACAACCCACATCAGGTCATTTTTATAACCTCAGCACTAGTGACCTGTAGTATGGCAGTAAGCATAAACAGAGGCAGTGGCCTCTGGGGGGTGTCGCACCTTGTCCTTGTTGTCCAGGGTGGATGAGAGTCGGGGGCTGGAGGCGGAGCGGGTCACCCCCGCCAGATCCTCCTTCCTCTGAGCCTCCCGGGCGGCCGTAATCTCCGACAGGGCCCCATAGCTGTCCGTCTTACGCAGGCCTTGGCGCCACGAGGATGGCGACTCATCTTTGGAGGAGGTTTTCCCGCCTGCAGGTGCAAACTGGCCAGGGGTGGGGCGAGGTTAACAATGTCGTTGACATCTTGGGGCATACCGATTTAGAAGATGGCCAGACGCAGCAAGGTTACATCAAAATGAAGCGGGAGCAAGGACAGGCGTACTTTTTAAACCCCTTGCATTTAATTTATTATTTTTTATTCATTAAGGCTGGTTTGCAAGAGATCCAACCCTGAAAGCCATTCAGACCCCAAATGACAGACTTTCACCACAGAAGATGAGGCCCTCAGAGGATTTACAATGGGTTAAGGGGAGCGCGTTAGAGGAGCTGGGAGACTGGTTACGTGGTTAGCAGTGTTGGACGACATGGGATTCTGCGGGAGGGGGGACACCAGGGCCTCACCATCATTGTTTTGGGCCCAAAGGAAATTGCAGTTTTGCGCAAGTCCCGGCGCCATAATGCTGGATCGCTCGGCTCCACCTCGGGCGCGAGAGGAGGAGGAGGAAGGTTAAAGCTGGACTAAAGCCAATCAAGACAAGAGCTGGGGTGAGGTGCAGTCTGAGATTCTCAGAGAGCAGCAGCTGACAGGACAGACTGTTCGTCAGACATGGAGATACAGGAGAATTGTGACAGAAAAGAAGAGAGAGAGAGAGAGAGAGAGACAGAGGGGACAATGCAGGAGAGTTTCAGAAACCGTACTTTAAAAGACCAGAGGCCCTGCCTACGTGCCTTTGTCAGATTAAATAGGGTGTAGGCGTGAACTCTTATTTACTGATAACTCAGTGCCACCTCTTATGTACAGCTTAGTTATCAAGGTTCCTTCTACAGGGGCAGACAGTCCCACAGATACAGATGAAGCCAGCATCCGGGCATTTCTTAAAGTTTTTTTCCCGCCCCCTTTTTCAAGTATCATTCTGTATAAAAGATATAGGAGTACACCACAGTACATCCATGTCTGGCATTCTGGGACGACTCTTGTGAAAAGCACTATATAAAAATAAATTGAAGTGATTTAAAAAGATCAAGAGGGGAAATATTACTTAATTGCAAAACTAGCTATTCTCTAAAGGTCCTTTTTGAGATAACTGAACCCCAGATCACATACCTTGAATGAGAAAAGTCCGAGTGGAAAGACATTAAATAAAGCACTATCCTTCTGTATAGTCCCACTGCTCGGGATGGCCCGACATCCGCATGCAGGCAATGAACAATTAAAAATAAGTTCATTGGCAGTAATCGGCCCTGTGATAGGGCTGCTAAAGTCACGACCTCTGACCACCCTGACGTACACAGCTGGCACGGCAGTGATGGCGGGAGAGGCCCTGCACCCTGGCTGTAGAGCCAGCTTTATGCTGCAGAGGGCAGCAGCGGGGCAGGTGTGGGCACAGGGACTAATCACACACTGCTAAGTACTTGTGGCTAACTCAACACCCTCCCCCCACCCTGGGCTGGGGGATGCCGCCTGTGTTGCAGAAACCAAGAGCAAACCAGAGTGCTCTTAGCCTGCAGGATGCTGCATGCCACAGGTTCCCCCTGCTTAAATTCAGGGCTCAGTTAAAGTAAAGTACCTCATGTACAATATTATTCTGTAGAAGCAAAATACTGCTTTTCCTCTAGAAATACACATCACCTGACTAGCTGACTGCTATAAATGCGATACATGATTGTGGAATTATATTCACAACCCGTTCATAAGCCTGGATAAACACGTGGAGTTCATCCCAACACAGTATGACTCAAACAATTGCATTCAGGTGAACGACCAGCCAGTGAGAACCCAGACCGCATCTCAGCCTGGTCAATACAAGGCCATAAAAAGGCCACAGAAAGGACAGGTGAGGTGTTTGCATGCCAGCGCCTGGCCGTACCTTCTTGATGGGGGAGGTAGGAGTCACGGGCTGGGTGGGGCTGGTAGGGGAGGTCACTATCACGCTGGCTGGCATGGTGCTATTGGCAGTGCTGGTGGGGGCAGGGGCTTTGCTTTTGTCTGGGGGACGCAGGCATCAGACAGTGGAAAGGTTAGCCGAGGCTCACAGAGAGAACCTGACAGTTACACGGTAACAGAGGAGCAGCAGCAGACAATGGCATGTACCAGCTTCGGTCTCAGACTCAGAGTCTTCCTCCTCCTCCTCCTCACTGGAGCAGCTGGACTCGTCTTTCTTGACCTCCTCTTCCTCGTCCATCTTCTCCGACTCTAGGGACTCTAGCACCAAATCTTTGCTGGGGGCACAGTGGTCAGAGCAGGGCTGATCACGTGACTGCAGCATAAGCCAATACCTTAAAAAATACAGCTTCAGAGCTTTATATGACATGAGCTGGTAATGTTACGTAAGGAAATGTCTACGAGTGAGGTCACCACAGATCAGCCCGGTGTCCCAAGGTCAGCCTGCTTACTTAAGTGGCTTCAGTGGCTGCGTGTTGTCCACTTTAGTGGTCGTCTCGTCAATTAGGCGTGACTTCTTGTCCTGCTTTTCGCTCGAAAGCTAAAGTAGACAGATAGGCAGGTGGAGTTAATTGCAGGGAAGACAAATGCAGACAGACAAACTCAACCTGACATGGGGAATGTAACACCTCAGGATGCGTCTCACCCGAAACTGGCAGGTTTGGTGATCTAAAACTGACTCAGGTAGACCAGCTTACCAGGCTTTGCTTCTTCTGTAGTTCTTCTAGGTAACCGAGGACATCTTCGTCTGCTACATCAAAGGCTGTCTGGCCCTGAAACGAAGCAGGTCACAGTGACGTTAGGTACAGGACAGCAAGTGAAGAGACGCATGGATAGACAAATTACAATCTTGTGGATCTTCGCAGTGAGATCTCCGAGTAGGCAGCAGGCAGGAAGGCTCACCACTTTGTTGACAGTGTCCATGTCACACAGGCTCTCCACCAGAATCCGACATGCTTCCTCCTTCGCCCAGTGGGCAGCAGCATGGAGCGGAGTCCAGCCATCGAAATCCTTAATATTTACATCATAACCTGTCTGGATTAAAAGCCTGTGGGGGGTAGAAGAGCATGTGGTAATTAAGCAAATGTGATTTAGCTGAAATGTGGATGCAGAAGCCTGAATACTATGCAGGGGTTGACGTGCCGCCTGGGTCCGCGTTGTGAAGGACCAAGGCCAGGTACAGACCCAAGCGGAAGACTGGCACCGGCCCATGGCAGATGGCACATGGGCAGGAGGGGCAGAGTCACAGTGGAGGACTCACTTTAAAACCTCGGCATAGCCCTTGGCTGCCGCCACGTGCATGGCCGTGCCGCCGGATTTGGTATGCCGCACGTCGGTGATGTGACCGCTGTTGAGCCACTGTCGCGCGTCCCGCAGCATGACACGCTCCTCCTCCTTCCGCGCCGCCTCGATGTCCACCCCTGAGGGGGAAGGGGGCATAGGTAAACACTCACAGGCTCCGAAGGATGTGGGGAAAAACCAGATTAACCAGTCAAGTAGTGAGGGAGATGACAGGCTGGCATGCACACAACACACAAGCCTGTCAGATTATATGGAGGGACACATATGACAAATTCCAAAGCAATTTCATTTGAAACAAAATAATTACCACCATACACTAGGTGACAGAGAGAACTGTCCCATGGCGAGAATCACCTAGGGTGGGAGGCCGCTGGCAACCAGAGCAGAGCCCCTAAAGAGAAGGCCATCACTGCAAATGGACAGTCTCTTTTTGAAATGTATGAGTCTTAAACATACTTCACAGCTTTGACGGAGCCATCGGACGACGATTCCAGCTACCAGAGTCTAAAAAGATAAACACGTGAGTAAAAGCCTAGGGACGCATTACATTTCCCACTACGAAACACACAGAGCTGTTCAGGGCTCGTGAATGGCTCTCTCAGAAAGCCTCTTATTAAACGGGTGACATCACCCAGCGTATTCCCGGAGGACTTGCCGCACACCTCCATCAGACTTGAACCTCATCGCTTACGGGAAACCGTTACACCAAGAGCTCGGGACTGACTCACGAGTGCAGGTTACCTGCGGGGCAGGAAACCGGGAAATACCCACCTCCCCCTTACAGCTCTCAGACTGATCATTAACATGATCAGCTATATATATATATATATATATAAAAAAACCGCTTTATACAGAATGGGGTTCCCCTTTAAGACTAACCTAACGTGACCCTGCTGGTCGGCCGCATAATGAGCTCCATGTAAACAGTAACCGATATAATATTTCTTTTGAATTTTTTGTATTTTTTTTTTTAAACATTGCTTTCAAAACGAGAACCCATTTGTTCCCATCATACTACAAATATACATATTTGTTTTCAAACAGATCAAAGTTAAAACTTTAACCAGGGCTAAAAGGGAGGGGGGTGAAAAAGTAATAAAAAAAAGCTGTTTCGTATCACGCAAGGCAAAGCTAAGATCTGAGGGAATAATAATAATCAGGGATTTTCAGGCCGACCTGCCGCCCACACACACGTCACGGCAAAGCGGCGAGCCTAGCTCACAGCAAACTGCCCAAATCTGCCGTTTTCACGGCCGCGGATATCCACTGCTGACGTGCACAGAACATTAAAGCCTGGGGCGAACAGCGTTGCAAAAATAAATGGCAAAAACAGCGGACAGCCAAGCTCAAGCTCGCTGGAAGAATAGCTCCCCTGTGACCAGGGCCCTGTTTGCTCACTATAACCATAATATTTGTACTGATGGACTTCCGCAGCTGATGGCACCGTTCTGCGACAGAATACAACTCCAGGAAGGGCTCGGCTTGCCAGACAGCGCTGGGAGCGGGCCTCTCAGAGCCGCCACGAATCGGCACGCTCGGACCGGGCCTTCACAAGTCCTTTCTGCATGCTCCCCCAGGGAGGCACAGACATTAAGGGTCCTGTGCTGTAAGTATGGGAGGATGAAAAGGCTTCTATTTCCCCTGCACTTGTTAAAACACATAAAGCTCTCCACACAACAGCCGAGCTTCCGATATAAAGCACATACACTATGCCTACTTGGGCACTCATTCTGAGCAGGCCAACTAATCAGGAAATGTATGTATTTTACAATGACACTTTTCAAGCCATGACAGCCATCATTTTTTTTTTTTTTTAACAATAGACCATGACTTGAATCTTCCAAGTGCACATTCTTTGTAGATCTGCTCTCCGCTTAGAAATACAGCCCAAAATGTTCAGACAGAAGTGGTGTGGGAGAAGCAGCAACATGCAGAGCGAGAACAGCAGCAGGGTCTCCTGGCCTCTTCCGTTGAAGTCCTTCTTGTTGGGATTCCTAGCGTCCCTCTGAAGGACACTTCAGCCACACACACACACACACACACACACACACACAGCACGACTTACTAAGGCTGCAACCATTTTGCCTATGATGCAAAGATAAAAAACATGCAGCAAGGAAAAAGGAAACTTACCCTTATCAGGGAGATTAGCAAACACTGACTGGAAGGAAGAGGCACCACAGATACAAACCAGCCCAAGTACAGTTCAACTGACAATACCTACACCTGCAAGACAGTGGTAGGAATAGGCAATTCAAACCCACAAAGCGTCAGTGTGGAAAGGCCCAGTAAATGCATGCTTCCATGCATCCCTGTTTTGAACAGTAGGGGGTCTTTAGAATGAACCTTAAAGACAACTTTGCCAGCATGAAGATGAGCTCTCATGATTCTTCTGTTTATTTAGTGCGTCTCAGAGTCCCTCATTGAATCTTGGAAACCACATTCGTTTCATAAAAAGCAGAAGACGACGCTTAAGACCCACGTAAGATGGCAGCTCTGTACATCATTCAGAACTTCAAAGGGGATTTTACAGCAACGTCATATATACAGACAGTTCTATTTTTCAACATGGATCTGCCCAATAACACTAAAACTACATGTATACTTACGCAGGACAGTTCAACCAGGAACGAAACGACACCATCGGCTTCAGTGCAAATAACTTCTGCTTAAGTCAGGGGTTCCTATACACTTTCCATTAGGGATGCTCCCACCAGGGTGTATGAGGAAGATCACCGACTGCCAACAACTGAAATTAGATTTGACTGATGCGGAACGCGAAAAACACAGGATAAAACTAAGAATGGATCTCGAATTGGTTAAAATAAATGCTTTCAATATTTAGCAAATAATGCAGTAGCCACAAAAAAAAAAAAAAGTCCAAATTTCATGACAGGTCTATGGTTTTCCACAAAAGGTAAGATTTTTTTTTTTTTTTTTAAGAAATAATCTCCTCTGCATTTTTTATGAAAGTCTATTCCTCTTCTCATCCAAAGCTTGCAGAGCAGTACTGAACACACTCGTACATGAAGGACAAAGATAAACTCGGGCGCTCATATGTCTCAATCTCCTCTCGGTGAGGACGCAAACGTCTAATGAGGTTTGTGGTGTTGAATGCTTTAGCAGAAGATCCTCCATGAGCAACTTCTTCTACACACAAGTCTGTAATAGATATCTGGTAAAACTGCCAGACCGGAGACATACAGAGCCACTTCTGCGTTTGAAACTTAATGCACGTTAAGTAATCAACGCACATATTCTACATCATCTGCAAAGTCAGTATTTGAGATTGGTCAAATTAAAAGGCAACCAACATAGTAATTAAGACTGAAAATGAGCCTATTCAACCAGCTGCAGATTGATTGGAATATCTCTACCTTCCATTTTAAAATTCCACACTTTTCAAGACCGCAGAGGGGGATGGAGGCGGTAAAAGTTGTCGACCCCGATAGGAGTGATGGGAGGGGCTGGGATGGAATTGCCACTGGCCAACCAGTTACCACATTTGGTACTGTCAAGCCAAGCAGGTAAAAACCTGCATTTCCTCAATATGAGAACTGGAAATTGCAAGGTAATCTATATGAATATTTCATGCTGGCGATTAACCAGGGGCACATTCCACAAACACCACGTAACCACGTAAGCTAAGCAAGGGTAAAGCCATTTTTCTGTCTTTTTACACATTTGTTATAAACAAAAAGAACACACTTCACAAAGTTACTGAAGCATCAGCTGAGCTGTGCGCAATTACCTGGTCAAAGACTGGCACACTCGTTCATTCACATTCCTTAATGGCCAACCCTACAACACAAGGTCCGTCTCCAAATCCCGTCCTACACAGCATAAAGCTTGAGACAATTATGGCACACTGACAACACAGACTACAGGCTTACGGCACATCAGTCAAGGCCTGCAAATGAAGTCTGACAGCACTCCATTTCAGGATACCCAGTAATCCTGGGTGCCGACTTGGCCGCAGTGTACCATAAAGCATGTTTACGGATGCAGACCATCGACACTGTCTCACTAGATGATTATGCCACATCAGTCTTGGGGGAGGGTCAGACGACTGTCTGGGACAGCCCAAAAACAAAGTTCATCGGACAGCTCAGTTTAAAGGGGAAAAAAAAAAAAGAAAACGAATGTGCACATTCAGACAGCAGGGCTGCTCCATCAAGAGCACATATACTGAAAGGGCGAGGGCAAACCAGAGGGCAGAGAAACTCAAGCCGGCTACAGTACAGTACTGGGCAGGGGGTGCGTGCTGGAACTGGTTCTCCCCCCAGACCCGGAGAGGCATACGTCATCCGCACAGAGAGCGCCAGCCCTTTCATCTACGTGTATTAGTGCCACAAAAGGCTCAGAATGTGTCTAAACACCAACGCATATTGTGCTATTAGTTATTCTACCACTTTAAAACCCCCATGACAGCATCTGACATACAGAGCTGTGTCGTTTATCATCAGTTGGCTTCCGCATTGCTGATGCAAGAGGAAACCATCTCCATGCTCTGGCTTTCTGCCAGGACACACCGCTCAACATGGTAGCTGGGGGGGGCATACTATACCTTGCCGGTTGATTTCATTCTGCAGCAGCTCCTCCATGGCCTCCTCCTCCGCGATGTCCAACGGCGTCTCTCCTTCACTGTTGACCACGCCCACGTTGGCTCCATGGCTAATAAGGTACCTGCAGGGGTGGAGAGAGATAGTTTAGTGAATCCACGCGTCAACAAGAGCTTCAAGTGCCTTTACCAACCTGCTAAACACGTTCAGGAAATTAAGTCACATCCATTAAATGTCAGCTATTATGTTGGAAACATTGTCTTTTAAAGACGTCCCTAAAAGAAAGGCTTTTCAGAAATTCACTACCATTGTCATCTCCTATGATAGTTATAAGTGTAATCAAATTAGAAAAACAAATTCTTAGATACGTAATATGTGCTTAACACAACCCTTAAAATTACCAGCATATCCATCAAGGAAAAAATGGTCCCTTTACAGTTTCTTCACAGGGCCTCATTTATCAAAGCTGAATATGCACAAAAAGACACCAGAAATGTTCATAAGCACATTTTACAAAAACCCCAGATTTAACAAAACAAAACTTGGTGGGGTAAAAATGCATACATTTACAGAAACTCAAGAGGTGGTGAATGCAATTTTTTGGACAAATTGGGAAATTGTGATACCCACAGGGAGCTGCCAGTGAACCCGTAAAATGTCCGCATGCATGCCAACAATTCATACCATCAACCTGCACCTTCACATACGTGCATGTCGCTCGCATTTTTATTTGATTAGTGGTCATTCAACCTGCTTCTTTGCATCATTGATTCTGTGACTTACTCCCATACAGCTCAATTCAAATCAAAAATGTATTTTATCAAATGCACAATAGTACAGCATACAGCAGAAGATGCAGACAATGAAATCAGTACTAAGCTATTTTTGTCAAAAGACATTTCATTTATTAATGTACAAGTAATCTCTGATGCTATCATGACAAATGTAGTAGCTGAGTGATTTGGGTCAACTTATGGTTAGTTCATTTGAGTTTCAAGTACCACATCAGTATTTCCTGATTGCTGCACTATATAACTTCACATCACCTATTACAGATACCATATAAGGTGGAAGATGCGGGTCTGCCCCCAATAAACGCAGCCACATTGGCCCTGTGCAAATTGTTGCTCTCTCTCTCTATTGTCAGATCTGAACACTATTTGGGGGGTATTTTGTAGAGCTGACAGAACTTACTGCAGTGGCAATGTGCTGCCACAGAACAGAGTTTCTATTTAAATTATCATTGCATAAAAGTTCAAGTGTGTTACAATATGCAGTTTGGCATATAATCCAAAAGTGCTAGAAACGACTCTACAAAATTGATATGAAACACACACACACACGCTCCCAAATACAACATTTTACCGAACCCCTACATTGCAGTGTTTAACAGAAAGGCTTGATTTGCATATTATATGAGCATGCAGTGTGTTTATATTTACTACTTATGATTATTTGTGGGTGGCAACTGGGCAAGATCTCAGGCTCATGCACACATTTACACGATAGTTCTGATTTATCAAGAAGAAACAGCATAAACATGTGCGTAAGCCAGGTTTGATACAACCAAAATATTTTGTGCACATACATTTTTTGCATAATGATATTTACACAAAGTAAGAGACCCCCGGTAACAAACGCATTAGTTCTCCAATGAGCATCGAAATGCAAATTTTGGTGGAGGTAGGGAGGGGCTTGGTGTTTAACAGAAAGAGGACCAATTTGCAAGGACATACTCCAGAGCATGATGGATAGTCAGAAGTCAGGAATACTGTAGGTAAATAAAGGCCACACAAGTACTGTAGTGCAAATGAGGTGCAAGATACAAGCAAAGATGCATGAGTAACAGCACTGACCTGCCTCAAGATGGACCATGACTGTCCCTGAATGAAAAGGAGATGTGGTGCAGAGCTGGAGTGAAATGCCAGAGTACAGTGAGGTCCCTTCAACCACAGACCTTGTCAGGCTGCTAAAATCAGGCCTTTTGTCTCAAATTTGTCACGTCCACATGGTGCAAGTTTCATTCCCCAACTCCACTTCGGTTTGCATTGTGCAAAGTCGGTTGCTCACACCATATTTACGTTAAGGTCAATGGCTGACAACCGTGCTAGCACAGAAGCCGATGTGGTAACCCAGATGACCGCAGTACAAATCAGAGCAGTCAAATGAAGACCTCTGTAGCCATCCAGATGTCTAAAGGGCCATGCATTCATAAATGAACCGTGGAATTTGCCCATGACTAATGGAATCTAAACGCATTACGTAACCACTTTCATTACAATAAAATAAATAAAACAGTCGTCGTACAGAGCAAGTTAAAAGCTTTAATGGAAACCAGGACCACACAACGGTCTTGAGGATTTTGCAGCTAAACTTACATGCTCTGGCGTGCTGGTCTGGGACAGATTCCGTAACCATACTAATCTCACACCAAGCAGTCAGATAGTGATGATGCAACTGCTGGTAATGAGCAGGCCCCAGTGGCGTTTCATCTCGGGCCTGTGCCCGCCCTCCCCCAAACAGAAGTCTAGATTAACAGGACGTAAAACAAAATGCGATTTCATGATGGAAAACAGGTCACATCCCACTTTGCTAACTGGAGCAATGAGAGCAGGTGAACTTGTTCAGAGCTCGTTCCTGACTTAAACGTCACTGGAGACAATCTCTCATGTATATCCTTTCCTATAAATACCATTTTCTTCCTGCCTCAAAAGGTTAAGCAAAGAACATTGAAAGGACATAACTCGATATCAAAGCGCCAGTTCCAGTTGCAAAAACATTGCCATCTTGGGATATATGAAACCTGATATCAGGGTCAGCATCACAGACCATTGTCCAATCACAGTCATCTTAGGGTACTGTGTGACTGGACAATGGCCTGTGATGTCGACCCTTATGTACTGCAGAGAACCAACCTATGAAGGGGGTTGGGATTGTAACTTAGGTCTCTTGAAGGGATGACAGTGACTAGTGACAAAGTGGGGCTTCAAAACCAACTTGGAGCTGCTACTGGCATCAAAAACTCACTCTGAAAGTGGTTGAATATGGAGGAATCAAGTTGCATTTCTTTGTTTCTGCATATCATGGTAAAGGGTGTAGACTGCAAGGTGCTGACAGAGTTTACAAAAAAAGGCCAGTCTACTTCCAATGATTCATTGCTGAATACTAATCCATCTCAAAGCATACATACTGCAAACAGAGCAATAAACAAGATTGCTTAAATGAAGATTTATAAGTACCTAAATTAAGTCATGTATCCCCATGGGCTAACTATACTGAAAGCATTGGGTTTAATGAAGTACATAGCCCTGCTAGCTATGGAGGTATTGAATATTAAGACATTTCATCAGCAAACACTTAATTTTAGACTAAACTCCACATTTAGCACAAACTTCATAACTAGGTATGTTTCAGTAGCAAAAAAGTACAGGTTTAGTTTTGGCTTTATCCACAATACCACTCAGGTGAAAGAGTGAAGCCCCCAGTCAAGAATATGGTGTCCTTCACAACACATCACCCCACCAAAGACCCAAGCATCCCCCCCCCCCGCCATCACCACCAACGGAACACCTACTCATGGAGGCGTGTCACTCAGCCATTTGTGGAACAAAGCCATAATATGGAAAAGAGTGAATAGATGAAGGCTGTGTTATGTGGTGGGGAGCATCGCAAAGTGCCTCCATATTATGTAACAGAAGATCCAAGCCTTGACACACATGGTTTCTGCTTCTCATCTGACAAGGATGATCTCAATATTCTGACTTTCATTACACTTGCAGGATAAACACTGACAAACATTTTCATGCAAATCTGCAGATGAGTAAAACATTTAATCTTTATTCTCTATGAATACAGAGTTCATTCAATCCACTGAAGCTCAACAGGACTTCAGAAGCAATAAAGAAAAGCACTTAAGTTTTCAATCTAAAAGGTGGGGTGCAGGTAAAACGTTCTTCATAATCTCAATAAAAGCAACAGCAGCGAACACGAAAGCACCGTTGTATATGTGGGTTACTTACTTTGCGATGTCCATGTACCCGCAGGAGGCTGCGGCGTGCAGTGGGATCCAGCCCTCGTTGTCAGGTTGGTTGATGTTGGCTCCATTTTGCACAAGGAACATCACCATGTCCACATTGTCATCTATGCAGGCCTGTGGAAACGGAGAAGACAGAGTCCTCGGTCAGCCCCCACTGCTCTCAATTAGCTGTGCTTCTGCCCCTCCCTACCCTCCACAAAAGAACCCGTTTGACCCCCCTTTCGTGCACAGCGATGACAGTGAGCAGATGTTCTGTGGACATCGGCCAGCATTTGAAGGGCACGCCTGGCGTGACAAATCGCTGAAGCTCCTCGGGAGCCTGGAGGACGCTGGCAGAAACACTTTCCAGCTCTGTGGGGTGGGGTGG
>JAODJX010000001.1:12548538-12562584 GCA_026776945.1 Isichthys henryi | reverse complement strand
GTTCAGAAGACAGAACATTCGTTATACTTCATTTACATAAAATACAAAAGCCCGTCAGCTAAAATATCCGACCTGAACATATCCAGACCAGTTCTAGACTGCACCACTTCGATCTCTTGGTCAAGATAATGAAATAAATACAACTTAATATGCACAGTAATACATTACTCAAATGAACTATTATTCATATACAATTTGCATGTGATACACAACAAAAAGGCTTTTAGGAAAGGCATCTGCACTTTTCCACCAAGCTTGATCTCTTTTCTCTGCAGGCTAACAGCGGTACCAGACTCCGCAGAGAAGACGCGCCTTTTCCTTTAATTCGGCAGAAGCCGAGTCAGCAGCAGTGACCAGACAAGGTGCCAGAAGACAGGTGGCCATTTCTGGAGGAGCTTGCAAAACACTACTGGGGGGGGCGCACCGCTTAATGGCTACATAAGGACAGACTAACAATGAGTTATCCATCCAGACCAAATGTGAGCATCTCTTACATTTTAATTACATTAAAAAAAAAAAAAACTCACAAAGGTGCCAGACGCCCTCACTGCGATCATAAAATTAGTGTGTCACATTGGCGTCAGAGCAGGAAGAATAGCGCGGCCCCAAGCTAGGCGAACAGGACTATCTGGCTGCAGCCTGTGCCCAAATTTGGGCTGTTTACTGGGCCATACAGGGCTAGGGTAAGAGAACATTCACGTCTCTTATCTGGGCGGGGTGAAGGATGGGAGGGGGCTCAAACGGCAGCCAGGTGTGGGCCTGCCTTTTCCACATCTAACATAGCTGGTGGCGTGGGACCCAGACTGAGCATGCCCCAGACAGCCAGCACCACACTACATCCCTGTTGTGAAGAACATCACCACGAATCCTGAACTGTCATATTTCACATAAAATGCCCCAGGTAACTCAAATAGCCTTGGCTCTTCTGTGCCTCCATCTCCCATGAATCAACAGGCCTAACCAAGGGAGCTAGCAGTGCAGAAGTGAGCAGCAGGAAAGAGACAACAGACACCGAAGCTTTCTGCAAATATCCTGCAGGGTTTACCTGTTCCCAGCAAACACTGCCTGAAATCCTGTCAGTGTATAAATGGGGGGAGGGGGCTGACACTTTCCTGAGATATGTCAAAGTAGGAGATCATGGCAGGCTACTGTCATTCTAGAGAATGGGCCTGGGCATGGAGGACAGAGTACTCCTGCTGCAGGGGGAGAATCCAAAGGCAGCTGCCCCATAGTCACACGGCTGACAGAAGCCCCACCCTGCAGCAGCATGCAAGGGTGCGCTCATTGGTTTGTAGCACAAAGATGACACCTTTCTATTTTTGCACCCTACGATTGAGACCTTCAAGGAAACACAGTGGAGGGTGGAGAGCGGCTTTCAAAAGGGAAAAGGGCTAAATGAAAACACTTCATAGCCAGCTGAGAGCTGAACTCATATGCCGATCACAGCGGAGCTTGCCAAGAGACTGCAGCATTGAGTTTAACCCAAGGCGTAATGATTTGCATATTGCGCCACAAATTAGATTTATTAATTTAATAGCACTGATGTCCTACTAATCGCCTGTGCTTTGGTGGAGCCATTTAACACAGAAGAAATCATGCTTTCACTTCAAGACCAAACATAAGGTGGTGAGGGGTGACACCCGTAATTCATAGGACTTAGAAACGTACACCAGCGACAAGGCCAGAAAGTAACCCCAGGATTTCTATATGGCAAAGCACGACAAATTAGTGCAAACAGCAGCGCCGAAAGCCTGTGGCTGGACATTATTCTCCTCAGAGACCCAAAGATGTCCTGGCTGGGCTTGCGAACCACGTGCCAGCAGAGGAAAGAGAGAATTTACCTCCGTGACAGTGACATTGAGCAATGGGACCCGTGTCGACCACTGGCTGGCCCGAAGACCCATGGCAGCAGGGATGGGGATGGGTACGGGGGGGGCAGGGGGATGTTCCTGTGATGGCAGCCGTTGCCAAGTACATTACAATCCCCCCGCCCCATCCAATGCCCAGAGCCACACATGCTGCAGATTATAAAAAAGGTATAAAAGCTTCACTCCAATTAGACCATCAGCTGTGCCGAATTCCTCCCTCCGTATTTACAGCTTCAGTTTGGCCCTCTGCTGTCGCGGACGTCAGTCACATATAGCCCTGCTGAACATTCCAGGCTACATACACCCCAGATGGGGCGCTGCTCGCACTTTTGATGAAGGGAACTGCCTTGGGAATGAACAAGTTCGAAAAAGAAAAAAAACAAACAAAGGCTATGTGATTGAAAAAGCACGTCGTTAAAAGAGTGGTTCTGCCTGCAGAGCAAACCTGACTGACCTTGCCGACTGTTACCAAATGAAGACAGAACAAAACACACAACATACTCAGGTGGTTCTTATTCCCCCGACGTTGCGTGTCTGTGGCCCCTTCCAGAACTTTCCAAAGCGACTCACAGCACCACCTGAGTCTTCCTGCACATCTCACATGGACTCGAGGTCTCCTTTTTTTTTGGCTTTGGCCTGAGGGTAGCAGAATGACGTCAGCAGGATGTCAGCCCATGCGTACCAGGAACTGGGATCAGGCCGCCTTTTTTCCCAGCACAGGAGGCAGAATCTGTCCTGATACCAGTCACGTTAGGGAAGCTGTATCCACAACAAACCCTAAGGCTCTCGGATTCACAAAGGGATGCACAGCGCAGCTAGTGCACTGAGTCATGCCAGGCTTAAGAGCACACGCAGGACTTTAGAGATCACAGCCGACACGGCAAAGATGTCAGAGCCAGGTCATTAAAAGCGAAGGGGGAAAGTATGGCCAGAGTCTGACCTCAACAAAAAGCAAAACCGACTCCTGTACCGGAGGCTGACAGACCTACCGGAGCGTGAACTGAAATGTGCGCCACTCAACAAAGAACAAGAGAAGGCTCTACAAGGGGACCTATTACATTACAAGGATCAGATATCTGATGCACAAGGGGGCCAGACGGCAAAGAAGGGACTGGGAACATATTACCCACCAAACCCAGTTCAGCAGTTCAGCAGCCGTCTGTAGAAATCAGCAGAACTTCATGCTTCCAACTACTTCGTCACTTTCAATTTTGCAGGTATAGTTTCTCATCGAGCGGCTTTGAACTGCTCAGAAGTCACTAGCAAATACTGGAGATCTAGTGCAACGTCGTACTCAGTTTGTTGCACAATTTTGGCATCTTTGAATAGAGACGCCAGTTACAAGCCACGCTGATGCATGACAGGTTAATCCGGACTTGAGAATGAAGATCCAACAAATGCGCAGTGTAAAACTTTTAGAAATCGTCATCATTCTGCAGGCTGCAGGTAGTGTAACTATTGCTGGCGCTCTGGGTCCTCCTTCAAGAAAATGTCGATTGATTAACTCAATAAAACTTCCCAATGAAGCAGAAACATCATCACCCAGCATATTCACAGGGTCCTGCAGGCAATGCATAATGAAAATAGGCATCCAGACTTACTCTCAAAGCAGACACAAATAGACCTATAACGTTCATTCTTCAAGTCCAAACTATCCCTATGAAAAAGAACAACATAGCATGAGGATAAACTTTCGTGCCTGAGAGACCCATGTCAGAAGGCCAAACAAATAATAGGCTTTATTTGGAAAGAGCGAGGCCACCCAGATGACCATGAAAGCAATGAAAATGGAAACAGGCCTTCAGAGACGGAACAGAATTCATACTGGGACTCCCTCCGGCTATGTATTCAGGAGGCTTCTGGGAAGGACAGAGGCAACTGGGAGGTTATTCCCAAAAGGGTGCTGCCAAAACTGGACACCAGCCTTCCAACGGGGAGCACCAACACCGGTCAAGCAGCACTGGAGTGGAACGGCCAGTGAGAGCACAGCTGGAGCAGACACATTAATAGCAGAGCTATGACAGCGCAGGCACACGTATGGAAATACTGACATGCACCCGTGTATCTTATCAATATTTACAGAATCATATGCCAACATACGGGTGAGTGTTTGTTGAAATTTTCCCTGTTCCTCTAAAATCAGTACATCGAGAATTACCTTGTTAGTAAAGTGTGTACATTGCAAATGCAACTGGAGATTTTCTATAGCTGCTCCAGAAAGAGAGCTTTGGTAGGAGATAACGCGCCTATGTGTCATACATGGGGAGCAGAGTGGCGCTGTGATCTGGTTTTTGCGCAGAACACCTCCATCACACACTCGCGGCCCGTTGACCAAACCTGCTGAGTGGCAGAAACTGTAGCCATGAGTGACATAACTGTAAAAAGTGATCATGTGGCCGTGACCATCCTCTGCATTGACTCGGCCTTCCTTGCTCAATCCCAGGCAACTGAGATGCAATATCAACTCCCATCTCAAAGGAAAAATCAGAAAGGAGCACAATCACCACAGAAGGTGGTGAGGACATGGTAAAAGTGCGTTATGAAACCCACAACCAGCACTTGACAGGAGCGAACCTGACCCGAGAACACGGCACTAAACGACACAAACAGAGAGAGATAATGAATTAATCCAGCAGATAATGGGCACTATGTTTTTCCATACTTTAAAAGGTTCTGTCTTCCTGCAAGCAGTTATCTCCCAGAGCATCAGGAGAAACGTTTTACTATCTTTAGCAGCACTTCACATAAAGGAGGTGGATCTCCAAGTACCAGCACCCATCTACCCGAGCTTCAGGGTATGTTGGCTGAGTGTCCCCCTCATTCTCACACTAGCGTATTAAAGAATCCATCATTACAGTATGATGCTATTCCCCTGGGGACTTGCTGTCCAATGACTCCTTCGTGAGGCACCTCAGACTGAGATGACGGTAATCTTGGTCTTCAGCTGTGCAGCCTTCTGTGTATAGTAAGGATCCTTCCACACACCATATAAACAAATTCATCTGACAGTTTATGTTCAGTGACAAAACTGTCACACATCATAGCTGTTTCTCTCACCTGCACGTCATTTTCTGCTCCACAGAAAAAGGTCTGCTCTGGACGAGCTGTTTCTCGATTACCATCCCAGGAACTGTGACGTTTCTAGCTCAGTGTTTCTCAACTCAAACCACAGGGACCCCCCGGATTTTTGCTCCCTCTCAGTCAATCAAAAACACCATATACCTGGTTCAGGTGTATTACAAGGGAGCAATAATGTGGACTAAAATATGTATTTATCATGTTACTGCTCATCGCATGGTAAAACATCTGGAAAAGAAACAAGGCATATACTCAACAGTTGCGCAAAACTCTGTAAACCCAGCCCAAAGACATCATTAAAATTTCTGTGGCGAGTGTCACGCCGGTGCACACACATTATTAATGTTATGACATAATCATTACTATCATGGACTACAGCAGCAAGACGAGGCCAACCGTCAGATAGGGCCTTCTTCCTGGAAAGCTGTTCCTATTCAGACAGCAGTAAGACGTCAAAGCTTGAAGTCTGGCAATCTGGCGAAGTGCGTTACGTAAGAGACCACGCAGGGAGCCCGGCTGGGTTCCGTAGCACCAGGTCAGCACATAATGTGATCTCGAAACTCGACCGGACTGCTGCTGAGCAACAAACAGCTCGGGATCTCAGACAGAAAGGACACGGTTTTGCTAGCGCCCAACTTTCCATTTCGTTAGTGCCGTGGGCCCTCGGTCACCAATGTGCAGCACAGCATCATTCATCAGATGAGGCGCATGCAGCACAAACAGCTAAACTACACATCCTCTCCATATACACCACTGAGTTATGACTCTCAGCATTGCTGCTCAAGATTCACACAAGTCAGCCTATTGACAACTGAGGCAAGCAAAACATCTGTACCAAAGACCACACTTTATGCTAACTCTCTGAAGGTAGTAGTTAGCCAGGGGGAACCCCACACTCGCTCGTTTTTAAACCACTTTCTTCTGCCGCCCGGCAGCACACCATGTCTGGCATACTGGGGGAGAAATTCCCAGATAAGTAATGCTCCAGACCTAGAGACTGCCCACCCCTTCCAGTGACATCAGCAGCATTGGCATACACAGGAGTTTCCACAAAAGGAATTCCTTTTCATGGCCTCTGCACGTGTGTGCCCAGGCTCATGCGTGTACACGCTGCACAGGCCCTTTGGGGACAGTGCTACTTGGGGAGGTGCATACAAAGCAAACTCTGCACAGTTGCACCATATAAGACGGCAAGATCCCAGAAGAACATTTAAGACCAAGGAGGAAGACCAGGTCAAAAATGAAAAACTGACTGTGTGCCTCAAGTACCCAGAGGAGCAGCGTTCGAGTGTCTCAGTGTACCCTAAGCCTTTACTCTCAGATGCCCAGGAAGCCACTATGGAAGAGGTCACACTTGTGAATGTTGTGTGCAGGACACAAGTCAGAGTTGTTCCCCAGCTGCTCAAACAACACTTCAGGGCTTCATCGTACTACACACAGAAACACCCATCATTCACAGAGAAAGTAAACAAACAAGGAAAGCAAGTCTGTGCGAAAGGATGACAGGGCCATTGATGTTTCAGAGTCATGTGACGTTACAGAGGATGCATTACCTCATAGTGAAGTTCAGCCCCAAGAACCAAGTTCAACGTGGCTTATGAGAAAAACGCAATGCCCTATGATGATCGACCGCCACACCACCTGTGCCACGCCTCATACAGCCTCTTTGAGGTTGACTCTTGGGTTTAAATAGCATCACAAAAATTGAGTTATTATTATTATTATGCTGGGACAGAGGTCATGCAAAGCCCACCGATGGGTCCTGACTAGTCACTTGGTTTGTGAGATGTCAATTTTGCAAAGCCTACATTTGTAAGGAGGAGCTGGCCTGTGGGGCAGGGCCAGTAATAAAAGCCTGGCTTGAGAAGAGGGTGAAGTACAGCTCACTGGAAGGGCCATCAGGAGGAAGTGAGAAAAATAAACACACATTTCCTGCTTGTCTTTGCCTGAAAACCCTTCCTTCCCACAATTCCACTTAAACAGCCTGTAAAGGCACGCTACTCTTGTCCACATAAATTCAGGATAAACTCACCACCTAAAGTTGCTGGGGAAAAAAAATTGAGAGCCATTGCAGGGGACAACACAACAAGCAAAGAAAAGAGCTACAAGGGTCAGTATATTTCATACCACACCAGAAAAACATCAATTGAAAAGATCAGTGTGTAATGATGCGATTTATCAAGCTATCCGCATCTACATACTAGAAAACAGGCCCCTAACTAAATAAAGACTAAATTCAGTGGGCACTGTAACCCGCCCACTAAGCAATGTCATCTGCAGTGTTACCTGAGAGCTCACCAAGCACAAAGGCGGTTTGAATTCTATCCAAGGCCTGGAGACATTGAAATTCATTAGCCAAGCAGCTGGTTTGCAGGTACAGCCCGAATTACCCGTTTATTGCATTCCTCTGAGCAGGGAACAACGCACCCACACACACACACACACACACACAACTACAAGCTGTAATTACAGGTTCCAGCTACGTGGTGACGCTGCTACATCACGTGACATCCCCGGTTTCCTGGGTGGAGATCAGGTGAGGCACAGTTGTCCCTGGAGTCCCAGAGACAGCACCCACACACGTGTTATACACACCAAGGGCGTTTTTCCACTACACAGGTACTGAACGTTTGGTACTTCGACAGAGTACCGAAAGTACGGTACTTCAAGGTGCTGGTTTTCCAAGGGCATAATAACTGGTACCGGCGCCAAATGACATCACAGAGCAAGGTGGGGTACTTTGTGGGGTACTTTGTCCTGAATTCTGAAAATGACTGCAGTACAAGTCTTGTTGATGTGCAATATTAATACCAACATCGCATGTTATGCACATATAATTCTTACATGTCTAGCCAGCTATATTAAATGAGGCTCTTAATTTCAATTCTGTACAGACAATAGCGTGGAGGTTAAAGTTTCGCAAAAATATTTTTACTCTGTTACTCCGTCATAGCAAAATACTTAGCAAGCTTTGCAATTTTATTTATTATTACTTTTACAGATTCTTATATGTTTAAACATCAGTTTAAAGTTTACCTCCGCTGCTTTTGCATGAGCACTGAATACCTTCTCCGACACAATCATAGTCATTTTTATCCTTGCTGTCTAAATCACTCCTAGATGGGTTTGTGAGAAACTTTTTGTTTGATAAATACTCCAAATTTTTTTACTACAATATCACATTGCTATATTCATAACAAAATCACATTACTGGAACAGCACGATTGATGCAAAAACACTTTCTAAATTTTTTGTCAAGCCATCCAGATCGTTTTGTTGCATATGTTTTTATGACTAAATCACTTTAAGCTTTGTTTATCATTAATTTCTGATTTCGAAACTGCTTTGAAGGCTTTGTTGGTATTATGTTTCAGCGGCAGGCTATTTGCATAACCTATCGACAAAGAAAGCACCCCACCCCAAACTACCGAAGTAGTACCCCAGCTGGTTTGGTACTTTCAGTACTGGAACTTTTGGTACTGGTACTCAACTGGAAGTCAATGGAAAAGCGAACATACCAAAAGTACTGTACTTGGTGTGATGGAAAAACACCCCAAGTCTTTCCTATAAAGTGCCGCGGACAGGTGACTGCCCGACTTCATTAGTATCCTATACCAAAGGAAAGAAAGGTAAAGGTGTGAATAAATTAACCTTGCACCATCCACAGATGGAGCCCAAGGCTTGAGGTAGAAATTACACAAACATTTATTCAGCTCAAATAGTACCTGAAGCTCAGACTGGGATGTGTGTTTGTTAGATGGGGGGGGGGGGGGTGTACCAGTCTCCTCATACAATCCATCAACAAACCCGACTGCATGCCCTCGGCCTATTAAAGATAATACCACAGCACAACGGGAATCATGGGAGATGCCGAAGTCTGCACAGCATCAGATATTTAACACTTAAACCAGACAGTGCCAATAACACAAGCAATCTTGCATTTTATAGACTACATGATCCAAATCTACCCTCAGGAGAAAAGATCCTTCGGGTAAATGTCTGTCAGACTTGATAACTGAACTGACCTTAAACATTCTTGTGGAATCTTTCTTAGCAGACAAGCCCTGCATAGACCAGTTCCAACCTGCAATAACGCTTTAATTAGTCCGACCCTCACATACCCCACCACCAACACGTACAGCTCTTCTCTGAAGATTCCAGCTGAGGCTTAAGGAAGTGACAGATAATGTACCAATACAAAAGGAAAAGGGTACATTTCGCTCAAAATTACAACTGCCCACCAAAGGATTTGCTTGTAAAATCAAATTTGCCCTTAACAACAAGTGTTGCTACCCTATTATGCATTCTGCGTACATATTTAACATACAATGTAAAGGCTGGCACCACAAAGTACACGTTTAGCCAATTTTTAACAACTGCATCCGAATCTGACAGGGGTCTGGGTCCTGAATCAGAACTTTGGAAATCCCTGAAGGACGAAATTAATCATGCCCAAGTACTTCAACTACGTCATTCATGTGCGTTAAGAGAAATTTTACTGCCATTTAAAGAAAGTCACCTGATGATTTACAACACCCTACAGACCCCACAAGTTACCTATCCAAACTGGCCACCGTGACCATGTGGTTGAGAAGACAGAGCATGCACCAGGTCCATAATGGCAAAGCAGCACTCATTTCTATGTTCAAAAGTCTCTTCTGGACACTGTTGAGTACTTCATTAAAGGCCACAAGTATCTTCAAATCCATCCTTAACTTTGAACTATGCACTTTTTAACCAAAATAATGCTCGATACTTTCTAGTGTGTTACTTCAAGTGGCTACACGGAAATAATACGCAGCATTCATCAGTAGTTAAGGATTTCATGTAGATGAAAACAGGTTTCCAGACAGCAGACAACTCAAAAGTACCAATTATGAACAGGCAAATAGTTTAAGTTTGCCTTAGCTATGTCAAACATTGGAACGGTTATCCTTTGACATGGTGATCCTCTGTAATCAGTAAGAACCACGCCAGTCGGTGACAGGCACCACAAAGATGGGTGACCTTATTATTCCTACTTGTGATACTGGACATCTGCCAGTTATAATGGTATGCTATACCAATCACAGAATTTAAATGTCATGACAAAGAACTCAATTACAATTACATCACAACAAGGCAAAAACATTTACATAAGAACACAAACTAACCATGCGTGCAAGGTGGGCTGAAACCTGTGGGCCAAAAGCAAGCAATAAAAAAAGCGAGGAAACAATGTCATTCTGTACCTACAACATGGGCAAATAAACAAAGAGGGTTCAGTACTTCTGCAAAGGACATGAAGTTAAAAGGAATGAGAGGAATAATGCAGTGTTTTAAAAACAAACAAACAGTCTTTAAAAGGAAAACTGATTCCATGGTTAGTACATGGCAAATTCCATTAAGCTTGGTTTTATGAGGGGAAGGAAATACAGAATGACAGCCCTTTACACACAAAGCACATAAGTACCGCATTCTTATACTGTGAAAGGTGTCATTTTTTCCCCACCCCCATCAAGGCCTTGACCCGAGATCACCCGCAGTATTCTGAGGCTGGGGGTGAGGTTCAGATGTTGGGGTGAAGGCTGGGTGATGACACAGTTGTGGTGGGGTGAGGGTTTGATAGTAACTGCTGAGGAATGCCATACACCTTCCATCACACAAGGAACACTGTGTCTCAGATGGAGAATTGAAATGTCACCCACTGAGCCCGTATCAGTGCTGTGCTGGTCTCTCAGAACTTCCAGCAGCCAAGTGACCCATAAAAAACAGCATTTCAATATTTATGTGATAAGAAGTAGAAAAAAATCTGGGTAAAGAATGGCCGCAGGCACATAAAGAGACAACAGATATTTCTTTTAATTCCTGTTACTTATTGCTTAGTAGTATAGAACTCCATTGAGCTCATATCAGGTGCAAGGTGCCAGAATGGCAGATACATCAACACACAACAATTTACTCCAATGAGAAATGATTCCATTTTTTATTTGGTGTTAAAAACAAAGCTGGTATTGCATACCAGATTAACTTGCTTTGTTTTGTGTTTTCCATCCCATGCAAAAACTATGAGGAAAATATACTTTTGCCAGGTGGCTTTGCACAGTCAATGCATTTCATCTATGCAGTTTCTGAAAACATCTATTTCTACCTTTAAGTGAGTTTATTCACAGCCTTATAGATCTTGTATAATTTCCAGACTGTATTTTTTGACAAACCTCCAGTAAATTGAAATAAATAATGGCATTTAATACTCCGACATTTTATTTTAAATATGCAGGAGGGGGAAACCCTATAACTGTGCAGGAAGAAACAGGTGCCACCTACACAGGAGGCAGCAAGCCTTTTAACTGGTACAAAGAAAAGGCACAGCATTGCCCTTTACTTACCTCATTACAAATTTTTACTAGTCAGATAAAGAACTGATTTCAAGGTTTTATTATTTGTTTACAAAGCTTTACACAGTCAGGCTCTAGATTACATTGGAGAACTCCTATGTCCCTATTCCACTTCAAGGGCCCTGACATCATCTGATCAAATACTGCTTTCTGTCCCTTGGTCATGCCTAAATGGAAAAGGGTGATCGGGCTTTCTCAGTTGCTGCACCTAGGTTGTGGAATAGTCTTCCACACACCATCAGATCTGCCCCTATTGATGAAAATTTTTACATCTCATCTTAACTTTTGGCCTGCGCATGATTGTTTTGTAATTGAGGTTGCAATTTTAATTAATTTGTTTTTATTTATTTCATTAATTTTAATTATGCTACAGTATGTATTGTTACATTGCAGACTGTACAGCACTTTGGTCAATTTTGTCGTTTCAAATGTGCTTTATAAACAAACTGACTTGAATTGACAGGCATGTTACTAACATGATCTAAGACTGAGAGGGGTAGGTGTTTCAGAAAAAGCTCAGTCACCAACAGGGTACCAAGCCCAGCAGTTTCAAGTTCATAGGTACAGGGGATTCAATACCGCTGACACAGGCTACCAACTTGCACCAGGGGTTTAATACACGAAAGCCGAACATGAAACTCCTCCCACTAAGCTATAGAGTGGGAGATAGGAAGCAGGGATGTCAGAAAAGCTACTTGTACATAGACCAGCTGAGCGGCAGGGATAACACTGCTGCAAGGACTACAAACATCTCAAAGCAACAAAGATCAAAGTAACATCTTGTCTTCTGTCTTGGGAAGAACTATGGCTTTATTTATAGCCATGCCGCACATACAGAAACAGTTTCCTAATTAAAACTGACGTAAAATATCCTTAACAAAAAGTTGTCTTGAGAATTGTGATTTAGTAATCCCCTGAAAACCAGAATTAATTTAGGTCTGCAACTTTTATGAGGACCAGTATTCATTTTCAAGATGAAGTTCATTATGGGGCTTGTTTCACAATGGTATTGTGAGCCATGAACTCTTCAAAGTCCCCATACATGTGGCTGATCTTATGCCAATGACTATAGCAACACAAGCAGCTCATTCAAAATGAGAAAGGCAGAGAGAAGGACCCAGCTTAACATGATTTCAACTGGACTGCGTTCCCCCTGGAGTCCATCAAATAAATGCAATCCCTGGGTCAGCACTTGGTCTTTCCTTTTCCAAAGTCATTGATAACACCTTCAAAACCTTTATAAATCTTTTCCAAACTACATTTGACTCCAGCAGTAAACAAAACAAGGGTGAGGACCCAAATCCTAAAAACAATGGTTAAGTAACAATTGACCTCACAAGGAGAATCCAACACAGATCAGAAAGGAAAACTTGGTGGTTTATCGCCGGCGTGAAGCAAATTTGCCTCAAAAGGCAACCACTTGTAAAACAGAATCGCACAAACCACAATGTATACAAGATGTTGTAAGGCTACTTTATTCCGCCGCACAATGGATGAGGCATCTGTGCAAGCAAGATGAGTAGCACGAGATCAGACAGACTGTTATTTTTTGGTCATGTACAACTCCTATGAACTAATTATAACCCAGTGGTGAAGTCAAACCTGAAGGTAACCACAGAAGCATAGTTTCAGGCTTCGCAGCAGTCCCAGTAAGAAATACATCTTTGGTTCCTTACTGCTGTTTAACATACCCTGATAACTCAAATATTCTTCTCTGCTCCTGTCAAACAGTGAATCCCACTGTGTCAGGTCAGTTTTATACCCTGCCACCCTAAGCTAATCAAAGCTTTTTCATATACAAGTACACACTAACCCTAGCCCCATGAGTCAAATTTACAGTAAATGGTACAGTGGGCATCAGTGTTTTCTCTCTGGCACATTTCACCTGAAGACAACTTCAACTTCTGACAGTGAACCATACACTGTCTCAGTCGTACTCAAGTCTTTGTTGATATTTCTTATTGTTTTTGTCTTTGTTGTATTGTTAGAGCCAAATGTCTAAAAGGAGATTTACATCAGCTGTGACACCACATCTTGGAGAAGCCCTTAAACACAATTTATCTATTGTTAAATCATCAAGCACATAGAACAGTGACACAGGAACACACACACCCAAATACATAGATGACACACTCAAAGTTACAACAAACCTTGGGGTAGGAGCACGGGGTCAGCCAGCATCCAGACCCAGGGCAGTTGATGTTAAATGTCTTGCTCAAGGTTACTCTGCTTTCCAAGGGATCTGAACATCCAGGATTCGCAACTCGCTGAGCTACACATTGCCTATACCGGGGTTATTCAAATCATGGTTTTCAAGGTCCGAGCACTGCTGGTTTTCCAGCCTTCCTGTACCTGTGAGCCAGGTGTGAAGCCTCTGAACAATCAGAATCAGTAATTATTAAACTAACTACCTGGGAGAACTGACAACAAGGCTTGGATTTGGAATCGAGGTCCAGATTTGAAGAGCCCTGGCCTATGCCATGTACCACTAAAGAAAATTGACTTTTATTTGCTTCTTTAAATGACTGCACTCTTTTTTGGATGGAGATTGAGCAATATCTTCATTTACAATAAGTCCTATTCTTAAATCTCACACACACACCAGGTATAACTTCCTGGATCAAACTTTTATCCCAGAAGTTCTCCGGTGCGGCCCCGCCCGCCCCGCCCCCCCCCCCCCCGCGGGGGGGGGGCGGGGGGGGGGCCCGCCCGGGGGGGCCGGC
>JAODJX010000001.1:12535375-12545836 GCA_026776945.1 Isichthys henryi | reverse complement strand
CCCAGGTGGAGACTCGAACCCAGGTCCCAGAGGTGTGAGGCAACAGTGCTAACCACTGCACCACCATGCCGCCCCCCACATTCATCATATGGGAATGTATTGGATCACAAGGGTCATATACTAAAATTAACATGTCAAAAACATACATGCCTTTGGTAGCTCTTTTATTCAAAATACCTTACAGTACATATCTATTAAATGTCAACAAACACCTGGAACACCTATTCAAAGTCTAATTCAGAAATCCATAGTCATTCACAACATTACAGACATATAAGCATGCAAGAATAATCAAAGAATACAAATCAAAGTTGGTGCACCTAGATCTTAGATTACATGGGGGTCACTTTTTAGGAGATCTTCTTCCAAGGGGGTCGCTTGAGCAATTTTTATCAGTTGAAATAGGAAATGAGAGAGAGGAAAATGTATATGTATTCTGCTAACCTATAAAATAAAGTCATGTCTGTGCAGATCACGAAAATGAATAATCACAAAGTGGAAAACGCAAGATCAGTCTGAGCCGGATTTATGAACTAAGTGAACTAAAAACATGTAATGGGCCATATAAAACTGTCTCGAGGGCTGGTTCTGACCCGTGGGCTGGCAATTTATGGCCTCTGACCTATATTCTTAGCCTGTAGCTGACTACATGTCAAGTGCGTAGTCGGTGCTGACTCTCCGAGTGCCAGACCTTCCAGAACCATAGTCACGTGACTTGCGAGAAACTGGCCCTCTTGAATCACATCAGCTACAGTGCTTGCAACAGACAAGCCCAAGCCCCTATTCATAGGACTTGAAAGGGACACTTAATCAAAATCGCCTCCCCCTGCCTTTCCCATTCATCTTTTGTATTCCACGTTTTGTCCAATCTAGGTTATTCACCACTGTTGTTTCTCTGGGTTAATTGGCAATTGGCATTTTAATTGAGTCTTTCCAGAGAAATTGTTCCCCTGAAATGATTTGTGAAGCAAAGTATGTTGAGGGGAAGCAAAGGGAACAACACGGAGATTTTAAGTGTGGCTACAAAATCAGCTGCAGAGGTGTATTGCGATTGTGAAATCGTGAATTCCTTAGACAAAATGAACGGTACAGTAACAGGCAAATGATTTCCTTTGTTTCTGTCCTGGCTTCCATGAGTAATTGTACTGCGGCACGTCAAACTTCATAGGTGTCCACCTTCTCTATATTTTGTTTGAAGCTCTAATTTTGAGCTGATTGGTTACGGTGCTCACAGGCCTATTGAAGACACAAGGGAAATGCCAGATATTTACTCTTGCTGCTTCTGCTATGAAGCAGACTGGTGTTTGCAAGTGGAGACACCGGAACAGTTAATCACGGGTGATGTGAGATGAGCAAACTAGCATTACTAACAAGCACCTTCTGAGCTAAACCATTGGCCTGCTGTCAATCACCGCACCACCCCTATGCCTGACACACCGAATACCCAGAATGCATTTCTGTCATGCCACATGCTTTGATCTTATCAATGGACAAAAAAAGATACTTAGATTAAGTCAGCTCTTAATCCACTACACTAAATGTGGCTGTTAGGCGTGCTTTGACACGTTCTCTGTAGCAGCAAATCTGACAGACCATGCCCTACAAGGAGCTGTGAGCTTTTATTGTATCTCAGTGAATCATTCATTCATTAAACGCATAGTTTGGGTAGAAATGGCTTCACCTGACTTTTGTAGGTCATCTCACCTGTCAATGTCATTCGGAGGGTTTGGGTAAAATGTCAAAACCACAAGTTGTTACATTGTGCTAGCATGCATACTGACTTCAGTTATTGGCAACATATAGCATAACATAGTTTGATTCCTGTCACTGGGGAAAAACAACTCTAAAAATATTGGTCTTATGACTTGGCTTCTGTCACCCTTATAATTCTACATACTTTTTCTTTGCTCATTTTCTTGAGGTAAAGGCACCCCAGAAAAATAGCATTATTCTTGCCACATGATTACTCATGTTGACATTTTGAAAAAAGTCCCCCGTGGGGTTAATAAAGTATTATTTTATACTGACACCAGTTTTAATAGCCTGTGGCACAATTAGGAAAACTGACAAAGAAATGAGAACTTGATGAATAATGACTTTACTCCATAAATAAAGAGCTTGCGAGAGAGAAACACTCGCTGTCACAGCATAGGGTGAATGGTCAACCATCTGTATACTGATTTTGGCCTGTGCCGTCTCAGCTGTTCCTGGTGTGTTGCTTTCTTCATTCCTAGGAGCTTCATCAACCAAGTGATGAATTGTCTGGTGTCTCCTCTTCCGCTTTCTGCGATGTGTGACTTTACTCTGACATTATAGTCCCTCTGGGTTTGGACCACCAGCCACTCCAGTGGACAGTTGAACCAGCCAGCTAGTCCAATGCCTTCAGCTTTGAAGCCTTACAGCCTCTATGTGACAACTCCCTAAGCAGTCAAGGTACAGCTCCAGCGAGAGAATATACACTGGGATGGTCAAGCAGAGTGCCAAATGTCTCAGCGCTGACAGCAGGTATTAGCATTTCCGGCAATCAAACCAAAGAAACCACAAAGTCTTATGTTAATACTGGGTTCCTCTGATATTTGTGCTACACTCAAAATGGACTGATGTTTGCCAAAATGTAACTATTGCTCAAGTCCCCTCCTCTCCATCTTCTTCTTCTTTTCTGCAGGCATCATGTTACTCTGCTTGCTGGAAGACATTATCAGAGCAGGAAAAATGAGAAGTAATAGGTTTATGAAATAGCCTGCCGGAGTGACCTTGTTTGAAAGAAAAATGGGCTAATAATGGGACAAATCTAGAGCTGCACATCCACTTGTAATAGGTCAGAACTAAAAGCTAAAATTGGCTACTTTAAAAGTGCAGACCAGGAAGAAAAGGACCACTCAGGTGAGGGTGCAGAATCCACTCCATGGGTGAGAAGGGACTTCACAGAAGGGTCTGAGTGTGTTTAGTCTCTTCACATCGCCCGGCTATCGGCTCCCCAAAACATGTCGAGTGCCACTCAAATCCCTACTTCCAGTCTCTCTGGTATCTCTGACATCCAATTGCTGGGACAAAGCACTTTTTATTGGTGGACACCCATGAGAGGCATCTTATTTGGCAGCATTCGATTGCTTTGCTTTAAAATGGCGAAACTCGTACATTCTGCTTCTGTGCAGTGCTGTAGTGAGTATCATGTGAAAATTGGGGGGGGGGGGGAGCTGATACATATGGTGGAATACTTTAAATACCTAATACTGTAATGTGAACTGTTGCTGAAAGTGTAGGGTTTTCATTTTTCCTTTAGTTTCACCCCACACTTCTAAACATTTGAATCATTAGCGAATGACATCATCGAATTATTTTATTGTGTGTAACGTATTAAAAAACGTTTCAAGTCTTTCAAGTGGTTCCCCTTGATAGCCACTCTTTGCTGTTGAAGCATGACTTCCCACACCAATTCATCGTCTCCTCCACAAGTGCCCATGTTCCCTTTTCACCGATACCACACCTACTTTTCACCATCTCATCAGAGAAATCTCTGTGGGGGGGTGGTTTATTGTGCACTCTGCTTTGTGCCAAGGTCCTGTCTGGTGGTTCAGGGGTGGCTCCGGTCCAGTATTACCCCATGTGGTCAATGTCTCTTTCCTAATGGGTTGATATTAAAACCTGGATCTGCTCTATGGGTCAGTCATAATTACGGCAACTGTTCACATACCTCCTCCATGTCTCCAAGTTCAAGAGTTCAAGCCTTGCGTTTCACCTCATCACTCTTTACAGTATTTCTAATTTATAAGCCAAAATGTCTGCACGGCATTAACATGTGTAATAAAATACAGAAGGGCATTACCACATTCATACAATGAAATAATGATACCAGAAGCTTCACATTATCTGTACTATTATGCTTTCATTACGGAAAAAAAAAAGATTTCGACTTTTGAATCGGAACATGGTTGGTGTAACTTGCCATTCTCAGCTTAGATACTCTATCACAGCGATTTATACCAAGTGCCTGGATCAAGGACATGAGAGAAAGGCCCCTCCTGGTACATGGGGCAGATTCCTTCGGGTTATGAACCCACACCCTTCATTGTATACACCATCTGCTGCCCTATGGTACATGGTGTGGATAGCTATCAATAAAATATGTTAGACTTACATTATTCATACATACAAGTACAGAACAAAATAAGGGCATTTTAAACAGTCAAAAAAGGCTTCTGTTCCTTATTCATGGTGCACATGTATCAGATTCATTATAAGCCTGTAACACAATGAATCCCATTGCAAATATTATAACCTGCTAAATATTCAAAGCCATAGGAACCTTAGCATTAGTTTTAAGGCAAACACATAGTAATATTATTATGCATTAGAGGTTGATCACATTACAGACAAGCTGTTGGTAATGCTTCTCCAAACATCACTCCCATCCCATACCATCACATCCTTCATATATTTCAGTGGGATAATGGGGGTCACGGGTGAATGACCCCCAAACAACTTGTCGATGGCTTTTATCACCATCCGCGTGGCCTCCTTACCGCTCACACACACATAGTCTAAATGGGGAAAAGACAGAGCAACAACAACAGTGCTGGACCATTACACACAATGCATGGTTTGTGCAATGCGTTTGTGAAAGAGTGACAGAAAAGGTCAGTTTCAAAATGACTCAGCAGGTTAGGGTGCTGTGCCTGTGATCAGGAGATTGTTGGGTCAGATCCCAGAGCTGACACAGAGATTTCATTCTTGGGCCCCTGTAGCAGCCTACAATTTAATAACTAACACTAATCTAATGACAGTCCTTACGCAAGACTTTAACACGGGATCACTTCAGGAATCATCTCAAAAAACTACAAGTAAAAATAAAACATAATTTAGGAATCAGTGTGTATTTTGAATATGAATTATGAATGATCTGTTTGTAGTTTATGTGTGATGTAAAATAGTGGGGTAAAGTAGGGTGGGAGGGGGGTCATGGCCTGTTTCATAGTACTTATTTTAATCTTTCCTTTTTTAGAAATCTATATCTGTTTACTGTAAATCAACAAAGATGACATGGAAGAGCATTTTTTGCAGGTTTGATGTAATGACAAGATGACATTTCTATGAGTAATTCTTGTCGGAAATAAATATCACCGACAAGCAGCAGACAGGTTTCATGAGATAATAAGTGCCTTGACTCGCATCTGACACTCCTCACGCATTCCATCGTGATCCATTTCGGCTCACGGGATGTTGTTATGTGTTTCCTTTTCGTTGGACTCACTTCAGGCTTTGTTATGTTTGGCAACTGGTATATGAATCATAAAAAACATGACTGAAAAATATTCTACAATTTTTAAGCAAAAAAAAAATAAAAAATCTCAGATAAAGGGAACGATCATTTATTTGGTATCGAGATGTGACATCGCAGGAGCACAACAGCCAGCAGGCTAAAAATAGTCAAGACATACATGTACATCTACAGAGAGTGCAGAACATTCCTCAGATATCGGCAAAGAAATAATAGCGGAGGCCACACGCACTTCAAATGGCCGACGGATGCAGCAGAGGGGACTGCCACTGCTGCGCACCATTTAAAGGCAGAGTCCAGTGCCGGGATCAGATGTCACCGCGAGTGCATTCGTATTTCACCTTCCTCTCGGTGTCACGACTGAGAAACAGCCCTTAAGTCTTTGCTCAAAGGAAATTTAGCTAAGAGGTCCATTGGCGGAGCTCTCCTGGGATCTGAATTTGAAAAGATAACAGCTACACAACTCATTTGTGTTTTATAGACACATACATTGGCGTAAATTATGGCAGAATGGGAAAAACCAGCCAGCGCAACCCCCTCCCCCGGACCCCCTTAAATGGGTAGAGACCTCAATCCTCCTGATGCACGACCCAAAGTTATGCCTTGAACACACATATTACATGTCTTGACGGCTCTGAAAAGTCCTGTAGCTCACTCATTGCCTCGATGTAAATTTTCTCAAAAGACGTATTTTATTATGAATGAAATAAATGGAATGAGGATATGTAACGTATCGGAAGCTGAGTAAGGAAGAGGCATGAAGACAGCATAGTTTACTAATATGAAGCTGATGGCCTGATTCTGACCAACATCCATTAATAGTAGGATGTTATAGATCACTGTGCTGTATTTAATTATTCCTTTTAATGATGTTCCCTCCCTCGTGTCCTGTGATTCCCAGGCTCCAGGCTGACTGTGACCCTGTACTGGGTGAGTGGCTAATACGGATGGATGTTAATTATCTTGCCATGTGGGTTAAATCGAATAAGACTTGTGTGAATTGATTTGGTCTTGTTCCTAATTTAACATATCAGCAATAAGAATGGGTTAAACTCCTACTTGAATTTCTACAAATATTTTCCCTAAATTCTAATTTAATGAAGAAAATTAAGACTGGGTATTTCTTATCCTAACTGAGAGGACCCTGGGACCTCAATGGCCCACCGTCGCTGCCAGCAGCCGCCTTGCCCCAATCCACCTTGACTTTTTCGTGGGAGCCCCCCCTTTGCCTGTATCATTCCTGCATTGCCCATCACCCCTCTTCACAATGCAGCTGCTAGCTTCATTTAACTGGTTTTATGCACTATGCAGACTCTTTGGCTCAGGGACAGATAGCAGCCTACAGAGCATGAACCCACGTCCTTGTATGGATGAAATGAGTTTCCTCTGCTTTTCCAGCATGGATTTTATACTTAATGTGATCTCAGACCAGCACAGAGACACCTTAATTAAACTGCAGGAGAAGTCATCATATTTATATCTTATAGATCAATTTCACCTACTGCACATTCTGGTTTATATCACAACCGGATACCCTATAAGGGACTTGCTGTCTGGCAAATAAATTAAAAATAACGATACTGGTTGTTGCCGCAGAAAGTTTTTTACATTACAAGGATCATAATGGATTGTGGCATTATCTGTGTTATTCTAGTTCCTGGAATACGATTTCAAAGCACGTGAAGAACACCAATCTCTGTCGTTTATACAGCAGATGTCTTCTGAACGTGGCCACTATTCTCCGGCCAATCAGATAGTGGGGCTTCCCACTGATGTCAGAATTCACAAAGCCCCGCCCACCTCTGCCTGTGTCGACCCTCTTTCTGTTAGATGGGAGCCCAGCATCATTCCCATCAGCCCCTTGAGCACTGTGATGTTGGCCTTTGTGGTTTTGGCTATGAGACCTGCATCCACCAGCAGCCCTGTTGACAGACCAAATTGCCTGTCTGCTAATATTAACCAGCACCAGGATTACGAGTTAAGAATAAGAAACAGGGAGGCTCTGTCTCATTCTGTCACACTTTGTTTAGCTTACTGGGATATTCCCTTACTTATTGTGTCTTTATATCATGCCGTTCCATGAATTTGCCCATCAGTCATATTGGAATAGCTTTTCTATGCGCAGGATATTTTCGTTTTCAAGCTACGAACTGAAAATATAACAAATTCTGGATCTAAACACAACAGACGACAATGACATAAAGCACAAGAGACCCTCCTGTCTAGGACCCCAAGCTGTCATGGGGACAGGGAGATGAAACACTCTGAAAGATGGCAGCCAAGCAGGGCTGGAGGTTTATTGCATGACCTCATCTCACACACTCAGGCTCTGCCTCACACACACACAACACAGGTGTACAATTATATCTTTGTGGGGACTCTTCATTCATTTCTATGGGGAAAACTCTAATCCTAACATAACAAGCTTAACCCCTACCCAGTCTCATATCCATACCATGCATTTTTAGTTTTTTGATTGCATTCATGGTCCCCACAATGTCAAAGTAGCAGGTTTTTATTACATTGTAGGGAACACACAGCCCAGAACCTTAACTACTCACGGCCCAGAACCTTAACTACAGTCACTATAGCACTCGGTGACCCCCCCAGTGGCTTGTCCAGTCATTTCCAGCATTCTCCTTTTATCATGAGTGTAGGCATGTAAATGTCTGTAAGTAGTGAAAATTTAGATCATCAGAGCAAGTTATAATTCTGAAAACGAGACACAGGTATTTACTTTCCAGGATGATTAAAGCTGAGCCTTTTTCTGCTACCAGCAGTTAGATATGTGATCGTGATAAATTTAAGTGAACTTCTCACAGAGCCAAATATGGCAGGTTGCTGGTCTTAGAGATGAGAATTTAAAAGGTGACACTTTTTATCACATAGAATTTCCTTGAGAAATTAGCACTATGATCAAGTCCTTTGGAAGATTCGACTTTTTTCCTGTCAGGAATCAGCCCCCAAGGTGTGCTTCCTCATTCCCATGGCAACCACACTATTGTATCCCTCACAATCCACACCCCGCCCCCATGCCTTAGTAGACCTGGGGCACGGAGGGAGGACAGTTACCAGCCAGAGTGCTCTGCTGCAATACCTAGTAAGGTAAAATGGATGGTGTTAACCTAAAGCCATCCAAATGTTCTAAATCTGTCTCCTCAAAGTTGAAGATGCACTAGCAAGGCAAGGTTGGACTTCCATCACATGATGGTGAGCTCCTGTCATTCACTGGGATGGACATGTACATATATGGTATTCATTCATTTGTCCAATCATTCATTTATTAATTTGTTCATCCATTCATTCATTCCTTTTTTTCAAATTTTGATTCTGGTACCTGACTTTTGAGAATGTAGACAGTGTAGGGATCTTGAGAGGGTATGGATAACCAGACAGTGGCGAAAGCATTAGATCTCTGTGTGTTTGTTGCTATGACTAGGGCTGAATTTAGGGGGATGGTGGCCCCTGGACTAAAGCCATTGTTGGGGCCTCACCTACAGCATATAATGCTGCTATAATAACCATGAAACTGGGGGCCCCTACAACTGAGGGCCCTGTGTTACGACCCAGGTTAACCTGTGTATAGGTCCGACCTTGGCTGTGACTGTCTACACCCCCACCCCCCTACGTGCTGGTCACTTACTGATTGACACGAATCCCCCCTTTACTCTGTAAGCACTACAAACTGACCAGCTGATGGGGCTGCTTGCTCGGGTAAGACAGCGGGGTCTGTGGCATGAAAAATAAATAAGGAATGAATAAGACACATGGTCTCTGCCTTAAGGTCTATAGCAGGGAGTCTATAAAAAGAACTCTGGCTGCGAATCAATCAATACCGATGAAGGAGAGGAACAGGAGACGGCGGGTACCAGGTTTGGGGGGGGTCTGGAACCAACCAGGGGTCACAGCCGGCCTGAAGAGAGGTGGGGGCGAGTGAAAACAACACTAAGGATGGGTGGGGGGGGCGAAAAGAGGGACATCTCCCTGACAATAATAGAAGCCAGGTGCCTGTCGACTACTGTAAACACGGTTCCCTGGCTGGAAACGTCAGGAACAGGTCGGCACTGAATATATTCGGATGAGTCATACCACTGTATACAGATTCCCAAGATATGATGGGTCTTTACCTTGCCCAGAATGGCCATGTCTCTGTAATCCCCCAAGGCAAACAGCAGGCACTGTGCTTCTCTATCCAATAGTAGCATCGTTCATATACTTTCCGTATTTGTCTCGGTCGATATACTGCATGCTCTTAACCGCCATGTCCAATCTTCTTGAAGACCTGCTGTTAAAAAAAGTCTTCAAGCATAGTAGCACTTCTAATAATTAATACCATGGACATTAAGAGCACCAAAAAGCAGGCCCAGCTCTCAAGCCTGATGTTAGCAGCACCTGACTCTCTGCCTCGTTAATAATGACTGGTCATGTCTATGTGCCTGAGGAATGGAGAGGCAGATGGGAAAGATGGAGCTACTTCCTTCTTCTGTATTCCCAGACAGTGTCCTCCACTGAGGCAGCCACAGCACCGGAATGAATCATGGGAATGAGGACAGGCGCACAGGACTTGTTCTTCACAGCTCCCCCCCACCCCCCACCTCGTGTGACCCGTGTGAACAGCAGTCCCAGTGCAGTGGACAAATGGATATGCAGCAAACTGTTTATATTCCCTTCCCCAGTTTCCTTAAAGCGTCGTCTCACTGTCCAGCTGCAGAGGGGAAAGATCACCTTGTGACCTAACACAACATGACACGACAGGAAGTGACCCAAAAAGAAAAAAAAAGATATAGAAACAAATTACAATTGTCTGTCTTCCATTTTTATCTTTGACATGGTAAGACCTGATTTTAAACAATACACTATATTTTTCTTACAGTTCAAAAAAAAAATCCTGCAACTTAGCAAAAATGTTTCGTATGTTTTCACCCCAGCTGCTTATACTCTCAAAACAGATGTTGAAAAGGGGTTATGATGTGGCCAGATGAGAATAGGGTGTCATCATCCAAAACTGCCTATAGAGTGTGCGATCTCAAAATACCAATCCTAAGATAGGTCTCCAGAGCAAACAGCTGGGCTTACCTTCAGGCCAGATGATATCCAAGAACTCGGGTATTGGAAAGGGGCTTACCTTCAGGTCAGATGATATCCAAGAACTCGGGTATTGGAAAGGGGCTTACCTTCAGGTC
>JAODJX010000001.1:12507997-12535275 GCA_026776945.1 Isichthys henryi | reverse complement strand
ATCCAAGAACTCGGGTATTGGAAAGGGGCTTACCTTCAGGTCAGATGATATCCAAGAACTCGGGTATTGGAAAGGGGTTTACCTTCAAAGCAGTGGAACAATCCAATGGATTTCACTTTATTTCTTGGTTTTTTTATTGGTCTTTTCTTACTGGCAGCGGCCCTTCGAAAGAATTCAGGAAAAACACTTCTGTGTATTTGGGTTAGTATTTCAAAAATTTGTTTGTACGTTACATCTTGCAAATGAGAGCAGTATATTTATTGAGTTGAGTCATTTGAAAACGAAATATTTTATAGCCTTTCTTATGGAGATGACTGACGTACACTGCTTCTCTTTATAAAAGGTGAGCTGAGGGGGACAGTTGTGGGCAATTAAAAAGTCTCTCAACCGGAATGCAACATCCCAGACATCACTAGTAATAAGCTTAGGGCCTGTCAACCCACAACAAACACATAGACAGGTATTGCACGAAACAGAGTTATTCAAATGTCCTTTTAAGGGTGCCAAATTCTCGTGTTTATTTTGGTTTGATAAAGATTAGACTTTGCTTACAATTTAAGTTTTGCATTTCTGTTGTTTTGGTATGAATGCAGTTTATTATGCTTTGTGTACTACATGTTTCTATGGAAATATTCGATTCTTATCATAATTGTTCAGTTGTTAGTTGTATAATGTTTTCTGGTTGTTTATTTTATTAGATCCAATTAGAGTAACCATCCTCTTTGGAGGTTCTCCAGTGAGCTGTTATACACACTGGGTGAGGTCATTGCTGGGCTGGCACTACAGCAGGCTGCTTTTGGTGGAAGGCCCATTATGCATGACGGCACATCCAGGTGTATAGTTAGCTAATCAGTAATAAAACCTCTGCTTCATACAACATTAAGACAGACATTCTCCAGACTGCAGACTTTTTCAGTCAGACCAAAGGCCAACAGTTATTGCCGACTTAGCTTTACTCATTCTTTTCCACAATGTCAGTATCCTGCAGACTGTTTGAAGATACTGCTGATCAGACACATTCATTCCTAAGCGTTCCTCACTCTCATCTCCCTCCATCGCTCACCATGAGGCAGCATTGTACCACTTACCAGAGACGGAATGGATACCTGGAAGTGGAAAGAAATTAAATGGGCCAGACTGCTTGATTTACAGCCGTTTACACAAGCGGTGAATGCGTATGTTTCTCTCCCATTGCAAGCGGACATGAGGCAGGATGTGATGTTGGGACCCAGAGAAGATTACGTTTTAAAAAAATAATGGCAGATCAACGCCGCAACCATGACCATGAGTTCAAACCAGAATTACCCACCATATTCCACTCCTGGTTTAAATAAACATCTACCTTTACTTAGTCTGGCCCCTGAAAATGGCCATGGATGTGGATTATTATGATTGTAACAGGCCTTCTGAATATTTTGAGATTGCTTACATTCCATCAGGGGCAGATGTTACTTGACTGCGTGTGCAGAGGTTTGGGAGACGCACTGTTACGTTGCAGAAAAATTGCAATGCTAATAGGTAATACCCCACACTGTAGGAAACGCGAATAAGTCAAAATAAAATCTGGCATCATGTACCATCCTCATTTCGTCAAAAATCACTCAACTGGTGTAATAATCTATGTGCTGTGAAAGAGCATTTAAACCCTCTGGAATACATCTGCTGGTTCATCACTGAGGGGTTGTCAACCCCCAAGTTGAAGGCTATCCATCCATTTCTGTGTGCTTAACTTTATGCAGGATCACAGTGTTCTGGAGCCTGCCCCAGAAATGACAAAGGCAAGGCAGGGAATAAGGTATTATAGGGCACATTCATATCTACACCTATGGGGAATCTATCTAACAACTCCAGCAAACCTCATCACATTTTGGGGCTGAGGGGGAAGATGATGAACATGCAAACTGCATACACATAGAGTTAGGGTGGAGACTCGAACCTTAGTCCCAGAGGTGTGAGGCAACAGCAGTAATGACGATACCACCATGCCACCCCCAGTGAAACCTATTATAAATGTAAATCTGTATAAATGTGTTCAGCCTACAGCTCAGCAAGGCACTGCTTCTGGCTCTGTGGATTTCCATTGCTCTCCAAAGGCTCGCGGCTGACGTCCATGACCGTTCTTGTGCGCTCGATTAAATTCTTCCATAGTGAGAGAGTCTGTCAGGAAAGAGATTAATGTTTCAATAAGGGAGGCAGGCAGAAGTATGGCGGTAGGCAAACGGAGCTAACGCGTGCGAGAGGTGTTGGGACTCCCCCTACAGGTAGTAACTGTTCAGTTCGCTAAAGTTTAAAAATTCAAACTAATCATTAGTGATGGGAATAATGACTTAGAAGAAACGGCTCACCAGGTTTATCTGCCAAATTATCACTACGATAATGATTAGGCTACTACTTTTAATTTACCCTCTGTAGAAAATCAATTCATGAAACACTTATATTAGAAAACAAGTATAATGAACTTGTGCAAAACAACTTCAGTGCAAATCAGATAGATGAACAACTATCTGAAAACCTCTCGTGACTGGCTGCTTCTCACTGTTCACAATTACGACGCGGTTCCCTTCTTTCAAAGAATCCGTTCAAGAAAATCGGATCGTTCGTAAATGTCACATCACTAACCGTAAAGACGCTACCGCTTTGTAAAAATGCTTTATGGGAAAGGTGGTACGCTGCAGGTAAAATAATAAGCGACATATATCATCATTGAGGGTGATTTATTAATTTATTTTTAATTCTATTATTGTCCTTCAATTCGAAGTTTTCAGTAATTTGTAAATATTAGTGAATATTTTCTTTTTTTAAGAAAAATGCAGCCCACCTCCAAACACGCACTACCTCGAACGACAAACTCATCCGGAATACTGTAAAATAGCAAATGGCTTGTGCCGTATAGCGGTATCAAACTGTCGTAAACATGCCCCTGATTGCCGGGGTTTGAAACCCCTTCTGTCTCTTCCTACAGCACATAGACAAGATTTGGTATGATTTCGTGGATGCTCTTTGAGAATTTCGTGTTTTTATGCATATTGTTTTGTTCCAAAAAATAATATTTATTTTTTTACATTTTAGAAACATGCCGGCTAAAGGTCCGTTGCAATCCGTCCAGGTCTTTGGACGTAAAGTGAGTACAAGTAGTTCATTTATTTCACGTGTTTAGCAATTTGTTTAGTTAGCCGTATATAATCAACATTGGATTCTAATTAGGCTATTTTGCTCTCTATGTCTTGTCCAGTATGTGATATTACGCCAATTCTCACACGTTTTGAAATGTGATTAAACCGGCTACAACTTAATTTGAAAGATTTTCCCGTATTCCCGTGACGCGTGGAGGCGTGCGGCCTAGTTCATGCTGCGCTTCGGGGTAGCACAGACCATTATCGTTTGAAGTTAACATTATTGTAAAATTTTGAGATATTTAAAAGGTTTTGGATTTTTGGATGGTCAGTAAAATGGGTTAGCTTGTATTTAGGGTATCCTGTAGGACGTTACTCCGGGATTGTCCGCTTACACGGGCCTTGCTGCAAACAGTTCATTTTTAGAGAAAACGCTTCAAAGTTTTCAGTACCGCTATAGCCAATGGCTGCATAACCATGTGTAAAATTGCCTTGAAGCTGCTGCTGTTTTTGGGGACTGTTAGTAATAAGGTCTTGCTTGTTGCAGAAAACGGCTACGGCTGTTGCTCATTGCAAACGGGGCAATGGCCTCATTAAGGTGAACGGCAGGCCTTTGGAGATGGTTGAGCCAAGCACTCTCCAGTATAAGGTAAGGTGAACTGGTTTGTAAGGGTCTACAGTTTCAGGAAAAGCCATTTTTGAATTAATGTTTTAATGACCGCTGGTCCACAGAATTAGACATTTCTGAAGCACATATACGTTCATGTTCTGTTTCCGTTGTCAGCTTTTTTTGACCCATGTCAGTCGAATTGACTGAGCTGACCTTTGAGAGTTGCCCATAATGGTATAGTCATATGGTTTCTGTGCTTGATCGTAAATTTTCCACAAATGCTATTTATCGTATTGTATTGATTTGATGTTTTCCTTGATGCGTTACCAAAGGTAATTGTGTTAAAATTTGAATTATTGTCACTTGTTAAATCACCGTACTCCAATTCACTATTAGTGACCATAACATGACCACAGGGCAGTAATAAATGGCAGCAAAGTGCCATTTTGTGCTGCTGTTATAGTGTGTCGTGATGCCAGATGCCAGTCATCAAGGAAATAGCTGCATAATAAGTGTTTTCAGTGTGGTGTTTAAGTTCTGAGGCATCTGTCCCTTCTAACACCTCAAATCCTCTGCCATCAGCTACTGGAACCATTGCTGCTTTTGGGTAAGGAGCGCTTTGCTGGCGTGGACATCAGAGTGCGTGTCAAGGGCGGTGGCCATGTGGCCCAGATCTATGGTAAGATGATTTTGGAGCAGTCTGTTCTTGATGATATCAGGATGGGCTTGGTCCAAGAAAAGGCTTCTGCAATAGGGGTGGGGGGGAGGGAATCAATTCTGTTCATCAAGGTGACAGTTTTAATATCGCAGTGAGTTAAAAAATCATTTTAAAAATGGGTTACTGAAATTGTCATTCACATTTGGTACTGCTAATGTTTGACCAGTTGCCCACCACCTGATTTTAAGGGTCTGTTTTGTGAATTTGGGACAGTGCTAACATGAATAAAAAAGTATGTTCCGAGACTTTCCTGCACCATCTCAGTTTAAAGCCACAGCTAACAGCGTGTGTGAAATGTAAACTGTCATTGAATATCTCTATACCTCTTCCCTGAACACGAAGAACAGTTTCTAATCAAATTGAACAATTTGCTCCTTTTTTAAACTCCTCCCTTGGCTTTCACCTCACCCCATGTCTTGCATTTCATTGGCTATTGCTTGCCGCCACACTTCACACTACAGCATTTGGAGTTGACAACAGGTCCAGATATTTAGCCTGCTAGATATGACAGGTGTCTGTGAGGCATCAGCATCTTTGAACCAATAGTCATCAACCGCTGATTTGCCAGCACCAAGCGAACACCGTTTTGCCTCTGATCGGGGGCTTTTGTTGGTTATTGCCAAAAAAATTCTGCAAGCAGGAAATCGGGACTGAAATCATGTAGTGTGAACTTGGCACAAGATTTCTCTTTTTTTTTTTTTTTGTTCTTAGGCCTGGTCATTTCCTGGCAAATGCACACATTCGGATGGTCACGTCTAAAATGTTTTTAGCGTGTTGGATGTGCTTCCAGAAAAAACAATTTGAGTTCGGTATAATGGAACCGTCAGACAATCTTAACTACTACTCTCTCTCTGGTGTTGCTGTAATTAATTGGGAAGCTAAAATGTTCCAAAGCTACTGATTTAAGTAATGTGGAAGGGTCTGAAGAGCTCTCCAGTACTAGGTGTAACTAACTTCATGCCACAGTTAGCATAATGGAACATCTGCTTGTGAACTTAGGTTTCACCTGTGTCCAGAAATGTAATAATTTGTTTCATTGGGCGTTCCGAACTGAAAATTCTGTAACCGAAAAGCACGCGAATATGTGAAAATGGACCTGAAATGCTCTTCAGCGAAGTCTGTTTGCCAATTCGACATGTATCACTATTTTTAAAGGTGTATATTGATTCAAAATGAGGCGAAGGACTTCCTGTTAATATACACTTATGAAGTCAATTCTGTGATCATTGTGTTTCTGGTATGCTGTAATAAGCTTGCAGGTAAAAAAAGGTAATATGCCAACAGGCTCAAGGCTGTTGTAAAATGTATCATTGTGGCTTGTAGTCATCTGGAAGATATTCAGTGGTTTGTAATTGCTGAAATGGGTGTGTGGATATTGAAGATCCATGATTTATTGCCATGTGTAAGTACAGCATGTACTAAAATACAATGAAATTCGTACTTTTGAGTCTCCTTGCAGCCTAACTCTTAAATGATGATTAATACAAGTGGGAATGGCGGTATTAGTATGTGCACAGTTAAATAATGAAAGTAGGAGTGGCAGTAATATGTACAAAGATGTAGCAGCAATGAAGATGCAAATAGGCAGCAGTATAACAGCATCAATAGGGTAGAGTTAAAAGTATGTTGTACATAATGGCAGGTAAAAAATAGATGGAATGGCATATCGAAGACGCATATGAGAGTAAGTGTAATGGCAGCAGTAAAGAATGATGTAATAGTGGCAGTGTGAGGAAATGTTAACATCTTTGACTGTTTGACACTCGTACTGCAGTGGAGAAGAAACTGTCTATATCTGGAAGTGTGTGTGTAGATAGGAAAGAGGTTTGCCAGAGGGGAAGAGGGTGAGAAGTGACAGTGCTGGGGGTCTCTCAAGATTGCGCTTGTTCTTCTCAGGCACCATTTATACATACCTGGTTTGCTTGGGTCTAAACCTCAGCAGTTCACTGTCCGCACTGGGAACTGTATAATGCCAGTGCTGTGCAGATGCATGTCAGTTTCATCAGTCTCCTCTTTTCTTCCCAGCCATCCGTCAGGCCATTTCAAAGTCCCTGGTTGCCTACTACCAGAAATGTAAGTACCCCTCTGAGCTCATGCTTTTATTTTTGTCTAGGTAAGGCACTGCAGACTGACCTTTTATTTTCACAGATGTGGACGAGGCCTCCAAGAAAGAGATCAAGGACATCCTGATCCAGTACGACCGGACCCTGCTTGTGGCCGACCCTCGCCGCTGCGAGTCCAAGAAGTTCGGTGGACCTGGAGCCCGTGCGCGCTACCAGAAGTCTTACCGTTAAACTCTGTACATTTTCACACAATAAACGGACAAAGGAATATGCTGTGTCCTGTTTTATTAGCTTCCTCATGCATGTTTATTTGTAGGTTTTATTTATTGAAATGTAATTCTCTCTTTCTGCACCTGTTCCTTCATAAATGTGCCGCCCCCATCTATGAATGTAGAATTTGTATGGAAAGTTTGTATGTGAATACTGTGGCCAGTTAACTTGGATTACTTCTGCATATATAATTACTTCTGGATATAAAATCTTCTGGAAAGTGGATGTTTTGTCACTGCAAAAACAGCTTAATTTAATATTTGCTGAGCAGGAATAGCACACCTGTTACAGCTTCTGTGATAAATCCCCACCTTACTGTGTGTGTGGAGTTTGAATGTTTTTGAGGGGTGGGGGGATGCTCTTAGGAAACTTGGTGTGGCTGCCATTTCATCCAGATTGTCCCATCTTGTACACTTTGCTATGAAAGTCACAACTAGCTTCTCCATGACCTTGTGCTGTATATCCAGTCATTGGTGATGGATGGGTTACCTTTTGTTTGTGCTGTAGTTACACACTTAGCTAAGAAACATACGCAGTATACATTTTTAAAGATGTAATACGATTGTCACAAGGGGGCAGTGGTTAACCTGTTATTTTTACCCGTTTGGTTGCTGAAAACGTCATGCCTAACGTTGTCAATTGATGATGGTTTATATTTTTCTAAGGGCGCAATGTGTGTCGCTCCCGATTGTCTAGGAAAAGCCATAATACCCCAGGTTAATCGATTTATCAAATTCTCGAATTCAAGATATTTACGAAATTGGATTAAACTTAAGTTTGAGTTTGCGAACGGGCACCTTAGAATAATCCATAGTTTTTGCTGTTTCATTTAGACCTACCTTCTATTTCGGTAATGAGCACCGCATCTCCCATAAGCACAATTAATACTTGCGAGGATTTTGAACCATCGCGCCAAATACTTCAGCAGTTATTTCGACAGATAAGTGGGTCGCTGCTTTCCGATAGGCAGAGAGTTCGCGGTGTGAGGCGCTCTAACTAATCCAACCCTCTCGTGTAGGTCAAGTCGCCTTGTTATGTCAATGAAAGCGGGGATTTCATGGAAGATCTGCGAGACTCCACTGACTTTGGTGTCCCAGCGTGGATTTCTCTTTCTGACACAGACCTCGGAACTGGGACTCGGAAAATACTCCGGCGAAGAAACGCACTAAAATGCCCTCATAATTTCATACTTTACTTCCACTTGGACGCAGCCCTGAAATGAACATAAAGTGGAATTTGAAATTACTGTTTCCTTGGATAGTTGTAATCTTCCATCTGCTTGTTTTTCACGGTAGGTTGTGGATCTGATTTGACTTGTTTTCAAATAACGTGTAATCAGTGTTGCCGAGCTGAACAAAATTTATTCAGCTGTCACTATATTAGACCAGTTATACGATTCATACATATAAAGAATTGCGAAGAATTTTAACTGTTATTAAAGTGTTTAGGTTGTATCTTTTCTGGTTAATCTATTACATGCATCATAGGTTACTTGATTTCCAAGCGAAGACGCTTTCTTATATACGCGTTTCGTAGTTAGGTAACGTTATTTAACTTTTTTGTTTGTGTAGTGAATGGAATAGCAATGTTACAAGGTGCGTCTTGTATGTGCAATAGTTTTTTAAAATTATAATAGGCCTATCTTGGTTATATTCAAAATTTATTTCGTATTAGGCATATTTTGTAACAAAATTATACGTGATTAACGGGCTAAGGTGCTGTAATGTTATTGTAATAATAGTACCCTAGTGATATAGGCCTAGTAGGAATAAATAGCGTGATTTCATTTCAGGTGTCAGTTTGGTAAATATGTACACAATTCGATTATGTACTAAATGGCATTTGGAAATTGCATGTGGGCAATATTCGCTGATTTGAAAAACGAACGCAACCTGGAACTAATTTCTAGGCTATATATATATATTTTTTTTTGTCATGGCTGCGTTTTTATTACGTAGGGAAAAAAATTCACTGCATTTATTATCATTTGCTAAACTAAACATACATTTCTTTTGTAGGTCATCAATTAAACGGTATATTTAACTGACAATTTCTGTTAATGATTTAACCTGCATATCGTTTCTCCGCCAATTAGGTTTTAATTGCCAGTCGCCAAAGCCTCAAAATAAATTCCAAAGGTACGTTTTTGTCTCGTTCCATTATCACATGTATATAAAGGTAAGGACATTATTATGTATATTGTCACGACTTGAAATGTTCACATTCAAATGAATACTAATTTTACTCTGGTGCCAGAATGCTATAGTTTATAGTTGCATTTTGTAATTCTATAATATTATGACCGGTTTGACATATCGAATCACCATAACGTTACAAAAAAAAAAACTAACGCAGGCGCCAGACATTTTTCCTGAAGGATTGGGTACTGTCTCTCTGCTGGTGTTGGAGAAGCCTTATGAGTTATGAAGAACGCGGTGATAAGTTTCCTTTACCCCTACAATATGAGTCAGGGTCTTTATGCGTTAAAACAAGAATACAGGGTTCTATTTATGCATATTTTAAAGGAAATAAAATCCTGACACTATTTATAAAAAGACCAATTTAATTGCTCCATTAATAAAACGGCAAAAAAATTCACATCCATCTATCAGTCCATCCATCCTTCCTTCCTTCCATCCATTCATCCATCCATCTGTTTACAGCTCATCAACAACACAGCAATATTTTTAAATGGTGCTGCTGCTTATATCATATTTCCGTGACATTTAGGAAGCAGTAATGTGTCACGTTTCTTTTTCCATAAATTCAACTTGTGAGTTTAAACAATGATACATTTCAGCCCTCATTTGAGTCAAAGAGATAATGTATGAAACAGGAGGGGTAGTTTGGGGACCAAAACCTAAAGGGCAAATAAAAAAGAAATTAATATACAGTATGTTTTATATTATAAGTAAAATGTAACTAAGACTTGGAATGTTATTAAGTTCCTGTCGTCATGGTAACCAGTGCAGCATCTTTCCCTGTCGGAGAGTGATGGTATGAATTCCTACAGATACAGATAAATGTCTTTATAATTTCTGACCACTGGGCTTGAAGTTTCTACATTTTGTTTGTAGCAGTTAATTCTATATGTCAGAAGGAGTCTTCTCAATAACTGACAGCTGGTAGCCGCCACATAAAGTCTGCAGTTTCCCAGCCCTGATTCTGCCATAGAGTGGTTGCCCTCTTAACACTGCATAACACAGGTTTCCATTTGTTCCCTTCAGGAGAAGGTTTAACTCCCTCAGACAGAAACGAGATCTCCTTGGAGAGGTGGGTGCACTTAAGAGAAAGAAGGAGGGCAGGGGAACCCAAATGTTAAGGCGCACCTCACGGCCACAAAGGCCCCTTTGTGCACGAAACACAAACGGTACAGTAGCTAACAGGTGCTTTCTCACAGTGCACTAGCAATCTGCCACCCAGTCTGTAGCAGACGAGCTCTCAGCGAGGTTTCCTGTCTTCGGGCTGGGAGACGTGTGTGAACCAAAGAGTGTATGAAGGATAACGGGAGGGAGGCTGACTTACTCTATGCAGCTGGAAATCTATTCTGTGCTTTGAGCTAATTAATTAGCAGGGCTCGAGTTGTCACGGGATACATGTGGATGCCATTCTCCTATGGGGGGAAAAAATGATGAAATCCATCCCCTTTGAAAATATACTCCCCCCCCCCCAAAAAAAAAAAAAAAAAAATTGCTCTGTCTAATTATCACTCATATCAAAGTAGATCAATCAGCTATATCTGGGGTACACACAGGGGTGTTGAAAAGGGGGGGGTCAGGATAATTGAGTGACATGGGCCCTAAAAAATTGTGAACATAATTGCATTGGTTTGGGTTGGGGGTCCAGTAAGATGTCCGTTTATGAGACCTGATATATCTAGCAGCACCCCTGGGCGTTCCGGACAGAAACGCAATTTAATCTGAACTACGCAATTGTCCCTCCCGCCCCCCAACAAATTTTTTCATTGCCTCTCCTCCATACCTCCACCACTCCTCTAGAAATAATTTTAAATATCAACCACTGCTTATTACCTTCTATTCATCCATCCATCAGGCTCATGCTGCTGATAGAGTCCATTTAACTTCATACTGACACAGCATCCTTAATTAATCCACGTGCAACATAAACCGGCAGTAAGGTGTTTATTGAAAGCTGAGGAGTGTTTTCACTGTTAATCTGATAGCGGAAACCCTCTCTGCATACTGTAGACCATCAATCCCGTGCTTCCTGAATCCGCCTTGCCAAGAAGCATCCTGCATAACTTCACTGCCCGCCATGCCTCCGCAGGTAAACCTTCCAGATCTTAATGTTAGTACTGAATGGTGACATTATATTTACCCAGACACATGCTTCCTCCTTGGCCCACCCTCCCCCCCCCACCCCNNNCGATGTAACCTCTTTAGGACGGGTGAAGCACAAGTGTCCCAGTAGCAATTCTCTGATTTTTCTGGTTCCGGATACAACGGGGATGGAGTTCATGCATGTGGAACGTTCTGGGGCAACCACGTCTCCTACGCTACCTTGTGGCCTCTGGGGCCGGAGCGGGACTGGCGTCAAAATGGGCGCCGAAGTTATGCGGGTTCTCATGGAAGCGGAGACATAGCGTCTCTTTGTCGCCGTGGACACCGCCGCCGGACTCGTATGTCTCAGGTTGTGACCGGCTGTCTCCCCTTTCAGAGTCCTGTAGCTGCCTTAATGGAGGCTGGTGCAAGGAAGGTGGTCTGTGTGACTGCGCCCAGTTCCAGGCCTCAGGCGAGCGCTGTCAGATCAGTGAGTACACCGCTTTCCCGTCCCCTCACAATGGCGCCCCCTGGGATTTGCCCGGCCAGTGCAGAGTATTGCCTGCTTTGTTATCCAATCCCTTAGTCCTGCTGCATTAACCAGTCCCACTGTGACCACAGGCCTTTTAAATCAGCACCGTCTGGGAATGAATATATTGTTTTTATAATAATAATAATAACAATAACAACATTCTTCTTATCAACAACAACAATAAGAAGAATTTTGTTGTTGCTGTTTTGGTCATAGTATTTATTAAGCTAACCGGTTGCAACTCATACTTGCTGTATAATCATCTGCGTGTCTGTATAGTTACTATGTACCTGAAGCAAGTTCACACCTTATTAATAGACTTAGTTGATTCTCACTAATTTTACACTTGAGGATACTTTGGTAATATGGCCATCTTGCGGAAACTTATCTGCAATTTGATTACAATTTAGATTGCATTGCGATTGTTCACATTCTGACCATTTTGTGGATTCACTGCATTCCTAAAGATTTGGAATTAATGGACCTTCTCTCGGACTGAAATGATCAGAAATGAAATGTATGAACGGATCTATAGCGCATGCTGGATGAACAGACTGGCTGAAGATCGTTCTACTATATAAAAAGCCAGTTTAAACAACCAGTCCGCCTTGCTGAAAGACCTTATTCCTGCCTTTTTTGATTCATATTTATAACATGAGAAAAGACCCATTCCTTCCTTTAATGCTAAGCCCAATATTTAGCCTCTGCGTCCATAACATTACTGAGCATTCGTGTCACGTTGGCCTCCCCTATCTCTGCTTACTCCCATCAACCTCCCAGTTGCGAGTGGGCAGCAGCTCAGTGACTGGAAAGCAGCCCCGCTCTCCGTGGGTATCCTGTCTGAGATTGTTTGTAATCTCCCCTTGGAACAATCGCACTCTTTCTCCACAAAGCGCTGTCTCCGTTAAACAGAAGAACTCCCCTTTTGTCAATGTGTGTTTTTGGCGTAAAGGCATGAATCGAGTGAGTCAGGTGGGTTCTTGCTAACAAAGGCAGCTTTTAGCTTGCTGTCGCTGCTGTGTCGTCCTGCCCAGGTGTTATCCAGGTGACGGCAAAAAATCAGGTTGTTTTTTAAAAATACCTTTAAATGTTTAATGTCTGGATCAGACCAGAGAGGACCAAACTTTGGTAAAGGGGCTTTCAGCGACAGATTTCTGGAGTTTCACGTAGAGTTGCCACCTGTCTCATATTTAATGGGATCGTCCCATATTTTGGTATCTGGACCGAAATACAATTTAATTGCCCTGATTCCCCCTGCCTGCAAATCAGAGGATGGCATCCCTTATTTCTACAGATTGAAAGTGGCAACCCTGCTTACACATGTAACTGATTTAATGCGAGTTAGTTAGTAGTATGTTACCAGGAGTTAATAGCTGAGCTTTAGTAGATTCCAGACTCCAAAGGGTGATTCATGCTAGTCACGCTTGGCCAGAGGTTTTCTCCTCCATTGTCTCCTTTGTACCTGGCATACACAAGTGCCCCTTCACTTTATACAAGCTTCAGGGATCTGTTCAGTGACAGTGTGTCCTAATTACTCAAGTCCCTTATCTGCCTTATTATTGACTGACAAAAATCAGAGGGTATCGAATTTTAGGTCCATTCCAGAGTGTTTGGCAGTAATTATTAAAGTCTTGTTCTTTTTCTTTAAATGTCTAATAGAAGTATCCCAAGTTAACAATCCAATAACATTTTTAATTCAGCGTTTTGGTTTTATTAGGTTTAAGGGAAACGTTCATGGCAACAAAAAGACTTCTGTTTTGAATTTTCCTGACCAGTGGGTTGGCATTGGCGATAATTCATCTTTAAATCTACACTCCGATTAACGTGTAATTCCATGTTCTTTGAAAAGCTTCTACTCTAGTTAAAACAGCAAATTGTACACAGTAAGGGGCAAATTGCTGGTATTTGGTAAAGCAAACATCTGACATGTGACTGTTTTTGAAATAATGTCGTGTTAAATTAAATAAAGTGTGCTATGACTGCGATGTGATTGATGCGCTTCCTGTTTGAATCCAGTCGCCAACACTGGTCAGGACAGAGATGGGATCTGTCGGTCTTGGGGACAGCACCACTTTGAGACATTTGATGGTATCTACTACTACTTCCCGGGAAAGTGTTCTTACATCCTGGCCAAAGACTGCCACAGGACGGAGCCACAGTACACGGTGTGGGTAGGTCAGAGTGCCTTTGACCCCCAGTCTGCTGGTGATTCTTTGTGCCTCACGGCTCTCCATTAAAATGTTTCTATGGAGTTACTTTTCTGAAAACTGATCACTTTCCTTAATATTGAGATCTGAACCAACAAATTGCTATTTGATTGCTTCTGGATGTTCGTTATCTGTTGATATTGATACCCTCTTCTGAAAGGTATTGATTTTACCAGCCATCTGTCATGGCTTCTATGAACGGTCCTGTTCTGGGCTCCCAGTTTTAATCCACAGTAAAATCTCACTCTCACAACCCCGCAGGTACACAACGAGCGGGACTGTGAAGAACCAGTGTACAGCTGCGCACGCTCCCTCAGCCTCTACTTCCCCAATGAGGAGGAGATCCTAATTGCGGAGTACCAGGTCCACAAAGGGGGTGTCAGGTGACTGTGGGGAGGCTGGGGGAGGGGGGTGGATGGGGGAGGGAAGGCGTTGGCACTTTTGGACATGAGCATGAGGAGATTTGGGAACTTGAAGTGAGTTGGTATGTAAGGATGATTTTATGCAACTGGATATTTTACTGGAGCATGAACCACAGAATCGGGGGGGGGGGGGGTCAAACTCATAAGGCTTTATACTGTGCTCTATGTACTGGTGCAACCCAGAACAACTGAATTCTGGTTTATGTCCTTGATCACATGCTTAGAGTAATATCTTGCTATTGGTCATTAGACGTAATGACTCACTTAATGGTTGACTATATCTAATGATTTTCTTGCGATTTGGGAGCAGAAAGGGCAGATATTTACATGTCACGTCCTGCCACGTTCGCATTGGCCAGACTGAGTTTACCACAGACCATCCACAACGTGTTCATCGAGAGGCTGGCCGACTACATCCTGGTGAAGAGCACGTTCGGCCTCTCCCTGGCCTGGGACGGGGGCTCTGGTGTCTACATCAAAATGACGGAAGAGCACAAAGGCCGGCCTTGTGGACTCTGCGGGAACTACAATGATGACGGATCGGATGACCTCACCACCAGCTACGGTATGCCCAGTGAGGCCCCCGGCGGCACTTATTCAGTCAGTCGTCGCCGGATTCAGCCTGGTGCTGCGTCCGGGGGCTGCTGCTCCCCACCAGGATACAGAATTGTTACGGTGCCTCTGACCCGCCTTTGTGGTGCTGTGAAGAATAGGTCAGCCCAACTCCTGAAACCTGGCACCATGCTGACAGACACCCTGCATGCTAATTGGGCCTGATGTCTTCTGGGTTAAATCAGTGTACGTTTGGCTATAACTTGGGAATACAAACATGTATCTTACTCAGTGCATATCGCAAGGATCCCCCCAAATGTCCCCTCATGGCGCTCAGATTTCCTTAGCCACACTTTCCGATCCGCCAAGTTTAAAGGATTCCAACTGTATTCGTACACCATTCCTGGCAACAAAGAGCCTCGTCTTTGGCTCTCAAAATTTTGCACCCATTGACCAAAGGGATGCATTTCAGGTGACTCACGAGTTTGGGTTTAGTAGTTGGAGCTCGGTGGTGAAATCGTACCAGTCTCCACACCGAAAGTAGGGTCAAATATCACATCTGGTGCATTTTCCAGACTAATGGGAGATGTTTGGACACGGCAGGGGCCTCAGAAGCATTTTGAATGTGGGGGGGACACACTGGCATAAAAAAAAATATTTTATGTTAAATGTGGGGTGGTCCAAACAAATAATTATGAAATGTGAGGGGAACACGTCCCGCTCATATTTAATGGCGGCGATGCCCATGGGACACTCACTTTGCCCCTGTCACCTCCCTTCCCCCGCAGGCATGAAGACCGAGGACACGGCGGACTTTGGCAACAGCTGGCATGTAGACCTTCCTCACCAGGCACCCTGCGAACCCGTGGAGGATGACTTCTCCGGGCCCTGCAAATCTGAGTCTGACATGGAGGTAGGTCACCGCCAGACCGTGTGGTCATATTTAATGAAAATGCTTTGGCTCTAACCGCGTGTTAATAACCTGCGGTGAGTAAGCAGCCGGGTGGGCGGGAGTGTTTATGGTTACGGTGATGAGTGAAGCGGGAAGAGTCACTTTATCGGAGGCTGGGAGCAGCTGATCCTGCGTTCGCTTGGCCGCAGGACGCCGTGGAGAAGTGCAGCGCCCTCCTCTTCTTCCCCTTCCTCTCCTGCCATGAGAACATCGACCCCAACCCTTTTGTGGCCAGCTGCATCTCCGACCTGTGTGTGTGAGTCGCAGGATTTCAAGCCTCCTCTGCACCCCACCCCCACACACCCCTCAACACTATAATTGAAGCAGCCCCCCCCCCCCCAAGGACCTGGCAGTTCACCTGGGAGTCTTTCAATTGAGGGGATTATATTTATTGTGGAAAAATAATTAAATGGAGTTTGGGCTGCTTTAAAGGTAAGAGCCGGAGTGAGGGACTCTAATTTGTTGATGACTGAGGTGCTTTCAAGCATGTAATGTCAGAAGCAGAGGGGGGGGCCAACGTTGATTATTTTAGACGCTGTACATTTTTGTTGCTTATAAGTACATCATGCTGAAACACTGAAATTTTCCTGAGATTAATAAGTAGACTACTCTATAAATGGATATCAGGCAACTTAAAAATGGGTCACTCTTAAGTGTGTACTGTCTATTTTGACTATTTCCAGTGAATACATTTTCATAAATTGAATAAAAATTGATTTTCATGTAGACTATATTGTGCATAATTAAGACATACAGAAATTCACAAAGTATACATCATTTTCTAGTAAAGCAAAGTAGCTATAACCAAATTATTTTGTTAGTTAAATTAAAAATAATGTTTCAGTTTGAATCCAGTTTCATTTTTCTGAAGTGCTTTTCACTATGTAGTTGCCCCAAAGAATTTTGTGTACAGAAATACGAACACTCACGGCGCGCTGCAAGCAGAAAACTGATTTAATAATATACTGGGGGAATCCCAGAGCTCCCAGTTTATTGCCTGTCAGTGTAAAGGTGCCCTCTTGTGCACAGGTCTGATGATGAGGAGACGTTCTGTCGGACCCTGGTGGAGTATACCAGGGCCTGCTCGCACGTGGGCTACCCTGTGAGAGAGTGGAGGGACAGCTTCCCTGCCTGTGGTGAGTGGTCAGGTGACACTGTTCGCTTCAGGAAGTGGTGTCACAGTGAAAGTCACTATTATAGTTCGATAGATGCCTCTGGAAATCACTCAGTGGAAGTCAAAGTTTGGACACCATGATGTGATCGGACACTATCACTCTCCTTTGAAGGTTGCTTGGCGTGTTTAAACTTTTAACTAGTACTGACTTACCTGGCGAGAGAGCACAACAGCAGCGCTCCTTGTGGAAATGAAATGGGCCCTTGAATTTGCATACCTAACGACCACGCTGCCTACCCACGATGCCCTGCTTGTACTCGCTAGGCTCTCATTGGACAGAGGGGTGCTGATGTCATTTTGGGTCTTTCCAGCTGACCGCTGCGAGGACAGCTTTGTCCACAGGGACTGCATCAGCTGCTGTCCCCCCACCTGCACCTTTGAGAAGGAATGTCTCGGCACCAACCTACACTGCTTGGATGGCTGCTACTGCCCCGATGGTACAACCCCCCCTCCCCCCCACCTGTTTTAGCCTGTCTTTAGCTTCTCCTTAAATACAGCACTCTGGAATTGTAAGCGTATCAGTTGCTAGGCAGCGCTTATCTCAAAGTGTCATATGTCCACGTATGAGGAATATTCCGAAGATCACCTGCAGTGATTTAGTCTAACGACAGATCTAATTTAAATGATAAGTAAGAATTTGAGCGGTATAAAAAGTGATTTTGGCACCACAGGGACTGGCACCATAGGGTTACTTAACTCAAGCTCACTGTCTTATAGTTAAACGGTAATACCTTCTTAATGCACAGGCAGCCTCATTACCATCCCGATGAGTCATTCTTAGAGTGCTTTAAACATGACCTGTCCTTTTCCTCTCTGAATGGGTCAGTAGTGCGGGGACGGTCTGTGCTGATAATGGGACTGAGACAATGAGACTGAGACTTTCTGTGTGTCGTGGTAGGGATGATTCTGCAAAATGGCACTTGCATCGCTGTGTCCCAGTGCCCCTGTGTGTACCATGGCCACGCCTTCCCCCAAGGCCACGTGCTGGAGCAGGGTTGCAGTTCCTGGTGAGCCCCCCGCCAACAAACTACGAGTTCATACTTAGACTCAGCTGTATTATTACATATTACGTAGGTGTGTGAGAGGAATAGAGGAATAGCGCATCCCATGTCAGGGCAGTCACAAGAATTAAAAATTACACTAAACCAGCATACGGTGATGACATTAATCCAGTGGAAATGCTGCCCTACAAAGGCAAAACACAGTAACTACAATGACACTGATACTGAGAAAAAGGCTGTTTTACCTCGGTTTTCTCCAAATTTGAGCTTTTGCTGTTGCAAGGTAAAGGTGACTCGATTTTGGTCAAAGCCGATAATATTAAAAGCCTAATATATATATAAAAAATTGAGTTGAATGTAATGGTTTGTAATAAAGAACAGACTCACTGCTTATTGACGCACATAAAAACCCGGCACGGCTTCAGCAGTCTGTTGACTCAAGGTGCAGAACCTTATGTAGTTTGCTTTTATTACTACTGTTTGATTATTATTATCCATGCATTTTCCAAACCGCTTATCCTTCTGGGTCACAGGGAGTCTAGAGCCTCGTGCCCGTAGCTCTGGACGCCCTGTGACCCAGAAGGATAAGCGGAACAACCCCGGATGGGGGGGCTAGCTCATCACAGGGCACACTCACCCACCATTCACTCACATGGGCAATTTAGTAACTCCAATTATCCTCAGCATGTCTTTGGACTGTGGGGGGAAACCGGAGAACCCGGAGGGAGAACATGCAAACTCCACACAAATGTAACCCAGGCGGAGATTCGAACCCGGGTCCCAGAGGTGTGAAGCAACAGTGCTAACCACTGCACCACCATGCTAACCACTGCACCGCCCCTCGTTATCATTGTTATTTTGTACAGTATTATTACTGTTCCGACTTACCTACAAATTTGACTTGAAGACAGACTTGGGGAATGGATTTCATTCGTAATCTGGGGATTGTGGGAGAAACCCCACGAATGCATAGACATAGAGACGTGCTCTGGGCATTGAAAGGTCACAGGGACACTGTTAAACTGGTACACATTCATTAATGGTTAACCAATTAGGAGAGTCAATCGTTTGACAAGAAAATAAATCTGATGAGATTAAAGTTGCTGGCACCATGCAGAAACTCCCTGTGGGCTCCAGGATACCGAAGGCTTTGGTTCCATGGCCCGTTGAATGCTTACGAAAAGCCATCTGTTTGTGATCTGTTTCAGTGTCTGCATGGGAGGTGTGTGGAACTGCACAGAGGGCAACTGTTCAGGTAACCCCGCCTTTGTCAGTCTGTAACAAACCTTTATTTAATCGCCACTATGGAGATGAGTAGTTTCTGTCTGAATGGCTTCATCTTCATGTCGCTTTCTCAACTGGCTTTCAGCGGAGTGCTCCATCTCGGGCAACTCGCACATCACCTCATTCGACGGGCGGATCTTCACACACCTGGGCACCTGCCAGTACGTGCTGGCGAAAAGCCGGGGAAGCACCCGCTTCATGGTGACCCTGCAGAACGTGCCCTGCGGTGAGGTAACACACGCTCCGAGGCTCCCACACCACCATCCATGACCTGCTCCATTTACACCTCCATCCATGGCCTTCTGCATCTCCTTCACCATTCATGCTCTTTTCCATCTATACCACCATCCATGGCCTTCTGCATCTCCTTCACCATTCATGCTCTTTTCCATCTATACCACCATCCATGGCCTTCTACTTCACCATCACCTTTCATGATCTTCTCCATCTCCACCTCCACCTCCTCAAACAGCAAGAAGACTTTAACGTATTACTACGTCTACGCAATCAATGCCAACAAATATTAGAAAACTATAACTCACGAACAAACAGACTGAGGAGCAGCTTTTTCCCGAGAGCAGTGGCTTCCGTCACGCCTCTCCCCACTACAGAACACTGACCATTAATCACGTCCTCATCTCTGTACTGCTACTGATACATACTTAGTCACTTTAAATCACATTGACTTGTAAATCCCTATAATCTGTAAATAATTTAGGATTTTATCCTCCAGCACACTGTGGACTGCACTAGGGAATATATATTTTTTATATTGTATTTAACTAATAGCTATCTTAGGTTTATTTATATTAATACCATGTCTACAAGACTGTATTTTATATTAATGTGGTACATTAATGTATACCTCTTTGCTGCTGAGCCCTGAGCTACCAAACAAATTTCATTGTATTTCTGATACAATAACAATAAAGTCTCTTATCTTATCTCTATATCTTAACAATAACAATATTAATAATAGTAATGCTTTTCCTTAATTAATTTAATTTGTCTTAAGTAGTATTAACAGTGTTAGTAGAGATTATTTTCTGATTCATTTGAATGATATATTGCCCTGCAATGGGCTGGCCCCCCATCCTGGGTTGTTCCCTGCCTCGTGCCCATTGCTTCTGGGATAGGCTCCGGACCCCCCGCGACCCAGTAGGATAAGCGGTTTGGAAAATGGATGGATGGATGGATGAATGATATATGAATGATGTGCAGTGACTGCTATCCCACAGCAATCTGTCGCCTTGAGTGTTTTTAACCTGGGCAGTTGTGTATGGTCTTTAATCAGCGCGTGTTTGATTCGGCCGTCCTTGTGGAGCGTTCTGTGTGAAGTGGGATTTGTGAGACAGCATTGATCTCTGACACAGCCGCGTGAGAGGGCATATGTTAGAGGCCGCGAGACGTGACTGAGGCGGCAATGAGGCTGTACCATTAAAGGGGGGGAGTGTGAGAGCTGCCTACTTTTCCAACCCAACCCCCAACCCCCTTCCCCCACCTGCACCCCCCGCAGAGGCAGGAGCACCCCTGCATCCACTCCATGACACTGGTGGTGGATGAGGATGTCAGCCGTCAGGTGACCCTCACCAGGGAAGGAGAGGTCTTCATCGGGGTCAACCAGGCGACCGGCCTGCCCTACTCCGACGGTGAGACCATGGACTGTTTCCATGGGCGTCTCTATCTTCTTAGATGCTGTTTTTCTGGTTGTGCTTGCAATCAGTGCTATTCGTTGGCTTTTACCGTGGACTGCCAGACCAGTGGGGCCACTTAGACCTGTCCCGGGTAACTTTTGGAGCATCGAGAATCGTGATGAACAGTTATGAAAAGATGCCTAGAAAAATTTTATGCCAAACCATATGACTTTTATGAGAAGCCTGATTTCTATCCATGTCTTTTTTAAAACAAAAATGTGATCTGAAATTTACCAATCCTTTGTATTTTATACCTAAAAATGATTGTTGCCTCATCAGAAGCATTAACCAAATCTCAACAGACACAAGGCAAGAATGTATATAGTGAGCTGGACAGGTAAACAAGGAGTTTTTCAAAAGCAGACAAAGCAGTTTACATGATTTACTGGCTCCCACCCCTGGTTGAGATGCATTCCACAGTCCATGGTTTTTACAGTCTATCATAGATTACTTCTCTCACAGGATCATTTCATGTCTCTAAGTCTGCAGGTTCTGCTGGTAGCGCAGAAATGTTCTCCTGCTTGAGCAGACTCCTGTCTCTCATCTGTCCCGGCTCTCCCCTCTCTCTGCCGTCCCGCAGACACGGTGGAGATTCGCCAGCTGACGTCCCTCTTCGTGCAGCTGCACACTGTCTTTGGCTTGCGCGTGCAGTTCGATGGGCACGGCGGGCGCCTGTACATGCTGCTGGACAACAGCTGGAAGGGCTTCACCGTGGGCTTGTGTGGCACCTTCAATGGGAACCTGCGCGATGACTTCCTGTGAGCCCCAAACGCTGCCCCGACACACCCACATCTACCTGCCTGGGGAACATCAGACTGTAATGTTTCTGAGATGATCGCATGATGAAAACTTGGATTTCAGATTCTTTACCGGCCATGTGCGACAGGTGCATCGCAATGCTTATTAGCTGGGCCTTACTTGAGCTGTTTCTCAATATACGTTCTTGACCGTACTTGTGTTCTCGTCTTCCATTGTCTAAGACCAGTTCCAATGCTAAGAACAGAAATATAAAATATGGTAAAAATCCCTGTGTGTCATTTTTGCCCCACCCCAAATATCAATGGGCTGCATCTTCGCCCAACGAGACCAATCCCATGATTCATTGCATCAAGTTCATTATTCAGAGGCAAGCTAGCAAGACTAGCTCTTGCCAAGACCACAAGCAAGATCTCTGCATTCTTGATATTGAGAAACACTCTTTTCTTACAAAGAGCTAAACATGACAGTACAAAACAATATGGATAGTGTAAAACAATACAGGATTGTGCAGAACAATACAGATGGTGAATAACAATCCAATAAAGTACAGAACAATACAGTAAGTCTAAAAAAACAATGCAAAACTGTACCAAACTAGATTGTTTGTGGTCAGTGGCGGATAAAGTACAGTAACAGATATATAAAGTGGGTGTGCCTCAAATATGACTGTTACAGTACATGCAGCATTTATGGCATGCTGGCATTCTATGGGTTGTCCCACAGGAATGTAACGTGAGACATGCAAATACATTGTGAGATATTGTAGTTAAAATGTCTCACCACATAGGGTTTTATTAAACTTGCATGGTTGACGGTACCCCTCACATTTCAGGAGTATCTTCAACGAGTTAGGCCTGCTTCTCTACCGGAGTCGTTATCTCTGTCATCAGTGATACTTTGCTATCTGGGCTTGGCTGAGATGCCTTTACAGGGTCTGTCCTGGTTTAACCTTAATTTTGGCTCCAGTGTCATTTAGTACCAGTACCGTCTGTCTCACAGTATGACCATGAGATGCCATGATGCTGGCCATGTTTCCTCACAGGTCCCCTTCGGGCATGATCGAGGGCACGCCCCAACTCCACGCCAACGCCTGGAAGGTCTCCTCAGCATGCAGCAGCCCTGTCAATGTGCCCATTATTGACCCCTGTGACCTGAACCAGGAGAATGGTACTGCTCATTACATCTCATCAGCTCTTTATCTGCCGCCTGAGATACACAGAAGAAAGGTTATTGAGAAGTAGAGTTGCAGTTATTTGAGGTCAAAATATTGTGTAGACTATTATGACTCCTCCAGCCCTGCAGGGGGAGTAGGAGTGAGACACAGATTGTGCAACCTAAGCTTCCCCTGCAAGACTGAAGGACTCATAATGTATAAATCATACTATATATAAGTAATATAGTGTAAAGATTTATTTTCAGCTCATTTGAACAGCAGAAGCTCGAGCTGGCTTGTAAAAGATGGCCATGTGTTGCACTCCTGCAGGGTTTTACGCCTCGCTGTGCATTGTGCTCACAGAAGAGATCTTTGCTCCCTGCCATGAATATGTCAGCCCCAGCGTATACTACCAGCAGTGCCGATTCCAGGCGTGCCTCTGTGGTGGTAGCTGCATGTGCACGGCCCTGGCACACTACGCCTACGTCTGCGCCAAGCACCAGGTGGTCATTAACTTCCGGGCCCACGTGTCCGAGTGCGGTGAGTGTTGGGGGTGGGGGCTTTGGAGCTGAGGAACCACCTCACAAATAACAGTCATGGTATCAGTTCTGATTGTGCGGGATGAATTAATTGTTGTCGTACAACATGCATAAATTTGTCATAGTAGCATTGTCTAAATCACCCAATATCTCTCAGTCCACGGGATTCTATTTTGTGAACATTTCTTTGGACTTTTCTTTGGAGTTTTGGAAATTTAACAAAAGTTTTTCTTTGGATTACATGAAGACTGAGTGAGCTTCTGTGAGCTATACTGTAACATATGTTGAGGAAGCCTGACTTTAGGTCACTCGTGGTCTCATCTGAAAAACAAGAAATGGACTGAGTGGGTTTTGGAAATTTGCCCTTCGAATGTGCCCTGCCTGCACAGGTGTGGTGTGTCTGGGTGGAATGATGTACCACTCATGCACCTCCACCTGTGGGAGGACCTGCCAATCACTGTCCAGCGGGGAGCTGTGCAGTAATGACTGCGCTGAAGGCTGCGGCTGCAGTGAAAACACCTACTATGACGACGTGCGCCAGCGTTGCGTCCTTGCGTAAGCACATCTCTGCCCAGCCCCTTCAGGAAACTCACAACATCACAGGGTGCTTCTGTAGTCATTCGTCTTCTCTTTGAGTTTTGATTAGTTCTTTAGCAAACATGTCATGTCGATGACCCAAGGTGATGAGATTGCTAGTATTCTGGGGTCTCTTGTACCCACAGGTCTCACTGTCACTGCTACTTCATGGGATCTGTCTTCCAGCCTGGGGAGGTGTCCTTCAGTGCCTCAGGTCCCTGGTGAGCCCTGCTGCATGCATGTTACCTGTAGTGATGTAGTCAGAACTCCCTAAACTGAGACCAAGTCATTAACAAGACTGGAGTGCATCAAGACCGAGACAAGAACAAGACCAGGGCAGGGCTAGACCAAGTCAAGATCAGAAACAGACTAATGTTTGAGTCTATATAACACAGCACACTATAAAATGTGATGCATAGACACCATCTTAGGGCTCGGCAGTGTGGCCTAAAATTTGTGTTTGTAATATAATTTGGAGGTTTTTTCTTAAAATTTCAGTATATGTGGTTCTGTGCAAATGTTACATTTTTACGAATAGGTTGCCCCTTATTGGTTGCATTTGAACTTTGAAGCAGGACATTTTATACCTAGTCACAGAACTGTGTTAACGAACAGATGAATATTAAGCCATTGTGATAAATATTGAGGCGTTTTGATGAGTGGTCTTGAAATAAAACCTCGAGTCCTCTATGTCTGAGACCCAGACGAGGCCGACTCAAAATAAACTTCATTCCGAGACGAGACCAAGACTGCAAAAATTGAGACCACGACCAGTCTGGAGTACTGAAACTCTAGTTACATGCATGTTACGTGTGGTCCTTGGTGCCATATGCTGTTTGCTAAGATCAGACTGACTTTTGAAAATTGCAAGATCCTCAGGATAAACATACTGTATATCAGTATGACTTTTAATATGGTTGATACAGGTCGATCTTTAGTGTAACTGATTCATCTGCCACTAGATGGCTCTCGTATGAGTGTTTTCCCCTGTGCTTTACAGCCTCTGCAGGAATGGACGTATGGAATGTGTACCAGAGGAACGAGGTGAGCCTTTTCTTCATTTCACAGGCAAAAATGACTGTGTTCTGCATTCTACAAACCTTTAGCAAGTGGCTGCAGGTTAAACCCTTACCAATGATACTTGACGGCCTGATAATTACTGGTTTTAAACACATGCTTGTTTATTTTGGAGCGGAAACAAGAGTTACCCCAAAACTCATTGACTGAATTCAGTATGAAGTCTTCAGTCTGTTCTGCTGATAGGTTAAACCTGTTGGGCTGCAGCGTCCATTGCTGTTCTCTTCCAACCGGTGCTATAACCTCCCTTTTAAGCAAGCATGTGGGTGTGGAAACATTAATTTCTGGCAGTAAAATGAATGTCAAAGTTTGGCATTGTGGCATCGCGAGGCTGCGTGTATCCCTTTGTGGTTCAGCATGCGCTTTTCCGGTGCTTGCAAAGTGGTTCAGTAATAAGCATGAGCCCATGTGTTCATCAGAACCCGAGCCTAGAGACTGCCCCCCAGGGAAGGTTTACTACAGTTGCCGGGAGCCACAGACAGCCCAGTCCCGCCTGGGTTTAGCCTGTGAGGTCACATGCCGGAACCTGATGATCAATCTCACCTGCTCGCCCATGATGCCCTGCATCCCCGGCTGCGGCTGCCCTGCAGGGTAGGTGGATCACTGTGACTAATGGGGCTCACTGTAGAACTGTGGGTAAATGCTTTTCATTAGAACTTACAATCACGCAATTCCCTTGCCTACCTTTAGGGGGAGTGCTTACAATTTGCATTTGAAGTGAAAGGGAAGCTGGTGAAAAGATGAACGTTATTGCTGGCTAAATAATTTTAAAAGCAGAGCTGCGGTGTAGTGCAAAAAGTCTGCTGAATCTTGATGTGGGCAGGATTTTTTTATCTTGATGTGAGGGGGAACTGTTATAGCCCCTCCTGTGGGTGTTTATTGGCACATTTTACCAGGTCTCCAGCTGTGTCTGGCGTACCCTTCAAACCTGGATGAGAACGGACTGGAGGTTCTGAAATATAAAATAAGCATCTGTTGATTAGGGGAGGACACAGAGGTCAGACACAGCAAGCCTTTCCACTAGCAGGCGAAATACTTTTGTTTTTTCACAAACACAGACATTCACCACACACGCTGTACTATACAAAGAGGCCTGCTTGTTAGGGTCAGTGATTATTTGATGCGTACCGAATATTATTTATTACTTTTTAAAAGTACCAAAAAGCAAGACTTAAGCAAAATACCAAAAGGTGAACAATTGAACATATGGTGAACTTGTTTGAGAAATGGTCCGGGGGGGGTCAGTTAAATGGCTGACCCTGTGCTCACCCCCCCAAGCTCCATTCTCAACTCTGTGTGTGTGTGTGTGTCTGTGTGAAAAGGAGAGCAATATAGCATATGTGAAAATAAGTATTCCAATGTAACTGTACTTCTCCTTGATCAAATGTTCGTTTCATTCTTTTTATTTGAAACTTCCTGCAACAATGCATTACAAATATGAACTTCTATTTAAAAGCCCTGCCAGAGAGCTAATCCTGTTATTTATTTAAAAAAAAAAAAAAACAGGATTAGGCCTCAAAAAACATTTTATTTGATTATTTGGGCAATCATTAACCAGACAAGCTAACTAAGCTCAGGACACTCATTTCCTGTAATCATTTGCATCTCATGATTCAAAATTCTCCCTTCCCAAAAGGCTAGTGAGACATAATGGAGAATGCTACTACCCGGAGAACTGTCCGTGTGCCTGGCTGGGGTTGGAGTATCTGCCCGGGGAAGTGGTGTCCACACCATGCTCCAAATGGTATGCATGACTCTGCCAGCTTTGGTAGGTGTGATGATCAGGCTGATGATTCTGCTCCGCTCCCCCTCGGTAATATACAATGTCCTGGGGTGCCTCTCAAAATTCAGAACCGAGAAGGTAACAGGAGGACATGGGGAATATTGCCACTAAATGGAATGTGCATTGGATACCACCTTAAAACATGGTGGTAGCCAATTGATCCAGAGCAGTGTTTCCCAATCCGGTCCACGGGGACCTACAGCCAGTCCACGTTTTCGCTCCCTCCCAGCTCCCTGCCAGACAGTCCACAGTTTTAAGGAGCTGGGAGGGAGCAAAAATGTGGACTGTCTGTGGGTCCCTGAGGACTGGGTTGGGAACCACTGCTCTAGAGATTATGCTTCCGCACTCCTCACAGAAGGGATTAAATGTCACCCCTCCGATAGAAGCCAGTATTTTTATGCTTAACCCATATATTTTTTTTAGCCTTAATGTTTTCCCATGGGGGGCGGCATGGTGGTGCAGTGGTTAGCACTGTCGCCTCACACCTCTGGAACCCGGGTTCGAATCCCCGCCTGGGTC
>JAODJX010000001.1:12491315-12507605 GCA_026776945.1 Isichthys henryi | reverse complement strand
CCCCCCCCCCCCCCCCCCCCCCCCCCCCCCCGCGCCCCCCGCCCCCCCCCCGCGGCCCCCACCTTACCCCTTTCCAAAACCCAGCCCCCCACCTTTCCCTGAGGCAATCCCCCGCAGTCCCGGTCCTTAAAGCTTCTCCCAGGCGAGGCCGGATCGGATCTCTGGAAAGCAGATCCGTGGCCGGTCTCAAAGCCCCTAATCTTGGGAAAATCAGAAGCGTTTTTTTTTAATTAGAACAGGATTGCTGTAATGCAACCCAAGCAAATGTCAGATCCACTGGACAAACAGGGCAGAGGCGACACACCATACAAAGGCCAACTTGTTCCCGCCGGCCTCCCGGTTGCTTTCTTCTCAGACCCCGGGCTCGGCCCCCCTAGACCACCTTTTCAAGTTGGCCGAACTCTGGGAGGATGGCACTTCTGCACCGCACGTTCCTCCCAGACAGAACGTGGAGATGTGGAAATGGGCTGACACCGGGATCAACCACGGCAGACTGCGGATGCCCATCACTGGGAATCTAGAGCTTGCCTGATCTTTTTAAAATTGATTCTTTTCCTTAATTAAAGCCGCTTATTCAATCTGTGAAGAGAGCCTGTGGTGGACTCTGGTTACCTTTGAAAAGTGGGCTTTAAAGGGCAGCGATCCTCTAAGGAGCACACTGGAGCTGCAGGAATGCCCGATCTTAGTGCTGTAGGCGCCATTGTGCTTGACCCAAGTATTGGACGTGGTGCACGTTTCGCCAAAAAATTATAACTTTAAAGCCTTTTTTGATTAGCATTCCTGAAGAGTGCTTTTACAGTCCACGGTTCCCCTGTATGTTTCTTTCATACTCTTTTAAAGTTATGAGCCTTTGAACAAGTTGCAAGATAAAGTTCTGGCCCGTTTCATACAAAAGCCACTTTCAATTAATAGTCAAACAAGTCAAGTAATATTTTAAAATCTTAACTTAGGGACAGAAAAGTCTTTAATTGACTTAGCCAGCACACAATCTACGGTAGATTGATGGTCAGAGCCATGGTTTATTGTGGCACGGCTACAAAACCACCCCAGCTTGCCCTTCTCCACATTTTTTGCTGTGCTATAGGGGGAGGGGTCACCACCAGCTTGAATATTAGCTGGCAGGATCCCTTCAGGAGCTCCAAACCAAAAGCTGTACCACCATGTCCACAAACCTCAATACAGAATAAGCATAGTAAATATATATACAAAATACATGAATTCCTCTTTATCAGTAACCTTCCTTCTTTAAGTCATTGTCTCCTTGCAATGCAGATGTTCTGCTCACAGAAAGTCATTCTGGTGTGATGATGACATCCTATCATTTCAGGGCATCAACGACACTGAGATTTCCATCACCACGCAGAACAAGGACTGCTACGACAGCGGCATCGTCTGCATGAAATATCTGGTGATCTACGTGGGCCTCACGAAGATCTACTTCAGCGACAGCTCGGGAAAGCCGGTTAGTCAGTCCCACGGTGGCCCTGGGGTCTGGCGTGTGGGACGAAGGGTGGCAGCCAGCCTGGGCATTCGGACTAACGTGGTTGGGGTGTGCTCCATCCTCACTTTTACCTGGGTGTCATATCAGGTTCCCTTACATAACCAAGAGCCAAGGCTTCTGCTGGAAAGGTGGGGGAAAAAATTGGAAAAGGCCTCCTCCAAGTTTCCATTTTAAAAATGTTACTCAGTAAGAATGAACTGGTTATCGATTCTGGAATGTTATGAATGTATGAACAATGAATATATAAACGATTATCTATCTATCTATCTATCTATCTATCTATCTATCTATCTATCTATCTATCTATCTACTGTATTCTACACTACTCTACTTATCTACTCTACTCTAGTTATCCACTGTACTCTACTTATCCACTCTGCTCTACTTAGCTACTCTACTCTACTCTATTCTGGCCATTATGTTAGTTTAGCATTATTAGTTTTGCATGATAGATCAAATGTATGCAAAGTGTTTTCACTATTACTGAGCGTAATGCTCTCCTGGTCCACTGTTCTTCCAGAGTTCCTCCACAGTGGTGGGGAAAGGCTATGAGTTCCAGCTGTGGCGGGCCGGCTACTACACGGTGGTGCACTTCCCCAAGCAGGAGATCACCATCCTGTGGGACAAAAAGACCACCGTGCACATCCGTGCCGGGCCTCAGTGGAAGGTGGAACACCACTACTTCCCCCCCCCCCAACACCATTTATATTTACATTTCTATTTACAAAATTCACCTTGACTCCTACATTAAACCCAAGGGTGCCTCCAGATTGCCCGCATGTCACTCAAAAATCGGCATGAATTATAGCCCCTTTTGTGCCCCTCAACTTAAAAAAAATCCTAGAACCACTCCTGGTTCTAACACACAGGTCCTCTAGTCTACAGCTGTCTGGCTACATGTGTTAATAATCTCTTTGCACACCTAGGGTCAGCTGACAGGGATGTGCGGAAACTTTGACACAGTCACAGTGAATGACATGACCACCTCCAGCCACATGGAGGTCAGCAACCCCCAGAGCTTCGGAGACAGCTGGGCCCTCGGCCAGGTACCGGCTCCAGCCTTTGCAGCCAGCGGTTAATTGGCATGCCTCCTGCTGGGCATGGAAAGACCTGTTTGGCGCGTGACACATCAGTGTCTTTGGTTGCCCTTGCGCCATGCAAGTTTGAACTCGTACAGCCCACTGAACGTCAGTTTTGTCCCTGCAGCCATAACAAAAGGGAACCTGGACCATCATCCTCTCTGTAGGCATCAGTCACCCAGTATGAATCCACTTTTTCTATCAGCATCATGGGCTCTTAGCGCTCTACATCCTCATTACTTTTGGTGTTGGCTTTCTGGCAGGGCAGACTTTAGGGAGGTTGTGGCCGCTGGGGGAAAAAAGTTGTGGTTGAAGCCCTACCTACAGCATAAAATGCTACTGTTGTAACAACCAGGAAACAATTTTGGGGCCCCATACAATTAGGGGCCCTGGGCTATACGGCCTAGATCAGCTCATGCATAATTCCAGCCTTGCTCCCTGGAAAGTCCGTCAGCTGTGCCGTGTGTTATTTCATGTGAAATGAGATGTCACCTTAGCAAAGCAATCTAACCCCGCTGCCCATCTCTCCCTCCAGTGTGAAAGTGACTTTGTGGTGAAGAGGCCGTGCGAAGGAGACCTCAACCGGCAGCCGTACGCCAAGAGAGAATGTGCCGTTTTGTACAGCGACGTCTTTGCTCCCTGCCACAATGTGGTTGGTACAATGGGCATTTTATCGCCTACGCAAAGGCCACCTAAAGCTAACTTGCTTTGAGTCGAGATGCTGCACCTACCAGTTGTTTACTCTGTTCATTTCTGAGCTGAGTTCTTTTACAGCTGAAATGTGGTGGAGGAGAGGAAAAAATGATCAGATGACATGAGTATATGATATGATTTAGGGGCGTAACGGTGGGCACTGGTAATCATGGTTCGGTGCATTTTCGGTACAGTAGGGGTAAGAGAAACAAAACACAAACTGCTTCTTTTCTTTCTTTATTAAATACTGAACAAAGTATGACTCTTTCATAAATAAAAAGTTTCTGTCAGTACTGCTGCAACCTACTAACAAAAAACTTAAATTTACTTAAAAGTAAATCAAAATAAATATTCTCTCACGCAAATAAAAATAATTATCCATTAAAGTGCACATTTAGATAATTAACCGTACTGATCTGTACTGTATTCACATTCTGTATTCAAATTAGCATCTTTCAGCTTCATATTCGAACTGTGCAATACAAATATTGTCTCAAAAATGCAAAGCATAACAAAATAAATATCCATTATGGTGCAGCATTTTAAAAAATACCTGCAATTTAAAAAAAATTTATTATATGCTTTATATGCATTATATGCTTCACTTTACGAAGTACACGCGCCGGCATAGACGCGCGGCTTCATCCTTCCCTTTCCGAATGTTGCTCGGCGGAAACATACAAACATACAAAGGTTCCGTATTTTCTGCAATAGTTCGGTAAATATACGTACCGATAGACCCATACGAAAGGCCCGTACCTAATATGTGTATCGTTGCACTCCTAATATGAGTATATAGCATGAGTATGCAAGAGGATTCATAACAGAAACTCCAGGAGAAGGCATGGAAAAATAATGAAATAAAATACCACATAGATTTGTCCACTAGATGGTGCTGTTGCATCATCTTGGACACAACATACAAGCAAGACGTTGAAGTTTATGGCGGTTGGATTATTGCATGTAATCAGTCACTGACAGGTTCATTGCACTTCTTATTGAATTTTTTTTAGATCCCTTTGGATGTTCAAAGCTTTCTTTCTCCAGGTTTGGTGGGAACGTGTATGAGTTTGTTTTCTTCGAGCCTAACTACAGTATCTTTAATATAACTTACCGTCAGTGAAGGATGTTTAAATATTAATTAGGATTTTGACATTTAAGGGGCAAATACACTGACTTGGAAGGTCACGAAAGATCTTGGTGCAGTTTCAATTTATATTACCGTGATGCCAACAAATGGAGAATATGAATTAAAAATCTGAATAATTTATGTTGACCAAAATAGGCTACAGTTGGATGGTTTGACCCGCATTTCTGACAGCGATGTCCTCTTTCTGTCATCAATTATTCATCATCCACTGACAATGGCCACTCCTATACATAACGTCCCTTGGCCCCCCGCAGGTGGATGTGACGTGGTTCTACAAGAACTGCCTGACGGACACTTGCAACTGCAACCGGGGTGGTGACTGTGAGTGTCTGTGTACCAGCATAGCTGCCTATGCCCACAAATGCTGCCAGCAGGGTGTGACCGTTCACTGGAGGTCTCCCACTGTGTGCTGTGAGTATGGATTCACATGAAGGGCTCACAGAGCCAGGAAACCCCCCCCCCCCCTTTATTTATTAGAAACGCCAATAAGAAAGTTCTCGGAAATTGTGTTGAGTTCTGGGTGAATTGGTTTACAGTGGTATCAATCATATTACATAAAGCAAATGCATGTATGTACAGCATTGGAAAAATTAAGAGACCACTCCATATTTTTTTTAAAAATCTGCATTTTTGCTAGTTTAATCCTGGTTCTGCTGGCAGAAGGCTATACTGTGAGGCAGGCTGCTTCCAGGCTCAGAGGTTCTAAGACAGCAGTACACAGGAACAAGGTAAAGCAGGAGACACTGGCAATAACCAAAAACCAGCCAGGCAGAGGGCAGAAGCGACTTTCTGATGACAGTCAACTTATCCGGCAGTGCCTCATAAATCGAAGGATGACCTCAAGTGACCTTCAAAAAGTATGAGAAACATTAAGTGGTGTGAAGTGCACTGCTAGGACAGTTCATAACAGGCTCCTAAAAGCAAGACTATATTTTACACAAGCACATACCCATAAATTGAGAAATGAGTGAAACTGAAAACTTGCCGTGGTCTATTAATTTTTTCCAGATTATATTTGTACGCTTTGACTACTAGAAGCCACTAAATAAATGTACTTTATCCATTTCAGCATATGACTGCGAATACTACAATCAAGGTATGTACATTTGAATCTGCTATTTTGTCAATGTGTGAAATCAAAGGGAATGTTCAATTTGCTGCTTTGACAGTCGAATCCTTTTCCTTGATCTGGCGTATGTGCCCTCGGTTTCAGAGCTGGGAGAGGGGCCTTACGTCCTCTTGAATGCTGCGTTCAATGACACGGTGATTGGGGCCAACTTGACCAGTGGGGAGGTGTTCTCTCTTCCCAAGCCCAGTGCCCAGGATGGAGTCCTCTTCAACTTCATGGTCACGGTGGGCCTCTACAAGGACAAGCTGTCTCGTGAGTGCATTGCGGCCACACCCTTGATGATGATGACGGTTTATGTTCACAGTTATTTATAAGATGAAATAAGTAAAATAAAATGTTATAATAATGAGTCAGCACACCATGTTGGAAACACGGAAACACTGAGGGCGGCCATGCTGATATTTAAGCCACTTTTTACAATACTCCTTATCGAATTACTTCAATCTTTGGATCTTAGTGAATTTAGCTAGATGTGCCGTGGACAAAAAATCTAATTAAACATTTAGTTCATTGGGGTTTTTATGTTGAGGGTCTATGTCTTTTATAACATTCTTCGCTAGTCTCTTCTTGTACTTTTTTTTTTTGATGTGCAAAGTAAGATCTCAAGTGCTCCACCTTTCCCACATCTGTTAGCTTTCACTCTTACTATGAGCTCACCTTCCATTCCACAGTATTACATATTCTGTCCAGCATTGTTCAGGCTCTTCTTGACACTCTCACCCATTTGATGAGTGTCAGGGTAGCAGGCTGGACCAGTGGCAGGGTGCTGGGGTTACAGGGAACTCACTTGCCAGCATCAAACTGCAGAGATTCACAAGACAATTTAAGTCAGTCACCTCTCGTGCACAGTGTTTATTTAGAGAGTTCCTCCGGCAAACGTAACCCGTCCAAATCCATATGCCCCCAGTCCCATATCGGCTTGCACCCCTCCGTGACCCTGAAAGACCGGGGTCAGATATTAGGGCACGTTTCGAGTTTCTGTGGTGCTTCACAGGTGAGTGGCTGACGGTGGACATGGGCAGAGGGGATTGTGGAGCGAAAGCCCCATAGTCACTCCCTTGTGCTTATTAATTGATACAACAACCAAGCCTCCCCCCTTTGCAGGGGCTTACAATGCAATGCATTAAGCGCAACAATCCCTGCAGGTAACCCTATGCCTTGCAGGGCAGATTAACCCAGCTGAAGTCCTGCTCCTATTACCGGTGCTTTATTATGGAGAGGCAGGCTCTGTCATATCGCCACACAATTGCCATATTCAAACGGAATAATGATAAAATGCTACATAATAAAAGGAGGCGTCATTCAGTCACTACTGTGAGATAGGCTCCCGACCGGCCTCGGGTCACACCCGATAAGTGATGACTCGCCACGTGGTGGTCGTGCTTCGGGCAGGATATTGAGAACATGTCGCCATTTCATTAAAGCGGCTTAAGAGAAAAGGAGCTCGCCGCTCGGCGGTGACCCAAACTATGAGCGTTCCTAGGTTTCTCAAAAGACCCTCCACAACTTGTTGCAAGCTGGATTATGACTTGTGGTCCGGTACAGAGGGCGTGTCACGGTATAACGTTCTGCTTTCTACAGTCCCAGGCAATCAGTAGTAGCTCAGGAGGACTGAAGGGCTTTTCTCACACCTCGGCACTCAGATCTTTAGTCTTGACATCCTAGGCAGCAGTTGATATATTCATGCCTAATGAAGCCAAGTTGTTTTGTTTACTTAGCTGGCACGACCCTGCAGTGGATGTTCTCTGAAGGTGTACCTCAATGACCAAAGCACTTTTTCTGAGGTTAAAACACACTTGGGTCTAGTCCCTTATTCTCCCTGTCCCCTTCTGGTAGGCGTGCCCATGGTGTCCCTGGAGTCTGCCGAGAGGCCCAACTACTTCCTGTGTGTGACGGGGAGGCTCTCGCTGAGACTGGAGCGCTGGAGCGGGACCGAGGACTTCCGCCAAAGGGGCACCTTTGTCCACCACCAGGGCCTATGGTTGCCAAGCCTGTCCTCCTTTGAGCTGTATGGTCAGAAGGGCATCTTCCTCACCCTCAGCCCCAGTGGCATTCGCGCCAAGGCCTACGACCACTCAGAGCACTTCAGGCAAATCAGCAGCTTCATGCTCGAAGGTAGGTGAGTCGGTCATTGGCGACAGGTTGAGCTTATATGCTGGGAAGATTCTTGCGTCGATTTCCCACCTTCATCACTGACCATCATGGTTGAAGTTCAGCTTCATTTGATGACCCTTTCATACAGAGAGCAGTTTTGTGATCCCTTACCGGATCATGTGTGAATGGAAGTACCAGGCGTGCACCAGCCCATGTCTGAAGACCTGCAGCGACCCCACAGCCTCACAATGCCGCTTCCTGCCACCGTAAGTGATGTGACCATATGGTGACAGAGTTCCGCAAGGAAACAGGTGTTCAGATAAGTTGACCCCCGAGCATTATTGAGTTTACCATTGGGCCCCGGTTTTGGAATGTAGTTTAAATGAGAACATCTTCGGTCCTTGTGTAGAAGTTTGTAAAAGGCACTGATTCTTGATGAGATGCATCTATAGATCGGAGGAACTAATTGCATTGCAAACAGGATGTAACCACATAGATGTGGTGAGAGTGGTGGACAGTGACTGTAACAGCACAGGGTATGTAAAGAAGGGAAGGCAGTGGAACAAAGTTCACTCTTCATCTGGAAAACGCATGCTGGCCTGTGCAGGGTGGAAGGCTGCTTTCCACGGTGTCCGAAAAACATGATCCTCGATGAGGTTACAAGAAGATGTGTCTACAGAGAGGACTGTGAGTATTCCTTAATCCATAATTTTTAATACTAGGCCTCTTGTTAAGGGTATGTAGGATATATTTATCTGTATTGTGGATGTGTATCTACTCTGCCCAGCCAAAAAATGTCACCATTAGAATTCATATCAGCAAATACTTAAGAGTCAATGACTGGATCATTATTTCAGCTCAGCAACGCTATGCAGCAATAAAGTGAAGTAAGCTGAGTACCTGAACCTACTGGCCTGGTTACACCTCCATCCATCATCAATCAACACCTCCATCCATCATCAAAGAAACTTCTCTTCCCTGTTGGCATGGGCATAATGCAGGACAAGAATGCCAGGATTCATTGGGTTCGAATTGTCAAAGAGTGGTTCAGGGAGCATGAGGAATCATTTTCATGCATGACTTGGTCACCACAGAGTTGTGACCTTAACCTCATCGACGGTCTTTTGGATGTGCCGAAGGAGGCTTTATGGAGTGGTTCAACTCACTTGTCAATACGGGGTCTCGGTGAGAAATGAATAGCTTGTGGGAACAATGGCATGACAAATGTGCGGCATAATCAAAGCTAAAGGCGGTCCAACGAAAAATTCAAATGGAGACTTTTTTTTTGGCCAGGCAGCGTATTTACAAATGGCAGGGAAGTTTCACGGGAAAACTAGTGTAATCATAATATTGGCTTTTGAGTTTGTTTTGTCATACCATTGAAGTTTAACGTATAATAAAACAGTGAGTAAATGTAAGTTTCTGTGTTCAGGCATCATCCTACCACCAACACCAACCCCTTATATGTATGTGACGAGATCCAACAGGACCACAACAGCTCCCACTACGGAATCCAGCACAGTGACTGAACCCCGGACTACCAGATTCCCAACAACCACGCGCACCACCATCATCATGCCACCTGCTACCTCCACCCCAATGCCCCTTAGCACCCTCACCTCCTTGATGACATCATCATCCCCCTCCACCACCCATGGTCCTGTCACATCCGCCGTAACGGACGGGGTGACTGTTCACCCACTGCTCACTGCAAGCACGCCTCCAGCTGCCATGACGAGTGAACCCGTCACCATGGCTCCGCCCAGTATCACCCCACAGCCCTCTGTCCGTTCTACCACAGCGCCTCCCAGTACAAGGGCTTTGACCACCAGGTCCACCGAGGAGCCGACCAGTGCCAGTACAGTTCCCTTGACGAGCACCAAACATGTAACAGCTCCATCAACAACAGCTGTCTTGAGGACTACTCCATCTCCGACCACCATGAAAGCCATGACTCCTTCACCTAGTCTTCCTCCTGACACAACTACTCCTACGCCACCAGAGACCACAGAGACTAGCCCTACGACGTTTCCATCCACCACAACCCTGGAGGCCACCACTCCTCATCCCACCCCAACACTTTCTGAGTTGACAACCACCCAGCCCGCAACTGGAATCATATCCACGGCGACATCTCCTGTCACTACACCAGAATCGGTCAACTTGACCACAGGGCTTCCTCCATTTCTGCTGCCAACCGCCCCCTGCACTGTGAGTCTGTACACAGATGTTCATGATTCATATAGCTTAATTATGCATCCTTCACACTTTCACAGAGCTATGGCACACTGTGAAACCAGAAGTATTGCAATAGGGCCAATAGTATAACCAATGACACAAACGTATAAAACTGAATTGTTTTATACATCCATCCATCCATCCATCCATTTTCCAAACCACTTATCCTACTGGGTCGCGGGGGGTCTGGAACCTATCCCGGAAACAATGGGAACGAGGCAGGGAACAACCCAGGATGGGGGGCCAGCCCATCGCAGTGTTTTATACATTTATAGGCAAAATACATCATACAAAAATATGTGCAGCTCAGTATTTACTAACGTTATTAATACTATTTTCTATTAGCCGAACAGCAGATAACACAGAGGAGATGCACTAGTGCTCTAGTGCTCTATTATTACTTGAGGTGTGTAATATATAAATTACTCCAAGAAAGGTTTGCTAGGACAAATAAATAAAAACCACAACAGATTAAACGTTAATAAAACAAAAATACTAATGTCGTCCAGCTGGAGGATCAGAGGATCCCCTCCTGCGATTTGAACCCGGAATGTTTCAGACACTGACCTTTTCCGTAAACACACGGCCACCTGGCGCAGCGACATGCCACTAGAAAAGATTTAAAAGTTGAATTTTCAAGTTAAATTATAATAGTGTGTTTTAGGTGCACAACATAATTCGTGCAACATGGACAGGTTTCGATGTCTAACGCAGGAATGGCCGAAGCAGAGGTGGCTTTGGAAACCTTCAGGCACGTCTGGATTTGATTGTAAATCTTCAGAATGGTCTCTGTGTTGAAGGGTCCTGGCTGGTCCCCATCTAATAAATCTCATTTGGAAAGAAATGGCCCTTTAGATATGCCAGCGAAGATAAGGCAGGAATGTGGTAGCTGGGTATCGAAGCGCTACTCAGAAAACACCATCAGAGCTGCTCTTTGTAAATTATGGGCAGTCGGGTTACAGACAAATAACATTAGTTAAGATGGACATTATTCTGGGCTGGCGGTGAAGATGGCAGATTTTGATGTAAGTTGCCAGCCTGCCAGGTTGTAAATTTAGCTGGAGTATCATATAAGCACAAACTTGGAGATCCTTCAGTGTAAACAGCCACTGGTATGGGTTTACATTTCTACAAGTCGACATTTTCTTAACGGTTTTTAATAAATCCGACAAGGAGGGCTCAGATTCTTGATGAAAACACATTTCAGATTCTGGTGTGGCATGCAGTAGAACCCCCCAAAATTGGGAATGAAATCAACATTGTATGAATGTTAGACATATAAATCAGTTAGAAACAATGTGCAATAGCAGTGAAGATTTTGTAATTTTTTTTTTTCCATTCTCAGCCACCGTACTCGTACCGTGTGGACGAATGCAGCGAGTACATCTGCTTCAATGGCCAGCTGATGTTCCACAATGCCTCCCTGCACTGCCGCTTCAACGTGTCTCAGCCCAACTGTGGCCTTTTGGGCATGGCTGTCCAGACCAATCGGGACAATTGCTGTCCACAGTGGGAGTGTCCCTGTAAGAATTTGCATCCAATGAAACTGAATTGCCAGTGTCATTAATAATACAGTGGGATGATCAATGATGAAATGTATAGATACGTTTTCTTTTGTTCAGAATCTTTTGAACCTGTTAACACTTAATCTAATGTTGCAGATCATAGCTATCATGAAAAAGGCTATAAAACATCTTCACTAAAGGTCTTCTTGCAGTAGATTCTCCACTATTGACTTGACCTGTTGACCTGTTTTCAATGACAGGTCGCTGCTCAGTAATTTCGGACCTGAGAGTAATTACCTTTGATGGCAACAATGTGGCCCTGTATGACAACGGATCCTACATTTTGGTTCATCTTCCCAGAGAAAATATTGTGGGCCACATTGAGAAGTGTCCAACCAGTGTGGTAAGATTGGACTCTAAAGCTGACTTTCTAAATTTGTACATGGTCAATGAAAGTTTCACCCGCCCATGTTGTTTTAACCTAAATTCCTCTGGATTTTTCATTCTGTATGTGACGTTTCTGCCACTTCACAACAGGATATGTACAGGCAGTTCCTGGGTACAGTACAGTACCATATGCACTTACTTTTTATACTATAGTATAATTATTAGTATTATAATGTACTGTATTATTATTATTGCCCGGACTTACTAACAAATTCGTCTTAAACACATCTTATTCGTAACCTGGCGATTGCCTGTAATCTGTATCTTAATGCTTTATGGATTAGCAAAGGATTTATTATGTTTTGTTTATTTTTCAGAGCGTCAACTCCATCCGACGTCCTGTAAGTGGCTGTGTTTTTTGTTTGCATGTATCGTCTTCAGTATGAAGTTCGTTCTTACTTCCATGAGTGTTGACCATTGACTTCCTGTCTATAGACCTCCACAGGTGGCACCTTGGGACTCTGCTTTAAGAAGCTCAACATCACTACTCATTCCTACAGGATCATGATTAATCGGCTGGAGAGAAAGGTGATTGGCTCCCTTCTGTGAGCAAGACAAATAGCATTTCAAGTCAGTCATTATCTGTCAACAAAGCCAAGACCATGCAGGGATTTTGAAACCTTCACAATAAATTTAAAGTATTTTCTTCCCTGGCTTGATATCAAGGTGTCTGTGAACTTCATCAACGCACGACTGCCTTTCACGAGGCAGAAACTGCACATTGATGACACTGGGACCATGTATGTCATCCACACCCCTGGAGGAGTCAGCATCCAATGGTACCACAGCACGGGAATCATGGTCCTGCAGTACAGCGGCCGGCCAAACACTACCACTGGTACCCGCGGACTTTGTGGTAAGGACCTGGAACTAGTCCTAGTGTGCTTTCGAACAAATAATCTTTAAAAGTTACAAATGGTTAGACTAAACACCGCTGGTAGTTGCTTATTTTCGTGATGGTTTTAAAAACCTTAGATTGTAAAGCATTATATTAGCATTTTTTTGTAACTTTATAGTAGTGCCTCAGTACTTTCCCCTTTCTCTGAGTCAGTGTAATGCGATGGTGCTGTCGCCCCCTAGTGTTGTGGAGGTCTCAGTGATCCTTGGTCCACAGGCTGCTGCGACGGGAACCCAGCAGATGACCTGAAGCTCCCGAATGGCACGGTGGTGAGGGACGTGGAGGATATTCCCGTGTTCCTGCATAGTTGGATGGTAGACACTTCTGAGGAGATGGGCTACTTCCGCAGGGTGGGAGACAACTGCACCACAGGCAACTGCACCAAGTGCTTTCAGATGCTGAACCGGAGGCCCTTCTCTGAGTGCCATAGGAAGGTAGGCCTTCTATAAATTTCTTCAAACCACTGACTAAAAGCCTTCTGGGAATCGACCGTCTCAAATTGTCTTATTTTTCCCATTCCTCACAAAGGTTTCCCCAGAACAGTTTTGCGACAAGATTTGGGCCGGCGACCTACATTATAAAGACCACGAGTGTGACTTCCTTGCTGCATATGTAGCCATCTGTTATACACACAACATCTGCATCAACTGGAGGACCCACGACTTCTGCCGTAAGTGATATTCATTTAGCAGAACTATGGTCAGTAGGCTTCTGAGTCTGAGGACCGCCAGGGGATAACGGTTCAGCAAGGAGGACTCATGACTACAAAGCTAGATAGGATACCTGTGGGAGTTGGTCTGATGATGGTATCTGTTTTCTCTGTCAAAAGCCCTAAAGTGCCCCCCAGGTAAAGAGTACCATCCATGCGTAAACACATGCAAGACCAAAACCTGTCAGAACCGGGACTTCTACGAGGAATCCACCTGCTCCTCCATCCGAGAAGAGTGTGTGTGCAAGAGTGGGACCATCCTACACAGGGCCGACTCCGCGTTCTGTGTCACAGAAGATAGATGTGGTGAGTGATGGCACAAGGGTCCCCTTAAGGTTTGCGCTTAGTGCCAATGCAGTGGCCAACCCAATGTTGATGCTTTAGACTTGGTGAAAAAACACAGATATTCTGTCCGGAGTCACACCTTCCTCCATGTGCAGATTTCAGCTTTTCTTCTCCCGTGTATCATGATTTTCTTGTCTCAGGACATTAAGAAGGGTGCATTGGTTACAAGGTGGTGAGGAAATGAGATGGAGAAATTGAAATGGTGGACACGCCAGTCTCCTTTTTGGACTCTTTCAGGATAATCGTGATCAGGCACCATGCCTGTCTTGTGATTCGTAGCATGTTCTCCACCCCTTAGTTTGCACGGACAACGACGGAGTCCCCCGTGCAGTGGGGGAGGTGTGGAATGGATCGAACAAGGGCTGCTGCCTGTACCGCTGCATGGAAAACGGCAGCATCACAGCAGTGGAGCCTGACTGCAGTGACATGCCAGCCCCCCTCTGTGAGCGGGAAGGCGAGTTTGTCGTCGATGTGGTCGAGGAGGGGGCCTGCTGCCCAAAAAAGATCTGCGGTGAGTACAGGACCAGGCTTCTCTCCTTATCTCATATCGTATAGTTTCCCATGCATCTTCTTCAAAATGTTGGCCTCCTTCTTTACAGAATGCAACCTGACCATCTGTGAGAGTGAGGTGCCAACTTGTGACAACGGGAACAAACTAATGATTGGATACAGCACCCTGTCCTGCTGCCCCGAGTACAGATGTGGTACGTTCAGTGTCACATTGGCTGTGACTCTTGGTTTATGTCCAAAATCCCGTGGTTGTCGGGATTCTCGTATGGTCATGTGACTCCCCACATCCACCTGACTTGTCCGTCCCCAGACTGTGATCCCCAGGCCTGTCCCTCAGTTCTCATGCCGGAGTGCAGGGATGACCAGTTCTTGGTGGAAGTCAGAGCTGAAAAGTCCTGCTGCTTCTCTTTCCTGTGTGGTAGGAGCAAACCAGTCTTTGTATTACTGATGTCGTTATTTGTGGACACTCAGAGTTTAGCCATGTCATCCACGTGGTGTTCAAATATACACCATTTATTTTGTTCCAGAGTACTTAAAAATTAATCATTTATAGTTAGACATTTTGATATTTCTTGCTGCTTGAGTTATTTATGTGCTTGGGGTGACTTGGTGTGTTTTCAGTGTGCGAATCCTGCATTGATCCCATCCCATTGTGTAAAGATGGAGAGATCCTGGCTGTGGATCTCAACACCACGGACCGGTGCTGCCCTCAGTACCACTGCGGTATGAGGCTCTGTGACCACTGGATCCAAGTTCGTGCTGAACCGCGAATGCATCTTGAATATGATATGAACTAGTCTTGTATTATAGGAAATGGTTGGAGGATAAAGCAGGAGTAGAGGTTCAGCCAAGTGCATGGGGTGGCAAAGGGAAACAAGAGGAATTCCAGGATCTGTAAAGGTGACAAGATGACATGTGAGGTTCTTTTGCAGTGTGCGACGAGAGCTTGTGCCCCCCCTCCACGCTAGTGTGTGCCAGCGGGACGTCCATGGTCAGGAAAAGCGTCCCGGGGAGGTGCTGCCCAGACTGGCAATGTGGTACGAAATCTAAAATCTAAAGCCACTCTTCTAAAGAGGGCTTTGGCTGGGAAAGAGGGAAGGACACCATACACAGTAAGACATTTGCAAGGAATTCGACAGTGCTTCAAGACAGCATAACAGAGAACCTTCCTTGTCCTGAGGGCTTGTCAGTTACACCAGGTCCATAGCTAGAAATTACCTTCGTGGGAGGTCTGGCATCTGGTCCTTCTCCGTAGATTTAGCCCATCTGGAGGGGGGTCCCTATTGGTAGATTTCTAGAGGGATTCAAACTCATAATTATTCTATTTGGATAAGTTAGACCCTGCATTGTGTGTTACAACTTTTTTTATTCAGTTTCTAAGTTATGATTGGTCAAACCTCACAGCTTTGGAAATGTCATATATTTAAGGGCTAATTAAGTTTGCTTTGACCTCCACAGAGTGCCAGTGTCTCAATAACTCCTCCCCACTGTGCCAGGTGGTAAGTCTCACTGGGTCTAATGGCCACTGCTTGGTCCCCATGTATTTTACTTAATGTGTTGAAGTGACAGCTTTTACCTGTCATATACATGTGTTGTCAGAAGGACAGACACAGTGCCTTAAGGCTACTTCTGTGTCCTGACGTTATTTACTCTCTGCACTTAGGGTGAAATTCAGACCCTGGATCCAAATGCTGACAGCACTTGTGGTTGCACTCAGTACATCTGTAGTAAGTTCCCCGCAAAGGACAAAATAAGAAAATATCTGATCTATCAATTTTCATGCAACCTAAAATAGCTTTTTGTAAAATTTTGTAATTCAAGGTTGTCTCATCAATTGAGGTCATAATAATGTCCCTATCCCAGAAGCAATGGGCACGAGGCAGGGAACAACCCAGGATGGGGGGCCAGCCCATCACAGGGCACACTCATACACCATTCACTCACACATGCACACCTACGGGCAATTTAGCAACTCCAATTAGCCTCAGCATG
>JAODJX010000001.1:12479858-12491215 GCA_026776945.1 Isichthys henryi | reverse complement strand
CCGGAGTACCCGGAGGAAACCCCACGACGACATGGGGAGAACATGCAAACTCCACACACATGTGACCCAAGCGGGGATTTGAACCCGGGTCCCAGGGGTGTGAGGCGACAGTGCTAACAACTGCACCACCATGCCACCCTGTAATATTAATTCCTCATTCAATATATAGGGGTCTCTCATTTTCTCACCTCCTCTCAGTGCTTTCTCTTTTATATACCCTCCCTATATCAGTACCCTGTCTCTCCTGTATACACCTTCTCCATATCAGTAACCAGTCTCTCCTATATATACCCTGTCTGTGTCAGTATGCAGTCTCTCTGCTATATTCCCTTTCTATATCAGTAACCAGTCTCTCCCGTGTATACCCTCCCTATATCAGTACCCTGTCTCTCCTGTATACACCTTCTCCATGTCAGTAACCAGTCTCTCCTATATATACCCTGACTGTGTCAGTATGCAGTCTCTCTGCTATATTCCCTTTCTATATCAGTAACCAGTCTCTCCTGTGTATACCCTCCCTATATCAATACCCTGTCTCTCCTGTATACACCTTCTCCATATCAGTAACCAGTCTCTCCTGTATATACCCTGTCTTTGTCAGTACCCAGTCTCTCTTCTATTTTCCCTTTCTACATCAGTAACCAGTCTCTCCCGTGTATACCCTCCCTATATCAGTACCCTGTCTCTCCTATATACACCTTCTCCATATCAGTAACCAGTCTCTCCTGTATATACCCTGTCTGTGTCAGTATGCAGTCTCTCTGCTATATTCCCTTTCTACATCAGTAACCAGTCTCTCCCGTGTATACCCTCCCTATATCAGTACCCTGTCTCTCCTGTATACACCTTCTCCATATCAGTAACCAGTCTCTCCTGTATATACCCTGTCTGTGTCAGTACCCAGTCTCTCTTCTATTTTCCCTTTCTACATCAGTAACCAGTCTTTCCCGTGTATACCCTCCCTATATCAGTACCCTGTCTTTCCTGTATACACCTTCTCCATATCAGTAACCAGTCTCTCCTGTATATACCCTGTCTATGTCAGTACCCAGTCTCTCGTCTATTTTCCCTTTCTACATCAGTAACCAGTCTCTCCCATGTATACCCTCTCTATATCAGTACTCTGCCTTGTAAGCCTCCCCCTAGGGTAGTAACCAGTTACTGCCCCCCGCAGGGAAGGCGGAGGTGTGCCTCTTTCAGGGGGTAACGGTGCTGAGTCCGGGGCAGTCTATGGTGCAGTACTTCGATGGGGACCTTTGCTACACGGTGCACTGCCTGCAGGACAAGGACCCTGATACAGGCTTTTACGCGATGGATGTATCGACTGTCAACTGCTCTGAGAAATGTGGGCCTGTAGGTGTTATAAAAATGGTCTTTCATTAGCCATTCATAAACCACGAATTATTGCATTGTTTTAGCTATAATTTGCTGTTTCATCCTTCAAATCATTACAAATTGCTGCTATTGCTTTAATGAATTAAATTACATGAAATGACGTTATTCTGCCTATGAATGACATTCTTTAAACTCTTTTCTTTGGTCCACAGCACCAAATATATATCCCTTCCTCAGACCCACACGTTTGCTGTGGTTCCTGCAAAAATGTGTCATGCGTCCACACCAGTGAGAACGGCACCATGGAGGTCTACACGGTAAAAGGACTGTCTTCTTATCACTTTCAAACATACTTTTGTAACTGTAAAATATTATCCATCTGTGATTTTCCTCCTAAATAACAGAGGTGGAAAGTTCAGGTTCAGAAAGTACAAATCCAGATCAAGACTTTGTTTCACCAAATCAGTTGAATATAAAGAGTCACAGTCACAGTACTCAACTGGTTGACTGAAACAAAATCTTGGTCTGGATTTTTACTTTCTGCTTACTGGATTGGTATTAATCAAGAGTGTAGAAAATGCATGCGGCCGATCATGTTTACTGTTTAGGAGAATTATGGTTGATCATGTGACTTTATGACCATGTGACTTGCAGGCTGGGAGCTCTTGGGTGACAAACTGTACTCGGTTCGACTGTGTGGAGACGGCTGTCGGAGCTGTGACACTGGGCTCCGTGGTCGTTTGTCCACCTTTCAACGACACTGAATGTGTCCAGGTCTGTATCCTGCACCCCAGCATCCAGACTCATCACAGAATCCATCAATGATCTTCAAGCAGCATCCCAGTGATTCATGGGAAACAAGCACATCTACAGAGCTTCTATTGATGTAACTCTTAAAGTGATCTGAAATCTAATTGATGCTGAAAGGAATTTGCTGTTAACATTTATTTTTTAGCCAAGGATTTATTCAGAGCAATTTGTGTGCTGTGAGCTGCATTTTGTCAGCAGTGTATGTTAGTAAGCAGATCAGGTTAAAGACCTTCTCCAGAATGAACAAACAAACCATCTTAGGGAGGGTTACCTTTATGTACTTAAGGCATCTCTCTTCATGCTGGCCTCTGTTGTCTGTTTGCAGAACGGGGGCACAGTACAGAACTACATTGACGGCTGCTGCAAGACCTGTAAGTGCCCCGGGGGGGGGCAGAGTTCTTACTTGTCTGGCTTTTCTGGTTCTTGAGCACGGTGGGCTGCAGTTTTGGACAGAGCATGTGGTGCCCCCAATCAAAGGAGGCATGTGGCCTGGCAGCAATGTGGCTTACTGGTGGCTGCTGGTAAATGCCTGTGATTAGACTGCCCCCTGGTGTTGTGGAGTGTAACTGTCACAGTTTCCACCCCACTACTGCACAGGCCTTTGGCTTCAGTTTCACCTTTTTATCAGCCTGTTTTTGTAGATCTAGTATTCGACTCAGAGAGGGAGTTGATGGTGTAAAATTCTTGGTTATTAATCTGTTAGAAACAATATCATATGTTTAACTGTAATCCACTTAACAACAAATAACATTAAAATACCACTACTGGGCGAGATGTCACTTAAAATTGCACAACCAAGAATTTTATATCACTTTAGACAAATCACTTTTCCTAGTAAGAACTGGTCACTCTTAGTTTGAATATTATTAAATGGTCAGGTGGATGACTCTCACAAAATTTCTAATATATGTAAAAATATTTACATGCTTGTTAAAAGAAACTATCAAGTACAAATTAATTATGTATAATGCATATATAATGTGTAATGGTAATGCAAGAATGGTAAAAATAATCAATAATTATTACATATATAATAGATAATAAAGAGTCCTGCAGTTTTACTTTTCTGAAATGACATGTTAAACACTGCAGAATAAAATCATAATTTGATTATTTTTAAAATTCGGATTCCCATGTTTGGACCTGAAAACAAATTTGCAACAAAAAACCATGTCTGCTATGGCCCAGCCATGGAAATTTTGGAAAAAAAATTTTTAAAAATCACCCCAGCTAACTCAATAACATTCTCCAAACATTCCTGCAACGTTGTAGCGCTGCTGTCACATTGCTATGAAAGCGCAGCAATGCTTTTTGAATGTTAAGCGTTAGCTTGCTTCTTTGTTGTTCATTGCTGTTGTCATGCCAACGACATGTGCATGAGCACAGCGCTAGCTGCTTACACTAGCCGCGTTTTACGTCAGCCTTGAGTGTTGCTTGGTGGGTTCAGTGTGCAATGTTCTGACGACTGCCTGGCCAACCTGAAGCATGTGCTTTCTAATGAGCGGCGAGGCCCGCTAACGAACGGGGCCTGAGACCAGCTTCCGCACTTTTCATTAATTGTCATCTAACGCATGCAAGGATGAGGTGATTTTTGAAAACTGTGCCTTAATGAAACGTTCCCTTGTTTTTCTGAAACACTGCTGTTCCTGACGATTCTACCAGGTTCTGGACTGGGTATATTACCATTTACCATTAGCCCAATAACTCCAACTGGTAGTACTAATTGTGACACAGGTACTTACCTTCCTTTTGTATTATATTTCTGTATCTTCCACGCTCTTGCTTCCATTGAAATCCAGGGGGAATTTGGTCTCTCGTTTGTTCACTGTACTGCCCTATAGCCGGTGAACATTCAGGCTTAGCACCGAGAGCCAGTCTGTGTTTACATATTTACACTGTCTGACGAAATTCAGCACTGCCAACCGCGGCGAATTTAACTCGACTGCGGATGACCGGTGCTTGGTACATGACAGGCAGGCTCACATCAGCTGATACGGCCTGTATCAGAGAGCATGTATTAGCTATGTCCTGTCAATTACTACGCAAATGTAGCTGTGGGTCTTGCTGCATATTTACCATGACCTGGGATGGGTTTTTTTCCACCTGTAATGCCCATAAATCCATCCCCTTCACGCCAAATGGTTAAACATGTTCTTGACTTCTCAGCTTAAATGTCGTCCTTCTGCTGTAAGTCTCACCGCTTCCTCTGTCACTGTTATCTTGTGCCTTCTTTTGTTGGGATAAGCTGTGGTCAGGAAAGTCTGTCTTTTCCTAACTGGCTTGTCAGACCCAAGCCAGTTTCCTGATAAATAGCGACATTCTAGTAGATGCCAAGGTAAGGAACTCAGCTTGTTACTATGACACAGACCCAAGAGATGCATTTTCAACCATTATTGTATACTGTAGAATAAAAAGTAACAAATAACATTGTATTATGTATTGAATTTGTTATCCTATATTGTTCTCAGTCATAGATATATGGAAATTTAAGGAATGATCACGTACTTTATGCCATATTTTAACCTTGAATTTGTAAATTTAATATTTAACAATATAAAAGAAATATTAAAAAGCATAAATTTAACAAATGACCCGAAAGAAAAGCCGAAATGAATTCCACAGAAATGTATTCATGCGCTGTTTTCTATCCATGGCGGTTCATGACCAGATCACTGTCGGATGTGTAAAATGTTTGCTACCAAAATAAGAATTCAGATTTTTAAATGATATAAATTGCCAAGAAATAAAATGCTTCTTTTTTTCTCCGTATTACCAGGTAAAGAGGATGGTAAGACCTGCAAAAGGGTGGCAATCAGAACAACCATCCGGAAGGATGACTGTCGGAGCAGTGCTCCAGTGGGTGTTTGCTTCTTCTTCGTGTGCAGAGTGTGTGGAACAGCCTTGATGCGGGGTGCTGTTGTGTGCCATATATCCCATCCTTGTTATATTCAAGCACACAGTGGAGCCACATCGAGTTTATGCTGATCGTTTAGACGCCAGTGCCAGTGAAATCGCAGTGTCTCTCCCTCCGCCTTTCTTGCAGATCACTGTGTACTCCTGTGATGGCAAGTGCCCCTCTGCCACCATCTTCAACTTCAACATCAACAGCCATGCGCGTTTCTGCAAATGCTGCCGGGAGAACACCCTGCAGAGCCGCACAGTGCAGCTGTACTGCACGCGCAACAGCACCCTGGTGAGCTACACCTTCCAGGAGCCCTTGGAGTGTTCCTGCCAGTGGAACTAGTCAGGGGAAGGTCTTGCAAAGGGACCAGAGAGTCTGCCATTGGAGCACTTGAGTTTCAATAACACTGAGGTTTCCTCTTAGATTAAATGCTACAGCACAGTTATGACAATTACAAATGTAGGCTCACAAACATGTTATTTAGCCATAAAATCATATTGATTGCTTTGTTACAGATTATGTTTTATTCTTTTGTTTTCTATTTTAATTTAATTTAGTATGTAATATTTAGTGGTTTTAATGCCTTAATTAATGATGCAGAAATATTTTTAAAGCCATTTTGTGAGCTTTTAGAAACTTTTTTAAAGATAATTAATTGTAAAATAGCATGTTATTTTAAATACACTGTTTTGTATCTAATTGTCCAATCTACTAAAATGTCTATGACATCACAATTTTTCAGCCTCTTTCAGTGAGATTCCTCATAATTATTTTAAAAATGTTCATTGGATTAAAATAAGCCCTGTAGCGACACATACCTCATTTTGTTTGTTCAACAAGATGTGTGGGATGATAAATGTTGGCAAGAAAAGCCACTATTAAAAACAAGGCAATAAACCATTTTATCATGATTTCAATGGTTTTTGAAGTTGTCAAGTCTGTTAAAATATATTTTCAGTGTTTTGAAGAGTTTGCTTAAGACACAAGTGCCTGGAATCCTTTTCAAGTACATATTTCTCAATAACTTTAAAAACTATCAAAAAAATCCACCCAATTAAATTTTTCCGAGCAGTGTTCATATTTTTATGATGATTACAGTCATTTCTCTTTCGTGTTTAATATTATTGTTTTAATCCTGAAGTGAGAGTTACTGGGTCCAGTTTTAGATTCGATGTACATTCCTCAATGATGGAGTGTTATTAATTTGGACTGTTCTGACAGCGCTGAATAAGCCCAGATCAGAGCCAAAGTGTGTCTCTTAAACTCTTAGGTTGCAAGCCCACCACTCACAATCCCACTCACTTCTTCGATGATACTAAATCGGAGCATGAGGTCGTTGGTCCGATGAGGGTACAGGTGTTTCCCATTACTGATGATGTATTCAGATTTTTCAGCTCATTGGGTTGATGTGCAAACCCTACTGTCACTCTGTTTTTGATTGGTTGCTACTGTGTATATCTGGAACATTTTCTTATGTAAAGTGTGAGGAATAGGTTGTTAATTAGCTAATAAAACCCCATCTGGGTTTCTTCATTCAGTACGTGAAATGCATGCAATGGTGTGTTCCAATTCCACTTTTTAATGAATAAATAAAACCTTTGGTTTGGGTTGTGCTTGAAAAGTAGAGCAAGTTTGACTGCTGGAACCCTTTTGAAAATAAAAAGTTAGCCTGGCCTCCATTTTGCCTGTCGGCTCTTTAACATGAAAACGGATCCCTCCTTTGAACACTATTGGTGTGGTTTCAGATAAGCCCAGTATGTGTGAGTGGTACTTAATGACCAGCAATGACCTCTCGAAGCTAGTGCAGAAACCCTCCTTATCCCAAGACCTTCCATAAACCCCATATGAAGCCTCCTATGAAACTCTACCGGTCATGTGCGTCCTCACTAGCCAGTCAGTGTCTTGTGGTTCTCCCCCCCCCCCATGCCAAGCTGGCCCCCACACAGTGCCTTTCTCCATCTCTTCCGGCATCCTGCCACCAGTAAATGTGGGAGATGGTGACTCTCTGCAGCAGGGAGAGGCAACGAATTCATTGCTGTAAAGTAATAGAGTTTGCAAAGCACCATTGCTTTTGCAGAAAGGTGTACAACAGCTGTGTCATTTGCTGTCATACAAGCCAGGAACATTTACATTTATGTAGCAGAAGCTTTTATCAAAAGTGATAACGTGAAAGCAGTGGCAGTGAGTCCCAGCAGTAAAGGTGGAAAAGAAAGTTTGTTATGGGGGGGCAGCTTCATAATTTAAATGCAAAGGTACAGACGCTCCTCTACTTATGAACAAGATACATTCCGAACGGCCATTCGTAATTTGAAATGTTCGTAAGTCATTATTCAACATCACTTTAAGGGTATACACAAGTGCAAAGAACCTGGATGCTGGGAGTTCGCATGCTATGCTGCTGCGTGGCGGGAGTAGCAGCCAGAAGTCGTACTAGGCGGAATTGGCATGCAGAAAAAAAAAATTATGTTGCGGACAGGAAACGGGAGCCCAACGAACACAATTTGGACTTGCAGTCCTCTTCGCGCGTATGTCTGAAAGTTCGTAAGTTGAAAGTTCGTAAGTAGAGGAGCATCTGTATATATTTTTTGGGGGGGGATAAATGAAGCCCAATGCCCCTCCATCTCTGTCTGGGAGCAAATGGGGTTAAAGGCCTTGCCCAAGGACCCAATGGTGACATCACTCTGCCAACTCTGGGATTTGAACCACTAACCTTCCCATCACAGACACTGCATCCTAGCACGAAGAACCACACATGTACCTCATCACAGTCCATAACGCGCAATCTGATCTTGATCTATGGTGCTCCTGAGCTCCCCTCATCTTGTCAAATGCGCCAACCCCCCCGGTGCAGCCGCTGCACGTGCGTCTCACCTTACGCTTCTCCGCGCACCTCTGAAGTGGTCCTTTTATGGTGACAGCGGGGTCACTTATTTAAACTTTCATGGTGGGTGCATCATCAGAGAAGTAGCCTGGCGGAGAGGAACAGTTTGAGTCAGATTGTGTTGCCGGCCGTGTAAAATATGCATGATGAAACGTCGAGTGAGACCGGCCAGGAGCCCACGGCAAGCGACCGGCAGTACCAACTCCACGCTTTGCGTGTCACCTTCAAAGAACATCTTAGAAAATGCAGAATCACGCCTGTCTACTTATGAGTTAGCCATGTGTTTCATGTGGTGTCTGCTAAATAATTTACTGCTCATTTTTCATGTTCGCTGTTAAAATATTAATTCTCCGTGCTTAAGGCAGCTCACCTAATTGTTAAGTAATTCACAGGGTCATGTTTGACCCCAGCAGTTTTGAACACATTCACAGACCTCTTACTATATTGCAGTCTGACCCATTGCGTAGTCACGCTATCAATGATCCACTTTATTTTCTACTCAAATGAAAACAAATTACTACATATGGGAACCCGTAAAATGCTGGACGTTTTTAACTTATTATATGTGATTTAATTCTGAATTAAATCCATAATTCTGAGATGTTTGGGAAAAAAATTCAAACAAATCTTGAAAATGACTTGAAATACGCTCATTTTGCACAGAAATCTGGTACATAGCCTGGTTGCTGTCGGGTGTTTGAGAAATAACTAGAAAGCTTCTGGGAATGTAGGTCTCTGGTGTGTGTTATCCTGCTTTGTTCTCTGCTCTTTTGAGCTACATTTACATTTATTTATATAGCAAAAGTTTTTATCTAAAGCAATGTACAAGTGAAGTAAATCCTTGATCAAAGGAGGAAGGTCAATATACCGCCCCCTGTCTAGATGCTGGAGAGATACTGGTGCAGATATATTCCCTTGCCCTGGCAAGAAACAGCATTCTCTCTGTAACCTGTGTCCCATCTGTCACCTACATTTAGCCATTCCTCCATCTTCTGCCCACATATACTGTTACCTCCGTTCAGATTTGTGCTACAAGATTTCTGTGGCGTGGATTATAGTCCAAATCCTCTTCATAAACACTCAAAGATTCTCTCCCTTAACAATTCTCTAGTCCTGTAAGAAATACTGGAATCTTCTCTGAGAACTTCACGGGGAGCACTGAACCTTCACCTGCTGATGCAGATTCATGGGAATGCCGACATTCATGGCACCTCTATAGCGCTGAGTAGAAGCACCCATGCCAGAATGACCACCTCCACCCTAATCCCATGTAAAAACCTCCCTCTTCTACTGCCCGTGGCTGATAGGTGTCAGGTGCCACGGTGAGCGACGGCGGAAGGAAGGAAGGGCTGTTGGGATTGAGTCATGGGGCTCATGATTTATTACAGAGCTCTCCAGTAGAGCCACCCTTAAATGTTTAATGTGGTCCACCTCTCATGAGTTTGCCTGGCTCTGGAGGAGCTGCACTGTCCAGTCGATCTTCCTCATGAGACCCGCAGGCCGTCAGTGATGCTTCCTGTCCTCGTCTTGGCTGTCGCTCTGTGCCTGGACAGCGTCCACGCTCAGGTATGTCGCCTCTCTTCCCTGTTAAGCCCTGGGCCTCAGACATCCACTGAACTTCAGAGCATGGGTTTCAGTTTAGGGAGTTGGGGGCTTTGATAAAAGGGGTAAGTCCTCGTGGCTGACTGAGCCCTTGTTTATTTTTGTGCTGGGATATGAAGGCTGCTGTGGAGAGTTTGACCACAGGGAATGTTTACGTATCGACGCTGAGCCCTGCCACTGCCAGTCGAATCCTCACTGTCAATGAATCAAGTAAGTCCTGGGATGCGTGGAACTCAAATGTCCAGGGAACTTTCCTTCTCTTATAGTCGATTTCAGCCAGACCTTAAAAATGCAACTGGTATCTTAGAACAACAAACATGATAATGACATTCTGCATTTCATTTTTCCCCCCAAAATGTATATAATCAGTGGAAACAGGGAAAAAAATCATGCCACCAAATAAGACCATTTTATTGACAGTTAAAATATGTGATAAATATTTTCTTTCAGCTGCTACGCCGAGTAACAAGTTGATGTTACTGATTGTTATACTTGTATTATCAGAGATGTTCTGCATCCATTCAGAGAGGAAACTGAGGGTCTGTTTTTCTCCGAAATGGAATGACATCATGTGTTTATCCCCGCAATGTGTTTCCGTGTTTCCAAAGTCTTGGGCCCTCCGACCAATTTGGAAGGGGAGAGGGTGGGATCCACTGGCATCCTGCTGTCCTGGACGCCTCCCTCCACTTCCAGTGGACAGATTCTGTCCTATGCCATTAAATACAAAGAGGTGTGTCCTTACCCCGAATCCACGTTCACCCAGACGATGACCAACTCTGAAATCCCAGAATTCCTCCTCAACACCTTAACCCCCGGATCCACCTATAACATCAAGGTAAGACTGAATGGTAAAGATTGTGATTTCCTTTTAAATCTAAAACTCACACAGTTTGTTTCATGCAATTTTCCTATTATTCTCCATGCAGCATATCCCGTATACCCAAACTATTTTGAACAGAATCCAAAGCAAAATACCTCATATTTAGAATGCTTCCTTTTTATCATCAAATGAAAAATTTGACCTGCTTTCGTCATGCCAACAAAAACACGAGGCTGCCCAGAAATCCGAGAATCTTCTCAAACTACATGCAATTCGTACCCAAGGCTGCCGGTCACCAAAAGCCTTGCGCCCTCAGCCAGTCCACTATACAGGGAAAATTACCAGACAATTTGTTTTCAGACATATGAACCTGCTTCTATTGAATGATTGTTGGCTATAGGCCACTGGAGTGGCAGTTGGGTGCAAGCCATTTCACTAAAAAATGTTTCAGTAGTTCTCTCTTCCTCCCTCTAGGTGGCAGCAGAAGACAGGCGCGGCATTGGGATCTTCAGCAAGTCTCTCTACATGAAAACGGCAGAGGCCCGTGTGTACTGACTTACTTCTGACTTACTTCTTACTTAATCCTTTTTCTTACCTCTCATTTCTAAGACCTATTTTGTCACCGTTTTGTCCCCATCTCATTTTTCAGCCCCTGGCCTGGTAACCAACCTTAGTGCCTTCGCTCAGAATCACTCCTTTGTCAAGGTGACATGGTATTTGCCCAAACATACCAATGGGCTGATCACCAAATTCTCTGTCAAAGCCAAGCACGCCCGAACTGGCCAGACTGTGAGAACTTTAGAGATCAACGCTGAGGACATTATGACTGGAGCCATCCCACACTGCAACGTATGTGTCCATGAGTGTCCACTTCCTCTCTGAATAGTGTCTGTGTGATTATGTGTCTGTCCACTTCCTCTCTGATTAGTGTTTGTGTGATTATGTGTCTGTCCACTTCCTCTCTGAATAGTATTTGTGTGATTATGTGTCTGTCCACTTCCTCTCTG
>JAODJX010000001.1:12466963-12479012 GCA_026776945.1 Isichthys henryi | reverse complement strand
CTTCCGGGATAGGCTCCGGACCCCCCGCGACCCAGTAGGATAAGCGGTTTGGAAAATGGATGGATGGATGGATTTCAGCAGCAAATATTGCCTATAAAATAAATATAATAAAAAAAAATTATTATTCATTCTAATTCTTAGAAATTTGTGGTAAATGCAGAAATGAGCATTTGGATGCCCTGCAGCGGTAGCGGCCTCTCCACTACGGTGCCCTAATGCATATGTCTATGTGCATGTGCGCGACTGCCTGCGCATGTGTGTGTGTGTGTGTGTGTGAGGCAGGATGCGGCAGAGATCCTGTCTCGTGGCACCCCCAGCCCCCTGGAAACCTCCATGCTGACTTCGGCCTCCTTGCCACTCATCACACTCTCGGCCGCTCCTCCCGCTGCTTCCTGGATGGTGCCCATCATTGTGGGCATGGACCAGCTGCGTCCGTACACTGCCTACGTGTTTGAGGTGTCTGCCTTCACCAGTGATGGCGAGGGCCAGATCGCCAGCTACATGGTCCGAATGCCCGAGTCAGGTAGCATCCCATCACCTTTTCTGATCTGATTTTCTCATTGTTCTCATTTTAGTGTCAGCTCCAGAAATAGAGGAGGTGAGACCAAGATATCTGATTGGTTGGTGCCACCTCCTCTACTTGCTTGGACCCACCTCCCCTACAATATGACTGGCTATCTGTCTGAACCAATCACTTTTCCTTTCCTTTTCCTTTTCATTTTTTGGTGAAAGTAAAACTCTCATGAGCCTGAGGTGATTAGGGTCAAGGGCCTTGCCCAGGGGCCCAACATTCTGCCAGCTACGGGATTACCTGTGTTAAGGCAGCAGGTAGACGCACTGTTACAGACCCAGAACTGAAATCTAAAAGTTGTTGGTGCCCACAAAGAATCCAACTCTTCACATAAACATCTTTCTGTTATGAAACTGGTAGCAAATTATAAGCTAACTCCTTTTATTAAGCCAAATGATTGCTGATGCTATGGTGACTTAATCTGGGTTGTGTCCATGTCTACTAGGTTGATGGTTGAAATGTAACAGCGCAGTTTAGCCAGTGTTGTTTCTTGGAGCTACTCCATCGCAGAAGAGGTTTATGGGTCGGCCATGTTCACTTTCCTCCGTGCTCCTCGTTGGTTATTCTTTTGAAGCAAACAATACATCCTTGCCACAATAGGCTTTGATGTGACACAATACTTACAGCCATTTCCCTGAATCTGGGGGCAGGGGTCTCGTAATGCAAGCACAATGACAGCCTTACTTATCAACAAACCCAGTAAATTAATTGCATTTTAAAAATGGCTTGTGAGTAATGCAATTCAGTCAATATCTGCTAAATTTAATTACTTGATTTGGCTTATTATAATTTGCATTTCATTAATAGGAGTCTATCTCTTATAGCCTTCAGTAAATTTATTTCACCAATGTAAACTGAAGTAGAGTTTAGAGGAATGTTATTGATGACACTCGTTATTGATGACACCTTTATCCAATCATTTATTGAGGTCACTCTGTTAAGGAGAGAGATTAGTAGTTGTGGTCTCCTAATACGTTTCTGTTTTCTCTTGTTTTCAAGCTATTAACCCAATCATGCAAAGCGGAAGAAACCTGGTGCATCATGGGCTTTTATGCAAATTTCCACTGCATGGCACATGCAGTGATGTCAGTGACTCAGCGTTTTCTCTCTTCTTTTTTTTTGCTAGTTCTGTTTTTCCTTTTCTCCGCCATATTGATTACCTGGATGAAGTGACTGGGGGATTGATTTTCCCTGAAAGAGTGAGCAGGAGAGAAGCCAGAATGTGAAACCCACCTAGAAGGAGACAGTTTGATTAAGTTCTTTCTCTCTCCATCTTTCTCTTGACTTTGACCTCTGCCCTTGTGTCCTACACTCCAAGCTGACTTGAAACACTATCTTAGACAGCCTTGGATAAAGCTCAGAGCTCAATGCATTATGCAGGACTGTTACATAACACACAAAGCTTTGGGGTGGATTCTGTCCAGAAAACAAAGCGTTACGGTGCTCATGCTTTTGAGAACTTTGCTCACTTCTCACCGCTCTTGACGATAGACTAAACATCTCTTCCCAAATCCCATTCGGAATCCCTTCATTCTTTTCCATATGAAAACAAATCGATCGGAGAATTTATTCTCTTAAAAATTAGTTCATGTGCCTTGAGGTAATTTTACTGCCAATTGGAGGCAATAGTTTTTGTATAACCCCAAGACTATATTTTTTATGTATTATATGACGACAGAAGCAGATTTTAACTGGTCCTAGTTATATCTATTTTCCCCGTCTCTATATATTATAACTGCTCAGAAATTCTGCTGAATGTTTTTCTTGAACTTTGCATTCAGTCTAAATAACAGATATCTAAGTTACAGATAAAATGTTTTTCCCTGGCACCAATGGTTGTGTTCTTGGCCTGGCTGATCCCTGCTTTGGTTTTATATGACAGAAAATGCTTGACATTCCGGAATTTTCCTCTTCCGATGCTGAGCTTTCATTCCTGTGGAAGCAATGTGACAGTCTGGAAATCTATAGCGAACTTCTATGAAGGTCATCGCATGTTGCGTTCGCATTTTTTTGGATGGTGTTTGTACTTGCATATAAACACATTTTGCAAGCCGCTATAAAGAACGCAAGGAATGTACTGAATTATGAAAACAGTATTATGACAAAGTGTTATAGCAACGCTGTCATGCACTGTCCTTATAAACAGAAGTAAAAGGGCCATTAAAGTTCAGTTTTTCTGGAGGTAGCTGCACCATTCGTAAGAGAGAAGGTGCAGCTGCCCCCTAATTGCCTGTAAATCACTCATACCACTATACGTTTCCTCAGGAATAAGTGCTTGGTTCACACCAGTAAGGGTCGTATTTTGGGCAGCCGCTGGGTGGTCAGGGCTGCATCAGAGCCCCCTTAGAACCTGCTTCCCATAAACCCAAACCTGGACCTTCCAGTTCAGGAACTCGAGCTCTTAGCTGGGACAAAGGCTCACTTCATGAACTGGTACAGTGTGTAAAATACTGCCAAGGCTGGCTGCGTAAAGGGAATAGATTAATATATATGACCAGTGACATGGTGTATTGCAACAGCAATAAAGGGTTCCATTCCATTCCATTCCAATATACACTTTGCTTAGAGCATCTCTCCGCAGAGGCGTGTTGATAGAGGCACTAGCTTCTTCTTAGAACATATTTTATGGGATAGGCTGTTACAGGGGATTTGAGTTATATGGTAGGAATCCACATGATTAAAATTACTCCGTGCGTGCGCCATGATTACGAAACTGCTATGATTGTATCTTGGTGGTCAGCTGAGATTGGGGAGAGTGACTCTTCTGGATTAGAGAGATGCAGAAATAAACTCCAACCTGGACACCAAAGTTTTTGTACTCTAAAATCCTGCTGAATAAAGCTAAATATCCTTGAGAAAATCACTGATTAGCCACAGAAGATGTGTTCCTATTTTTTGTTCTCCGTCAAACAATTCTTTAATTTGATTGCATCACTATAATGCACTACGGATGTTAAATTATTAATATTAAAAGCTGCAGCATTTGTATAAAAGAAAAATTGGCAGAATATCGTCACATTTTGCTTGCTGTTTATGTTTATTGTCAAATGGATCGGTGTTCTGTAAACTAGGGAAAAAACATTTTATGTAAGAGTGACACTTTCTGGATTTGAGGGTCCTGATCCAGACCATGTCGGATGACCAGGGCCCCCTCGGCATTCTGGGTCCAGAGGTGATTGGCATGTTTCCCAGGCGGGATTGCCAGAGAGAATTCAGCAGCAGAGCCTGACACTAATGCTAACTGTTACCCAGAAGGCCTGGTTCTCACATGCCTTTTAGAAGATTGGGAAAGCCTTGCAGGGTTTTCTGAGGTGCCAGCAGCTCCTCCCACACTCTCCGCATAACTGGCACAGCTTCGTGCTGTTCACAAAACTGCGTTAACTGTGCCAAAACCTTAGGAAGTTACAAAGGAGCTAAGGCCCGCTAAGATAAGCAGCACTATTTGTAAGGACAAGTATGGCAAAAATGATAGATGGACTCCTGCTTAGCATTTGAAGTTCTTGTTAGGTTTGTGACGCAATAGCACAACACATCCTGCTCCCAATAGTTAAATTATAATAATTAGTTTTGTAAAATAAACAAATGGCCTAAAACAGCTTTGATGTCCATGATTAGTAGTTTTGTAATTTAGAGCTTGTTTTTCCACCATAGGCCTAGTGACCTGTCTGCATTTTTTGGTAACAAATTAATCCTTTTCTGAAGAAGGTTGGTCAGCTGGGGGAGGGTGGGCATGGTCTACAATGAGCCACTCCACAACAATCCCCCTCCCCCAACATCCTGCAGTCGGCAGGAGCCAGGCTTGTTCAGGATACCAAAGGTGCCTGTTGTGTTGACCAATCGGGTGTGTGTGTGTCTGTGTGTGTGTGTGTCTGTGTGTGTGTGAGTGAGTGAAGAGGGGAAGAATGGATGGAATGCTCTGCGTGGACAGACTCTCTGGAAATGCAGAGGATCCTGGCTGCCGTGTTCAGGCTGCTCCTCGTTGCTGCCGTTGCGTCTGCCCATGTCTCAGGGCAGCTGGGTGAGTTGTGAGGCCTGTGGGCAGGTAGCCATGCCCTCCTCCCTGCATGTTCACTCAGGGTTTGGGCTTGGCTGTTCCTCAACAGACTCGAACCTGTCAGCAACGTGCCAGAATTATTCCCCACTTTGATTTCTGTGCATATTCCATTTAATTCGATTCTGAGATGCTAAAGTGTTCATTGAAGGAGAAATTCATAATACTGCTTAAAATACTGTTTGTAAATTCAATATTATTCCATCTGCCGCTGTTTACGTTTTAGGCATTATTTTATATCAGTTATTACTATATCAGTGTTATTAAATATATATATGTTTATCTAATGCATGTATTTTTGTCTGTAAAATATAATTCTTTGAAATCATTTTTGAACAAGACACCCATTCAGAAATTGCATTTGTTTTGTATTCAAATGATGTTGTAATAATATTTGAATGCTGATTTTCTAAACCAGACCTTCAGTAAATGCAGTAAAGGCCAGATGCTAATTAAGTTACGAGCTAACCGTTTAACCAGATCTAGCGTAAAGAAGTTCTGTGGTCTCCCAGCCCCCGAGGATCCGCCCCAGAACCTGTCTGTGTGGAACATCACATCCAAGTCCTTCTCTGTTTCCTGGGAGCCACCAACCATCATCACCGGGCGCTTCAGCTATGTGCTGGAGCTCCACGGCCCTGCTGGTGAGATCGCCGAGAACCCGCATGCACCCACGTGCCGTTTCATCCCCTGGTTTGCATTCCTTCCCAGAACTGAGGGGCTTCAGTACCACATCTATAATTTATAGTCTATTGTGATCTACGCTAGCACATAGAAATCAGCTCTCTGAGCGAAATAGACGCTGCATCTCTTGAGCATCTATCTCTTGATATTGTATTTAGATTGAGTAATTTGGTGTCTTGATCATCATAATCTTATCTTTAGTGTGCATGTTACCATAAGGCAGTGGTCTGCAGTGTTTGCACTGTGGTAAATTTCCTCATCACTGTATTTTTCTGTGTTTCGTTTTAGGTTTCATGTTTGAAAACAGCACCATTGATATGAAGCTGTCATACTCCAGTCTCACCCCCTATACGAAGTACAGGCTGGTTATTCGAGCTAAATCCGCTGGTGCTCTTGGACCAGAGGCAGTAACCGCTGTTCTGACTCCAGCAGAGGGTTAGTGTTACACTTGAGGATTTTTCAGAGGAATCTGATCTGCTGTAGGAGTAGGAACCCTTCCCCATCTCATTTATCGCCGCTATTTAACCTCTGTCGCCCTCTGCTGGCCAGAAGAGTAATAAGACGCCTCCACCAGCAGATTGTGGCGATTGATAATTTGCATATTTACCTTTTGTGTGTTGTTTTCAGCTGCTGCTTTCAGTCTCTGTTTTAATGTGGCTTTCCTGTGCATCTTTTCGTTGTTGCATAGCTCCCAGCGCCGTGAATGACCTCACCACCCCGGCAATTGACTCCACATCGGTGAAACTGTCATGGAGGAGTCCCAGCCATCCCAATGGACTTATAACCCAGTACAAGATTCTGGTTCTCATCCAGGACACAGTGGTGCAAAACATCACTCTCACTGGAAGGGAAAATGTGGAGGTACTTCTCCATGTTGCTTCTGCAATGATACGGTTGTTGATCCATGAAACTTTCGATATATAGGCAGTCCACAAGTTGTGAACAAAATGCATTCCCTACATCAATGTTTAAGTCGAATTTATAGGCAAGTCATAAAACTAGAGTACAAAATAATAACAATTATAATTATACAGTAAATAAACGTAACTACATACTGTTGTGTGCTTCTAGTCGATGAACTGTTAAAGCCACAGGATGCTATCATGAGTGTCACAAAGTAATACATGCATTCGGCATTACAAACCATTGTATTTAAGCCTAATTATTTATATAGACTTTATGGCAGTCTGTTAGTAAATATGAATTTTCCATAAGCTGCACATTTTTAACATGGGGACTGCCTGGAAATCTACCCAGCTGATTGACAATGATCAAACTGCGCTTTAATAATATGTCAATTGAGGATACATGTAGTACATAGTCACAGAATGACTTTTGTTGTTCTCTTGTTGTTGTTATACATGAACGGCTCATATTATTGGTATGAATGTGCCCATCAATGTGTTACCTTGCCGTAGGGTAACAGGTTACTCAGGACCAGAAGGGATATCATCGATCTTCTGCCAGAATCTTACGGAAGATCAATCAACTTCGACTCAACAACTTCGCTGCCTCTATCCCAAGGCACACCATCTCCCCTGTCTACCACAAGTCTTCCTAACAAAGGCACCACCCAAACAGCCTCCACCCAAACAGCCTCCACCCAAAAAGCCTCCACCCAAACACCGACCCCCCTGACCCTCACCCCCTCTCCCTCGGCCTCACCTCCAGCCTGGCTAACTGCCACCGTTCCCTCCCGGGCATCTAATGGTCACGTACAGGATATACCCGCCCCGACTGGCACTGCTCCTTCGGGGACGATGCAGGCTTTCACTGCTCCCATTGGCTCCGACCCGACTCAGACCCGGCTCTCCACACGCTCTGCTACTCCAGGTGATGTCACAGAAGGTAAATCATTTGATCGATCATGTGGTTGCTGCCAAGTGGGGCTGCTTGTACATAATCCCTGTTTTGTGTCTTCCCACTATTCACTGGAGATTAGTGCTTATCGCCCTGTAAGGGAAGAACGTGTTTTATCTATTGAAGATAAACTGGGGTTTTTCCTCCAAGAAAAATCAATGATTGTTTCCCAGTTTGTTTTTATAGTTTGTATTCCATTATATGTGATGTGTTCAATCAATGTCATTTTGAATCATTCCACTTTCTGTTTCATCCACAGTCATGGTTCCCACTGTAGAGGTGATTGACATGTTCGCTGATCCAATCTCCTACGCGGTTCAAAATCTCAGTCCCTTTACAGAATACACATTCATCGTTTCCGCCTTCACGGTCGTTGGGGAAGGACCTGTGGTGGAAATCGTGGCAAAAACTAGAGAGCAGGGTAACATTTCTCAGCACCTGTTTACCTTCAGAGAGCTGTAGCGTTTCAGTCTGGAAGGTTCAGCCTCTGACGCCTCGCACCTCTTGTTGTTTTTTAGTGCCAAGCTCTGTTCAAAGCATCTCTTGCCAAAATGTAAGCACCACCTCCATCCTGGTGTCGTGGGAACCTCCTCTGTACCCAAACGGCAAGATCACGCATTACACTGTCTATGGGTTGGACCTGAGCAACCAAGAGTCTTTCAAGTGGGTTACCAATGAGACCAGTATCGTCCTTACAGGTGATACATCGCAAGCTTGTTTCTGCTCCCTGTGCAAGCCTTCAGATTACAGATGCTTCTCTATTATGAATGAGATACGTTCCGAACGGCCATTCGTGACTTGAAATGTTCGTAAGTTGAGAGTTCGTAAGTAGAGGAGTGTCTGTATTGACTTTCCACAGATGATAACAGTGTTGCTGTATTCATATCCACAGCCATCATATATGCATTCCACAGTGTAGATTATTGTGATATAAATGTTTATATGATATCCTTTTGTTCTCAGTCTGAAATGAAGAGCAAATTTCCATTTCATTTTCTTGTTTGTTTCTGAGCTGAGATTGCCAACGTCAGGCTTTCTCATCGTATGTACAGGGAATCAAAACTCACTCCATCCTCGTGTAATCTAACAAAGAACTTTCATTCAATTTACAAAACTCACAGATGTTTTCTCAGACATATATGACATGGAATGAGTGTGTTTTGGAAATTAATTTCACGTTGTGCTGTAATATAGAACTGAAGAAATACACCCGATATAAGCTGAGAGTGGCGGCCTCTACAGCTGTTGGAGAGAGCTCCCTATCTGAGGAGGACGACATCTTTACTGTCACCATGGAAGACGGTATTGACATGCGTGTTACCGGAGGTGGAAAGTTTGGGTTCAGAAACTGAACTCAGGTTCACTTGAGTATGAACAGTCACAGAGTACTCAGCTGTTTGGTTGAAACAAAACCTTGCTCAGGATTTTTACTTCTTGAACCTGAACTTTGTGCCTCTGTATGTCACTCACCCCCCCCCCCGTTACACTGGAAGATGAGCTTTCTGTAAGATCTGTCCCTGTGCATCCTTTGCCAGATCGCAGTCAGAAGTCAACATCTTTATACTCTGAACGCTGTACAGATAAAGCCATATGGAAGGAGCTGAAGTATTTTGAATATATGACAAGTCGTAAACCTCATGGAGCTTTGCTGCTGAAGCCAGATGTTCATGTCCTGAAGTGATAAATCAGCAGGGTGATTGGTGTTTTTCTTAAAGTAAACCTCTCTCTGCTTTCCAGAGCCTGAGTCACCCCCGGTGAACCTAGCTGTTTACAACACCACCTCTTCCACGGCCATGGTCACGTGGTGGCCACCTGAGGCACCCAATGGGATAATCACGCTCTACAAGATCTTCTTCTGGAACTCCACATTTGGCGCGGTGGTCAACAGCACATCCCCGAACGTTACGCTTCGTGGTTTGAAACCCTTCTCTTTCTACAACGTGTCTGTCAGAGCTTACACCAAGTATGGACATGGAAATCAAACATCTGCTGTTTTAGAGATCTTAACCGCTGAAGATGGTAAGTATATCAGTGGGTCATCTTGGCATTATATTGCTGCATTATGCATATGTCCTATGCGCATCCTTCCGTTATACAGTACCTGGGAGCCCCCCCTTCAACCTTACCTACGAGAGCATCAACTCCACTGAGGTATTGGTCTCCTGGCAAGCACCCCTGCTGGCCAACGGCATCATCTTGTTCTACACAGTGGAGTACTGGAACTCTACCCACAACCTCAACCTCAGCACCCCCGGAACCGTGGCCCGCCTCTCCAATCTCCGCAAGTTTGCCCGTTACCGCGTGATGATCCAGGCCAACACCCGGCTGGGCAGCGGGAATCAGACCAGTGAGATCCTTAACATCACCACGCTGGAGGATGGTGAGTGGGTGACTGAGCAGGTGGTGGATCCTGCCGTTCTATAAATGCGAAGCTACCAGATAGAAGCTCTTCTCCATGATATTGGTGATGGTAGGTAACAGGTTCCTTTTAGGGTTAATGCCATATGGTTGCTGTTGTTGGCTTAAGATAAAAGTGGAATATGTCTGTGGGAGTGTGAATGCTGCAAAATGTCCCTTCCTACACACTGTTTCATAATTTGCCTTTTTAGTCATTTTCAGGATGCCACAAGCCCCGGAATCTGCAATCGTTGTCATGCTAATTGAATTCTCTCCTGTAGATTCAGATCAATGGCCTGCTGTCTTTTGTCTTGTTTGGTTCAGGCCGGGGCAGCATTGTTCCACATTATTGGTGTACAATTTCGTCTTTTTCTCCTTGTGTTTGCACTCAGAGAGGAGAATGCAAAATACATCATATCTGTTTGGGTCACTGCTGTGTCAAGTTTAACTTCTAAACAGCCACATGTCACCCTGGTCACAGTTGTAGACTGTAGCAGTGATCAAGACCTGGAAGATTAACTGAGGACTAGATGTTCAGTACCTAACTGTATATACTCTTTGTTATGCGTCAGCAAAAAGCATTCACATAAATAATGAACATCGAATGGCTCTACAGCTGTGTAGAATCCATATTGCAGTAGGTTCTGGCCCCTACACGCCTTAGGTCCACTCATAATATGTGAATGTCCTGCACAAGGCTTTTTTCCTCCCATGATATCTAGGGTTACGAATTTGAGTCATTCATCTTCGGTTCCACTTCATTTCATATTAGCTGGCAGCCAAACACTGCGCCCAGTGTACACATGTTCCCATCTGATTTGCAGCTCAATTTCTTGGATGCCACTGTATCCAGTGATTTAGGGCAAGTAATCGAGTCTGGAGTCACCAACAGCGAATGTGTTTTTCATAAACAGTACCAAGTTCTCCCCCTCGATTCCTGTTTGCCAGAAGGTTGTCTGATCACCAAGTAGAGTTGTCCTGGACACCACCGTTAGAAGCAAATTCAGAAATCCTGTACTATCTTGTACGTGTCTGGTAAGTTGAATTATTTTATATTTTAGTGTGAGTAGAGAGGTATGTCAACCGGGTTTTATTTGATTGTTTTAATACAATTATTTAACTTTTCTGCTTCCACCCTTCCATGGGACAGGAATCTGACATTTGAACATATACAGAATGTCACTGTCACATCCCTGGTGGTGACTGTGGAAGATGGTGGCCAGTATAATGCGTCAGTCTCTACTTGGACCAGACTAGGGGACGGGGGCATTCTGGTCTTCGTCATGTTCACAGCCTCAGATACAGGTTGGTTGCACTCACAGGCCTCAGCAGCCAGTTGGATGCACGCCCACAAAAATATTCCATACCCTCAACATCATTTTTTATGATGTGTAAACATTACGCCTTTCAGCACAGACATGCTGATTCTTTCATTTGCTGATTCTTTGGCATTATACGTCAAAAAAGTGTTATTTACTAACAATGATTTTCTGTTTAAAATCTTTGTTGCTGTATATCATAGGTCAGTATTGCGTGTTTTAAAAAAAAATCCCACAATGCATTGTACATACAGCGATGCATATATTCCACATTCCATTCCATTGTCACTGAGATGAAGAGGCTGTATATGGTTTTAACAACATACATGCTTTTGTGATCTGTAAGGTCCAGCTGATCCTCCACAGAACGTCTCCTCCGTCAGCTTAACTTCCAGCTCAGTACGACTGACGTGGCTCCCTCCCTCTCAGCCCAATGGACTCATCCTGTTTTACACTGTCTACTACAGTAACAGCTCCGGTGTTTACATCCAGGTGAAAATATCTGCATCATTTCACCGTTCTGGTCATGGAAAGCAGGGCCGCTGTTTGTCAGGCTGTTTGTCAGGCGCCCATTTTAACCGGCCTTGCGGTGTGTGTCCTCTTCAGCCCCAGCATCTGGGCTGCTGACCTAAGCTAGGCCTGCCAGATGGACACAAACAGCTGGTGTGAGGAGTGGAAAAAATAATTATTTTGGTGCTGAAAGATCTCGCGTATGCGATGGGAATGTGTCGGGATCAGTTTAATCTGTAGCTGGCCCAGAGCTGGTCCCGACTCAGGGGGTTGAGAAAAGCTGACACTGCCTTCAGTAGAAGGAGCTTAGTATTAGTACTGGGATATTGGAATCTGAGCAGCCATGATGTACTCAGAAACGTGTGTGTGTATGATATGTATATATATACACACACACATACACACCCTGAGGAATACCCTGAGAAACAGAAATTATCCCTCAGTCCAGATCCTGCAAACTAGCAGTAACACCCACCATCCCTGCTTCTAAGACCAAGCAGAGGTGCCCCCCCCCCTCCTCCACCAGTAGGGGTCGCTTTGATTGGGAAGCTACCAGATAGAAGTAAATAATGGTGCAGTCAGGATGTCAGAGATCAGAGGACGGTAGCAAAGACAAACAGAGGCCGTGTCCAGCAAAGAGGAAATGCAGATTAAGCGTGG
>JAODJX010000001.1:12440810-12466863 GCA_026776945.1 Isichthys henryi | reverse complement strand
CCCCCCCCCCCCCCCCCCCCCCCCCCCCCCCCCCCCCCCCCCCCCCCCCCCCCCCCCCCCCCCCCCGAATGAGTCGGTCTGGTGCTCTCAAGCCTTGATGATCAGTGAGAGGAGGTGAAGCTTTCATCTGACTCGGAACAAGTGCAGTAAGCAAAACCCTCTTGCTAATAGTCAGAGCAGATGGCCGCATGGAGCCTTGGAACGATCCGGCTTTATTTTGCGTGCCAAATATGACGGTTTTTTTGTCTCCCTCATGACCCTGCTGTGAATAAGCAGGTGGAATATGGATGGATGGATATTTGCTTGGCTGTGAAGTTGCTTTTGACACAGTAAGGCTTTCAAATAGGCATTTTAATTCATTAAATAGCTGCTAACTGTCTTTTTATAAATAAACTGCATTCTACTAAACTGTACGCATATATTTTAGAAGGTAGGTAAAAATCCCTCAGAAGCCTTGGGTGTTTATCAATACCTAGAACGCAAAGAATGTACTTCTGTTCTTGGCAAGAGCGTTCTAACTTGGCTCCCAAGAACGATCTCGGGACGTGATGAATGTTGGGAATATTCTTGTCGTGATGGATGCAAGTGATGCATCCCTCATTTTTGGGGCGGCGCAAGAACGACATCTGGGGATTTTTACCATCCTCTGTACTTCTGTTCTTGAGCATTGGAACTATACTTCAGGACTGGAAAATGATTTTAAATGGGTACGTGAGAACACCAGAACGGTCAAGTAGACATATTGATGAACACTCCTCGTTTCTCATCACTAGTCCTGGCTCACAGTTGTAAGTTGTGTATCCTCTGTAGCGGGTCCCCGTGTTTGACTTGGACCCCCGGTTGTCAGAGGGACCCCTGTCCGTCAGCATAGAAAGCCTAGCTAAAGGAAGCAACTACAGCCTGTGGCTGACCTCCAGCACCACACAGGGGGACGGCGGCGTCCAGAGTGACATCATCTACGTGCAGACCCCAGAGGATGGTGGGTAATCAGGCATGCGGTCTCCCTAGCTGGTGGCGTCTGTGACCTTTTTACCCGGCTTGTTTTCAAAAAAAAAAAACCACGTAAAGATTCTGAGGTGTTGGTATCAATGACATAATTTTCAGCATTTTTGTGAAAGGAGAAAAGCCTGTCACTGTTGCAAACTGGTTCTTTTACTCTCAGCTCCTGTCACTTCAGTTTCATCACGGGATGACGTGAGATGACCAGTTTGTTTCTCCTTTTACAGAACGTGATGAAAATCAAGCCGTAACTTTAATAAAACATAAAGCATTAAGCAACAGAATGTTTAGAAAGACAGATATTTTTGTCCTTTCTGCAAGCGTAAGTTTCAGGAATGTTATCAGAAGGACTTTCATTTGAAAAAAACATGTTTGCGTGTGTTGATTTAGAAATTGTAGCAGTGTAATATCACATTTCACGAGAGTTGTTTATTTTTTTGCTGTTCTTCTCCATCAGTGAGCTGATCTGCAGGGCCCAGTTTAACTGATTAGACTGCATATGTTAATCTCATGTTTTTACGTGGTTTTGACGGAAAAAAGGTGTAGACGTCACCTCGAAGTAAGAGCCGTCTTTATTCTGAAGCAATGTTGTTGACTGTGCTGGTTTATATTATTGCCTGTTCTGTATTATTACCCTTGTCCTGTTCCTGAGATCACACTCTCTAGTTAAAACCTCTTGTTGTTTTCCAGCTGCTGGGGAACCAACACTGCCTGTCCTGTCCTGTTCAGACCAGGTCGTGGCTCTCCCTTTCCTGGCTCCGCCCCTCACATGGCCCTGTAGTCAATAGGCAACAGGCTTTCCGTGTCCCCTCCCCCCAATCCCCACTGGGAATCCCCACTGGGGTTTCCCCCCTGTCCTACAGGGGTTATTTAACCCCCCCCCCCCCCCACACACACACACACACCAACCACCTCTTATAGTGGCCCACGTGGGCAACTGTGTCACGTAGAGTTTGTCATTCATGAGTGCACGTCAGGAAATTCGACACGTCTAAGACATCTGAGACTTCATTCTGTGTGTTTCTAATGTAAATGCGTACCACGGACATGAATGCTGGGTGCTTAGGGTCTAACAATACAGACAGAGTGGGTGAGTGTGTGGGTGCTTGATGCAGTGAAAGTGGTTTGACTGACTAGGCATGTCACCAGGTTCATGGTATCACAGCGACAGCAATTAGGAAGATACCACGTCAGGTTGGTGTTACGGGGTGTGCTGCGTGACTGTTTCGGTGTGCTTTTTTTGGCGTTTCGGTGACATGTTCCACTTTTATGTTAAGCCCTGCCTTTTCCCTCTAATCTTTCAGTACCAGGCATCACAAATTGTGTGTTTTTTTTATGAATTTCTATGTTAATTATACGATTCTGATTTTATTCTCACTGACCTCTTGAATCAGTGTGTTGCTACTGGATATTGAATACAAACAATGCAATGCTGATAAATGTTTATTAATATATATTCATTGCATTAAGTCTAATGATAAAATGAATATGGCTTGAGTCAATGATTCAAAGAGAATAATTTCCTTTTTATCTTTATTTTTATAGCACATTTAATGTATTTTCTGGTTTATCAATATTTTATCTAATCAGCATGATTCTCCTCTGGCTTGTAGTTCCAGACGGGCCGATCCACAACCTCACGGCCCTGAACTTCTCCTCCACTGCCATCATCGTGAGCTGGGACCCCCCCATCTCACCCAACGGGCGAGTCTTCTACCACCTGACCCTCAAGGAGGCACACGATGCCTCTGGCAACCGGACGGACAAGGCGACCAGCGACACGGTGTTCCTGTTCACCAAGCTGAAGAAGTACACCGACTACGTGCTGAGTGTCACGCCAGCCACCTCTGCTGGCCACTCGGAGAACAGCACCACCGTCCTCCACTTGAGGACCGACGATGACAGTGAGTTGATCGCCATTGTCCTTCAATGGTCCAACTAAGTCTCAGACCCCAATAACCTCCTGGGCATCCTTCCTTGCCCTCATGTGTCCTTCCTGTTCCCAGTTCCCTCATCGCCACCTGTGATGGTCTCCAGTAGGAACGTCACTTCCTCATCCATCCACCTGTCCTGGCTGCCCCCAGCGGAGTCCAACGGCATCATCACTGGGTATTCATTGGTGGTGCAAGGGCAAGAGGGCTCCACCTCCAGCAGCACCCCCAACAGCACCGTGATGCTCACTGGGCTGATGCCCTTCACTCCCTACAACGTGTCCCTCGCGGCGGTCACCCGCCGGGGCACGGGGCCCGTCCTCACTCTGCTTCTCCACACTGATGAAACCGGTATGCCCTCATGACCGCTCTCAGACCTCTGAATTATCACGACGTCCTGCTGTAAGTCTTGCTACCCAGCAGTCTGTGTCTAGCAGGAAAGGTTACCAGCACTGGAGAAGGTTGAGGCTGCACGGGGCAGCTCCCAGCAGCATTGTGCAGGTGTCATACCAGGGGGATTTAGAACATCACTGAACACAGAAAGCCATAATCTGAGCATTCAAAGTTCAGATTTACAGAATTTAGGACAGATGCCCAGGGAGATCCCGCCCCCACGGAGAAATAGCTGACTCTCTCATCATCCACACAGTAAGAGTACAAATTATAAAATATTATATTTAAAGGTGACTTTCAGGACATTCATTGTCACCTCACAAAGAACGGAAACAACAAGCACAATGACACCAATAAAATCAGGCATGGCAAAATCAGTCGGATGGACTCAAAGTGAATATACATTATGCTATGGAGTCCAGTTGATAGATGTAAGGGGAAGGAGAGATCGGGCGCAGTCTGGGAAAAGGCTGAGACAGTCATAAGGCGCTTGTGACAGTGGGGGTCACAGAGTGCTTGTTTTCCGGCAGGCCCCGCCTCCCCACCCAGGAACCTGAGTATCCTGAACCACACGGCAGATTCTGTGTGGCTGGCCTGGGAGCCCAGCCCAGACCCCAACGGCATGGTCCAGTTCTATGGCTTTAAGATCTTGGAGCTCAACAGGCATATTTATATATACTGGGTAATTCATCCTGCAGCGATAATTGTCAATTGACAAGTTAATTGTCATTATGGTGGCAGGCAGATCTGAAATCGTGGGGTGGATCGTGTGGGTTTAATGTATGCATGTGGTCTAAGTGTCAATAGAGTCACTGAAGGTAATTCATAATTTAGGCATCATTTAATTAAGGAATCATAAATCAATGATTAGTCAATGTATTATATGATTGGTTGAATTGCTAATCAGACTTTTCAGCGAAAGTTGTCTGCTTCGGTTCCCAGAATTCATCTGGGCCGGCCACTCGAGCCCACGTGACGGGATTCCGACCTCACAGCACGTACCAGATCAGCGTGAGCACCTTCACCAGGGTGGGGAACGGCGATCAATACAGCGGCTCCGTCACGTTTAAAACCAATGAGTCAGGTACGCAGTGGCCTAGGAGACATATCTCAGTAGCTATGGCTGTCACCTGACGTGTCCCTCCTAACCCTCTGGTGCAGTGTCAGGTCCTGTCGGGAACCTCTCCTGTTCCGGCTCAAAGTGGGACTCCGTGCACCTCCAGTGGGAGCTGCCAGTCGACCCTAATGGAGAGATCACTCACTACCTGATCCAGTTCTCGGAGCAGGAGCGGGAGCTGACCGCCTCCGTGAACCAGCACACCATGGGGGGCCTGCAGGCTGACACCCAGTACACCTTCAGCGTGATGGCGGTCAACTCAGCCGGGCCTGGCGAACGTGCGATCTGCACTGCCAGTACGCCGCCTGAAAAAGGTACTGCCATTCCTCTACTTACTCTACCTACTGTGACCCTGCTCTCAATAAGCCTTCACAAGACAGATGGATGAAAGCTTCTAACACGTCCTCATTTTGTAATTTCCAGTCACTAAATTTCTACCCCTAAAGGAAACAAATGATTGACTTGATGACGGTGAATGCGATCAAAATTTCACACGGATTCTGCCGAGCTGAATAATTCAGCATCCTTTTACAAGTCTATTATCATGACCTTCCCAAGCAACCTCTCCAAAATGTCCAGCAGCTATGACCATTTGCTTTATCTCATTCTATTTTATACATTTTGACTTTGTTTATATCTACAACATGATAGACTTTTAAATTGCATGTTTTCTCTTGCTGATCAAAGTCTTTATGTCTATAGATTACAATAGATTCTTTGCCTCTATCCATTTTAACATGAATATCATATTATATTGGCTTGTGGTAGACTGGCATCCTGTTTGGGGTTTTCAAGCCCTTGTCATGTGCCCTGTACTTCCTGGGAGATGCTGCACTGGCTAAGTGGGTATGGATTCTGTGCCCACTTGTCCCATGCAGGGTCATGGGGCTCTGGAGCCTGTCCTGGAAGCTACAGGCAAAAGGCAGGGAATAACCTAGGATGGAGTGCTGACCCATCACAGGGCACATTCACCCCTATGGGCAGTTTGGTAACCCCAATTAACCTCAGCATGTTTTTGGGCTGTCGGGGGGAGGGGGAACCAGAGTACCTGGAGGACACCCCATGATGACACAGGGAGAACATGCATGCTCCACAAACATGGAACCACAGCAGACACTCAAACCCTGGTAGACAGCAGTGTTAACCACCGTGGCACCATGTCACATTAGTAATTATTATGAGTAATTATTTTTAGGGGGAAACTGTTCCTTGATAATATAAATGATTAAGAAATCGATTTTCCTTAAATAAGGTGCAGCAAAGTAGATATACTACTTCAATGTCTATATATTATTTCATAACATCTATATGTCTTAGTATATATATGGTGTTTATTTTTTGAGCAAATGTTTAAACAATATGTCACTGAAAATAACAGGTCGCTTTTTCGCTTTACTGTAGGTAATCTTAAAGTCAGCTGTTACCTATGAGATTTACTTTTAATTTAATGGCTACCTGTTTAGTTCCTGTTAAATCTGCATCCTCTCACCACACTACAGCCCTCGCAAAACAACTCGTGGCGAAACAGCTCAGGAGCCGACGGCCCTGTATTCGCTAATCAGCACTGGGAATGAAAGTGGGGAAATGGAAATGGCCTCGTCTGCACTTACACTGGCTCCTGATGTCTCTCTCACTTTTTTGCTTTGACTTCCCAAATTGGTCTTTCACGCCTCGTGGAACGCTGAATGGGAAGAACATCACAGTGCTGATTGATTCTGCTAAACTGTTTGTTCCGCCTCTTCGATAGTGGCCACCGTGTATCGGCTGGAAAACCTGAAGGAAAGTGGTCATACTTAATCACCCTGCATAGTTAGTCTCGCTGTCCCAGCCAGCATTGACTCATTCTTCATGTATTTGTTCTACACTTGAATTAGTCTCACTCTTCAGACTGCTGAGCTTTTATTTTCCACAAAATCTTTCTTTCTGGGGGGAAAAACACACTGTACTTGCTGTGGCTTTTGGATCCAGTGCAGAGATTATGTGAAATGAAATAGGTCAGGCTGTTTTCACAAGAGGGTTAGCTTCTGACACCTGAACCGACCCCGAGGTTACATGGCGCCCCCTCACACGGCCGGGGCTCCCCATGGTGTGACGGCAAGGCCGAGACCTCCTTAGGCCCTTCGGAGTTCGGGGTCACGGGGTCCCGGACCCCCAGTCCCGAAGGTTAAGATGTAGTGTTGGGCCACGTTCAGATATGAGAGTAGCCCAAAGATATGTGGAGAGCAAAAGTGCACTACCAGCACTGCAAAGGCACCTTCAGTAAATCACTCTGGGTGCAAATGACGAATGTGCAACGGCCATCACAATAAAAGCAGATGAAACGTGCTTAAAGGAAAGGTCATTCCTTTAAATAACTATGGCCTTGACTAGGATGCCAAGTGTGTAATCAAATGTTTTGCCATTTGGAAATATGACTATTATCAGTAAAATAAATAAAAGGATTGCTTAAGTCTATGAAGAAGAGAATAAAATGCCAAATTATGGTGTCTAACAGCATAGAGAGTTTCAATAGATGGATAAAATGTATTACAAGAAATATGCATTTCATATTTTAGTTGAAAGCTGTAAAACAATTAATAGTCCGTTCGTAAGAATAGTTGTAATTGTAGAGCTCTGGCTGTTGCATTGTGCCGTTAAATTGCTATGTAAACTTCTCCATGAATCATTGTATTATTTCAGTGGTCTAAAATAAAAATCGTAGCAATTCCAAAAATGCCAGTTCAACATCTGCAGGCTCTATACTGAGCTATCCGGGTTTACTGTGCCATGTCGAAGGCTTCGCAGAGCTTCTCACCACAGTGATTCTCTGCTTCCTTCCAGTTTATTTCAGTTTTGTATATCCCTCCATCCCAGCTTGGTGGAGCTGTTGCACAGGAGGGTCTGGGTTGGATCAAGGAATATTACGGAATAATCATTTGCACCGGATTGGCAGCATTGCCAGCGAGTCCTAGCATTTTTCAGAGACGTATTTGTCTGTTTTCAGAAACCTGTTTGCACGTTGTCAACGTCGTGATTCAAGGCCGGGCAACAGGTGTAACTCGTGAAAAAATATCCATAGTGATGACATCCATTAGGAACATAGCGTGAAGCCACACACAGAGTGTCATGAACCTTTTACGAGATCCTGAGCATTTAGCTAGGTGGTCTCAGGCTAAAAAGGTGCAGAATGAAGTATCCATCAGCATTTTTCTGCCAGTCATGTCTGGGCCCTTTCATGGTAATTCTCAACAAATCCATTTCAAGTGTGCTAACAATGTTCTGATGTATTTAGGTATCATATACCAATAAGCAGCTAATTGTAGCGCTAGCTACCGATAAATAGTTCTTCTTTGTTTTGAGTGACGCAGGGTTGCCCGCTTATAAGGGTGAGTTGACATGGGGTGAGATTTTCAATTCGAGATAAACCTGCACACACATGCACATGTACAGCTGTGGAAAAAAGTTTGACACCACTCTATATTTTTAAACAAATCTGCATTTTCTAATCATGGTTTAATTGTGGTTATGCTGGCTGAAGGCTACACTGAGCAGCAAGATGCTTTCAGCTTCAAAATTTCTAAGACAGCAGGATACAAAAATAAGGTGAAGCAGGGGACACTGGGAACGACCAGAAACCAGCCAGGTCGAGGGAGGAAGCGACATTCTAATGCCAGAGATGAGCGACAACTTATCCGACATTTTCTCATGATTCGAAAGATGACATCAGTTGAACTGAAAAATAATGGGAGACATTAAGTGCAGGTGTGAAGAGCACTGCTAGGACAGTTTGTATCAGGCTCCTACAAGCAGGACTGAAGTCCCATAAAGCAAGGAAGAAGCCCTTCATTAATAAGAAACTGGGAAGAACCAGACTGCAGTTTGCAGAAAAATATATATTTATTCACAGACACACACCCATAAATTTAGAAATGAGTGAAAGAAAAAATTGTGCTGTGGTCTCTTCATTTTTTCCGTGGCTGTATTGTAACAGTTTTATTATCCTGTAAATAGTCTGTAGGGTTTTGCAAACGATCCTAACACTTGATGTAGCTAACTTTTGGTTTATCATGGAATAATATAGATTTGCCATAAGATTTCTTGTGTGAGAGTCTGAAACCATGAGTGTCACACCAGATGTGTGAGAATTGGCAGCCCTGGTGACGTCGTCTCTCAGTGGACAGTAATGTTGCCTAATGTCTCCAGCGGTTGAAGTTCTAATGCCAGTCTTGCTTCTAATCTGTGGACTTTATATGTTCTCGCTGTAGTATGTTGGACATTACCAGGTACTCTAGTTTTTTCTTCCAGTCTAAAGACCTGCATTTGGGTTAACTGGTTTCTTGAAATTTCCTGTAGCACATGACTGTGTGTATGTGCGTGTGCCCTGTGATGGACTGGCATCCCATCCAGGGCCTGCCTTGTGCAATATACTCACTTTGGATTGGCTCCAGCCCCCCCCCCATATCATGATGAGGATAATGGATTAGCAAATGGATAGATCGATTGAAAACTATTGAATCTCTATGTCCTTCTTCACCTCCAGTCCCAGGACCTCCAAGACTCCTGAATGTAACCGAAGTCCAGGCAACCGTGGTATCTCTAAGTTGGTTTCCTCCAGAGGAGGTTCTGGGGTACTTGAAGGAGTACCTCATCGTGATCCAGCTACTATCCCAGAGCTGCCAGGATTGGACCTCTCCTGGCTGCCTGGAGAGCCAGGATGAGGAACACACCAGCGGGACAGGGAGTATCCTACAGTACACCCTCCAGTCCCTCTTCAAATACAGGAGTTACAGGTTCAGGGTGTCAGCCTGCACCAATGCGGGCTACGGCAATGGCTCAGACTGGGTCTACGCAAGGACCCTAGCTGGCGGTGCGTTGAACACTCTGAATTTTGGTCGTTTTATAGCTTCTGTTCTATTGTTGGCTCAGAAAGGCAACACACGTCATTCTAGTTGTTTTCTTTTAGGATAGCAGACGACCATTTGCCTTTCATCTATATTTCTCCCTTTTTGTTGTTCAGTTGGTTTTATGAAATAGATTTCTATCAATTGTTTAGTTTTGTAGGTCATTTTCATTTTGGCTTTGAAATGCAAGGAAAACAAAGTGTTTATCTACTGATAAAAGATCAAAAAGGTTTCCCCTTGGTAGGCATGCAAAGATAAAAAAGTAATATTTTGATGGATGTTATAAACACCATCAGAGCTTTTCTCCATCTAGGCCCCAAAGCCCGAAGGTGGCCCGTTTTGCGTGTAATCGGCCTTGTCGTTAGGCGTGTCGCCCATCACGCCATGGGCTTGGCCCGAGGGCAGCGGGCTGGTCGGAGCCAATATCTGACATGTGTAATTAAACGGAGGACAGGCTGGCGAAAAATGGGCGTGACACAGCCGGCATGAGAGAACTCGACACCCGCGTGGTCCACTTTCGGTGAGGTGGTTACTTACCAGCAGGAATGGCAGGCGTGACCAGCCTCGTTACGGCCACAGAGGGAGGGGGAGGGGCGGGTAGAGGTTGGTAGGGTTGGCGTGTTGGGGATGGGTAATGGCTTCTCCAGATACTTAGCTACCTCCAAGACTCTAGTGCCCCCCCGGCGAGCACCAGGGCCCCAGTGTCCGGGGTCTGTGGCCAGGGAGGGAAAGACAACCCCCTACCCTGGGAGAGGCTGCATTCCTGAGGAAAGGGGACAGGAGCGTGACAATCGGGAAATGACGCTTATTAGTTACAGAAAATGCATTATTTTGGAGCACCAGCCAGGGGAACCACGGGGAGGAAGTGTTCGGATTATGTGGGGATGGTGGAATGAGGACTGGCAGCTCCCCCCTGCCTCCCCCCCAGTAAATTGACTAGATTTATAAGGCCGCAGGGCATACTGATACCTCATCGCCATACCGGGGCCTGACAGCTCCTGATTTAAAAATAATCCTAAATCAGTGCCTGACAGGTGTCAATGGAGCTCACAGAGTTCAGCAATAAAGTTCATTTGCTGCAGAAACGATAGGTCAGCTTTTTTACTGTCTGGCATGTGGTGCATGTACTCATCCGCCGCGTCTAAGGGTACCTCTCTCTTACACATCGATCCCTTTCTCAAGATGTGTCCGGAACTATGGAATGGTTCTGGAGAGTCCCTTAACCATCCTTCGGAAAGAAAACTCTAAACGAAATCTTTTTGAGAAATCTGAACGCAAATTATATCACGCCAGGAAACTCTATTGTATAAAATATTAGGTTACGGAATCCAGATGTAAAGTATATTTTTCTCGAGATGTAATGAGTCAGTTGAACAATGATATTTTTGTTTGTTTCGTTAATTTTTGTTTCTGTTCTCAGACCCTGATGCCCCTCCCCGTGCCGTGTCCGTATTGCCCTCCTCTAACAGCCTCAACATCCAATGGAAAACCCCGGAGATGCTGTCCGGCCCCACCTCCTACCTCGTTGACGTCATCCCAGTGAGTCGACCCACCGCTCTCCCCTGGGAAAGCCAGAGAAAGTGGCGTGAGCTCAGTTTAGGAACAACTAAATATTCACCGAGTGTGACCCTCCACCTTATCAAAGTATCCTTGGAGTACAACCAAACTTCTCCTTTTGCTGAAATGAGGTTACAGCATGTTGTATTACAATCAAATTCTTGCTGGTACGTTGATGAACATGGCCAGCAGGTGAACTGATTTCAAGGATTTCATCTTTTAGCGACTCAAATAACTTGTCTGTATGGTCTGGTTGCATATTCAGCAATTCAGGGTTTCTACTGTCAAAGAACTACAGCAGCACCCCCCCTAGTACTCAAAATGGTAAGCAGTGAACTAGCAGCTGATGAAATAACCTCATCAATGTTGTCACGTTAAGCTGACCCCTGCTTCTGCTGGAAGAGTTCTACTCTGCTGGAAACACTTCTTCTTGCTTGAGGAAGGTACACCATAGCTTTGAAGGTTCCGGGGCCAGAGGAAACTTCTGTTTCTGGCCTCAAGCACACAGCTTGATCATGGGATTCTCACGCCTCTGGATGGGATCAGGGCCAATATGTCTTCGTTCTCCAGCTACCCATCTTACTGGGTACCCTTTGACCTTGCCAGGCACAAAACAAGCCCTCGTTTCCTCTCAGCTGGCCCCAGACTTCCGCAGCAGCTATCAACAGGGAGAGCTGCCCATAAGTCTTCCATCAGAGGAGGCACGCATGCCCCCTACTTCCGATCCACCACACCCGCTGCGTTGTGGGACCTGCTGTGGGCCCCTGGAAGGGCTCTCTGGGTAGTTGATGGTCAGGAGAGGAAATCGGAGTTGTCGACCACGGACCCTGGGAGGTGCACATCTGTCAGGCAGGGGGGGCGTGTAACAGCGTTACACATGAACCCTCACATTTCCCCTCTCCACTGCAGCTGGACCCAATACGGGTTGTTCTCCACTGGGAAAACTACTGTGCTAGCTACCAGGAATCAGCCCAAGAAACACTTGTCACTGGAGAGGGAGTCCTACCTCAGGCTAAAGAGAAAATCCAACATCCAGGGAACATCTGCATGTGAAAGGGCCAAACTCGCAGTTACATTATGGCACTCTGTCTCTTGTTTATGTTCACTGGAAGAGATTAGCTGGGAAATGTGGAGTTTAGTAATACAATAGCAACAGCTGTCCATTCCGTCAGAGAGAACCGAATTCTGTGTTTAGTAAATGATTCTGTTTCTATGGGTTACTCGGACTGCGCGGGTGAGAATACCTGCTTGATAATCCCAAAACACAATGGTGGGTTTGTCTGTAATCACGAAGTACTACTGTCGCGTCCTTCTGACCTGGCCCATCCCATCTCCCCGGTGCTCTAGCTCGACGGACTGGGCACTAACCTGACGGTGGTGCGAAGACCCGGGGAGATTCGATCAGTGGTAGTGTCCAACCTCACGGCCTTCACCCACTATGCTGTGATGGTGACGGCCTTCACGGGGGACTTGAGCGATGCTAGAATGAATGGCAAAGCCAGTGAAGTGGTGCACGTCAGGACGCTAGAGAATGGTGAGCACTGAGCTTGCTATAAAAAGGCCACACCCACTCTGAAAGATGGCAGGGTTTCAAAACAACATTTTGATGTTAATGTTTTGAGTCTAGAGTGTAGTATTAGTAAAGCGATCACAGTGCAGTAACAGTAGTATAGTGCCTTCACATCTTCAAGTACAAAAAAATAAAATAAAACTTAACCACTGAGCCAATGAAAATGGTCCTGCGACTCACTTTTGGGTTGCGACGCACCAGTTCAGAAACAGTGCAGTATATAACGGTATGCATTCAAACTATATGCAATAGGTGCGGTTTGTAATTGAAGGAAAGAGAGGCTTATCTGTAGACAGTGGGAATGCAGGATTGTTTCACACACTGTAACATTTTTGTCCCAGAGCCGAAAGATCCTCCCAAAAACGTCACCCTGCACCTGATTCCAGAAGAAGTGACAAGGGTCCGAGTGACATTTTCTCCACCTGACGTTCCCAACGGCAGAATCATCGGCTACAGCGCCATGGTCTACATGGGAGACGAGCTGGCTTTCCATATCCAGGAGCTCCCGGTCCATCAATACGAAAACGGGACCATTGCTGCCATCATAGATGGTCTGAAGGGCGGTTACAGCTACCACATACAGGTGTGTGATTCTACTCACCTGTGATACCTGTACCACTCACTACCCAGCTGCACTCACAGGAATATGAGAGTGCCAAAGACACATTAAAAGGTCAGGTTACATGCCTTCAGGTCCAAAATCTTAGCCAAAAGCACCACAACTGGAACCAACAATCAACACGTCAGCTGATGTATCCAGTTTAGCCGCCTTTGTTACGTTCCTCTGTTTCGTGATTAAAGATGGTTAATCAGTTTTGTTTCTGAACCCAGTCATGGGGTTCACCCCCAGCCGGTTCACATTGTTGCTCCCTCCATGCATCCATAAACCAAACGATCAAGAACACTGAATACCTGCTACTGGTGTGTTGGGTACTGGGAGGGAAGAAAAATGAGGACTGTGCTGAGAAACATTGACTTAGAATAATGTATGGATGTGTATTATGGTTCTCCAGATTTCTGCCATCAACAGGGCAGGCACAGGACCCAGTTCAGAAGTGAAAGTCACAACAGAAATTAAGCGTAAGTGCTGGCATGTTTTAGGTGACCCCTGCAGACTTTGCTGGTACTTAATTCCTTGCGACAGAGACAGTGATGGTTGTAGTCTAATGTGTGGCTACACTCATTGTGTTCCAGCTCCTCCCAAGCCCAATAAGAGACCTCTGCCTGCTCTAAGCCCAAGTGGGGCTATCATGGTCACCACCAGAACCATCACCATCCAGATGCCCATTTGCTTCTTCTCCGACGCCCATGGGCCCATCCACAAAGTGCAAGTCATCGTCGCAGAAAATGGAGGTATTTCTCCAAGAGTGTCCATGATCCCTGAGGTGAAAATTTCAGTTGCAGAAAGTAAAAATTTAGTTTAAATTTTTACTTTTCTGGACCTGAATTTTCCACCTCTGCATTGTTACATTGTGGTAGGTTGAAGATATTCCACGACCCTGTATAGGACAAGTGGTATAGAAAATTAATGAATAAGGTGATTGAATGTCCATACTGTACAGAATTGTGATCACAACCAAATATATAATGTGCATAATAAGACTATTTTACTGAGATCTAGACTCCAGCTTCAACTTAATTAATACATAACTGTGTTTTGAAACATGTATCTGATAGCTATTGTGATTTACAGTGAAAAGCACTTCATGTCCCTGGTCCATCACAGTACAGTGATGAGAGATCAGTATTTATCAAACCCGGCTGAACGTTACTAGGTTTCACTCCTCCGTTACTTTCCAGTGATGAATGAGTACAACGTGACCAACTGGAAGAATGCCTTCTACTACAAGCCTGCGCCGTACATCACCGATGAAGGCTTTCGGAACCCCAACTGCCATGACATCATGAGCAGAAATGCTGTACAAGAAGATACGTATGTGATTGGGAACGAGGACGGCTGTGCGTCTCCTGAGAAGGACCAGGCCTTCTGCAATGGGCCTCTGAAGCCGAGGACACATTATGTGTAAGACCAGATTTACACATAGATAATGTGCACTGTTCAACTGCACTATGATCAATTTATTTACGCTTGTTTACTATTTACTTCTTCGATTCCAGGTTTAAATTCCGTGCGACAAACATGAAAGGACAATATACTGATTCTGAATACTCTGATCGTATAAAAACCTCAGGTAAAGAAACTCTTGTCTTGATTGTGAAATAATATCATTAAAATGAATGCTACTCATACCTAATTCTCTTTATTCTCTTTCACAACAATGTGGGTTCCGGAATGATTTGTGCTGGGATTCTGTCCCAAAACCCCCCAGAGATGTTTATAGTGTTTGAATTTCTTGGCCCTTTCCTTATCCTTTTCACTGCAGCTTCTGGCTTCATTCTGTTTTTGTCAGTGTCCTGGATGCTCCCATTTCGGTTTCATTCTAAAATCAAGGTCATCTGGTCTTCCCCGGGTGTATTTATTAGCTTGATGTTTTTTAAAATGTCATTGTGTGGAAGATGTTAGTTACATGTATTTGTTTAGCAGGAATTTTTATCGTAAGTAATGTGAGAATCGGAGAGCAGCTCCATGTAGCACCCCTGGAGCATATGGGGTTACGGGCTTTGCTCAAGGGCCCAGTGGTGATACCACTCTGTCAGCCATGGGATTTGAACTGGTGACCTTCTGGTCATGGAGTCCGAAGCTGCAGAGTGTTCCGGAGCTGTGTGTTGCCACCAGGGGTGCTGCTCTTGATTTTGGCCCCCAAGAAAGTATATCATATGGGGCCCTCAACCCAGACTAATCCAAATTATGTTCCAAATTTCTCCTGTCACTTGGAATTGTGCTAACTTCCCCCCTCTTTATGGCACCCCTGGTTGCCATTTGTCATCCAGGCTGGAGGCTTTAACACCTTGAAGACGTGGAAAGCACCATGCAAATGACATTGATGCGCACGCATGATCGCCTGTGTATCCCTACTGCAGCTCCTTTCATCCAAACCAACATTAGTGAATTTCTTTAATGTACCAAATACCTGAACCAGGATTCTCTGTTTTGGGATATGAGCCCACAAACACCTGTAGCAGAACTTTGTCACGCGCATGAACTTGCATATTATCCTGAAAAGTCAAGATATGCCCGGATGACCCATTGTTAAAGAATAAGATTTGAGTTATTGCGTCTAATTTATAATCTCACCAGTTACGCCGTTTGTCAAGGAACCAGCTGCTGTTCCCTTCAGTTCCAGAGAAAAACGCCATAAAGTAAATATGAGGCAGTATGAAGTCAGCCCACTGTAGGGTGCCTCTGTGCAACCTGGGATATTTGCTCAGTCACCGTGACGCTGTCAGGATTAGCAGCTCTTGGATGGATGAGTGGACTGCATGAAGTCACCTCTTTGGGCTCGTGCCCTTTTGCATACAGCACATCTTCTCCCTTGGTTACAGAAGGTCACTCTTCTCAATTTCCAGATGACCAGTTGCTGACTCGAGATGAGGAGATCATCCTGGGGGTGCTCTTATCCCTTCTCCTCGTCTTCTTCCTCATAGTGATCATCTATGCTTTTGTACGGTAAGGTGACCCCCCCCCATGCTGGTAACAATTATTATATAAACCAGTCCCGCATAAAAAAGTGCACAGCAATGTACTGTAGCATGTGTGATGTAGCACACAGTCACTAACACTAATTATCCTACAGAAGACCCAAACCACTGACCTGCCTCTCCGACTCAACTGTATATTTATATGTTTCTACAGTTTGCATTTGCATTTTATTTATTTAGGGGATGCATATTGCCAAAGCCACGTTGAGTAAATGCATCATTTAATTGGATTTCATCTTAAAATATTGTAATTCTCATGAGTCCTTATGTGATACTCTCTGGGTGTCTACAGTAATGTGCTGTGCAGCTGATCTAAGCATACATTCAGATCCCTTCATATGACACTTCAGATGTAATTCTCCAACGTGTCAGTGGTACCTCCTGTTTCACATTCACTTAATTGTGTTATATGGAGTCTGTTCACTTTTATTCGTCTGCATTTTGAGCATCTGAGTGTCTCTCATTCATCTCTCTTCTAATCCCAGAATCCACCAGAAGCAAAAGGAGGGCGGTACGTACTCTCCACGGGAGGCGGAGATCATTGACACCAAGCTGAAGCTGGACCAGCTGATCGCCGTGGCGGACCTGGAGCTGAAGGAGGAGAAGCTGAACCGGTGAGTGGGTCACATGCTCCCGAGCCGACCCCGCCGTGACCCCATTTGTTTACACAGGTTGGTATGCTCTCCTTTCAAAGGTGACCTCCTCGTGCGCCAGGTCGCTCTCGCGGCTTGAGCGAAAAGCCCGGCGCTAAGAGAGAGCAGTGCAAGCACTAAGCTTGGGTCTTTACTGGCTCTGTTATGCTAAAATCTCATTTCATTCCAGGTCCTTGAAATTATTCTGGGTGTTCCTATACATCAGTGCAAAGTATAAACAAATACAAGCAGTTTTTTCGACTGGCTTAAGTAATCCAGCGCTATACGTCCGTCGGATTTGCCTTCTCATTCCGTTCAAGACGCTTCATCGCAATATTCATATAAGCCAAAAATATACTAGTAATACGTGAAAATTTAATCACAGATGTATGTCGCTTTTCTGCATTAGCAATTCCATAAGCTCTGTGTGACCTGTATATTTTTGTACATGTCTGGATATACTTACGTCGCTTTTACGCAAATCAAGAGCCAAGTATGTCATGTAGCTTTGACAATTTCTACTTATTATGGCTTTAAAAAGAGAATACTACATTTTAAAAGTAAAGATTTTAAATATTAAATGCTTGATATGACTTCATGTTTTTTTTTTCCAGATATCTGGTCGCAAAGCATTTTGTAATGGCTGTTTTTACAGTTTCAGGGGTGCGATTTCACTTTCGCAAGCTTAATTGATGTAGAACCTTCCGGTTAGGGGTTCCCAAGGTAACCCGGTGTGTGTTTACATGGAAAAGGCAGTGCTGTAGTCAAGCCCAGGGGGCCGAGGTTGGCAGCAGGGACACCGCTGACCACCCAGTAGGAGATTACAGCTGTAACTCTATGACGCATTAGCTGCTGTGATGCCTCGTAAACCTATTGTCCCACTATGATTTGATTTGTCACTTGTGAGCGATGCCACAGACTATGGCCTTCGCCACTGTCATACCTGACAAAGGCTCATTTGGGAAAAACAAGGAGACTAGAGACATAATTTCCAGCCATTAAGACACAAAACAGCACAAATCGCACATGACTTGTAGCTCTTATGCCTCAGAGACAAACACTGGCAGGTATGTTTGCTGAGCTCCAAATTAGTAGCCAGCAGTCATGGAGATGACCTTCCTCTTCAAAGGGGACTTCAGTCTGAAGGGCAGAGAGTTCTTTCAGAGCAATCATTTTAGCTTTTCTGGAGTCAGGTCGGCTTTTGATTTTTGTTTCTATCAGAAGCATCTAGCCTTAGGTGTATAATTCATCTCAGATTTTAATTTGAACCATTCATATTTTATTTAAAATTACATATGAGAACTTCTGCCAAAGAAGTTATAGGCTTTTGGTTATAATTTGGCACATTTACTGACATGCATTTTATTTTAGGGTCCATTGTGTTAACATATTTAAATTATGTGAATGAAAGTAATCATTTACGACATTTAAATTCATTAGCTATATTTCTTATTAGTTGGAATGCAATTTATTTTATCGATAAAAGCCAATATCATGCGGGGGCTGCTGACTTGGGACAGGATTTTCAGGAAGAGTGACCTCAGCATCTGCTTTATGTTTTATTAAAAAGTAGGTCTCAGAATCACTGTACTTTTAAACTCACGAGAAATCAATCTAAATAATCCGGCTAAATCTTTACCTACTTTCCTATAGCACTGTTTTCTAGCTCGACAGTGTAGTCAAGGTTCTGTTTCTATGGTTACCCCTGGCGTTACCATGCCGCCCGCCTCTCCTCACGCTGCAGCCAGCCCAGTGTGATGCGTTTCCAGAGCGCACAATCGGGTTCCACCGCAGAGATGTGTGGAACATGTGGGATCAAGCTTCCAAACGGGGGTGATATATGAGCCATCTGGGGAGCTGAACCGTATAAATGGCGAGGCCTTAATACTGGGAACCTGGCTGGGCCTTCTCAAGTGCCCAAGCCTTGCTGCCCCAGGCCTTTGTGGCACTCCATCACTTAAGGCGAGGACCGTGAAACCAGCACTGGAAAGGCGGGTCCTCACCATAAACGAGCCCCTCACCGAGAAAAAACGAGCAACATCTTTCCAACTTTTCATCACGAGCCAGAAAAACAACTACGGGGTGTTAACCAAAGGCGCCGTCATGGTGCTGATATCGCTGGCCAGCCGGCACAGCGAGCGGAGCAGTCTGTCAGGCTCGAGGTCCAATGTTAGCTAGCGTGTATTTTTTTTTTGTAAACAGCTTTACGATGGGTCAGCTGAAGTCCATGCCAGAATGTTCCACAGGACGGTGTGGGCCAGATGATGAGTGGGACTGGGGCTCAGTGCCGTTGGCTTAATCTTCAGCGCTGTTGTTATAAACTACGGATGGCGGGAGGTGAAAACACAGGCAGGCGAGGTGCTGTTTTCGTTCGATCTCTGTTGGCCTTGCCCAGGATGCAGAGGTGCCTCGGGTCTGCAGGGGGGACTGCAGGTTAGCATTTGTTCCCCTGAGGCTAAGGGCGGCCTACAATGAGGCTAGCCTGTGTGGACAAATCAAAAAGTACCAAACAGTGAACCTGACACACACATTTATAACCTATTTGCTGTTTTAAGAGTACAATTTTGTGCGCAGTTCATGCACTCTGTGTGGTGAATAGGCTTTGCATTATTTTGATAAGTCAAGGTCAGGATTTGGTTGCCCCTTACCCCTCACTGCAGGCGGTAGATGTCTGGTGTTGGCTTACAGCGACACTTCCTCAGCCCCCCACCCCCCCAGCCCCCCATGCTACTTGTGTGGCACTTTGCTTGTCCACCTGTGACAGGCCACTCTGCGACTGGAAGCCCTGGTGATTCACCAGCTCACTAGCACAAGCTTATCATTGTTAAACAGTGTGAAAAGGTAAACTGACGATGGTTCACCCGAATGCCTTCCAAGTCCCACCATATTACCTGGTCTCAGGAACCCGTTTCTGTGGTCTGAAACCAGGACCAGCATAGAGAGTTTATTAAATACCCTGTCCTTGCTTTCTGGAATGTTCCGGATGTTTGTTTATATCCAGTTACTTGCTAGGCTGAGATTTGAACCTCTATAAAGATGGGAAAAGCCGCGTTCAGTCTATCACTGTAGGCTGCGCTGATTCTAGCTGTAGCAATTTATAGTATATGTCTTTCATACACAAAAATAAACATTTTTCAAGGGTGTCTGCAATTCATGGTGTCAGTTAAGCCATCATGAGTTGCTGCCTTATCAGCCTTCCTCAGTATCGTGTACCAGTCTGCACCCTGACTGAGCTCAGCATCAGGAACTGTGTCCATTCTCTGAATGGTTCTCTGGGTTCGGTTCTACTCCAGTGGACTCCAAAAACTTCATCTTCATCCTCCCCACTCACTCACCTCCCCGTCTCTTTGCCCCCAGGTACTCCTCGTTTTTCTTCAGACGGAAGGAGATATTTGTCATCCAGTAAGTTATCACTGTATAACCTGTGTCATGCTCTGTGTGTTTGGTGTCTGGACTCTTAAATGCTATCCAGCCCGTGTTCTCTGCCCCGATGTTTGTCTGGGGATGTGAGAAACTAATGACTGTCCTCCACTTCCTCACCTTGATGTTTTGAATCAGTGGCCAAATTAAGTCGGCCGTGTAGGTTTGTGCGAAGCGATTTGCCTGCGTTTCTGAATCATGCCAAACATTCTGCGTCTGAACGACGAATAACTAGCAAGTGGTTCAAGTCTTAAACTCAGATGAGAACTCTGATCAAAGCCATGCTGAAAATCCTGGGTGTAAATAGATACACACATATACAAATAGATAGAAATAGGTATAGATATACAGCAGATAGATATGGATGTAGATATAGAGTCAGTCTATGTCATCAGGGCAGAACCCCAGCTGTGTCCTGTAGCGGCTGTGAGCTTACTGGATGTGGATAATAATGGAGACACCAGGAGGAAGTCATATATTAGGAAGTGGAGTCAACAGGTGGCCGCGATTGTATAAGTACGACATGGAAGAGAGTCAGCAAAGTTCCCTCAAAGCATGTTTTCAGCAAGAAATTCATACATCGACAAAGGCTTGACGAGACCAGAACTCAAATGCGTTCAAGTTATTATTACTGGGAGCTACGGAAGTATTGGTCTTTACCCTTTTCAAGTCAGGTGTGGAATGTGGATGGACACCTTATTATGTTTAAATACGTAAGTAAGTGCTGCGCTCAGAAGCAGGGTGTGATGGCACGTCGATGGCGGGTGCCACAGTATAGTGCAGAGACTTAGCCAGCTAAGAAAAACCGCAGAGGCGAAGCTCTCCAGGAAAATGCAGCTCACATCGTTGAAAAAAATGCAAAGACGTCTGTTCCCTGTTGGAGCGAGGCACTGCAGGCTATCGGGTGCCTCAGGCGGCCGCCAGTTGCCATCAAGAATGCAGCGAAGGACAATGGGGCGAGGGCATCGCATGCCGGTCGCATGCCTGTCGCATGTGAGCCAAATTCCGGGGCTATTGTTACCACCGTGCCATGCGAACGTCTCTCGGCGGTTGCAGCTCCTCTTAAATCAGAAATCTCTTCTTTTTCCTGATTTTGGCTGCACAAGCAATTCCAGGCCCACACTCAAGGTGCACTGCAGGACCTTGCCTGCAGGGGGCTCTGTGCTTTGCATATTTGGGCACCACTATCCTGGGTGTCTCATTTTCAAGGAACATATTTGGGTCATTTTAATCTGGGATCAATATGATGCTCACAAACACATCCATCACTAAACACAAAGTGGAAAATGTACATTTTCTGTGAAAATGTGTATTTTATAAATATTGCGTCCATGCACGCTGCATGTGTTGTTCCCCAATTGTATCTTGCCATAGTCCATTACTGTCTCACCACAGATAACTAATCAAATCTGGAATAAGTAGATTATTGAATTATAACAGCACAGCCCTCTGTTTCAGTTTTTAAATGATTATATTAACAGATAAGAGCATCTATCATTATTCTGAGCATGAATCAGTGAAAGAATAAGACATATTTTTATCACTATTTTTTCTGACCATTATGTTTCATTTCACTGTTTTTCTTTATTTCAGGCTGCTCAGTTACAGAAAACCTCTCAGGTAAATGACCGATGAGTAAAGTTGTATGTGTGTGTGTGTGTGTGTGTGTGTGTGTGTGTGCATGGATTATGTTTATATTACCAAATGTCCTCCACAATGTAATACAAACCTGCCATTTTGACGTTGTGGGGACCATTTTTCAGGTCCACACAAAGATTTATGAATGCAATCAAAAAACTAAAAATATTTTGTTTGGTTCCTTATGGTTAAGGTTAGGGCTGGGTGGGGGTTAAGATCGTCATGTTGTGATTAGAGTTTTCCCCATAGAAATGAATGGAGAGTCCTCACAAAGATATAATTACAAAACTGTGTGTGTGCGTGTGTGTGTGTGTGTGTACATGTTAAACCGTATAATAATTCTGGACTCTTAAATGCTATCCAGCCCGTGTTCTCTGCCCCAATGTTTGTCTGGAGATGTGAGAAACTAATGACTGTCCTCCACTTCCTCACCTTGATGTTTTGAATCAGTGGCCAAATTTAGTCGGCCGTGTAGGTTTGTGCGAAGCGATTTGCCTGTGTTTCTGAATCGTGCCAAACATTCTGCGTCTGAACAATGAATAACTAGCAAGTGGTTCAAGTCTTAAACTCAGATGAGAACTCTGATCAAAGCCATGCTGAAAATCCTGGGTGTAAATAGATACACAGATATACAAATAGACAGAAATAGGTATAGATATACAGCAGATAGATATGGATATAGATATAGAGTATATAGATATAGAGTCAGTCTAAGTCATCAGGGCAGAACCCCAGCTGTGTCCTGTAGCGGCTGTGAGCACATGCATACGTGTGTGTGTGTGTGTGTGCAGGCGTCTGGGGTTCTCCTACACGCAGCCCACAGAGCATACCCTGTAGCAGCCCCAGCTCCGGGGCCCTCTTACCAAGTACCCCATAAATCAGCCGAGCGTGACTAACACCACGGTAACCGGAGTCATCGCCCCGGCCTCCCCCAGCCCTCGTGTGCGCGGCTGCCTTTCAGCTTGGGAAATAATAGGCGCCGTGTTGAAAAATCCTTCGTGCCCCAAGAGTGCTTCATAATTGAAGGGTGAGGTCAGTGCTGCCTTCCATTTTGCTGGGACCTTGGGCCCAGAGAAAGGAAATTACAGTGGGATGAAGTGATTATGGGCAGGCATCACCTACATGGGTTTCCTGGGACGGCTTCGTGGGAGAATGTTCCACACATTACGTGTTCAGTTTCATTAATGTAAACAAAGGCTTGAACAGGCATATATCGGCCAACAGTGTAACGGAATCAGCAGTTACAGATGAGAGATGATGTCAGTCTTGTCAAATGGACATGTTACAATGTCGTCAGTCATTGAACGATATGTTCTAATTACAATGAGGTTTAGAGAATCATCGCGATCCGTCTGTCATCTGTACAAAGAGATTCAGGACTGCCGTGGGTGTTTATTTAAAGTGATTGTTTATTGTGTCATAAAATAAAGCTGACCACTACTGTTCTCCCTCACTCCAGCCCTCCATATTTCTGTCAGAAATGTCAGTGCTCTCAAAAACAAAAGACAGAATGTGACTTGACACAGAGCTGCAGCTTTTGTTCCACATGACCTACGGTGTGTTTATCTATGTATTCAGCTGATTAGTTTGCAGAATAAGCCAAGGGCGCATCAGCAGAACCCTTGCTGGGACTCGAGCCAGAAGGTCTCACTCCTGTTGTGCTACCTGTTGATTTATAATGAGCACAACTGGTCCTGCCTTGTTGTGACTCCCACTCAGGTACAGTTCCTGTCCTGTGGGAATCAGCTGCAGACAGTTGCCTCTCACACACAGCTCATCCATAACAGCTTAACCCTTCCAGCTTAATGCTTAAAATATGCTGCAAAAAGCAGGCCTGCTTGCATTTACCTGGCCATTTTAACATCTGTTTGGCCAGTTGGATTTTCATTTTTGTTTACTGCATGAATTTGTTCGCGAAACAAACAAATTATGTTAGGCTTACATTTAACCCCCCATCATAATTTATTTATAAGGCTGCCTTCTTCTTAACCCATGTGGTGTGTTAACTGTAATCTAATAGCCAGTAATACAATAGCTTTTACAGTGTTGAAACAGAAGGGGTTGACCTTCAGGAAGAGTGGAATGTTTATGTGAGTATTTGTGTGTGTGTGTGTGTGTGTGTGTGTGTGTGAGGTAAACTGAGCCTAACTCCCACTCTCTTCATATTTAGACCCATCAGCAAAAAGACCTTTCTGCAGCACGTGGAGGACCTGTGTACCAATGACAATGCCAAGTTCCAGGAGGAATTTGCGGTATGCCGGCCAGGCCCTGGTTCCCCTGGATAACCAGCCCCCGCACCCCCCAGTATAACAGAGCACATAGAAAGCCAGCCACTGATCAATTCCTCGTTTTACCAGGTTCACTGTTTGCATAGTAATGCAAGACACCCTTGTGTCCAGGCCGTAGCATTGCAAGCTGTTGAGAATAATTCACAAGTGTGTCAGGACTGAGAGTCTGAAGATCCTCTTACCACACAAAGTCCATTTACCAGGGTAAATTTGGCACCAGTATGTCAGTATTGAGCCTTATGAGCATTAACGTTACCACCTCTGGCATGTAGAAACCGTATAATAATTTTATACAGTGCGAAACTACCACAGAATTCAGAGAAGGTGACCGTAAATATACTTGAAGGATTAGGAGCTATAATTATTGTCTTTAGTTGGAAGGGAAGCGATGGGAATCGGACAGACTTAACTGTGAAAAAAAATATCTGAATTGTATGGATTGGATTACGAAATTCCTATTTTGCTTCTCTGATAGGATTATTAGCATCTTGAAGATGATTCAGAGCTCAGATTAAAATGTGTTTTCTTAGCTTTAAGGATTAGTCTTTATAGTCTTTGTCTAGTAAAATATTAAGTATCTACATTTACTGTATTTATAGCTCATGCTATTGTATCTTTTACTAATTACGGTTTTAGGGGCAGCATGTTATTTCCCTTCTCATAGCGTTGGCTACTCGTTGGCCTCATTATGTTAGTATAATAAATCCGTAACAGCTGATTACTGAAGAAAATACCATTCATCTCCACAGCTCTCCCATTTGTCAATATCCTGTTAGTTTCTCTTGGAAACCATTATGTTCCTCTTCAAAGGCCTCTGCCGTGTCCGAGCACATCAATGGATGATTTGGGGCGCAACGAGAAACTCTCGATCAAGTTGCATTATTAAAAATGAAACTCTGAGGGAGTTCATAGGGGCTTCTCTCTGTGTTACTGCAAATTGAAAATACCGAATTCGAGGACAGAAAGAACAGACGGGCCGTATGGGGAGATATAAAGTCTCATAAATTTCCTGGATTAGGAGATTAAATCGTAAAAATACCAGACTGTGGTATGATGGGGAACGGGGGTCGTTGTATCCATTCCAAAAAACAGAGAACCATGTCAATTTTGAATATTCATGTCTTAGGGAGAAATGTCCAACAATAACTGACTCCGAAATGCCCAGTCACCCTGCTCCCCACCAGCTGGTGGTCTTTAAGGCCTGGGAAGAAGCAAGCATGGAAAGGGAATTAGCCTCTCACCCCTGGGTCCAGAGAGGGCGATCCTGGCTGGGTCAAGGGTAGAGCCATGAGAAGGCAAGACCTCAGACACCCACTGGCTAAAGACAGGGCATCAGTTCATGACACCACCAATCCATCAGCGACCTCATGTACGAGCCAAATCAATCAGACAGGAAAGGGCTTTAGACCAAATGACATGAGCGATGTCGTCAAGGTGGACGTGTCCAGGTTTCCGTGGTTGGCAGTGTGATGCGAGTCGTCAGCAGTCGCCAGGAGACCCTGCCCATTGGCTTCACCTGACGACTGGACGTTTGTCTCTTCCTTAGGAACTCCCCAAGGTTCTGCCGGACCTTGCGACTACCGACGCCGATCTGCCGTGGAACAGATCCAAGAACCGCTTCACAAACATCAAGCCATGTAGGTGCAGTGTTTCGCCAACAGAGAGCTGTCATGACATCAGCTAGCTGAGTCTTCCTATCAAATCTGTTTGCTCTCACTAATGGGCACAGTGCGCTAGCAATGGCTTTGAACTTAATACCCCAAAACTAAGAACATGCAGATACATTTATTATCTTTCTTCTTTCGCTTTGAAACTTAAAACCGTAGTCTGACCCTCAGCAGTACTAGCTGTGCAGGGACTATAGCGAAAGAGAGAGTGTTTACTTTGCATTAGAAACGTTAGTCTCGGCCTCTTATCTGGCTGATGTTGTTGCTCTTATCGGGCTTTTGTTATCTACAGTATTCTTGAATGATGTCTGTCTGCCAGACCCTTATGAGAGCTTACACTTCAGTGGGTCTGGGGGTGGGG
>JAODJX010000001.1:12420018-12433434 GCA_026776945.1 Isichthys henryi | reverse complement strand
GTCATAGTTAGCGTTAGCATTTTTCCCATAGAAGTGAATGAGCGGGCCCCATAAGGATAGGTATACCCGACGTGTGTTTGTGTGTGTGTGCATGTGTGTGTGTTGCCCTCTACTTCTTGGGAAAGGTTCCAGGTCTCAAAGCAGCCACAGTATAGTTTGTTGGAAGATGGAGGGATGAGTAGATGGATATTTCCTCTTATTTGTGCTGCATTTCTGTGAGCAAACTTACACTTTAAGTAGCCTTCTTACATTTTGAACATCTATATCCCAGGTCAAAGGCTGCACTGCATTTGTGAGGGCGGCCTTTCATCTATGCCTGAGACTGAAATGGGAATTTGCCTTTAATCTATTTTTACTGCTCATGTGTGAGTTTTCGGTCCATCGCTGTGGGCACATTCCAGGCTATTTTCATTTTGAGTTCCTGTGTAGCTGTGAGCTACAGACAGCGCCATGTCGCCTTTTCATTAAGTACGTCTTAATACAATAGCGAAAAAACACTGGTAGAATCTACTCACATTTAATTAATGCACAGACGAAAGCACGTAGCACAGTGGTTAATTAGGGGGGCCGAAACTTCACTTCCTGTTGGTTGGGGTCCAGGGAAGCCGCTACTGTACTTTGCATAAATAAAGCTGCAACAAAATAATATATATATATGTGTGTGTATATATATATGGTTATATAACAACTTCTCATCTATTATATAATCACACAAATTTCAATTGCAAGTGATATATACCTTATTACAATTACGCTTTAAAAGACAGACATTCGGAGACGCCAGATAACATCTGATGTTTCGCCTTCAGTTGAGAGGCGTCGACACAAACATATTTCTTGTGTGAAGCCGCCATTGAAAACAGAAGTTTGATGCACTGCGACAGCTAAACGTGGGGTACGATTTCACATGCTATATATATGCTCTGTGACTCGTGTCACCGGGCTATTTAAATGCCAACCTCAGATTTGTACTGTTGGATTGTCAGAACGGTAGGCCGCTGGAGGCTACAGCACCATGATGGACCTTTTCGAGACCAACGCGTACTTCTTCAACGATCTGCGCTTCCTCGGAGGAGATAATGGACCACTGCAGACCCTGGAAATGTCGGCTGAGTCTCCTCTGTACAGGACCAGCGACAGCCCGGCGTCGCCAGGGCCGGATCGGGTTCCATCAGAGACCGGATGCGACAGCAGCGGAGAGGAGCATGTCCTGGTACCACCGGGGCTTCAGCAGCACTGTGCTGGTCAGTGCCTCATCTGGGCCTGTAAGATCTGCAAGAGAAAGTCCGCCCCGACGGACAGGCGCAAGGCGGCCACGCTCCGCGAGAGGAGGCGTCTCAAGAAGATCAATGAAGCTTTTGAGGCTTTAAAGAAGAAGACTGTGCCCAATCCGACTCAGCGGCTGCCCAAAGTGGAGATTTTACGCAGCGCAATCAATTACATTGAGAAACTACAGGACCTGTTGCAGTCGCTGGATGACCAGGAGAAAATACAGGCAAATGGTCCATTGCATTATAACTCAAAAGACCAACATGTAAGCATTTAAAAAATACTAATATTATCTTAACACCTGTAATGTAGTGGTATAATTCTCGAAACACGTTTGCTCTGACTATTGACGTACAGGACGCAGCTGGCGTTATTTGATGGCGATTTCTGCTTCTAGGTGCCAAGCACGGAGCACTTGGGGAGTAAGACGTATCGAATCTGGCCGAACATTAGCGATCATTCCAGTGTGCCCGTGATGAATCAAAGGGAAGGTCTGTATTGCTAATTATCTGTATGAGTCACAGCTAGAATTATACAATAGAGAAAGTCACTGCTAATTAACCTGGTCTGATTTATTATTTTAACAAAGCACGCTTTCCCCCCGCGGTCCTAACCGTAACTTTTTTTTTTTTTTCCTCACTTGGAAATAGGAGTTGCGGAGTCCTCGGCTTCAAGCAGTCTTCGCCGCCTCTCCTCTATCGTGGACAGTATTTCAAAGGAAGAACCAGCGTTAAATTATAGCGAAGGAGCCGCACAAAAGTAAACTGCAGGCTTTGCTGTGCGGGCAACGAAAGACAGTTACATTTCCGTTGTTTTATTTATTTCTACTTCTTCTGAATAACCTTCGCTAATATTGGTATAAAATAATATATTTATTTTTACTATTTCAGGGCACCTTTAGCTCGCGGAAACATTATTCCTGGAAAAGTTTTTTTGTAATAATTTTTATAGTAGCATTTTTATTCCCCGAATGACACAAGTTATTCAGACTTTTAGTGTCATATTTCACCGATATGAAAGTGCGTTTATAACCAGTGTAAATTGTGTTATACATATTTTATAAATAATTATCAGATTAAGTTATTTTGTATTTAACGAGGCTAAATAAAAATGTTGTGAATGTAGCATATTCTGCGAATTATAACGGCAAGGTTTGCACTTGCAAACAGTATCTCACAAATGAGACTTAAGGTATCTAAACTCTTCAATAATACGTTTGGGGTATCAAAATAGTAAATAGTATTTTACTAAAATTAATATTCTTCACGTGATGCTTCTTTGCTTATTTATTATAACATGAAAAGCATTTGTGGTTATTTGTATTGTCATGTGTACACCACCAACAATAAGGTTAACACTCAACATAAGTGTCATTTTGTACACTTAATCCTACAGGCTTAATTAATCCATAATCATGCTAGCAATACACATATAGGTGTTTATTTTATGATGATAATATATGCAGGCTATCGATCGTCTTGCTGTCTCGTTTCTTTAGAGAAAGAGACAAGCTGCTATTACGATTAGCCAAGGCAGCGAGACCCCTACTGTTAATATGTATGTCTATTAAAAGAAGTGTTAAGTGACACTGGGACCAGAACAGCTTTGGATCTGTTTTTAAACTGAAGCGAGAACTTCCTTCCACTGTCGCCAATGTCATTTCTGTCAACTGCGTAGTGCCCTTTTGTCGCCCAATCGGATACTGAGGAGCGAGATAAGCCCCGCCCTCCAGCACACCACACCACAAAAGTCATTCATGGCATTGCGTTGTTTTTGGGCCAAAACTCTGCTCATTCTGCCACAGCCCAGCAGAGCTGTAGCGTCGGGAGCCAAGGGACGGTCACTTATGTGCAAACTCACTCCAAAGGCAGATTCGCCTGTAAAGTTTAGCATCTGTTAAAAAAAATAAACTGCAGGAAGAAATGTCACGTTATTGTGGTCTGTCGTACACTCGGCATTTTGTCCCGGTGGCTGATTACCTCTGACTTCACCAGGCTGAAATAGGCCCTAACAGGGTAACCTCATTGTCCCTGATCTGCTCTACAAACAACCCCCCACCCGACCCAGAAAGCAGGGGGCGACACACCTAGCAGAGCAGCTTCCTGTGTCCTTGGAGAAGGTCAGTGTGAAGGGAGTAGACAGTGAGCCTCACACAGCCAAATTCACCATGGATCACCATCTGTAATGAAGTGCTATTTGTCTGTGTTTCAGATTTCGAAGACATCTTTCCCTAGAAAAAATAACTAAAGTAAAATCACCTCTTGGCTAATTTGCTAAGAGTTTGATCAAAAAAATTTCCTCTGAAATATCCGCACCATTTACAATTACTGGAAAATGTCAAGAACAGCACCGAAATTCTCATACACTAGTCTTCAGAGAGAATCAGCCAGCCTCCTCATTTTACGGCCTGGTACAATGGAGGCAGGGAGCCAGATCGTCCGGGTTTGACTCAAACGCTGAGAGAACTGCCCACTGACTCTAAAATCTTGCCCGAATAGCCAGACAAAGCAGTCACCCGCTATCATCTTTCCCGTTTGATATGATGAGATATGATGCCTGATAAGTTATATGGTCTTATAAACCTGCACACTTCAAAGTGAGTTCGCTTTCCCTCTCAACGCCGAGACTCCATCGGCACTCTTGCTAGAATGGACTGAAACTGGATATCATGGCACATAATGTCCTTTTAATGAGTGGGTTTCAGATGTGTGTTTGGGCAAGCCCCCCCCCTACCAACCCCCAGAACTGGTGGGAATTTCCTCCATAACTAACATTGTGGTCAGACATCTTTTTTTTTCTTTCTCTCTCTCTCATCTTAGATGTCTTACCAGATGCTGTGCTTGAGTGTGCTGTTATTGCAGATTGCTGTATTGCCAAAGCTGCCTGTCAGAAATGCATGTGAGTCATGTTTCCCCATGCATTTTCCATGTGAACACCCCCAGTGTTAAATTCACACTGCAGGGTTGGCTGTGACTGTGTATGTAATTTTTTTTTTGGCGGGGGGAGGGGGGGGGTTATGGTGACAAGGGCAGTGTTGGCTAAAATGGTAATGTCATTGGGATCCTTTATTTACACGTGCAAACAGCAAGGTTTTTTATTTTATTTTACTTACTGATTATATTCCATATTTTTTTCTTAAATGCTGGGATTCTAGTTTTTCTAGTTGTTTGGTGCCACATAATAGTCTATACCAAAGCAAATTAAAAGACAGGTTTGGTTTTACACCTTATGGCAAGGCTTTTGTAATGCTGGTATTACTTAAAATTACATGTACCTGAAATTCTTATCCTAATGATTACATTTAATAACTTAACTCAGATGTATGCATCCATCTGTAAAAAGTACAACAACACACCCTTTCTAAACGTTTCAGCGTCAGAAAGGATTTGGTAAGTTTACCAGAAACTGAAAGAACAATGCCGTTGTGCCGTTACAGATCCACCAATAAAACAATGTTCACGTTTCAGCTGGAAGTACATTTAACAACCTTGCCAGACAAATGCTGTTGCCAATCATAAAATTCAAATATGTAATGTGATTTCTTACATACCTTGCCAAGAATGATTTAACTGCAGTATGAAAAAGCATCGAACAGTCTCACCGCGGAGTATGTTATACTATTTAGACAACTAACAACTACAAAGTACAGGGTGGGAGCGAGTTTCAATACCTCTGAGAATAGACAATAAAGTGTCCCTTTGCACTACACTTAACCCACCTCCTGACCCATGGCAACCTCTGAAAGGAGAGTTTTAAACAACCCCCTGTGTTCCCAAGAGTACAAATAATCCTTATTGGTCACAAAAACAAAGGTTTTTAGAGAAACTTGCTTTAGAGTATTATGAATATTCGAATATTATATGCGAACCGTTTGTGTTGCATGTTTGTTAATTTTTTGAATTTTTATGTGTCTACTTCATGGAATTTATAGGAGAATGCATTTATCTATAAGAAAAAGGATGAGTAAAGCATCGACAGACAGCGCCCGATGCCATATGCTGGCGTAAGCTCAATTAGCTTTAATCATGGGCCAGGTTTTCTCATTGTTCCAGTCGTTCACAGTCAATCGCCTTTGATCTCTCCGGCTCTGCATTAACTGCGATCACAGCAATGTCTTCTTCAGCTGTCCGATTCGCAGACCCCGGCAGCAATTCAATGGCAGGTACCACAATGTTTTCTTAGGTGTCCGCGGTTCCCAGAGCTGCAAGCTGCCAAACGTTTTAACACGTTGCGAGAAATATCCGCAATGTATACTTGCGGGCTGTCAACGCAATAAGCTGATAATTGCTTCGCCAAACTAAACACAGGACATGTTTGAGATGAATCTGTTAGATTGATTTTTTAAATTATTTTACGGTACGACATCATTGCTCCATTTTTTTTTTGTCATTGGGTACAAACATGTCATCGGCTGAATGGCCTATTTCTATTGAAAAATCACCTGCGATTTTCTGCATTTGATGCTTGATGTTTTCTGTGTGACAATATATTTAATAAGTAGCTTAGTACATATTTACTTATTTGTGTTTATATGTTTCCTGCAATTATATCTCTGCGAAGAGCTTAATCTCGGTTGCACTCGGATGTTAATTGTTTTATAACTAATTTAATGAGCTGTAACTGAGAGAAAGTACTACCGAAACAACTGGGTACAACACCTTCAATGACCGGGTAGGAAAGTCTGGAAGAGTTGGAGCTGAAGTGAGAATTTCCAAAGTTTGAAATTTTACACTTTCCTTTGCAGCTGGGTTGCATCTGTAACGCTGCGATTGGTCTCGACCATAAAATTAGCACTCCGTGAAACACCGAGGAAAGCAGCTCTTTATTGTTGTATCAGAGGTAAAATGGCAAAAACAGGTTATCCTGGTGATATTTAAGCAGCACACTCAATATTTAACATCAGTGACACGAATTATACTCTGCATTAGTTATTGTATTACTGTTCTCAGTAGCGCTCTTGCTTCATGGGAATAGCAGCGAAAACAATCTAACTAGCTTGTTTCTGCAGTGCTTCAATACTGTTTGGCAGGTCTTGTGTATATTTTAGCACTATTTTTTTTTAACACTCAATCTCTTTTAACCTGGGTCTACCTTTATTTACTCTGGAATCTTTCATTATGTACCTTGTGTCATTCTGCAAGCCGGTGAATAAACTACATGTAGTAATGCATGTACACTTGGGAGGCGCAGCCAAATGAACCCAGAGTGGGTAAACGCCAGGGAATGCAGATGTACAGAGCCCTGTGGGGTGTCCTGGTTGGGCGGCTGGGCGGGGGCAACTGGGCTCACCCTTGGTGTGGTCAGGGGGATATGGTAATTAGATCTGGCCAATGTGGGTCTGTGTCTCCACAGTGAGGCTTATAAGGGGCCGCATGGCAGCCCCTTCATACCAGTCCCCCCGCACAGAGACTCCCGCATCTTCTCACCAGCTGATTTCCTTGTCAATCTCGCTCTCGTTCCACCAGACATGGAGGTCCCAGAGGCCTGTCGCTTCTCGCCGCCCCAGGCTTTCTACGACGGTGGCTGCTCATCCTCACCAGAAGGCCCAGACTTCCCAGAAGGCTTCGACCTCGGGGAACTGCCGGGCTCGGATGAGGAGGAGCACGTGCGGGTGCCTCATGGCCACCACCAGGCCGGCCACTGCCTGGCGTGGGCCTGCAAGGCGTGCAAACGCAAGTCTAGCACGGTGGACCGCAGGAAGGCCGCCACCATGCGCGAGAGGCGGCGGCTGAAGAAGGTCAACCACGCCTTCGAGACTCTGCGCCGCTGCACCTCCACCAACCCCAACCAGAGGCTGCCCAAGGTGGAGATCTTACGTAACGCTATCCAGTACATCGAGAGCCTGCAGGAGCTGCTCCGTGAGCAGGTGGAATGCTTCTATAGCCTGCCGGAGGAGAGCGGCTCGGAACCAGGCAGCCCCACATCCAGCTGTTCGGATGGCTTGGTAAGTCTACAGCCGCAGCCCCGGACTGCCGCCTCACAGCGTCAGCTAACATGTCAGTATCTTGGCCAGTGTTCTTGGTTTTCAGTTTCCTGTCTGGTTCTTAAGATGGGTGTATTCCTGCCCTTTCTCTGCACTAATCTGTGCATAGCCTGCTGCTGTGTTTCAGTACCAGCCTACACTGTTACCTCCTCAGTTTCTTTCTATCTAGGCTTCTAGCGCATCAAGAATCTCTTTTCAGATCATAATGTTCATGAGCCTTACCTACCCACCCAGAGTATTTTACCTCTGTATGATTTTTTTGAAATACCTGCCTAACCACACTGCTATTGTTAATGCCCATTTCACCCTATTTAGTATGAATAACCTCTTAGTAATCAAACTTTAAATTGGATGATGGATTCGTACCTCTCACTAGGGAATGAAGTGCTGTTTTGTTGTGTATTCGCTATGCAAGTCATACACACTTTACATTTAATTCGTACTCAACACGCTAACTGGTTTTTAATAAAAATAGTAAAAATGTAAAGCTGTTGAAATTAGAAGCTATTAAGTATATAAAGCGATCACTTTGTTATTTAACATGTTGTGCATCTAGAGAGAAATGGAGGGGTTTAAAGGGATTAATGTAATATATTATTTGCAATTTGCAATCATTTGGGGCCAAACAAACGCTGGGAAATCCGGCACTGTGGTGGCTGTAGGGCTGCATTCTTAGTTGAGTATGATTCCTGCCCAGACTTTGCCAGGATTTTCTGCAGATTTCAAAGACGTGTCGTCCTGCGAAACTTCCACTTGTAACTTCCACTGGCACAATCGATTCGCCGCAGCTAATGCAAGCTTACCGTGGTCATCGCCTGAAACTTTCACTGAGAGTCACCTTGCTAGGAACCCTCTTACTCATAAGAGAGTCGGCGTTTGATTGAAACTTAATGACCTGATTTAAAAGGCGTATTAGTTTTCGGGTTTTGTCAGAATGCGTGACACTGGAAGGGGAATTCCAAAAACGAATGAAGTGTGCGTGAAGATAACATGCTGCTTTTCGTTTGTTCTAGGTTGCCTGTAACAGCCCTGTTTGGTCTCACATTACTAAAAGCTATGGGTATATGTACAACCACCAAATATTCACAGGTAAGGCTTTTACCTTTGTATACCTCAAAGTACATTCAGAAGGGGAAAATGGTTAAAATTAAGTGCATGAATCTGATTCTGACTTTTGAATATTTGACTACTACATAATATTCTTTTTACCGTTTTATATGAATAATGGACTAAGTAAAATAGCTAGGCCTATAAGGTTTATATTAATACAGTAATAATTTTACATAAAGCTATTACCAAATAATGATATTAGTGTACAGTGGTATGCTAACCTCGCAAATACACTTCAAGCACGTATTTCACATTTTGCCATTTTTATTAAACCCGAGCTAAGACTTAACTTAGCATCCTAACCCTTATCTGTAGCCCTCCAATCAGAGGCCCTGATCTGGTTGTTCAGTGACGTTTTACTTTGAACGTTGTGCATGCAGTGAGCGCCAAGGAGCGGAGTCCGGGAGCATCCAGCCTGCAGTGCCTGTCCAGCATCGTAGACCGCCTGTCATCGGTGGACGCCAGCGGCTTAGTGGTCGCTAACAACATGGCCAGCTTCTCGCCGTCCAGCTCTGACTCCCAGCCTAGCTCTCCCGAAGCCGCCTGCGCCAGTCCCATCTACCACGTGCTGTGAAGTACCCCCCCCCAGCTCCGCAAAGCATATTTATAATATATTTACTTTTTTATTTTATTTTTTCTTGGGGATGGGGGATGAAATTTCTTCTTTTCTAAATCTGGGTATATGAAATTAGAATGGCACAAGGACTTGTACATAAGCATTGTAAATGTCACATTTTTTATGTTCTTTTTATACTTCGTAATGCAACATATTTAATTGAACGTCTGAAATGAAATAAAATATAAATAAACTGTATTTAGGTAAACAAATTGCTCAGTTTTGTTTCTTCAAAATCCATTTGTCTGCAAACAACATATCCGTGCTCGTGTTTTCACGAAACGTTCTCTCATGAATATTTGACCATGATTAACTTCAATGTCATTGATGATGAATAGGGTTTATAACGTGACACCGTTAAAATATCCTCACTAAACTGCGCCCTTTGTGTTTTTTTTTCCTGGACCAAATGCTGCAAGACTTTAGAGATCACCGCCATGAACAAATGGCCGAATAGTAACACTTCATGTGTGTTAGGGCAGACGAGGATAAAAATCGGGGCATTATGGGTGGGGAGTGTAGAACTAGAAATAATAAGACATAATAAGTCATTTTGACATCAAATAAGTGAAGATTAATGAATATAAGACTCAGCCAAAAAATTAGAAATATTTCTGGACAGATGTAAGTTTTTTTTTTTTTTTTTTTAAATAAATTGCACGTTTCTCCCAGACGTGCTTCCCTGCGTTTTATCCTTACACCCCCATTACGCCTTGAGCTGGAGACGTCGGAAGTCGCTTTTATTGTGTGCATTTGTCTTGTTTTTCACCGCTGCTGGCGCGATAAGAAACGGAATAATTCAGCAGCTCCCAAGACAAATCTCTGCGCTCACAAAAATCATTGACTTTTACAAAATGCTTAAGCATATAAGGCAATGCTATGGTACGTAGTAAACGCCGAAATAATGCAAAAAAGACCCAAACCCGACATGGTACTTGTGTGATCCATTATAAACAACCGAGATTGTATTGCATAATATTGTAGTTGTATTTATGTACCATTCAGAAACATTTCACTTGAACAACTTTGAACTACAAGCACCTTATTAATTGATTAGTGCTATCAAGCCTTTAGTTAACAATAGGCCTAGATAGTAGTACTACATCCTAAACTAGTTTCCTAAACAAGGCGGCATCCTTCCATACTAAATAACTCATGTGGATGGTCTGTGCTCCCAACAATTGATGTAAAATGTAAAACCGTAGCCTCGAACATTAATTTTATTGCCCGCCATTAGGTACACTAGTTGGTTGTTGTAGTAAGAACAAGAAATGAATTTATTAAGTCCATTAATGCATGTTTGACAAGTGCTATGTAGGCCTACATATTTTTTTTTAAATGCTGAGTTAAACAGCAAAGATATGGGTGACAGGTCGCGTGGTACCAGAGTAAAATTTCGGGTTTGATCCCCGTCCCCCGAAATGTGTATGATTCTGAACAGGGACGTAGCCAGGGAGTAAAATAACGAATCTAAACCCTCATCATACCTCCCAAATTAATTTCCGGCTTGGCTTGGTGTTATGGACATGATATGTATTCGGGAGGGCGGTCCTTACTAAACTAAAATCACACTAGTTATAATTCACTTTAGATATGGTTAAAATCCTTGGTAAGCCTTTGGCTTCAGATAAATTAATATGGTCAAAAATCGTGAAATGAATATGACTAAAATCGTTAGTAATCTTGGTTTCAGATACATTAAATCCATGCATTATGCTTCATGACATTATTTTAACGACCCAATTTTCTGTGCCTTGTGCAGCTTGAGATGCTGAAACCTTCTTGTAAGTGTTTAACATTCACCACCTGTCTATCTGAGTATTGGATTTTGCCGTCCATGTCATTTTATTTCCAAATGTATTCCAATCACCGCAATACCATCAAACAACGGGCATTCCGGTAACTTCATTTTTGCAGATATTTTTATTCAAATTCATTGGCGTAATATGTATTTTACACTGACAGTATAACGCTTGCAGAGTAGTAAAATAATGGCTGCCCAATCAATCATGAATAAAATTTCGCATAAAATAAAATTTTCAATATGGACAAATCAAGTCCGCCGTTTCTTTGCTCTTCAGTCTTCTTGGACCTGAATGCTGATGTCTAACTGAGTTCGAGTCGGTTACAGCGACCCTGAAAAAAAATTTAATTAGAAAAAAGCTACTCAGCCCCCATCGGGGCAGCTTTCAGACACATCATACGTAGTTTTAAGAAATTATGCACATTTGTAGGATTCGTTATAATTTATGTTAGTGAAAAATGTCATAAGCCCGTATCAGTATAATTTTATACGTCACGCTCCTAAACCTGTCCCTAATGTTATTTGACCTCAGGCATTATGTAAGCTGGCACGTGGTTGACACTTATTTTTCGGCCGCTAGGTGGAGCCCATTATTCAGCCCAGCCCCGTCTATCATATATCATGTGTGTATTTACCTATGAGCAGGTTAACGTAAATACCACAAACCGGTCTTAGATCTGTCGCATAGAATGGAATACAACAATATTAACTCAAAAATGTATTTTTTGTAGGTAGGAAAACGTCTGTAAGTATTCTTTTGGTAGCTTTGTAGAAGGCCACTGATTTTTTTTTCTTTCTGGCGGATATTAGTCCTCTTTTCTTAGTACTCACACAAAACCTCTTTCGTTTAGGTTTTGTAAGCCATTGCATGACTGATAAAACCGTGTCTCGTTTGAGTTCAAGCTGAGACGTTCTGCAACGATATATAGTTTGAGGCAGATGCAGTGTTCTGTGTCAGTGAACAGGTTTAATTAGCTGTGAAAATCAGTGATTAAATTATACATTTTTACAATCTAGTCACGTATGTCTCTTTAACTTTTCATATTAAATGTATAATACATTTTACATAATTAGTCTGTGCAGTATTAAAGGTCTGAGTACTCAGTATTTGGCATCACATAGTATGTCTTGAGCAAAGTGTGCCAAATATTTGAATAATATAATTAATAATTACTGAAGAGCAACCGTTGGAAACTAAGAAAAACTTGGTGTAAGGAAGCATTCGGCCACTTTTTTTCAGCATTTGTTTTCAGATATGTCAGTCATCCTTGGCAAATTATTTTTATTTTAAATGATGGGGACAGGCAGATCTGTTCTCAGTACTAAGATTTTTTTCTAAGAGCTTTTAAAATAAAATGACTGGTCCACTGTGGATCAGTTTCTAGGTCTCTGGTACAGAACTAAATGTAATTAAGTACTGTGTATTATTAAGAATATTAATAATATTAAGTATAATATCTAATAATATCTAAGTGTGAGTGTGTATGTTTACATTGTTCTGATGGGTGACTCCTGAAAATCACTTTTGCAGAATTTCAGCGATGTAGGACGAATATTTCTAAGAGACACTGCAGTCCCAGACTGAGTACCCTTCCAACTTGAAGATTTAGAGGATCTTATTCCCACTGTTTACCACGCGCCCTGCCTTCCAGGACATAGATAGCTTAGACTCAACCAGTGTGCCCCCTTGAGGTGAATAGGAGAAGGACATAGTCTGGGCCTTGACTGCATTGGATGGGCCAGGGGGGGGTACATAGCAGGGAACCTGTTCCATGGAGGGCCGGTGCCAGTTTTTGGGGTGACCTCTCAGGCAGCCAATAATGTGGTTCTCAACTCCAGTCCTGGGGACCCACTGTGATTGGCTGATTGAGTGGTCATCCCAAAAACCTGCACCCACAGCGACCCTCCATGGATCAGGTTCCCCACCCCTGGTATATAGGAAGCCAGGTGGTACAATGTACCCCCAGTGCTGTAGCCTCTTTGCTCAAGGAGGTGGTACAGTGCAGAAGCCATAGTTCTCCAGGTCAGACTGAAGTACCTATTTTATTATGCGCTTCTGGGTTGGCTGGTTTGCCTGTTATGTAAAAGAATGAATACAGACTGCATATATTCCATAGTATATACATTTAAATCTTTTGCCTTGTAGAACTGAGTAAAACAAACAGGTCATAAATATTTTTCCAGCCATTTCAGTGTTAAGTGGGTTAAAACAGCCAGCAGGACTCAAATACTTGGTATTAAACGAATGGTTTGGCTTTTTGCTCTGCCTTAATTAGAGTTCATGCAGGGTTCCTACCCAGGAAATTAGTCATAAGATTGGTTTTATTTGGTGACAGTCTATGGAGCAGATTTAGTTTGCAATTGCCCATTCCAAGTAATCAAAATGTAAATGCACATTTAAAGCGATGCAAGTATTATGAATAGTTTTTAAACATAAACTAAAGAGTCAAGCAGATAGGTAATGTTAACAAGCAAACAAATTTATTTTTGTATAGCGCATTATCACAACATTACCTCGTCTCAAAGCGCTTTACAGCATCCCCACCCAAACCCAGTAAGTAAGCCAAAGGTGACAGTGGCAAGGAAAAACTCCCAAGAAGGAAGAAACCTTGGGAGGGACCAGACTCAAAGGGG
>JAODJX010000001.1:12404240-12415499 GCA_026776945.1 Isichthys henryi | reverse complement strand
CCTCACATAAGGTACAGCAGAATGTATCTTTCATTATATACCATCCTAGTACATTAGCAGTGATTTTACACCCATGTTCCTCACATAAGGTACAGCAGAATGTATCTTTCTTTATATACCATCCTAGTACATTAGCAGTGATTTTACACCCATGTGCCTCACATAAGGTACAGCAGAATGTATCTTTCATTATATACCATCCTAGTACATTAGCAGTGATTTTACACCCATGTTCCTCACATAAGGTACAGCAGAATGTATCTTTCTTTATATACCATCCTAGTACATTAGCAGTGATTTTACACCCATGTGCCTCACATAAGGTACAGCAGAATGTATCTTTCTTTATACCGTTATACCTAGGACATTCTTCCGAAACAACATTTTTCTCATAAAATTTCTGACACAAATTATTAAATAGAAATGTTCCAAAAGAACAACATATTATAAATGAGTAAATATATACTGCATATCTTTTTTTACCGTAGTTTGCCCCATGGACAAACATTATTTTTGCCATAATAAATTTGGTGATTATATATTTCATGGTTTTAGCTCCATGATATAACTATAGTAAATCACTATCATAAAATTCAAGTCTAGGCATTTACTTTCCAGTAGTAATTCACTGTTATTTTTTTAGATTAAATTCATATTATTGATTAGCAGTAAAGGTCCTCTTTTTCCACTCTTTCAGGCCAAATCATTTCCACAGGAAAAGACATTAAAAAATAACTTGTCTTCCCATCCATTTTTCCTTCAGGGCTGGTATGCCTGACTCCTTTCTTTGTGGAATTCCATCCACATGTTCTTCAGCCTTGTGCCCCATGCTTAGCGAGTCTTATTGCTGAGCTGCTAGTGTTTCTATACAAAACAGTTTATCGCTACAGTACCTTAGGTAAAAAAAAAAAAAAGTCATGTATTTATAACCGGACCAAATCTGACATATAAATACTCATTTACACAGTCGGGATACAAACATCACAGGGACACTGTTTTTTCTACAAAGTAAATTATGCAAAGAAGAAAGAAGTCAGTAAAGAAGGTATAAAAAACAGAATCAAGAACAGGATGGTGTAGTATTCTGCATCCTAAAAAGGGGATTTTTATATAGTAACAACTACTCTATGGAAAGTGCAGACCTGCATTTGTACAGGATCATACATGTGTCTGTGTGTGTGTATTTCAAGCACCAGTGTGTAGGGTTAGGGTACATATCCTGGGTGTTCACTACGCCGCTCTTCAGCTAGGGGGGGTACAGCAGCTTCGTGGAAGGTGGACTAGCCCAGACTGAAAAATAGACGTTTCGTTGTCTCTGGGGGAGCGTGCGGGGGCGAGCTTCGGATGCCGCCTGACCGTGATCTTCTACTTCTTCTTGTGGAAGAAGCTGTGGGAAGCAGAGCAGGACAGAAGCTGAGGGGGGAGATTAGCACGCTTCAACGGCCTGAAAGTTTGACGGTTAAAAGCAAGTCAAGCTTTACATGCTGACGAATTAGGTCTTTTATTGCACAGTATTGTCCCAAGTCTAAACAATGTCAATTGTTTGGAAAGTGCAGCTATTTTTATAATGAATGAATTTATCAGTAAAATCTCAATTACACAGGATGTACCACCTACCCATTAAAACAATTGACAACAGGTAAATTAGTAGTTGAGCACAGACCCTTTTTAATGAACCCTGCCCCTGCTGTGTGTGTGTATGTGTGTGTGTGTGTGTGTGTGTGAGTGGGTTTACCTATCCTTATGGGGGCACAATGTCCCCATAACGTGATAAATATCAGTTTTTTTCCCCTTATAAGGGAAAACTCTGTTTTATAAAAATCAGTGACTGCTATGAAAAAACTAAAAATGACTTTCTGACAAAAATGACTTGCTTGGTTACTTATGGTTATGGTTAGGGCAGGGTGGCGGTTAAGGTTGTCATAGTTAGCGTTAGCATTTTTCCCATAGAAGTGAATGAGCGGGTCCCAAAAGGATAGGTATACCCTACATGTGTGTGTGTGCATGTGTGTGTGTGTCTTTCTGGAACTCCCCCAGACCCTGACCAAATAATAACCAGTTGACTGAATGTATATATTTCTTCATTTGTATCACCACATGCCTATTTAAAAAAGCCACAAATGCTGCTTTTAACCAGCTAGAGCACTGAGCAGCTCGCTTATGCGCGTGCCAGGGGGTCCATTTCACACTCGCACATCCTGCCAGCCCATTTATGTAGGACGCCAGCTTGCTCCACTCACACACACAGCTCACATCGACTTTCTGGGATTTCGGCATGAAGGATCCGGTCCAGACAGCGCTCTTCGAACCCGGAGCTGCATCAAAGGCAGCCACGGAAGCGAGAAATAAATGAGGGATAGGTCACTACTGGTAGATTTTTAACGGGGGGGGCGGGGGGGGGTTAGATTGGGGTAGATTTTTTCAATCTGGGGCCGGGAACAAATTTAGAGGTTCAATTTCACTACTTGGCTACATACCTGGAGAGCATATAGATATGTGGGGGGGGGGGGGCACCCGTTATTTTATTACGTACCTAGTCTAACCATGCATGTTTCTGCTGTCTGTGGTTTTACTGTTTATCTATACACTGAATATTTCTTTTTGGAGTTCATTTCATTCTGTCTATTTATAGCACTTGCAGCGTACAGAAAACTTAAATTTGTGGGTCAATACACTACGGCATTGACTTGCACAGAAAAAGACTAAACTTTTGAGTAATGATGGAACAAAGACAGAAAGCTATTTCAATTTCCCTTTGTATCCATCGGCGAGCAGAATGACGCATCAAGTAGGGAATTTATCGATGTGAAGTACCAGTACTATTTAAATGTTTGTGAGTTGGTTGTTGCTCCCCGGCTAGCATGCGAATCTCCCGCGGTCAATGATTTCCATGCTGACGTGTTACAAATCCACCCTGATCGCATTGTAGTCAGACACTGTATTTGTTAAACAATAAATCATTAAAAAGCCCTTCGCATATCCAAGGAATAAGATTATTGCTGCTGGTGCGTCTGCAGAGATGATTGAAACTGCAAGTACGCCAAATTATTCCCAGCGGGCTTCCCAGAGCGCTGTCTGAAACACATTTAACTACCTTTTTTCTGATGCCATAATAAATTAGGGCTGGTTCATTTTTCTCATGCATTAAAGGCCACGGCACAAAAGAGGTGTCAGCCCTCAAGGATAAACAGTATTTATTGAGCCCCAGTAGTACAAAAGCATTTGATACATTTTACAGTAATATTTCAGACTAGAGCTTCAGCTGTTGTCCTTGTGGATGCTCTCTAACTATGGCTACTGTGTGGTGCTGGAATGGTTTGTTCCTGATTAGGCCATGCCCCTTACCCCCTACCATGGCATTGGCGTGGCCCGGCAGGTGAGGGATTATAGAATTTAGGCCCGAGGTCCTGTTTCCTCTGGGGGCCTGAAAGCAATGAAAAGCCTCACCTACGATGTGTGGTTCTGCTGGGCAGCTGGGTTCTGCTGCTGCTGCTGCTGTTGCTGGATGAGCAGCTGCTGCTGTTGGCGCCGTCGGGCCGTGCGAAGCTTCTCGAAACGGGCCTCCATCTCCTCCAGGACTTTGGGCGTGTAGCGCACCACCAACTTCACACTGTCCTTGGCTGCCTTCAGGAGCTCCACTGCCTTCTCGTGGTGCTCGCCCTCCACGCTCTGGATAGGTACATGCGGCAGTAGCGGGCGGTCAATGAGGCGTCGCTGTGACACTTTCGACCCACATGGGGGCGCTGTGGGTGACACGGTGTCCTCACACCTCTGGGGTTTGAGGTTCGGTTGCTGCTTCTGGCTCTGTGTGCATGGAGTTTACAAGTTCTCCCTGTGTAAGTTTTTGTGGAAGGGTTTTAGTATGGATGTAACAGTACTCTCGACTGAAGTTGACATTTTACCTAACGTTCTGTTCCAAACCAAACAGAGGGTGCCGGAACTTTGGTCAAATTAAGATCTAATTGATCTGCGATGAAAACCCCAGAGGCAACAAGAACCGGCCACTTGTTTTGGAATAAATCATTTTCAGCATGTTTCTAAAGTGATGAATGACTTGTATGACAAAGCCCTGCGATATATCCATAGTTAAGTCAAATAATCAATTCATATTTGAAGAAAGACTGGTTGTATTTCTTTTATATAGCACTTCCATAACTGCTATATTATAGCATTAAATAAGGTTTTATTACAGTGGGACTCTTGTAGCTATTTATGAGTGAACATAATGGATAAATAAATCATTAATATTTCTCATTTTGTTACGCATGATTTAATCAGAGTTATATTATGCCAGATGAATTATTCATTAATTCACTGCAGATACTAACAGTTGTTTGTGCTTAGTGCAACAAGAATAAAATTTGTGGCTTAATTAAAACCGCCATTAAACAAAGAGAAATGACATAGTCTGATAGTCTAAATACCAGCAATATGTGATTAATTCTTTCGAAAGCAAATTGTGTAAGCAGCCATTTTATTTCTGCTAATAGTATTTTTCAGTGGGGAATAACCTATTAAAAGTGAAACCATCCTCTTATGTATGGCAGTAACTAGTTACTGCATAGCTCTACATATTCAGAATATTGCGAGCTTTTTGTAACAGCCGCATCGACAAGAGATACAGGGTTATCCTGCAAATCAAAAGTTGGAAGTATTTTCAATATTTCACAGATCCATCAAGGCACATTTGAGCGATGATTTATTATGGGCTGGGAAAAGCCCCTTTCACGAAACGATGGTATCTGCATGACCATTGATGGCTAGAAGAGGTTGTAGTGTGAAATGAACTTAAAATGGCCATGACTTCAGTATTTTACAGATTCAATCGAAATCACAAACACAAGTGCATTAAGGTAGTCCCTGTTGGTTTGCACTTGAAAAGTAAAACAGTGAAAATCCCCAAAGCGACCGCTTGCATCTCCATAAATGGGGTAGGCGGACTCACCACGCCATTGACGGACAGCAGCTGGTCGCCCCGTTTCAGGCCGCCTTGCCTCTCGGCCACGCCCCCCGGGATGATGCGTGAGATGTAGATGGGCGAGTTCTGCTCCTTGCCGCCCATCACATTGAAGCCGAGCCCTTCGTCGGTTTTGGGTAGCTCCACCACACGGGGATGCGAGTGGCCCTCGCTGGCAGCAAAGGCTGCAACTGTTGCCTTTTGGGAGGGGGGAGGTTTAAACATGTAAAAAGGTCTTTACTATGCATCTACATTGAGAGATATCTATGACATTATGCCAAAGCAGGCAGTGTGGTAACTCAACGGGCAGAACTGTGGCCCGTCACAGTTGTGGGTTCGATTCCCTTCCCTGGGTTTGTGTGTGGAGTTTGCATGCTCTCACCATGTCTTGTGGGGTTTAATCCCACTGTGCAGAGACATGCAGTTTATGTGAGTTAGGTTACTGTGTTCCTGCATTTCCCTTTCAATGATTTTGTGCTTGTGTTTAAATGCCCTGTGACAGTCTGCTATCCCATCCAGGGTGTCTCCCACTTTGCTCCCAGCGCTTTCTGGGATTGTCTCTAAGCTGACCGTGACCCTGTGCTGGGTAATCAATTATAGACCATGGATGAGGGAGAAGTCCCTATGTGCTTAACTGATTCAGGTATTGTTACTCTGCAAGGTTCACCTAAAAAGTCGCTTCCCCATTACACCAGACAAACAAATCCGGATGCTTTTATGTTTAACAGATGCTTTTGTCCAAAGCAGTATAAAAGTGAGGAAATCTGAGCGGAGTCTGCTGGCAGCCTCAGAGCAGTTGTGATTATAGGCTTTGCCCAAGGGTCCAATGGTGATATGATTACTCTGTATACCATGGGATTCAAACCCACAACCTTCTGGACGCAGATCCCCATCCCAGTGAGCCAAACAGACATTACCCAATCGATCAGCTTACAGAACAGCAAAAATGTTGCCCTCTTTCTCAAATTCAACTGCAGATAATATAGAAGAGAGAGAAAGAGCAAAGCAGCTTGGATAAATGAGGTCAAATCCCCAGCTTGAGTTCTCTGCACATTTCATTTTGTTAGTCAGATCTTCAGGAAATCCTCTGAGCTGTATTTAAAAACTTGTTAGAACAAGGAATACAATCATGAAGAGTGTTAGTTTAACGGTACATATTTCCTAAGTGTACGGGATGCATTGCGGTATTGCCCCCTGTAGGTGTTTTTCGGTATTGTAGGTATTCTGGATGAATCTCACCGTCTAGAAAGGATGCATAAATTCCACCGAGAGATGCTCTCCTTTTTCTCAGAGACAGAAGGAGGTCTACAATCCTTATGTCAGGAAACATCTCAATCCCTCTCAGCCTTGCCGTGGTGTGACTCTGCATCCCCATGCACGCCATGACCTCTCCGAACCTTTAGACGTTTGTCCGACTTCGCTATTGGGAAAGGAGAATCCGTGCCGCAGTGCTCTTCCTCTGACAGCGGCGGGGGGTCTGGGAGTGTTAGAAATGCACCCATCTGGTGCTGCAGCCTGTCGTTCTTTTCCTGCAGTTCTTAGCACCCGCGCCATCCTGTCTGGAATGGCTGGTCAGCTCGCACACGGGGGTGCAGGTCAGCCCTACGATGGCACCGCTGCTGTCCTCCCTATCCAAATCATCAGCACTTATCCAAATTAGTTCAGCACTGATTAAAAAAAAATTACAATTATAAATAGGTAATTGCTCTGAAAATCCTGAGCTTAGTTACAGCACTACAAAAATTCTGATGTCCTCCATCGGGCAAAGTGTGAAATGCATCCAAAGCTGGTCTGTGCGTAGCAAGACATCTGTCATTTTCTTTGAATGAAATGCGTAGCATATTAAAGGCCTTCTATAGGGCTTCTTAGGCTTTTGATCTCACTGCCCATTTGTAGAGGGTAAGAGGTAGGCATCTCGGCACCTTGTTTACCCCTCTCTAATTGCTCTCGCGGTGTCAGCAATCATGTTTAAGCGAGGAGCAGAGAGGCCGGCGATAGCTTCAGGAGTCTGACGGGGAATCAGAGGCCGAGGGGCCTTCATAGGAGCTAACGAAAGCTTCTTATGTCTGCTGCTAAACGCTGACACAGATAGCACTTTTCCTTCGGGTAAAAAAAAATACAGGTCTCCCAGAATAGCCTAGCAGAAAGCTTTATTAGTGCATTACTGCTCTATGCTTTGGCCAGACATCAGTGTCATCTACTGTAGACATTGCAGAGTGTGAATTGAATAGGTCCTCCTTTAAGAGAGCTTTCGGTACAGGTCCTTCTCGACTAACCGCACAACAGGGCCGTAATTCCACTAATATGTCTATTAACCCAAGTAAATTGTTTTAGAGTCTGTTGGTCCTCAGGTCTAACATCAGACACTCAGTGTGTGGTGTAGTGAGATAACATGACTGCCCAGGTGACCAAAGTGTTTACGTCTGTGTTTGTTTCAAACTGTACCAAAAAAAATACCACATTATAACGTTCGGCTTACGACTCTGTTGTCGGAATGTATGTAGCTGCTTTGCTTGGCTACTGTTTAAGCATTTAGCTAGCAGGACCAAACAAAGGATATCCAATATTATTATGAAACAGACCGCAATTAAAAGAGGTGCAATCTATGAAAGCATAGTGTACATGACTTAAGGAATTAAAGTAAATTTACAGTTGCTCTGATCCCACAGGAGACAAATGCTAACCTTTGAAAAGCCATCTTACCATGATTATTTAGTCTTTTATTCTTCTTTTACTACGTATTACATCGGTTTCTTCCATTGTTTGCATATTCCGTGTTGACGTACCACGGATCGGCTCCTTCCCCCAACAAACGCATGTAATAGGCGCTAGACATATTTGCGGCGTGTGAAGCCTGCCTGGTTCTTCTCCAAACAAGGAAGGCTGGTAAATAAATAAGAGAATCTGCTTCATATACTCAAGTGATGGGTGAGCTTTATCTGTAAGCCTCCAGACTGTTTGCCAGCATCTCCGGCCAGCAGATAGCGCCGGGAGCGGACAGGTCCTTCTGGGCCAAGATGAGCCTCTCACCTCTGCTGAAGAGGATCTTAATATTCACTTGCACTCTCACTACCTGAAACATCTCCACCATCAATTCTGCCATCTACTCCTGCCGTCTCTGAGTGGCACGCTTTAAATGCAATTTTTAAAATATTTTAAACAAAGGGAAGAATCAGTTGCAGTAAACTGGAAACCAGTTAAAAATAATATGCTGTCATGTATATGGTGTTTATTTTTGTTATTAAGCATTTCCATGGAATTATCGTAAGGTTTGACCCTTAATTGTAAGTAGTTTTAATAAACTGTACATATTGTATATATGTGGTGTCTTTGATTTGAGTGCCTGTAATGTATTGTGATGATTTGTTAAACTCCTGCTCTAATGCAAACCAGCACTTTATACTGGTCATTCACTGAAAGCTCAATGTTAGCACTTATACCTAGTTGGCTCATTAACGGTTGCTTGAAATATATTATTTGCCTCACATGTACATCACTTACAGAAGGACAAAAGTGTCTGCTGAATAAATTTAAGTGTAAGAAATGCAACAGCACTGGCTGCAGCAGGAGTGTACAGATGTTGTATCATGACAGCAGGGGGGAGAGTACAGAATGTCTGTCGTGACATCAGGGGGGAGCGTAGAGAATGTGTGTCATGACAGCAGGGGGGAGTGTAGAGAATGTCTGTCATGACAGCAGGGAGGAGTGCAGAGAATGTCTGTCATGACAGCAGAGTGGACCGTAGAGAATGTGTGTCATGACAGCAGGATGGAGCGTAGAGAATGTCTGTTGTGACAGCAGGGAGGAGCGCAGAGAATGTCTGTCATGACAGCAAGGAGGAGCGCAGAGAATGTCTGTCATGACAGCAGAGTGGATCGTAGAGAATGTGTGTCATGACAGCAGGAGGGAGTATAGAGAATGTCTGTCGTGACAGCAGGATGGAGCGTAGAGAATGTCTGTTGTGACAGCATGGGGGAACGTAGAGAATGTCTGTCGTGACAGCAGGGGGGAGCGTAGAGAATGTCTATTATGATAGCAGGATGGAGCATAGAGAATGGCTGTCGTGACAGCAGGATGGAGCGTAGAGAATGTGTGTCGTGATGGCAGGGGGAGAGTAGAGACTGTGTATTATGACATAGAGACTCTGTATCGTGACAGCAGTACAGAGTAGAGAGAGCAGGGCTTACCTTAGCTGTGGCCCGGGCTTGGTACTCAAGACAGCCATTCACTGTTATTGTCTCATGCATGTACTGATAGACCTGTACAGACAGGAGGGAGGGTGGTGGGGCGGATAGATGCTGTTAGACAGAAGAGTAAACGCCATCAGCTCCCGGCCAGACTGCCTCCTGACTGACCAGTGTGCCGGCTTTTGGAAACTTGCTTTCCTCTGCTGTTTAACAAATAATGTTTGCTAATGTTTAGATCAGAATCCATTAAAATACTCTTGCAGTGATGCATCCATCTACATCTGTTTTTCCGCTTTAAATATTTCGGTTTGGTCGAATAAACGAAATGGTGCAGGATAAACACACAGTGGCAGCGATGTGTGAAAGCAGCACAGCCTTACTGACATTAGCGTGATAAATAGGTCGGTTACACACAGAGGTGTGTGTGTTACTGTGGTATGACAGGAGCCCTGCACTTCACCAGCTGTGAGCTACGAGCTTCTCTGTTAGGATGAAGTCAAACCTCTGCCCTAGAACTCCGCTGCATGTCTGAGGCTTGGGCTAGGATCTCGCTTTTGAGATGGGTGTTTCAGATTCTAAATCAAAGCCATTTAAGGCCAACCGACCGTCGAGTATACTTGGCAATATCGAATTTTTCAAACCGCCCAAACATTATACGATGGTATATAGTATTTCAATGGTATTTTCAAGCATTCAAAACAGGCATTTTTGAGGGGCTCCCGAGGTCTGGGGGGCCCCAGTTAGTCACAAACAGTCGCTACCCTAGTGGGGGCCCACAAAGTGACTTTTTGAGTGGAGCCACAGAAGTAACAAACCTGCCCCGAGTTACTGCAAATATGGACCTGAGAGGCTGCAACCGAAGGCTTGCATAACGTTATTAGTCACTAAATAGTCTTATAAGTATAATTATGTTCTTGCTTTGTTTGATGCTGTTGTGTAGCTTCTGCCCCAATCCTGCTCACACCAGTACCTGGGCATTCACTGGAAACTCAGCCCGGCTGCACTTATGCCTATCTGACCCCTTAACAGCACAAACGTTTGTAAAGTGCTATTTTCCTCATACATTGCTTTGGACAAAAGCATCTGCCAAATATGTAAAAATGTTAATGAGGAGGACTGCCAGATCTGACCACCTGACCTGCAAAAGCTGCCGGGGCATTTGGGTGTTATAAATACCCTTTATGTGCATAATTAATGAACTCGTAAAGGGGGTGTCCTTAATTTAGCACACTGGCACGTTAACGATAGTACAGTTTCACGCAGATGCTTTCACTCACTTGTATATATTACGGTGTGTTAAAAATGGCTGTTGCTAAAGGTAGAGATCAATAGAGCCTTCATGGTACATCGTGATTCATTTGTCTTCATAAGTTTTATATGTTTTTTGTGAGCAAAACTGAAAGCGACGGCTTTGTGTGGCTAAAGGGTGAAGATAAATGTAAGGTGAATTTCCACTGTAGCGTGTGAATGAACAACAAATTTACTGCTGCGCACAGGATCTCTGCAGTAGGGATGTGTGGATTGAAACTGAAATACCTGTTGTTTCCATCTGAATGTTTTCATTCTGAGAATCGATTCTAACGTTAAAATATCGATTTAAAGGGAGCTGGATATAAGCTACCAGCAGGCAGCCCATATGGGAGAAGAACAGGGACGACTTTCAGGGTCCCCCAACACTAGTGACTATGAAAATGGAACCATTGATCTGTTGGAACACCACCCCCCCCCCCAACCCTAACCCTAACCCTAACCCCCGGTTGCCAACTCTCATGCATCTGGCGTGACACATACGCTTTCAGACTCACACGCCTCTCATCCCGGGTTGTTCCCTCACAGACTCTCAATCAAGACATCTTACGGCAAATCTATGTTAATAGATTAACTACGTCAAAAGCACTGGGGTAGTTTGCAAACCATACAAACCATTTACAATGTAATAAAACTAGTGCATACATGTAAATGCATCTGCATGTTTGTGCAGACTTGTCTCAAACTGAAAATCTCACTCCAGCCAGCTGACCAAAGTTGCCAACCCTAGCGGCGGGCCGCCCGCGGGGGGCGGGGGGGGGGGGGGGGGGGGGGGGGGGGGGGGGGGGGGGGGGGGGGGGGGGGGGG
>JAODJX010000001.1:12382936-12394611 GCA_026776945.1 Isichthys henryi | reverse complement strand
TGTCGACGTCCGTTTTTGACCATCGACGTAACGACCAACAGCCGACGTCGGCCCAACGAACCAATGCTAGCTGGGAAGGTGCTTCATGATTCACCGTTTTGCTTGCGTGTTCTTTGTTTCTATTGGCCTATTGATTCCCCAATAAGAGCTGCAGTTGCCAAATCCAATAGGAAGTTATTGGAGTAGCTTTGCATACGTTTTACATTTGAATTAAGTTCTTTTCTTTAAAGGCAAAACAGCAATTGACGTGCTTATCACTGTTTCTACGTCGACATTGTGCGCGTTCATTTAAATCACTAGAGTTGAAAACAAAACTTCTGCGTTCACGCTGCCCTGTGTAAAATGCAAATGACGTAGCTTACAATTATACAAATGATTCGCTTTAGCATTTGTGTAATTGTATATATTATATATGAGTAGTTGTTAACATATATATTTCCGTCATTTTCCTTTGCACATTTAACCAAATTTTTTTATAATGTATTTTTAGAAGTGGCGCCGTTTTTATAGTATTTTTTTGTTGTATCTCGAGCACAACGTGTAATTTGGACTTTTTTTGTCTAACCAAAATATTTTATAATTATAGAAGTGCCGAAATATATACTTTGAATCATTTATTTTGACTTTGATTAGTAATAAAGTTCCGTTTTTATAAACGCTTGACTGTTGATTGCTTTGACGCACAACAATGTGTTTCAAGTAAATGCACGTATTTTATTTAGCAAAAGCGAAATGTCACAGTACTGTGGCGTGTACATAAAAGGAACCATCACAGCAACACGGGTATCTAGTCATGTAGTCACTTCACGTCTCATTGTCTTCCCCTCAGTTTCAGTGCATTGAATGTTCGATGGCTGGATGTCTTTATCATAAGCTAGAGATGCACTTAAACTTGGTTCAGGTAAAATCTCGTTTTGAATTTTCACAGTAGCTGTAAACAGCTTACAATGTACACAAAACACGATTTAGCTGCATTCAAGTAAGCAAAACAACATATGCCAGGTAGCCAAAGTCTTGAACATGCTCCATGTCCACATGTGAAAACAAAGGCAAAGCATTCTTCTTTCCGTAAAGAATAACCGATTAGGAGAACAGACATAGAACCGAAGAGAGCTAACGACCCAATCGGATATCACTGATGTACGCGTAGCAGTTTTTATTCGTTAATGAGCACTAATACGTTTACAGAGGAAAAAAAAATCGTGTCGCTAAACGAAAACGTATTAGTGCGGACATACCCTATGTCTCTTGTATTATGGAGATAGGTGAATATTTAACTGTCAGATTTAAATTAATATAGGCATATTAAATACAGTGAAAGCCGTTTTTAGTGATTTCGGTTTTAGTGATCAGCCTCCTATAGGGATCAAAAATGTTGGGTCAAAATCATTCCCTTACAAATACTTAATGTTGTAGTACTCGAGACTACTTTTTTGAGGTCTTGGTCTCCTCACAGAATCCACTTAATTTTGACGCGATCTGGTCTGAGGCTTGGACATAGAGAAGTCAAGGTTCTGTTTCAAGACCAGTCAAGACCACTCATCAAAACGCCTCAATATTTATCACAACGGCTTAATATTCATCTGTTCGTTAACACAGTGCTGTGATTGGGTGTAAAACATACTGCTTCAAAGTTAAAATGCAACCAATAAGGTATGTCTTATTTGAAAAAAAAATACATTTGTACATTAGTATTTATATAGAGAATTTAAGAAAAAACCGTCCAGGGTTCAAATTATGCTGTAACACAAATCAAATTTTAGGCCATACTGCCTAGCCCCAAGTTGGTGCCTATGCTCCACATTTATAGTGTGTTGTGTTGTGTAGTGTAGTCTGTTTCTGATCTTGAATTGGAACTTGGTCTAGCGCTGCGTTGATCTTGGTCTTGTCTTGGTCTCTCCCTGTCTTGGTCTTGTCTCGGTCTCCGTACACTCTGATCTTGGTAATAATTTGGTCTCGGTTTAGGTGGTCTTGACGAAATCACTACAAATACTGTTTAAATAATTCAGTCCACTTAGGGTGTTCATTTTGGGTCTTTTTAAGCATGACAACGTATGGGAAAAATTAAAACTGTGGTAATTGTTTTTTTCTTTTTTCGTTTTACTCTGATCGCCCTACTTTGTCTTGCAGTAACCTGTCTGCATGCACAGAAAACATGACGGGAAAGGAAAGTAATTTTCTCTCAACGACAAATGTAGACTCATCAAAGCTTGTGATAAGTTGTCAAAAACGAGCCACCAAGATGCAGCAGCAAAACTACAAAAAGTGCTTTGAGACGATGTAATGTTGGGAAAACGCACTGTTTAGATAAATAAAATTGAATTGAATATTATATACAGTACTGTACTGTATTATAGTGCATTTAAATTATAGGCCTACAGAGTTCAGTAATTTAATTTGTACAGTTCTGTAATTTGAAAGGTGATTGAAACAACTGTACTGTATTTTGATATTATCGATAACATAAAGTAAACTGGCACGCTGTTCGTTTTATTACCATATAGTCGTGTAATAAACATACAAATGTCAGCTAGATGGTAATCTGCATGAAACATAAAGAAAAAGCAAAAAATCTGTTATAATGATTATCCACATATTATGACCAATTCCACTCGGACAGACGTGATCACTATAAGCGATCAGGGACGGATTATGGGTTGTGTGGGCCTCTGGGCAAAATGTTCGCGAGGGCCCCCCCCCCCCACAATTCAAGGGCCCTTGGCAGCCAAATGCCCTCCCTATAGGGTCAGGGGCCCTTGTAGGCAGAGGATCAAAGAATGTAGGCCCTCTAAAATAGACAAACGAAAATACATTGTTGATAAGCGTTGCAAATTGTTTTGGGCTAGGGGCCCCACGGGCCCCCTGCACCCCAAGGGCCCCTGGGCAGTGGCCCCGCTGGCCCGGTCTGTAATCCGTCCCTGTAAGCGATATCCACTGCAACCTAACACATAACAGGCCTACACACATACATAAAGGAACAGAAATTGCTGTTATCTGGGCCACTGCTTTTGAATTCTTATGTTCTATTCCTCTGGCTATCTGGGCAATATCATTAGCAAATTAAAAATTCAAGAAGTGTTTTTTTAGTTAGGTCCTGAGAACGTGCCTCTTACGTACTTTGAATATAAGTAATACTTCTGTATCTACCTGGCATTTGTGTTTTTGCTGGCACATAAATGTTTAAATGAGTCTGAGAACAGCAATTCGTGAACAGCATGCATGCAGCGTGTGGTGCGGACGAATTAATTCAGGACACAGCGGCCAACTCGCGAGCCCGCTAATCTGCAAAAAAAGCACATGAAAAACAAATTTCTTCTGTCGATACTTTTCGCTACCGTGGAAATAAACCCACCCATTTATTCATTGGGGGTGCAAGCCATAAATTATACAGCACTAGTGGAGAAGTGATAGAAATAATAACAGTCTTGCTCAAATGAGTTTTATTGTGCTTTCAGGGGGAGAAATTAGGATTGGGAACATATGCTCCTGTTTGATTAATGTATGAATAGAATGCTGCAGAAAATACAATGGAAGAGTTGATAGAAAGGTGTATAAATTCTCTTTGGCTAAAATGAAAGCGCGCACGGCTCGCGTATTGTTCCTGGCTAAAGGAGCCGATTCCTATTTGAAGTCAGTGTCTTTAAGAAGTGAGCAGAGAGCACAGCGGTTAACAAGCAGCCTTTGGTGAAGTTCAGGAGTCACTTGCAAATACTGTTCTAGCAGTTAGAGTCCAGTGAGTATGGTACAAAAGCTTGTTCAGGGAATGACACGTGAGGGTATTCATGCAATTTTATGACTGTTTGTATTTATTTGTGATATGAATTTATTGTGACAGTTCAGAACAAGGTGTTTTATAATTGGTGATGGATAACAAAAAGATGAAGTAGTGCATATTTTACACTGTTACATAACCATTGTTATAGCATTATAATGAGCAGGCATATTTCCACATTCCAAAAATACCCGATTAAGAAGTAATGTTACTGAAATACATTTTGGCAACATCCATAGTTGCACTGGTATGATTACTTGTAAACGCTCACGTAATGGAATAATGGTACACCGGTCCATTAGCCAGCAATCTTGTTCTTTGAGATTTGTTTCCCACGAAATGTTGACACCCAGTTCATAGTTCGGTTACAGATTGCCAGACGTAGTCTCTGACTTAAGTTACAAAATCTGAGACAGCGATACCCACGTTTTGAGGTTTAATTCCATGGTCCCTGGAACGAATGTTGAATATACAAAAAACACACACACACACACAAAATACAAAATAACCGCACTCGTGATGCTAGTTCGGGGATTAATGCTAATAAGTGGACTTTGGACAGATCTTTCGAAACACTTCATCTGGCAACCCTAGTTTGCGCATATAGTCAGAGCTCCACTTGGGCTTCGAAGATCATTTGCAATTCTCCGACGAGACTTTGGCAGGGTACGCTTGCCTTTGTACTAGTAAACAGAAAGCGAAGGAAAACACTGCATGTTTTTTGTGATTGAAACAGCTTTCTTCACTTTTTAAACTTAGAAGAAGTTAGACATACGCCGACTCTGATAACTTTTTATTACAAGTAGCGAGATGTGGGTTTTGCAAAGTGTAGCTTTAAAGAGGCTGTGGTTAAGAAGTAAAATTCGGCACCCCAAACGCTCGGCGGACTTGAGGACTTCCAGCAAAGCGGTTTTTTTCAAGGGCCCGGCTGCTTGCAGGCAACTTGCGCTTGTACCTCCTCGGCACTGTAGCACCTACAGCCGAGTGTTCAGGGCCGCCCGGGATACTCCCGAAACATTCTGGAGTCGAGTCGCCGAGAACATAACGTGGTTTGAACCCTGCAGTCGAACGTTGGATTGCAATGATCCAGTTTTCCCCAAGTGGTATGGAAACAGCCAAATGACACATGACAGATATATGCATCGCTTTGACAGAAATCGAAATTGGATTCAATGACATCTGAATTCTAATTTGAATCTAACTGCAATTAAGTTATACGTTTCTGTACGTGTAGCCTGTAATAGATTATTAATGAAGTTAGTCATCCACTGGCAACGTTTTCTTCTTCAGCCTTTTACCTTTTTTAACGGCTTTAACATTGTGTCATCGTCATTTTTGTATATATGCGTTAGGTTTGTCGGAGGGAAGCTGAATATGTGCTTTAATGCTGTGGATCGACACGTTGACAGCGGCCGGGGGAGTCAGACCGCTGTTATATATGACAGTCCCGTCACCGGACGAAAGCAGTTCATTACTTACGCCCAAGTTCAACAAGAGGTGCGAGCTTGCAAAAACTTGTCCTTTCCCTGCTTTATAAAACACGTTATTCCACTATCCTTAAAATGTTACATTTTCTGTACTCAGGTATGGTGTCCTTGGACAGATAGACGTGGCCTCGTTTAATGCATAGAAATTGAACAACAATGAATTATTTTTTTTCTTATCATGTTATCTCCTTAGGGTATTAGCGAACAGTGACGTACATGGATTCTATCTGTCTTGAACAAACTTTAATTAAAAACTGCAACGTTGATCAAACATGTTGTAACTTCCACGTGACTTAAATACGAAGAGTCGTGATTATACAAACGATTTAAAATATCATGGCATTAATTTAACCCCGTGGTAATCACTTCTGCAGATTCTAGGGGCAGCTGCACTATCCTCTCTTCCATGTCATTAGGTGTCGAAGCTGGCTGGTGTCCTGGTGAAACACGGGGTTAAGAAAGGGGACCTGGTGGTCATCTACATGCCCATGATCCCACAAGCGATGTTCACCATGCTGGCCTGCGCTCGAATTGGGGCGCCGCACAGTCTTATCTTTGGTGGCTTTGCATCGAAGGAGCTGTCGGTCCGCATAGACCATGCCAAGGTGAGCCCCAACCAGGGTGGTTTACATAGCATGCTGCCTGAAAAGTTCCATGGGTGGCACTTCAACCGCAAGGCATATTTAGTATAAAGCCACATTGTATAGGTGATACATTGGGACCCCATCCAGGATTAGTACATAGCTTCTGAGACAGGCTCCAGACCCCCCGTGACCCTAAATGGGACAGGCCAGTATGGAAAAGGGATGGACTGTTAACTGAATATCAATCTATACTGCAGTTTATCCTGCCGGAAAACATGCCACATAGGTGACTGATACGATTCGCTTCGCTGTATCTAAGGATGTAAGCATGAACTACGATGTCACGTCCGTGCATAAATTTACACATATGATACACTGTATAGACAAGAGTATTGGAGCACTTGGCCATTACAGTTACAGGAACCTTTATGACATCCCATTCAAATCCGTGGGCATTAATATGGAGTTGGTTCTCCCTTTGCCACTCTTCTGGGACGTGGGGCATTCCACAAGATTTTGAGTGTGTCTTTGGGTATTTTTGCCTATTCATCCAGAAGAGTATTTGTTAGGTCAGGAACTGATGTTAGATGTGAAGGCCTGGCTTGCAAACTCTGTTCTAGTTCATTCCAAAGGTGTTTGATGGGGTTGAGGTCAGCGCTCTGTGAAGGCAAGTTCTTCCACACCAGACTAACCCGACCATGTCTCTATGGACCTTGCTTTGTGCACTGGGGCACAGTCATACTGGAACAGAAAAGGGCCTTCCCCAAATGTTTGAACTAAGTTGGAAATTGTTCATTCACTGGAACTATGGGGCCTAGACCAACCCCATAAAAAGAACCCTATACCATTATTCCTCCTTCACCAAACAGTTTGGCTCAGTGCAGTCAGGCAGGTAACATTCTCCTGGCATCTGATAAACCCAGACTCGTCCATCAGACTGCCAGACAGAGAAGCGTGATTTATCACTCCACAGAACACATTTCCACTGCTCCAGGGTCCAGTGGCAGTGTGCTTTACACCACTGCATCTGATGCTTGCCATTGCGATTGGTGATGTGAGGTTTGCATGCAGCTGCTTGGCCATGGAAGCCCTTTCCATGAAGCTCCCACAACATAGTTTTTGTGCTGGGATTAACGCCAGAGGAAGTTTGGAACTCTGCAGTTACTGAGTCAACAGAGCATTGGCGACTCGCTATGCTCCTCATCACTCGCCGACCACGCTCTGTTACTTTACGTGATCTGCCTCTTTGTGGCTAACTTTCTGTTGTTGCTAAACGCTTCCACTCTGCAATAATACCACTTACAGTTCACCATGGACTATCTAGCAGGGAAGAAATTTAACGCACTGACTTATTGCAAAAGTGGCTTCCTATGACGGTACCAAGCTTGAATTCACTGAGGTCTTCAGAACAGCGTATTCTTTCGCGAATTTTTGCAAATCTGACTGCATGGCTGGGTGCTTGATTTTATACAGCCGTGGCAACAGATCTGAATGAAACACCTGAATCAAATGATTAAGAGGTGTGTCCCAATACTTTTTACATGCATGGGCAGGGTAGAGACGAGAGATGCTACAAACATTCGGGTTAAGAGGTCTGTGCTGTGCAGGTACAGTGTAGATTTAGCAGAAATGTTGTGGATCTGTTTGAATGTTCTGAAAAGTGTGTCAGTGATGTTTGCCTGGGTTGTGTTCTGCAGGTGGCTCTGAAGATCACATGCAATAGTTCCAGGGTTGGGGACAGGCACGTGGGGGGAGGAGTAGTGGGACAAGCAACAGTGCAGTTGGACAGTGTTTCTCAACCCAGTCCTCGAGGACCCCCAGACAGTCCACAGTTTTTGCTCCCTCCGAACTCCCAGCCAATCAAAAACACCAAATACCTGGTATGAGTGTGTTAGGACCTGGGAGGGAATGGAAATGTAGACTGTCTGGGGTCCTCGCAGACTGGTTTGGGAAATGCTGGAATGGGAAACAAGACAGTACAATACATAATGTGAAAAATGGGGGACATACTGATGCTTAGCTATCAATAAATATGCTATAATTAGGTGGTGCATCGGGGAAGGCTGTGCAAAGTATTATTAATTTGCCTGTTCTTTAATTATGTGGAATATTCATTTCCATTAGTTTTTGCACACATCAGGAAAGGCTCTCGGGCACCAAGAGCAGCGGGTTAGCAGGGAAATATACAGCCTTTCTGTCTGTAATTGAGATTTGCAGAGGGCAAATGACTTATTCTCTGACCAGCATCTTTATCTTCTCTTTGTGTTGTCGGCTTCAGGATTTATTTCACACTCCTTAAGGCTTTCCCCCGAGACTCTTCTGCTCATCTTTCGTTTTTTTCCCTCTCTCCCCATGCGAGGACGACCGTCCGCATTTATTAAAGGTCTAATCTGTCCGATCACCTCCACTGCAGCAGGGCTGAGTCAATTTGAGAATCGGGCTTTTGATTGCAGACTGGTGGGGTTGCCGTTTAAATTGTGTGCTTATTTTGCAGCCTAAAATTATAGTGACGGCCTCTTTCGGCATCGAGCCGGGACGGAGGGTGGAGTACATTCCTCTGGTGGAGCAAGCCCTGGAGATCAGTGCACATAAACCCCACAAAGTCCTCATCTACAACCGGCCGGATATGGTGAGAGTGCCATGAATTGTTTTAAATGTAATCAGTGAGGGTATCGGGCTGCTTTTACCTTTTATTTAGCTGTCGATTTTTATCCAAAGCGGCACACAGATGAGAAAGCAGGGTCAGTCAGCACCAGGAGCAGTTTTGGGGGTTCAGGCCCTTGCTCAGGGGCCCAATGGTGACATCATTCTGCTGACCCTGGGATTCGAACTGATAGCTTTCCAGTTACCGGCACGGAGTTCAAACCCGCTAAGCTTTTAGCTCTAGCTCATCTGTAAATAGCACAGGCAAATTGCACCTATAAGTGAACAAATCCTGACTGGCAAAAATATCCATTCAGTGCTGGTGAACTTCAAAAAAACTGAAAGCATGCAAAAAGTCAGGAGCCCAAAATAATGCTTAATAGTGGATTAAGTGGATTCTTCTTCCGTCAATGTGTATTTTATCAGGAATGCAATCGGTGGACATGGTTTTGGAAAAAGTTGGTCCCTGGGTACAGCCAAGAAAGCTCTTAATGCAGAACTCACTACTCGTCAAATCCCTGTTTCAGACCTCAGACCTGTGTTGGCATCCTATGTATGTAAGTGGCAAACTGACTGGGACAAACTTGCTGATAACAAATTGCATGAAATTACTTCCACTGCACATAAGAGACCAAGGTTTTCTTTTCAAAGACATGATCAAACAGTTTATACCATATGCCGCATAGTTCATTCTAGATTTCCACGTGTCCGTATTGTAATCTGGCCTTGTCAGTGAAACATATTTGACTTTGTTGTTCTGCTCTGTGTAATATAAGGCACTGATTTTTACCGACAAATTCACCTGGTGGGTGTTTTTTAATAAAGTTTTGGAATTTTTATCAAACATTAATTTTAAGTATCTCATGTAAATTCCTTTTTTGTTTATCTATTTCCTGGTTTAAATTTCTTGTTGTAAATTATTTATTTTTAGTTATACCTTTTTGTCATGATATAGCCATTGTTGATGATTTGGCATTAAACTCACCCACCCACCTACCCTGGGTACAGTCTTGCTGAGTTTGAGATGTTGGAAACTGCGTCACACAGTAGTACGTGTGTGACACGGAGGAACGTTTCCAGCTTTGGGTGCGGTTTTTATTTGACATTACTAATTTAACTTGAGTTGTAAAGATTGTAAAGTGACTCTGTGCTCTGGTAACAGAACATTGTGGGAAATTTTAAATGTACCATGAGATGATCTATTGTGAAGTGTTTTTCAAATGCTGCCTCTGTAGTCAGCTTTTAATTTTGTTCATCCTTTTCCTGCTTCCCCCTTTTTTAACTGCATACGCCTGCAGCTGAAGCTCCCCCCGCCCTTTAATAGTATAGAGCAACCTTTTACCTTCACACCTCCTCAAGGGTTCGGCCGATTTTGAGCGACGGCCTTTGGAAGTCCTCCAAGGACAATGGGCTGTGCACGATGTACTCAGCCTTTCAAGGACTTCTCAGCACGGGTTGCTGAAAGCTGACAATTCTTAGGAAGTCTGCTGTCTGTCCATTGGACTGAACCACATACTAGAGGGCCAGAGTTGAGGTATTTTAACGTAGCAGTGAGGCAGCCAGTTCACTTTATGGGCAATAGTCAGTGGTTGTGCAACAGTGTCTCACAGTTCCAGTGTTTGCTTTCTGTGTTAAAGATTAAATCTTTAATTTTAGGAGGTATGGTGTATGGTTGTTTGACTTTGATTTGAATATATCGGATGTCTGATTAACTTGATTACCGCTGTTTTAGTCATTGTGTGAGCTGTAAGCTTCACAGCTGAGAACTGCAGTCAATTCCCTTGCGTTCAGTGTGTATAACTCAGACTTCTTAGGATTTCTTAGAAAGTCTGTTGTCTTGTTAGACTTTTCATCCGGTTTACACGGAAGTACACATATATATCTAGTTCCACTGCTTTATGTGGATGGAGAGGCAGTGTGGTCACCTTACAGTTCTCACTGCCTAATTGTCATCTCTTAATAGCAGGGCTCTCTAGTTTCATCAAAAGTTTGGAGTGAAATTAAATCTGTTTGGGGCGGCGCATGTCTCCATGTCAAAATGCATGACACTTAAGAGCCCTGTAATAGTGTGTGAATGTGACATACATCCAATCACAGAGAAGATGCCCACACTCACACAATACAAGATGCTAGTTAGCATAATGGCTAAAGATGGTAAGATCCACCGATACACATCAGTGCAATAGCCTAAAAGCTGACAAAAAAAAAGTGTGTACCAAATTCAAAATCCAGTTTATTAATATATAATTATTAGTAGAGGCCGTATGTCTTTGATATTTAGGAATGTGACCAATAATTAACTGTTTCTGTATCTGTAACATGTTAAATTCCATCATATTCTTTTGTGTTTAATCAAATTGTCGAATCACCCTCCATTGCGAAAGGGGTGAATCATACAGTATTACGTTAGTAGTTGCTTCGTATATATGTTTAACGTATCGGATCCTTGGCGACGCATTGAGGTGTGCATCACGTCGGCCTCAGGCAATAGCAATGGCATGATTTTGGAAACCAGCAGATCACGGGGAGAACATGCAAACCACACTCACTGTGAGGTAACTGCTGCACATTGAACCATCAGATATTAAGATGTCAGTAAAGATACTGGCATGTGTACCATATCCAGCTATTCAAGCTGACAGTAACTGCATAACAGACTTTCCAAGGTCAGGACGGTCCTGTTTTTATACTGTGTTTTGCAGGTTCTAATACACTAACCGACAACAGCGTGGATAGGGGGCTTGTTTATCTCACCTTCTTCTGAGTAGAATGTGTTTTGTCAGACTCTAACGACAGATAGCTCAGCAGCTGGCTGCATTAAAGGTTAAAATATGATTCATGTAGCGAGACGTTGACATTTTGCTCCCAAGGCTCTGGATGAACGCAGCGATAAATGAGGAAGTGGCGAGAGGAATAGACAGGCTTCGGGTTGGGTGGGTTCTTCATGGTTTTGGAGGCACGTTAACAAGCTGTTTAAGTACAGGAAGGGAGCGGCATGGTGGTGCAGTGGTTAGTACTGTTGCCTCACACCTCTGGGACCCGGGTTCGAGTCCCCGCCTGGGTCACACGTGTGCGGAGTTTGCATGTTCTCCCCATGTCGTCATGGGGTTTCCTCCGGTTTCCCCCCACAGTCCAAAAACTTGCTGAGGCTAATTGGAGTTACTAAATTGCCCGTAGGTGTGCATGTGT
>JAODJX010000001.1:12371109-12381263 GCA_026776945.1 Isichthys henryi | reverse complement strand
CCTTAAACTTAAAGAACCCCCTCGCCATTAAAATTTTATTTTGGGGCTCCATTTTCCCCCAATTATCCTTTAAGTGCAAAAAACCCCCCCCCCCCCCCCCCCCAGGGCTGTGGCGGAGTCCCACCCGTCACCATGCATCCACCAGCCATTCATCTCCGCCACCTCTGTTCCCCCTTGGCTGCTCACAAAGGCAGAGAGCTTGTCCTTCTTGTTTGGACTCTGCAGATTGGCCGAGCTTGGGGTTCTCTCTCCTCCTCATCTAAACTACCCTTTCACCCGCCAGCTTCGGTATGAGGCTGATGATCTCCGGGTGATGATCCATCGCTCGCCCGTCTCGGCACCCCCTGTGGAGGGGTATGGCATCAGCAAATGTAATAAAAACCTGTAATTTTTTACTTGGTGGGGACATTTTTTCAGTCCCCACAAGGACAATAAATATTTAATAAAAATCTGTGAATGCAATCAAAAAACCCTTGTAGGGTGCAGACAGTGCAGTGGTCTGGTCTGCTGCCTTTCCCATAGTGCCAGGGCTCTGGCGGGTAAATACATCGACTCTGACGGTGATATGGATGTGGGTTACATCTTTGTTTTGGAAACAGAACGGTTCTTTTCGCCATTTCTAAGATCAGGGTGGGAGGCTGGGCATGGGGTGCCAGTCTGTCACGGGGCACTGACAAGCACATACTACAGATCCCAGGACATTCAGCCTCTTATTTTTAGGAGGAAACTCATAAGAACACAAGGGGAGCATGCAAACTCTGCAGGTCAGGATGAGCTTGGAGGTGTGAAGCCACCATGCTGCCTGATAAGATGCATTGTGATGTGTGCTTGGCTCCAATATATATGTGTGTGAAAATTAAATAGTACTATGCAAAAATCTTAGGCAGTCGAAGAAAATGTTTAAAGCTGTTTCTGGGAAGTAAGTATTTGCTCAGATAAGAATTTCTTTTGCTCCTAAAAGTTACTGATATCTTGGACGGCTGGATAAGCACAGCCTGGGCTCCCCAAACCTCTCCCCATGGGCACCCCAACCATTTCATGTATTCATTATATTTCGCCACCAGCTCAATTACTTAATTTACTTAATTAAATAGTTTGATTAGCCAAACACGGTGTGCTAGTAGTCGAGTCAGCAAATACACGCACTTGTTGGATAGTTACTGCCAGAACTGGGTTGACTTCAGGAGAGGATTTTCATTGGCTAAGCTGACACTCACTTTGACGGGCATGAAATCATAGTTTTACTAACATGAAGATCATTTATGCATCATTTTCTTTGACTGCTGAAGACTTTTGCCCCATACTGTAGATTTAAAATTTTCCGCTCTTAGACACCAGGGTAATGGGACAGTTCCCAGCTGTTTGCTGTAGGTTTTCACTCCATTTTCTTATCAGTTGAATGGAGGCCAAGGGTGGGGGACATGCTGGTGAATCCTCCTTGGAGGGTGTAGTAATAATTACTGGGTTTGTGCATCATTGTGAAAGGAATTTTCGCAATGTTTCTTTTGACATATCCTAAGCCTGACTCACTAGAGGGAAGCCATTTTCCTGCTTATGAGGAAAATGGGTTTCAACAGCCTGTTTAGTGTTGTGTGGTCTCTGCCCCCAGTGCTTCCGGTGTTGCTTCAGAGCTCATACACCCCGATAAACCTCGAGGCTATCTAACATGCGCACGGCTACCCCAGCCAACTGTCCTCAGGCGCCCCGTTTCGATTTTTTAATGGCGTTCTTGTGAATCATCAGGGAGTCGTCAGGGACACGGGAGGCTACGCTGTGATGCTGAGCTGGACCATGTCGGGCGTGTATGACCTGAGGCCTGGAGAGGTGAGCTAGTGTCACATGCTAATTTTTGTAACATGACACCAGCTTCAGTGCGATTGCACTGTATGTAGCATGTGCTTGAAGTTTGTATCGTGTGAGTTGTATTTAAAGTACTGTTTACGGGTTATTTTTCCTGTCTGCTAGGTTTGGTGGGCGGCGTCTGATCTGGGCTGGGTGGTCGGTCATTCTTACATTTGCTACGCCCCTCTGCTCTGCGGGATGACGACGGTGCTCTACGAGGTAAGTTTATCTCATAGATAGGCTTTGTCAACTGCCAGCTGGTTATCTGACAGCCTCTCCCTTATGTCATAAACGGCAGTGTGTCTTTATACAGTCCAGTGGTGGATCTAGAAAATTTTACATGGTGGCAAAGGAGTGGCAAGAGATTTTGGCAAGAGTTACCCAAGCTGTCAAAACGATATATTCCATAAATTGCAGTGATACAGCACTGTTCTGTTTTTGGTTCCCATAGTACATGACTTTGTTGCCCTTTTGTTCTTCTTGTATTGGCAAATAGCATTTTTATGGTGACTTTTTTGTTTGCTATTGTACTGTATCTTGAGATGTGAAGAAGTTACATGTGCATGCGAGTACTTTCTCTTGCCAGTGAATTTTACATGCCATAATGCAGAGCCTTGCGATGCTGAAACTGGTATCTTTCACATAAATCAGTAACAGTTTGCTAATGAAACCCCACTGGCAAGCCACTGCTTAAACACTATGGATTCAAGCCAGACATTCTAGACATTCAGTAGTGGGGGGCAGCTGCTCCCTCTTGCCCCCCTGTAGATCCGCCACCTTAAAGAGTTTGTTCACTTTAAGAGTCATGCATGTCTTGATGTCCTTCACGGCAGTTGCGATAAACATGTTTGTTCAAATGCTTGTTTAGATTGGCATTCCAAGAAATAATCCTGATTCTTGGTAAATTCCTGATAAATCTCCTCCCCCAAATGATTTACCGCCTGTTTATACTTTATTTTGGAGTGATCTTTGTGTGTTTGGGATGTGTTTTTAGAGCGATGTTGCCTGCGGTGGTAGTTTGCTGTCATGTGAACCTTTTAATCTGTTGTCTCGGGGGCAACGCTGGAGGCTTTGTTGCCATATCGGTGATTTTGCTTTAATCATCGCTGATCTCGGGACGACGTGACGTTGAGCGTGTCACTTAAGGGTCGCGCTTCTGATGTTGTGTAGTTTGAGATGCCTGCATGAGGATTCAGCAACAAACATTTAGTTTGAGGGTGGTTTTCACATCACCTTTCTCTCGTAAATTGCGTAATGATTTTGAAGTGAATTTTTGAATAGAACTTTTAGCCTGCTCTATCTGTTGCGACATAAATACATCAAGTCAAGTCACTTTCTTTGTTATCTCACATATGAAACAAAATTGTGGTTCTACAGAGCATCTAACAGATTGGAGGAGAACGGTTAAGCAATAAATACTAGGGAGGGGGGAAATCCATCCATCTTCTGTAACCGCTTATCCTATTCAGTGTTGTGGGGGGTCCGGAGCCTATCCTGCAGGCTATTGGTGCTAGGCAGGGAACAACCCAGGATGGGGCGCCAACCCATCACAGGGCACACTCATGCTAATAATAAACATAAAATATAAACAGTATGTACCAGTACAGACTAATGCATGACAGTGACAACAGCAATGACATAGTGCAAGTGCTGCTAGCAAATGCTGCAGGCCAATGCATATAGACTGTAGGCTGTGCAAATAACCGAGAAACTGCAGTGCAGCGTACATCTTACCGGCGCTTATGGAGTAGGTGGGTGATGAGAAATCTGATAGCCAAGGGGAGAAGAACTGCTGCAGAGCCTGGTGATGCTGGACCTATTGCTTCAGGAACCTTTTTCCAGATGGGGGGGGGGGGGGTACTTGAATATTCTGGTGTTTCAGTGCTAGTTTCATAACTTTTCATCCGCTTTGATATGTTCATCTCCGATGTGTTTTCACTGTAAGAAGATTTAGTGAGCTGGCTTGGTTCTGTCACACTTTTTCACAGGTGCTGGAATGTGGGTCCATAGAGAACCAGGCTTCACATGCAGAAACACTGGTCTTTAATTAGCTTTGTCTCATTTCCATGAAAAATGCAACAACTGGCTCCCATTTACACCATAAATCAATAAAAAGATAATGGTAATTATATCAAGATCCCTCCAAGATGGAAATCAGTGACTGTCTGATGTATCATTCAGATTCAGGGCCACCATTGCTTTTAATTATGCTTGTTTTTTGCCCAAAAAGGAGAGAATGAAACTAGTTAAGCAGGAAGACTCTCTGCCAGGGTTAATGTTTTAGGTTCGGGATGTAAATGGCCCACTTCTTACATAATGATGTATTTCTTTGGTAATGCACTGAACACCCCCACCCCCATGGAGCTGAGCTGCCCAGCCCTGAAACCGAAGAGCAATGATCCACAGAGGTCACAGTAGGGGGGGCTAACCAGATCCTCTCCGCAGGGCAAGCCGGTGGGCACGCCAGACGCGGGGGCTTTCTTCCGCGTGCTATCGGAGCACGGCGTGGCGGCCATGTTCACGGCACCCACCGCCATCCGCGCCATCCGCCAGCAGGACCCCCAGGTGTCTTTGGGAAGGCGGTACCCGCTCACCAAGTAAGCATGCTGGGAAATCCGCTCCAGTGGGGGGGGGGATGTTAAAGAAAGTCGAGGTGTGGGTCAGCATTCGGAATGACCCCAGTCAGCATCCGTCCATCTGCTGACATTTTCCCGCTCTCTGCCTCATCACTCACAATTTGGGGCCTCATTATAAGAATATTGGGTAGATAATAAGCAGCAGTGAGCCATTAATTTCCATTTTATCACCAGATAGAGGTGCAACTCCTACACGAGTCTTGGTTTCTGCAGGTAAAGAGCTGCAGTTCTAGGTTTAGAGACATTTCTACAGTACCTCTAGTTTCCATGGAGCCATTTGTGTCTTACTGTGTCCTTAGCTGGACATGGTGGGAGTGGTTTATGTGTCCTCGTTATGTGAGTGATATCGAGGCCCTGATTGCAGGTCGAGGTCTTTAACTTCTGTGCCACCTGCTAAGCCATTACGGGAATGAATCTAATTAACTTATACCTTAATTAATTGCTATACCTTAATGGTGTTAACATAAATTGTGCCAATATATTTAATTAACGGTGATTAAGTGGCTTGCTGGAGCAAAGCTACAAGTTCCTAATAAAATAATGTAAAGATTTCCGATCTGAGATAAGTGCTTGCAGAGAATTTGTAATGCAAGTAAATGTATTGCATTGGAGTATAATTTTGATGCATTCCATTTGCAAATAAATGAGTAAAGTAGGTCTAAATCGCTGAAATATGGAACAGTAGTGAGAACATTATAAATATGAAAAGGATGTTAGCTTTCTGTTATTAAGCCTAATCTTAATTAGCCTTTGGTGTTTTCCGGAAACTCATGAGCCAGAGAATTACAGTAACTACCTCAGTTTCTTTGATTATTCTTGGATGAAATAAAAGAATTAGATTCCCGCCAGGCCTGATAAGAGACTTCTGATCAGTTTTAAGTCTCGATATCTGTCGTGTATGACTTGTGGAGGGCTTATGAAGCTACGCTGTGCAGAGTAGCCGTTTAACCATCCCCAGTGTGCCTGACGTCATGCCTCCGGTGCAGCATTTTAACGAGATGCTTTACCGATAGGTGCCCAGCTGAGCGAAAAGAAGCACAGCAAACAGGCTGTTTACGTGACGACGCTGACCCTGAATGAGAGCGCAATTCCATTACTATTGGATCATAAGGGCTTTTTCTAAATTGAATCCACGGTTATTTGAGCCCTGCAGTCTTGGCTCAGGCTGATCCAGCCCTATTGCTTGGCCGACGCAGCTCAGAAACGACTTCATTTCAGCTTGTTGGGTTGACAACAAATTGGGTTTGATAAGTTCTGCTGTGCAGCAGAAAGCATTTTATTTCCCTACACGTTAAATTCTCAGCGTAATGTGCTGCATCATTACGCTGTGCACAGGAAACGCAAACCCTGCTTATTTGCGATCAACAGATTTCACTTTAATACCATCCTTATGCATATACCTGATTGTGTCATGAATCACATACCTGATTGGCCATTACCTGGCAATAACAGTGTGTATAGTCAGATACTGTTATAAGTCATGCACATTTAATAGACTGGAGCTGTTTGTTTTTCCTTTTTCTTCTGATACTTTCTCTGTTCTCTGATAGCACAGGTGTGGACCAGGTCTTTCTCTCGAAGGCTGCACCCCGCAAGGGTTTGGTCACTCATGAATTAGCGATTGGTTTCCACCTGATGTGAAACGTGTGCCGACTTAGGTTGTGTGTAAACGCTTCTGCGGGGGATTCCTGGAAATCCCGCCTTTGTTCCCAGACCAGCTGACTGACCAGGAACACTTTAGCAGCCATGATGACCTTTCAACAGAAAGGCATTTTGTGTGTGTGTGTATTTAGCAATTTAGCTTTAAGTTTCTGAAATACATTTATTTCACCCACTTTTGAATGCATTTGAAAGTACACATCTTTCCCCCATTTAGTAGAGACACCAGCAGAATAAGCGCGCTGTGAATGACATAAAGCAGCTTGTAGCATTTCCAGCTGTCCGTGGACATCTCGCGGGTAATGGCTGCCGTTTGAAAACGGGCTTGTCGGGTTGTGTGCTGCTCCGGAGATAAAAGCCGACATTATGGAATCCCTGAGCCTGCAGGCGAGCTGGCGTGAAGCCAGCAGTCCCCTCTGATGTGTGAAAAGCGAGGAAACGCCGAGTGAAACAGCCCTGTGAGCCCTGGGGCTCTCTGTTTGGTGCTGTAGTGGTTGTCCCCCCCCCCCTCCCACATTTAACTTGGGCACACCCGATGCCTCAGGTGTTGAAACCTCGGGCACATGTGCACAGTCCAGTCCACCTCTCCGGATAGGGGTGTACTTTGTAAATTTAACAGCATTTAATTATGAAGAATAGGTTGCATGAAGGAGATGAGAGGCCACAAATTTGCTAAATGCTACGGACGTTTTTCTAGCATGGGTCCTTGTTTCCTTTTTAGTTTTATGAAACATGACCTATTTGCTGTAAAGAGTTCGCTGGTCTTATGAAAAAGGTAGAATAACCATTACACAAGTGCTATGTTGACTGGGAAAATGTCCTAAGGTATGACTAGCAGTGTGACCGTGGTAATTAACAGGACATCAGTTAGTATTACATATGACAGTAATACTGGATACCTGAATTAGAAGGTATCTAATAAGTGGTAATTAGGTTACAGATTTTCCTAGTAAAATTACCTGACACCTAATTGACAAATAAAACATATTGGGGACCATGTGTAGCTTTATATTTGGAGAGCTTTTGTTCCATCGTACCCTTGAGCATGGTAATTAACCTTAATTCTTTCATTAAAAGAATCCAGTGGTTTAAATGGGCAGACTGCAAAATTAATGCTTTATATTAGTAACTATATGAATGTTATTTTGACCTTTAGGTGCTTGGAGAACTTAAAGCGCATTGCGTGGTTTAAGAAGCTCTACAGCTTGTTCTCTTTTTTGGGGTAATTGTGGCCCTTTCGCTAGAGTCCAGATTCATATGAAGTGGACATTAACAGAATTAACTGTGCAAGATGCTGGAAGGCCAAGGAGGGGACGGATTTCTTGTCTGAAACCTATGGGCTGCCCTTCTCCCAGAATGAGGACCCTGTTCGTGGCAGGAGAACGCTGTGATGTGGAGACGCTGCAGTGGGCCAAGAGGAGTTTTGGAGTGCCTGTGCTGGACCACTGGTGGCAGACGGGTGAGTGTCTTTGGTGGGGTGTCCACACCATCAAAGCTGGTTCTCCCACAATGCAGTAGAGAGAGAATGTTCTTAAGCAGGTAGTTCTGGCACTGTGTTGCATTCTTTTGGTTAAGCATTTAACGCCATTCTTGTAGGGATCTTGCCAGAGTGTCTGCTTTTCACATTTTGCATCTTTGTGTATATGAAAACCTGTATGTACACACACACACACACACACACACACACAGGTTTGTAATTATATCTTTGTGGGGACTCTCCATTCATTTCTATGGCTCAAACTCTAATCCCAACAATGACAACCTTAACCCCACCCAGCCCTAACCTTAACCATAAGTAACCAACCAAAATAGAAGACTTTTGGCACTTTTACTTTTTTGATTGAATTCACAGATTTTTATGAAATTGAGGTTATCCAAATGGGGACCTGAAGAAGTGTCCCCAAAAGTCAGGAAGTTTCAGGTTTTACTGCACTTTGGCGACCTTTTAGTCCCCAGATGTGATTTGCACTCACGCACGCACGCACGTAGTTTTAGCCTAAAGCTGTCTTGGCATGACTTTCTTAGTTTGGGGCTGGAGAGAAGGCTGGTTGATAAGGTGAATTCTAAGGGAATGCTTGTAATCTGTCGTGAATTTCCCACTGAGAGGCCATTTGAATTGTGAACGATTCATTTATGAAGACATGGGGTCTACGGCAGTGCCACTTGGTGCTGATGCACCAGCTTTGCTCTCGGTTCTGTTTTCGAGGGTGTTAGCAACAGCAGATTAAATCAATTGTCATCTCAGCCAAGTTTATTTGAGCATCTCTTTAGATGAGCTTGTGTTCACGATTTAAATGAGAGTGATGACACATGAGCTCCCCCACGGTGCTAAGGAGGCCTCAGTAGAGTTTGATAGCTGCGGAAGCAAAGCTGTCTTAGAAACTGAGCTACGTTTCACTGCTTTAGCCTTTTCCATTGATCGGTGGGTTCGGGCTGGAAACAGACTTTCGGTGCTCTGAAATGCCCGCATGCGGACTGCAGTTTGGCAGGATGGGTGGCGCTGCATCTTATAAATGTCACCCAAATATTGATTTTCTTGAATATGACATACAGTGACCTGGTGGCATCTCACAGTTCTCATCTTGGGCCTGGTTGTCTGTTTCTCCTAGACCGTATCTCTCTGTCTATCTCTCTCCGTCTGTGAGGTGAATAATAACTATCTTGTAAAATCAGTGTGTGTCAGGCTCTGGGATATATTACGCAATAAGCTAACATTCCACACTTGTAGTCAACTTGTTGAATGCAGGAGAAATTGGCAGGGATAAAGATCTGAGTGAGAAGGACCAGATCATTATGGCCAGAAGACTGGGTCAGAGCATCTCTGAAACGGCAGGGCTTGTAGGGCGGTCACAGTCAGCCCCGGTGAGTACCGACAGAGAGTGGTCTGAGGAGGGAAGAAGGACATGCCACCGACGCGGTGCTGGATGGTCAGGACCCGTCCATGTGGGATGTGTATGAAGGATATCCGGTGTGGTACAAACCAACAGCAGGGCCGCTGTGGTACAAATGGCAGGTGATTTCGATGAGGATCATGGGAGTGATCACAGTACATAGAGCCCTGTCGTGTATGTTGCCATGTAGCTACGGTCTTAGATCAATGGACATATACAGCTCTGGAAAAAATTGAGACCGCAGCAAAAATGTCAGTTTCACTCATTTCTCAATTTATTGGTATTCGCCTGTGTGAAATATGCATTTTTATTTTTTTTGCAAACTCCAGCCTGGCTCTTTCCTGCTTCTCATTAATAAAGGGCTTCTTCCTTGCTATATGGGTCTTCAGTCCTGCTCTTAGGAGCCTGGTATGAACTGTCCTAGCAGTGCACTTCACACCACTTAATGTTTCTCATTCTTTTTGAAGGTCACTTGAGATCATCCTCTGATTTACGAGACACTGCCGGATAAGTTGACAGTCATCTCTGGCAATAGAAAGTCGCTTCTGCCCTCTGCCTGGCTGGTTTTTGGTTATTGCCAGTGTCTCCTGCTTTACCTTGTTCCTGTGTACTGCTGTCTTAGAACCTCTGAGCCTGGAAGCAGCCTGCCTCACAGTATAGCCTTCTGCCAGCAGAACCAGGACTAAACCGGGATTTAATTTTTTCCAGAGCTGTTTATATATCGCTTGCTCTAAGGCAGGGTGTATCTCCTACAAAGATGTGTGGCTGACCAGCCGGTGACCATTCAGGTTTTGGCAGAATATCAGGCAGAGCTTCCAGTTTGGGACTGCTTGCTAATGGCAGACCTGGAGAGGCCATCAAAGCAGTGTGCTGATTAGACATCGCACTCTGGAGTGCTTAATGGAGGTTGCCTGCTCCCGGCTCGTCCATGCTGAAGAGGCTGCTGCTTAAACGAGCACCGGAGGTGTGCTCAACCAGGGGCGGTGGGTCGTCAGGACAGCCAGACGCTGTAGACACAGATTTATTGAAGTTTGCATACCCCCCACCCCCCACCGTGGGACACTATTCTCCCCCAGCTCTCTTCCAGGGTTTGCTTTACTCTTCAAACGATCGACGCCTTGTTGTC
>JAODJX010000001.1:12335819-12364082 GCA_026776945.1 Isichthys henryi | reverse complement strand
GAGTGTGCTGAATATCTTGATAGATTGAGGTCTCCAGGCAGCACACCCCAGGAGGGTTAGGGGAAATAAAATGTGCATGTATTCCATCCCCAGTCCCGTTTTATATCTTACCTGAACATGGTGGATGAGGTTCATTTGGAAGTTACATGTTTGTTTTTTTATGAAACATTGCTGTAATTTTAATGCATTTATGTGTGATATGGGATGATTTGGGGTATTGTGTCATTTCTGTGTGTTCAGCTAGTTTTCTGTACATTCGTAAAATTGTTCAGAAATTGCATTTTGCCGTGTTACTCGCCCAAGGTCCTTGCTATTTGGTGATATTTGCATTTTCTTGTCTGACTATTTAAATGTATCAGCTATGGATACGAAGGAGAGGAGTTTTGCAGATTTACCCAGTTTCTGCTTTCTTTTTTTATTTTTTGTCCTTGTGTTTTAAACTCATTCGGAGACATTTTTAAATTTTTGAAAGCTCAGCAGGAGTGGCGATGTGAGCTTCATGCAGTCGTATGGGTCTGTCAGACACCTCATTCATAGGATGCTGCGCTGTATACTCAGGCAGATCATGGTTATGGTTAATAGCATGCAGGTAAATTACCTGTGCTGTGGCATTCCGTCCCTCTCACTCTGACCTGAGCACTGGGCATGCTCACAAGGCTGTGCCTCATTGGCTAATGGATTTGAATGCCAATGGTGCCAGAACCTGTGGAGTGTGAAAAACAATCTTGTCTGCTTTTGTCACTGTGATATTTTTAGACTGTTTATAAAGCTGCTATTTTTTTCCTTATGTCTCCTTCTACATAGTGCTATCCTTGACTAATTTCTAAGAGCTGGTTTGATTTGATCTTTTTGCTATTTTATTAGTTCTTTTCCTCCTACTGTACCTCATGACGGAAACTGGAGCAGCATTTAGCAGACAGGGTCACATGGAGAGATCCTCTCTACAACGTTCCTCAGAGTTCCTCATCTATGGTCAGAGTAAGGAAATTGATGTCCCTTCCAGGAGTCAGAGAAGAATCTGAATAGGTGTACAATGTGCCAATGAGTAGCAAAACTGGCTTATTGAAAATGTGCACAGGAGTTAGTTTTGTATTTGTCGTATTCGTGTTAAATCTGGCGTTTCTCAGGCACCCAGTGTGCACGTCCCGCTCTGGATAATAACGCTCAGGACGCGGTGGGATTTGAAGTATGGATGTAGGGCGGCAGAGGTCTGGAATTGATGTCAGAGATTGCTTCGATCTTCAGCTCTAAGCTTGGCTTGCCTCCGCTTGAATTTCAACGTGCGTCATAAGCAGAATGAACGAAAATCAAATAAATTATATTTGCGAACATCAAAATTTTCCCTAAATTTAAGACTGCTGCCTAAATGTCGCCATCTTCAAACAGCCAGCGGTTGGACGTCAGATGTGCTCGGTGTGTGTTGGAGGAGAACAGGAGAGAACCTGAGTAAAACGTCCTGTAGGTGGCACAGTGGAGCTCACTTGACCCTTACACCAGACAGTTTACTCGCGTGAACCATTCCAGTTTAGACTGCTGTCAGCTTTAAGCTGCTTTCTGAGCATTTGCAGGGTGTTTTCTTGCAGTTCAATCTGAACGCAGTTTAGTGCGCAACATCTGGATTTGGACTTAATGTATCGTATCCCTTTCTGTGCTATATTCAGAGACTGGATCTTCCATCACTGCCTCCTGTGTCGGCCTCGGAAACTCGTTGTCTCCCCCTGCTGGTCAAGCTGGCAAACCTGTACCGGGCTATAATGGTGAGGACGTTCTTTTGCAGTTTTCTCAGCCTTTCATGGAAACCAGTCTGTGTTTAATCACAGCTCCAATCTAGAGGTAGTATTATTTCTAAACATGCTATATATCTGTTGCCCGAGTAATCAGTTGTGCTGTTTATGGATTGATTTTATTATTGATATAATTTTTTTTGATCGGGCTTATGGAATGGTTTTTACAGGAAAGCCATCCCTGCTCTTGCCTTTGTGATATTGACGGATTGAGCAAAATATCGCAATTGATCCGAAAATAAAAACAAAATTCAAAGGTGAAATTCACATTGGCTCAATGAATTCCCGTTTTGGGGCGGCTGAGTCATTTATCAGCATGACAGTAGGGGTAAGTGTGAGCACTGATCAATGCAGCTGGAGCCTAATGTCACTTTCTTATTTTTCAGTGGAAGTTGTGGATGACAACATGCAGAAGGTGAAGCCGAGAACTCTGGGAAATATCGTGGTCAGGTAAAATTAAGAGGCACTAAGTTTGTGTTTTGTTCTGGTGCTTGTGGTGGTGTTTGTACTGGTGTTGCTGTTTGTACTGGCGTTCGTACTGGTACTGGGGTTGCGGTTGGTGTTTGTGATGGTCTTTGTAGTGGAACTGGTGCTTGTAGTGTTGTTGTTGTTTGTAGTGGAACTGGTGGTTGTACTGGTGTTGCTGTTTTTTTGTGTTGGTGTTTGTGGTTGTACTGGTATCGCTATTGGTGCTGGTGATTGTATTGGTGATTGTACAGTCCCTCCTGTTCTTTCTGTTCCAGTTAAGGTTTTTATCCCATCCTGTCAGTGTGGGCGGGTGTGAGTCTGCAGGTTAGTGTCTGTGATTGGAAGGTCGTCGGATCAAGTCCCATTGCTGGCAGAGTGATATCAGCATTGGCTTGTTGAGCGTGGCCCTTAACCCAAATAGCTCCAGGGTCACTGTCAGGCTTTGCTCTCTGATCATTGCCTGTACGCTACTTTGGACAAAGGCATCTGCTAAATAAATGTAATATGATGTGATAAGGGCAGGGCCCTGAACCCCCCTCCCCGTCTCCAGGAGTTTGCCCTGCTGTCAGCTAGCGGGCCGTCTTTACTCTTTCAGTAGTATTGCTGTTTATTTCCTCTGTGGCAGTAAAAGTTGAAGCCAGCGGCAGCCGCAAGATCAGCCAGTCTTCAGCAAACTGACAGTTTAAATCCTCCATCTTTGGAGGAGAATCCAACTGTAACTGATACAAAATGGAATTCCTGTCAATGGGGAAAAAAACAGTAAGAAGGTCTAAATATCCTTTAGTGACGCAAACGTTGCTGGTGCTCAGTGCTCCTGCACAGACCACGTGCATCGTTTGTCATATTTAAAACTGCTTCCTGTTAAAACAGGCATTTTAGGAACAGGGAACATGTGAGCTGTATCCTTTGGATTCACTGTCACTGGTGTTTCTACCTCCCACACGTTTACTGTTTAAGCTGTTCCACAGTAGGGGTTTGTATCGTTGCTTATGATGCATTTGCTTGAGCAGAGGTAAATATTTAATCTTTGTTTAGGTATTGCAAGGAAATAGAGCTGTACAACCTCTTACCTTTGGCATAACAAAGTAGGAAATGTTATTCTACATTAATGTAGTCTGCCCCCCACCCCATTTTACCTGCCATTCTAAAACTGTGTGAGCTTGTGTAAAGACCCAGTGCTTGTGGCTTAGACACTCAGCCTGACAATCTAGGTGCTCAAGTTTGGTCAGATGTCATGCAGACATGCACAGAGTCAGAAATCCTTTTTCTAAAATGTAATCTTATTTTCACTGCAAATCCCTTAAAGGTGCATTAGAAGCTTGTAGGGTCTCAGTGAGCGTGTTACATGTCTGTTATCTAAAAGGGAGTTCGTTCTTGCTCTGAATCGGTGAAGGTCTGTCGGAGAGTTTGTCACGTGAACCCTTCGCGTACGAATGCTGATCTTGTGCTGATGACATATTGGCCGTGGTGCGTCTGCACTCCGTCTCTCTGAAGGAGGCCTGTGTGCTTTGGTCGTGCTTCTCTTCTCCATCCCTGCTTAAGCGTGACACTCTCCATTCAGAGGCTGTGGACTTCAAACCCTGAGCTGCTCATGCGATTAAATGTCCCAGCAGGTCCCTTCAAGGTGGCGGTTTCTGCCAGGGCTTAACACTCAGGCCGACTCTTTGCTCTGTGAGCTATCGGCCCCCTTTGGATGCTTGAATTCTGACTTCTGTCAGAGCACGATGCGGCTTATGGACACCTCTCTCCATCGCACAACAGCCAAGTGGAAATACACAGGCTCCTCTACGAGGCGACGTACAGCAGTGATGAATGTGTCTGCTCTTAGTCTTTCTCTCTCTTCCTTAGGCTGCCTCTGCCACCGGGGGCTGCGTTGTCCCTCTGGCAAAATGACAAGCTGTTTAAGGAGCTGTACTTCACCAAGTTCCCTGTACGTGCTGTTTGTAACTAGCTATCGGTTTTCTCTGACTCATCTGGACTTTTGGCAGCGGCAGCCAAGGAATGTCATTTTTTTATATATGAACTTTACCAAATGGAGAGATTGTGCAGTTACAGTATAGTCTAGTGTAGTATAGTATAGTGTTTGGCCAGCATGATTGTAATATGTTTGGTCCTGCTTCCAGTTTGATGGCTCCATCTAGTGGTGGAATCCCTGTATTCTCTCAGTGACAGCAACAGCATTGTTAAAATGTCATTTATACTGTTAGTGTCCAAACTCTCCTGTAACATCTCCTTGTTGAAACGCCACGTTCCTTACTAACAGGGATGGTTATATGTTCACTTTTGCCCTCTAGGGTTACTACGATACCATGGATGCAGGCTTTGTTGATGAGGAAGGATTTCTGTACATAATGTCGAGGTCTGATGATGTCATCAACGTGGCGGGACACAGGCTGTCTGCTGGGGCTCTGGAAGAGGTGATTCACGGGCTGGGTGGGGAATGCAAGGTGGTAAACCAGTATGGCATAAGTGAAGTGTCCTTTGCTGTCTCTTAGGCTTTGATGCAACACCCCCTGGTGGTGGACTGTGCTGTAGTGGGACTGGAAGACTCTCTGAAAGGTCACGTTCCTCTCGCTCTCTGTGTGCTGAGGATGGGTGAGTCCTTTCTGTGGACTAGCACTGAGGAGATGCTCTGTGTTGTAGGCTATAATGTAGTAGTTGTTAATGGGCCTGATCCATCTCCAGCTCCCCTGCTCCTAGTCTCAGCAGCACCTGTCTTTTGAGGTTCTGTGAAGTCCACTGTGCATTCCCTCTGTGCATCCCCTCTCAGACCCCAAGCTAAACCAGAAAGAGGTGGTGGGTGAACTGGTGAGCATCGTGCGTGACAGGATTGGACCTGTGGCGGCCTTCCGGAAGGTGCTCTTCGTGAATGCTCTCCCGAAGACACGGTCTGGAAAAATCCCCCGATCCACACTTGCCAACCTTGTGAACAGGAAGCCATACAAGGTGTGTGCGATTGTCATTTCTGTTCACTGTGGGCACTTGTACACTGCACCAGGTACTGTACTTTTGGTGCTACTTTCTACTGGGGTAAAAACTGTTAGCGGTACTGAATGATATCATAATGCGAGGTGGGGTATTTTGTGCTGTAGTCAAAAAATGGCTGTAGTATGTTATAGGACTGGATGATGTGTGATATTAATACCAATATTGCATGTTATGTGCATGCAGTTCTTACATCACTGGTCAGCTAGATTAAGATCAGGCATTTTCATATTGTATGAACATTATAGTGTGGAGGATTTAATTTTCACTAAAACATTTTTAATCATAAGAAAAAAAACTTGGCAAGTTTTGCAGTTTTAAAAACTATTCCTTTTCAAGATTATCCATCAGTCCATTTTCTGAAACAGCTTATCCTATTCAGGGTCACCGGGTGTCTGGTGCCTATGCTGGAGGCTACGGGTGCAAGACAGGGAACAACCCAGTATGGGGTGCCTGCCCATCGCAGGGCAGACTTACATGCCAGTCGTTCACATATGCATAGCTATGGTTACATTTGGTAACTTTAGGTAGCTTCAGAATGCTGCTTCATCGACTCGTTTATGGTTGTTTATGGGAGTTTGTAACTTTTTTCAAGACAACAGATGTATTGTGTTTAGAGGCAGGCTATTTGCACAACTAGTTGACAAAGGAACCTTTTGCAATTCCTACTACAAAGAATCAAAGTGCAAAAAAAGTACTGGAACTTTTGAAGTCAATGGAAAAAGTACCAAGATTACTGTACCAAAAGTGCTCTACCTGGTGCAGTGGAAAAGCACCCTGTAGCTTCAGAATGGCATGAAGTCTAATGTCTGTCTGTGCATTGGCCTTGTTTAATGTTTCCCTCCAGATCACTCCCACTATTGAGGACCCTGGAGTCTTCAATGAGGTTGAGAAGGTTGTCAGAGAGTCCCTGTGAGGTGGGGGGGAGCTTAGGTCAGTTGGAGCTGCAGAAGGACATTGTTGTGCTGTGGACGCTCCTGCAGGTCTGGAAATGACAGGAGTTGGTCATTCCGGGGAAGGTCTATGGTCCACAGCTGAAGATCTCGTCTGGAGTCTCTGTCATAAAGCCGGATATCTCTCTTTGCCGGGACCCCAGTGTAAATGAACTTATTTGGTCACTTACAATTAGCCCAGCCAACCTTAAATACAACAAGTTATCTATCCACCACTCACTTGGCGATACAGGCCCCTGACGTCGCCTAAGATCAGCAACAAAGGTTTCTTCAGTCAGCTGGATGGATTCCCCCCCCCCCCCAGATGATTTTATTAGACCTGTACTCAAGAAGGTTTACCTATAAACACAGTGGTTGAGCAGTAACGTCACATGGACTCCTGTTTTAATGTCTGTGATTTGACAGCTTTTTTTTATTGACAATGAAAATCTTACCACCATTTTACTATTGTCCAAAAAACAGTAATAAATTAAATGGACACAAAATAAATTCTCTGTACGTGCAAAACAAGATGAATTGGGGGTAGGAGTCATATGTGGGGGGTGGTGGGGAGGGGCAGGAATAAAATCAATGCTGAGCTAAGAGTAAACAGAAAAGAAAGAGGAATGGAAGAAGAAGAGATCACCCCTGGCACTCGCACAATGTCAACAGCTACACTAAATAGTCAAAGCAAGCAACACATTGAGCTGAGTTCCTCTGGCGTTTGACACGTTCATATTTACCACATACAAGTTCAGCGGCCTTGTCTCTCGGCCGTTCTTCCTTATAAAGTGACTCTGGGGTTAAAGTCCACGGGACGGAAAAAGGCCTTTTGGGCTGAGGGTCCAGCACAGCGGCGCCAGTCTGGCTTCTGGCGCAGCTGCTAAACTGATGATTCGGTTGCACACGTCAGGGGGAAAGGAGTGATCAGCTCCTTGTTATGCAGAGGTCAGAGTGCGTGGTTTCTCTCAAAGTGCTCGTCACAGCGGCTCGCTGTCACAGTGCGCTCCTCCCTGCCCCTGGCTTCCCACCCCCACCGGTGACACACAAGCACATGGCTGTACACCACCAGGGGGCGATATGCGTTCACAGCTGAAGGTAAAAATGGCGTCGATCAGAAAAAAGACCAAGGTAGGGAGTGAAAAGAAATGCTTTTAAGCGTGAGGTCCTCCTCCGGGCTGCTACTGCCGCTAAGCTTTGGGGACGAAGGAAAATCCAACGTACGAAATAGCTGTAAGGATGGGAAAAAAAGTCACAGCAGCATCTTTCACCTGCGGGACTGACATTCAGGGGACGTGTTCGGCACAAAGTTGCCTCTGTGATGTATGCGCTTATAAAAAGCAGTATTTATACTCATTTACAGATAACTTCAACGATTTCCATTAGAAGAAATACACATCTTAACTAGTTATGTTACAAGGTATAAATAGCAAGAAAAAGAGGCTGCAGGACATTGGTTAGCACCCGGTCTGGTGGCCAGATTAAGGACTTGGCTTGCAAGTGCAGAGGGGCCATCCTGGGCCTTGGCACCCCCTCCACCCGCACCCCCCCGTGTCCCTGCTGGGCCCTTGGTTCTGGGGTGGGAAGGGGAGGGTCGTGCTTCTTGGCAGTGCGTCTCGTCGGAGCTCTGTTCCTTGTATGAGGTCCTGCAGAGGGTCTCCTTGCCCGCTTCTGAGGTAATGGGGGCAAAATGAGGGCTAACAACCTGTCGGATATGGAGATGCTTCAGATACTGGGAATGACTGTGGGAATGTTGCCGAAATGCCTGAATTCAGGATGCGGAGTGACTAACTGCTGCCATGTAACAGGTGACTTATTTCCACTTTATTTCTGCTGCTTGTCCAATCGTAAAATCTGCTGCAGGGGTCTCCAACTCCGGTCCCGGAGAATTACTATCCAGAAGGTTTTCTATCCTACCTGGCATCTGATGAGCTACACCTTTTCTCAGGTAAATACCAGGAACAGGTTTGGCTCATCTGAAGCCAGGTAGCATAGAAAACCTACTGGATTGTAGCTCCTCCAGGACCGGAGTTTGAGACCCTTGATCTACTATGTAGTTTATTAATTACTAAACATTATAGGTCAGCCGCTGACCTACTACTCACTGCTGAGCCTCTCCCCCTCCAGTGAGAATGTCAGCACGAGTAGGTCCGCACAGTGGAGCTGTCCAGCCGCTGCATCGCCGAAGGGCCCACTGCAGACAAAGGGAAACGTCACCTCAAGCGCCCCCTTGTGGCTGGAGGTAAAAAGCACACAAAGTGCAAGTATACACACGCTTACTGAGTCTGTTACTCAGTCAACAACGTGACACTTGGGGACAGCCGGGACCCGTTCTGATGAGGGTTGTACCTTAGACGTGTTGATTGGATGTAAATTAAAAGATCACAGACATGACTGCAGTATTTTCACACCGGGGGCAGGTGCTCACACACAGACGTCCTGTTTCAAAGCCTTCATCTGGTGTGCATTCCTGCTCCTGCTGTGAAACTGAGAGGGCGGGAAACGTGGGACACTGAAAGGTCAGCTCACTGAGGATGACAGGCGGACGAGTCGGGGAGGGCAACGGGAACTGGGGTAGGGCATGTAGCGTGGTGAACTCCACCAGTATAGCTGACCTTGTAACCAGTCCTCACATATGTCCTCAGGACAGCTGTCCAACACCTCATAGAGGACTACAGTGCCAGGTTGAAAAAAATGATAGGGACACAGTCAAAAAAAGAGGGGACACAGTGACCCAGAGTCTGCTGTAGGGGTGACGATTAGGCAGCAGGTACAGCACCATGAAAGTTCGCTGTCTCACACTGATTTAACACTGTGCTGGAGAAGTGTCAGTGTAATTGTGCCCGATACAGAGCTAGAGGATATTTGGGCCCTATTATTCCCAGCCTGTATGTTACAGGTCTGTGTAGCAGAAATTGCCTCCCTGTCCTCCCCACACCCACCTTCGGGGGGCATCCTGCGCGAGTGTCCAGAGGTGGTGGTGAGCCGGAAACCGGCCGGCAGCGTCTCCGCAGAGCCGGGCATCATGCTGATCCCGTGGACGTCCCGTGGTGGAAACTGCCTCCTCCAGGGGGCGCTGCGCTGGAAGTCCTTGTCATCACACTATGGATTGGGGGGGGGATAAGAGAGAGGTTGTGCTATTGTGTTAAACTCTGGGTGTAGTGCTAGGCTGATTTCACTCGCCCCCTCATCAAAGGCTGGGGGGTGGAAGGGAAGTTCTGGTAATTAGTGAGAAACCAGGATGCCCTTTGAGTCAACCTCTGACATCCTGGTACCCATGCTACTGAGATGGAACTCCATCATGGTACTTAGAGCGAATGCAGTCAGAGCTTTCGGGTTTGGGGGTCACCGAAATTTCCTTGCTTTTGAAAAAAAGGCAAGTTTTTTTTGTGAATTAAAATAACAGATTGATCAGAAATAGTGTGTAAACGGTGTAAATGACTATCGTAGCTGGAAACGGCTATTTTTTCAGAACTTTCTTCTGAAACTCATCAGTATATTCTTGATCTGAAAAATGAAGGCTGTTCCATGAGAGAAACTGGCAGGATATTGAAGATGTTGTACAATGCTGTGTACTACTCCTTTCACAGAGCAGCGCAAACTGGCTCCAACCACAATAAAAGCAAGAGAGGGAGGCCCTGGTGCACAACTGAGCGAGAAGATATTAGAGTGTGTAGTTTGAGAAACACACGTTTCACAGGTCTTCAACTGGCTGCCTCACTTAATAGTATCCTTCACTAAATATTACCCTCAAAGCTCAACGTCAACAGTGAAGAGGCAACTCCGGGATACTGGCTTTCTAGGCAGAATTGTAAAGGAAAAATCCATATATCAGAATGGCCAATAAAAAAAAGACTGAGATGGGCCAATGAACACAGACACTGGACAGAGGAAGACTGGAAAAAAAGTGCTAAGGATAGACTAATCTTAGTTTGAGGTGTTCGGATCGCAAAGAAGGACGTTTATGGGATGCAGATCAAATGAAAAGACACTTTAAGAGTGCTAGACGACATCTGTGAAGCATATCAAGTGTGATGGTCTGGGGCTGTTTTGGTGATGGAAAAGTGTCAGATTTGTACAGGGTGAAAGGGATCTTGAAGAAGGAAGGCTAGCATTCCAAACTGTGCAAGAATTATTTAGGGAAGAAGCAGTCAGCTGGTATTCTGTGTATAATGGAGTGACCAGAACAGTCAATTGATCTCTACTCTATTGAGCTGAATGGTAAGTAAGAAGTGCCCATCAAACCGATCCAACTTCAGGAGATGCTTCAGGAAGCCCAGAGTGAAATGACAATTTCCTATTTTTTTAGCTATATTTCCTATTCAAATTAATTTTGTGTGTGTTTTCATGGAAAACAAGTCAATTGACCAGAGTGACTCCAAAGCCTTAAAGCTTGGAAGGGGTCCGGATATGCCATTCCTAACCTGATGTGAAGCTGGGCACAGAAGAAATGGTGGCGTGGAAGTGCTGAAATAATATACTGCCAGCAGAACCGGTGCCCCCTAACTGAAACTGGCTCACCCCCGGTGGCTGCTTACATGATCTATAGGATTGATCAACCCCTCTACACTACAAAATATGGGGAAATCTGAACAGCTGTACTGACATACAGTGCCCAATGAGACAGGTAGGTAGACCTCCAATGAAATACACTAGGTGTTGTTGCAAGCTTTCTGAGATATAATGGACTGGAGAGGGGGTTGCATTACTGCCTGTACCCTACTTGGTATGATGATGATACTTTAATTTGCCATATTATCTGCCTTCTTGGTAAGTTGGTGCTCTACCGTTACTGTCAGGGAAACGTTCTGAAGACACATGACGTGTCACCGGTCTCTGGTGCACTGTAGCCCGGGTTGCCCAGAGTATAGCAGTGAGTAGGTTCAGTGACCACATGTACAGTATACTGTCCCGAAGCGTAATGATTATGGCAACAGGGAGATCAGCTGGCTGCCACTGCTCTGCTGAGACAGACAGACAGGTGGGTTCCACTCACTTCCAGACGTCTCTCGGTGCCCAAGGCTAGCAGGTTGTTGTACTCTCTCTCCAGGATCTGCCGTGCCTGGGGGAGAGGGGGTGCATCATGAATATGGTCATCTGTAAATACTATACGGTCTTCAAATTTGAAGCGCTCATTGAAATCACCAAGGTGGGGACTACAAAATATGCCACTCAGGAGACAGTTTTATGCACTATTACGATAGTTTCCCATAAGTCTTAAAGCTGCCTTTTAGCTTTTGATCCAATTTTTCCTTAAAATGATTTAATGGTTTCTGAAATTCTGCTTGAAATTACTCTGGGAGATCATACAATGTTGCATATTTAAAGATCTTCATCGGTTTCTGTGCATTAAATCATTTCAAATAAACAGGACCATTTCAGGATAGCCCTGGCTCTTAATTATACCGTGATTTTCTAAACGAGTTTCACGCCTCACCTGCGTGCTCTGGTTGGGGATCTGCAGCAGCAGAGCCAGGCTGCTGTAGTCGAAGTTGTCGTCGAGGGCGATGAGGGCGCCGTGCACGCCGCTCTCCTGCAGGATGTTGGCGTAATCGCGCAGCCCGACGCTCTGAACCCAGCGGATCACGCGCTCATTGCTCCACACCAGCACGTCTGCAACAGTATGAATGAGTACAGATAAAGGTTATCTATCAGATGGATTAGAATTAACTGGTTTGACTGTACAATCAAGTTACAGATTTTTCCCGCTGTCTGAAAGTAGCCCGTTCTTGTGAATACTTTCGTAAGCTGAAATGGCATAAAACAAAGCAGCATTTATCATTAATTTGTATGGCAAAAAATTTTCAGCGTTCCCAGACCCAATGAATAACCCATCAAATCTGTCTGTGCCTGTGGTCAGAAGGTCACCCATTTGAGCCCCGGCCTTGACGAAACAGTCACATGTCTGCGGCCTTAGAGCAAGACCCTTAACCCCCAGCTCCAGGGGCACGGCACATTAGTTAACCCTGCACTGTGATCTCCCGAGCTATGGAGAGCAAGACGGGGTAGGTGAAGAGAAGCATTCCAATGTACCTGTACTTGTTTGGTTGACATCATAAATACGCAGCTTATTCAAAGTATATACAGTGGTACCTCAGTTCTCAAACTCATTAGAACTCGAATTTCTTAATAGTCGAACTAACCAGTTCGAAAAAAAATTACCTAGAACTTGATCTGAATCTCAGAAGTGGAACCGTGAACGCCGACCTGAGATAACTTGTACTCGCGGGGAAATAAGTCACGCGGCATGTCTGTCAGCGGAAACGACGGGTAACGCTTCAATCTCAGCCTCACATTCACTGTGACAGCTTAGTTTGTTGGTGTTTTTTTATTGAAAATATCAGGTAATACACTGAACTTTATATCATTTTGGGAGCCATTGTTCCCCAAAAAGTTACGCAATAGTTGTACAAATGTTACAACCTAAAACCTGTGATTTACGAACAAATTAACGAATACAGAGTAATAATAAAAATAAACAATGGACCACATGGCATAGTCTAGTGTTGGGTCATGGCTTGGGGTTGTCACCATCTGCCGAGCCGGGACCGGGGAAGCAGGGACAGGCCTCAAGCGATCGGGAAACACGGGGTTTCAGTGAGAACAGGCAGAATAACACAATGACGTTACAATGACCGGACTGGGGAAACAAACTGAACGCGGACTAAATACAGAGGACTAATGACAACAACCAGAAACAGGTGATCACACGGGGATTCCACACGAGGTTAACAAGGGAGCGTGGCACACGGAGGGAGCAGACGAGCGGGGCAGGACAGGGGTAATGTTGGGGTACATCTTTATCGTCTTGGAAACCATTAAGAAAAAAATGCTCTTCTTGTTTTATCTTGTTCATTTGGCATTTAAATGATAAAAAAACATATTTAGGTGTAATTTTTTGGGGCCAGGAACCAAGTAATTGGTTTTCCATTATTTCTTATGGGGAAAATTCGATCAGAACTCAAACTTTTTAGGATTCGAACTCGAGTTCTGAATGGATTAAGTTTGAGTTCTGAGGTACCACTGTAGTGTAATAATGTGCACAGTGTAGTTTCACTTACCAGAATCAATACATTCATGCATTGCTTAACGACAGGGATACGTTCTAAGAAATGCGACATTAGGAGAATGTGAGAACATCAAAGAGAGAACTTACATAAACCTACTACACACCTACGCTGCATGTTATAAAAATTATAAAATGTACATTATTAGAATTTAGCGATCAGTGGTCATTGTTGACACCACAGTGCTCAACAACGAAATGTGTCCTCTGCATTTAACCCATATGTGACAATGTGACATAGCAGGGGGCAGCTAATTCAGCGCCCAGGGAGAAGTGCTGGGGCGGTACCTTGCTCAGGGTACGTCAGTGGTGCCTTGCTGGTCGGGGATTCGAACCTGCAATCTTTCAATTACAAGTACCTGTCCCTAACCATTAAGCCACCACTGCCCACTATGTAGTAAATTACCATTACCAAATATTATGAACTGTACATAATTGTCAATTATATACCTTTGTATAACTAGCAGAGCAGTAGGTTTACACCAGCATCACCACATACACGTGTGTAATACTTTGCACTATAACGGTACGACTACGACGTTGCTAGGTGATCATTTTTTACCCCCATTATAATCTTATACACGTGGTCCGTCTTCAACCGAAATGTTGTCATGCGGCACCTGACTGTAACTGTATATGTATAACTGGCTTTGCTGTTAAATGCTAAACACTGTTTTCGCTTTTCCTTTTTCGTAAAGGCAAAAATCCTTTTTGGATTTCTTTCGGTTAAAGAAAATGCTAGATGCTAATGTAGGTCTTTTAGTGATGTAAAGAAAACATTCGAAAAACGGGGGGTACCTGTATTAGACCGCATCAAGGGAAGAACCCTGCAGGTCCAGCATCTTTATGAACACAACCTCAAAGAGCAGTATGAAAGGCACGGGCAGGTCCCAGGGGACCATAGCGCACCTCTTATCTCATGCTGGCTGTGCTCTCTTCTCCACTCCAGCTCTTTCCTGTCATAGTTCAGCTTCTTTAAGCACATGATTCCATACTGCAGACTTGTCCTGTTGTAAGGTGACAGACAGCCACGGAGTACATCTTGCATAAAACACAGTAAGTTATGGCTGACCCAGGTTAAATCGAAGTGGCCTGAGCTGAGCCGGCCTCACAGGCACGAAGCGAGGCGTGAGTTACCTGTGGAAGCTGTCCACCATCTTGAGGTGAACCCTGAGGTCTTTCTTGGTAAGATGATCCAGCATGCGGGCGTCGACCAGGCACTCCATAAAGTAGCTGCGGTACTGAGGGAGCCCCAGGCTGGGCAGCCACTCGTTACCGATCCACTCGTGGTTCATGTCTCCATATGCGAGAGTCTGCAGGACACAGGACCATCGGTGTGTTTCTAATGCAGTGCTTACATAGCAGCACAGACCTCCTGCTTGTGGTATTAATTTCACACCTTTTCCCCTCCAGTATTTGCGCCAAGAAACCAAATATGCTAAAACCCTTTATTCTCTTGCATGCACCCATGCCTTATATAGATCCCGAGACAACGATGTATATAAAACAAAGAATATTTTTTAAAAATCAAGCGAATAAATATTGGAATATAACATGCAGTGGATCAGACATAGCTTAGTCTGCCCTCTTCTGCTGTGCCCTTCATGTTCACCCCCCCCCCCCCCCCAAAATCAAAGGATTCAAGTAAAACATTTAACATGTTGAGCATACCAATAAACATCTAGAGTTTCCAACAAAAACACCCCCAAGGAAGCATTCTTGGAATGTTCCATTCCTCTCACTAGATACTACTCTTTTGATTAAATGCCTCTTGGTGGCTTAAACTGCCTTCATCGCGAAGTTCCATCCAAATATTGAGGACTTTTGGGAACTTGGCTGGGATGGAGACGAGGATTGTTGTCTTACCTGGGCCCAGCTTCCTTCTTCAGAGTCTGATTTCTGCACGGTCAGCCAGCCATGTTCCACAGGTGATAAAAGAAGAACATAATACACGGTCTCAGTGAGGCTTGGTTGGGTCATGTTCCGCACTGGACTTTGGTGGGACCTGATTTACAGCACGGATAACAAGGCCATGCCTCAGCTTTAAGAGAACTTGGCACTCGGTGCAATTCTGGGACTAGTTTGACGTCTTGTACAAATGTTCACGATAGTCAAATTATATAGTCGTGAGAATGTTTGTGAGCCTTTTGGAATTTCTTCATGAATCCTAAAATAGGATCTCTCTCTTCCCCAAGTTGGGGGTTTTCAGCCTGTCTTAAACCAGCAACTCCTGTATGAAAACAGAGCACAATTAGGGACCAGCACCACTTGTGTGATTATATAAATAAGATGTAAGAAGGGTGGGCCACTTCTGTATTTCATTTTCCACAGATGCTGATATAGACATTTCATTAATTTACGAAGTTTCCTTTGTATTGCCTGATCTTTATTGAACAAATGGTTTAAATTGTCAAGGTCACTGAAGGAAAAGGTTTGTGATTCTCAAAGACAATAACCTATTGAAAACAGTCAGATGTTCCAATCAGTTTAGGTGTGGGTTTCACCTACCCTACTATCTCTATAAAAAACACTCAGAACTGAATTCTGTTCAAACTTCAGATGATGAGTCACATGCCTGGAAAGTGTTATGAGAGGATCTCTAAAGACCTATGCCACAGTCTACTGAGGAGCAGATAGTTTACAACTGGAAATTCAGCACCACTGGTACCTTCCCATTAGACTGGGCATCCTACAAAAGTCAGTGCAAGAACATGTGGTAGAAGAACCCTAAGGCAAGCAACAAAGGACGCTTGGGTGCCAGCGAAGGATCTGTAGGCATCTTTTGCACTTGAAAATATCTGGTGCTACTTAAAAAAAAAAAGAAAGAAGAATTGCTAAACACTAGTGGTGTTCACTAGAGGTCACCACAGGAAACCACTGCTCTCCAAAAAAAGCCTTAGTACCCATTTCAAGTCTGCTAAAGGCCTTCTGAATAATATGCAACACTATTGGAGTTGAACTTCTCAGGAAATGTACCACATTAGTACTACTGGAAGAAATTTCCGGTCCAGAAAGTAAAAATCCAGACCAAGGTTTTGCTTCGACCAATAAGTTGAGTAGTCTCTGAATGCCACTCTTTATACTCAACTGGCTAGTTGAAACAAAATCTTGGTCTGGATTTTTACTTTATGGACCTGAAACCTGTGAACACCTAAACCTATTACTGCTTCTTCCACTGTCACACTGCAGAATACAAATAATCCCAAAGTGCCCACAAACCTTCTTCTCAACTGCATACATCAGTGTCTCCAGGAACTGGGTTGGGAAACACTGGTATACATGCTTAGGAAATGACTGCTACTAATGTTCTTAGATATTTTTTCCATAGCCGATAAAGTATTTTGCATGCTGGTCGCATTCTGCTGAGAAAAATCTCTCAAATATAAAGGCTTATATCATCTAACCTATATTTGCACAGGATTTTCACAACTCTTAATACACTGCTAAATATTATAAGCTAAAATTCTCACAAAAGTTCACGCTGTTCACACAATATGACAGAATTATCCATCTTACTTTAAATCAACTGGGACACACTCTCTGCTAAAATTAGTTCTTATCCCTGAACTAGAGTTTAACTGGAATGATATGAAGTATACATAATGAAGCAGTCACTACACAGAGCCGTAAAACTACAGGGTGATTAATACTCATCTGTGTAAAACCTGCACCTCTACATCAGGCATCCTTAAATGTGTGCTAATTTTCACTCACAATCCTACAGTAAAGTTGGGTGCATGGATAGTTTTAAAAGTTATTCTTGAGATGGTACCAATTCAACTGAAATAGAATATGTGATTGCTAATTTAAGGTGACACCAGGGACGTCAGCACATGGAGAGCACTCACGGTAGTGCACAAAAATGTTCCAAGGGCAGAACGAAAAATGATTGGTCCAGAGAGATAACAAATCAGATCTTGGTCAGATGTCAAACCAGCCAATCAGATGTCTTGGTCCCACCTCCTCTAATTGCTAGGACCTGTCTCCTCTACAATCTGATTAGTTATCTCTCTGAACCAATCATTTTTTGTTCTGTCCTGAGAACATTTTGGTGTGAGTAAATCTCCCACAAGCATGGAGAGCTGATACACTTCCTGTGTGTATCCAAAGAGATGGTAGGTTTAAGCTTGACAGATTCTTCACTGTAACACTGTAAAGGCCTAATAATCCAGATCAACTAACTAGCATAAATGTCTATACAGCAACTCTACTTTGTGTGATGAAATTTCTACAAGAGTATAAAAACAACCAGTCCCGTTCTGTCACACATTATCTTGTACAGGCTCATTAGTAATTTTGATGCTGTAAAATCTTACACTTGGCTGTTCCACAAAATATTGTGCAACGTTTGAGAAAATGGTACTTCTGTTAGCCTGCACCATTGTCCCTAGTAGCTTAAAAAATGTGTATCTTTAATAATGGAGAAATGGTTTTTACTTTTATGACCTTCTCAAAACATCTGAAAACCCACAGCCACACACTTGGATCTGTCATTCTTTTTGAGGGCTTTTTAAAACATTACTATACTTGGGTGCACTAAAAGGCAGCCTGAATTAATTTCTCCTAATAGAAGAGAATTAATGGTCTGTAATTCTTACATGCTTTTACAAGCATGGCTAGAGCTATGACTTTCTTTGTTTTTTATGCTTAATGCAAATGCACTCACACTGGCATATATGACTTAAAAAATTATAAGGACACATGCCACTGGAAATGTGCAAACCTGGAAGTATCTACAGCGGCACTAAATAGCGAAAGAATGGGCCAATCTGCAGCACTCGCATGTTCTGTGTCTCACCTGCGTTCATCCTCCTGATAATTACGAGTAACATTTACAAGGCATGCACACAGAGGCTGGGGGAGGGGGGTGAGTATGCACTACAGGCAGACGAAAGCGGGGGGAGGGGGGCACGGGACTGACCGTTCTGGTGGGAGCTGCAAGGTTCTCCATTTCCTCGTGGGTCACCCAGACATTGCCTGAGGGCTAGTGGGCGGGGCCCATGAGCGACAGCGACAATCCACGAGGGGCAAGCAGTGTTAAAGAAGAAGAGCATCACCACTGTAAGCCAATAGCGTTATAGCATCACAATCAGATGAGCAGCTGGCCCCGCCCTCCTGGGCCAGGGAGAGTTACACAGGTTTCAACAGCAACGCGAACGACACCTGGGACGAGAGACGAGGCTGGCACTGACTTCCTGTCTTATTAAATTCACGTTTATGACGGGGGACAGGGAGGTGCCACAAACGTAGACAACACATGGTGAGTAGCAGGACTGATGGGAGGGTTAGTGAAAATTACAAACGGATACCACAGTGTATCTATGCGGTAATACGTTTCTGTAGTTGTATGGTTTCCAAGTTCACATCTGCTGACCCTCGTAAGCCAGAACTGGAGCAGGCTGGTGGTCCAGCAGAACAGCCAGACAGCTGCACCACTGTCCCTGGCTGCTGCTGCGGGGACCGAATCACGGGGAAACTGAGGCTGCACTACAGACTCACTGGGTGTGTTTCCAGACACTGTACTACTAAGATCATTTGAATAGGCCGAATTATGAATAAACACGTTTTTAAAAATACTCTTTAATTCAAAAACATATTCACACCTGTTTGAAAGCGGAAAGACTGACATTTGGACAATATAGGCCATAGGCTGGGCTCCCCTTTGCACTCAATCGAAAGCCCCCATTTGGACGTTACACCCAAAGGTGCCAGTTTCTCCCTGTCAGATCCAGAGCCTGTGCTAGGATGAGGCTCTTCTAGTGGTTGAGGAAAACTGTACGTGTCTGACTGATGCTACCTTGTTCTTGGGCTTGAAAGATTATAGTTGATATTATGCATATGAATCAAATTGCCATGCCAACAGAAAGTGTTTTTTTTTATGTAAAACAGAACAGCAGCTCCTGTAAGGATGACTGAGATGCTCTAAACAATCCTCAGTACCTTCCCGTACTTTTCAGGTAGCTGTGCTCCCGTTACGAAAACACAAAGACTCGCTTTGGTAGGTCTACAGGAAATGTTTCATGACTGAAATGTGAGGCACCTGACACTGTGTTGCTTATACACAAACGGAAAACACACTTCTATGTTTCCATTTGTGACATGGATGTTATGGTGCGTAGTTTTTTTACAGATGCTCCTCGCTTCACGATGGTTTGGCTTCATGATTTTTATAAATTTTTATTTGTTCCCGGGCTATCGATATGCCATACACTCTACTGATGATGAGCGATGGCAGCATCCATGCAAGAATGCTACCAGTCTTTGAAGTTTTCTAAATTTTCAGCTTCTGATCAGCTTCTTCGGAACATAACGGCATCATAAGTTGAGGAGCATCTGTTAGTTTGGTTGGTAACTCAAGACCCCGGTGTAGTGAATCAATAAAGAGAGAGAGGGAAAAGAGAAGAGCCCACTTTGAAACAATGGCTGCAACTGTTGACTTTTGACCTCCTGAATAACAATGTGTGACTGTGGCTGGGTTAGGACTCACAGTTCTGGAGGTGGGAGGTGCCGAGGGGCTGGTCAGGGACACCATCTCCTGGATGGCCAGCCGTAGCTTTAGTCGATGAAGGGGGTTGCTGATGCCGATCTCCCGCTGGATCTCCGTGTCCGACAGTGCTGACATGATGGCGCCACTCTTCACGTTGGCACGGCAGGCTGCCACGTACCAGGCGGGCATGCCTAGCCAGAGCTGCCAGGGAAGGCGGGGCCACCATAAATGGTATGCAAATACTTAAATATAAAAAAATACATTCTATTTTGGTTCAAGCTTATATTGCGGTTACTTGATCTATATTAACTTCTTACTGTGGATCATTTCCTGATCAAATTTACTTGTCTTCACTGCAAAGCTACTGTTGGCCAGCAGGTGGCAGCAGTGATTCAAAACAAGATACATTCTGTGCGCGCATGCAAGACATCATATAGCAATATATCGTAAGCAGGGAAGATATGGTCACACCTTTGTATAATAAAGACAAAATTATTTATAAATTCAATTTATGCGCTCCAGGGAGTACAAAGATGCACAGCTTCATGTTTTTTGCATAATTGCAATTGTAAAACTGCTGTAAAACCTGCCCCTGCGTATAATTACATGTAACTCATTAAGCGAAGCCATAACTACGACTCACAGTGACTCATAAAAACATTCTCAAGGTAACTGCCTAATGCAGTACATGCAGCATAATGGAGCAATTCAGCTATTTAACACATTTCACTATTGGCCATTAATTTATTTTTAACCACGGTTTTAAGCTGGGTTTGAATTGTAAGACAAAAGCACAGAGCTTCATTAAAATGCTACAGTGTGATTCTGAAGGTAGAGCTGCCTCTTGGGTTGAGCGCTTACCTCCAGCCAGGCGACCACGGTGGGGCCGTCCCACTGGGCAAAGGGTAAGCCCTTCCTGCGAGCCTCCTCCAGAAGCTCGTGCCTGCGGGGAAGTGAGGAGGGAAGGTGGGGGTGGGGGGCGGTGAACATGGTCCCCACGACCGTGCATACGCTCACGGTCACACACGCACCGACACACTGGCGGAGAGAAAAACATCACAAGCTTCGATTCTAAGCGCAGACCCCCGGTTTGCAGACTGGGGGGGGGGGGATGCTTTTACCCCCCTCCCTTTCTTCGGCACAGTATGGACCCATTCCACTGTCCCTTTGCATATTAAAAAAAAAACCTACTGATTGAGGTGGGAAAAACGTCTTACTGTCATACAGATTATTTTTGCTAGAGCAGGATTTGACTATTTGTTCCTACACAAAAATGTTATAGATCATTTTGTGAAGTATTCCAGAGTATATGATTCGGAATTGATGTGTGCCCCCCATTGATTTATTAATGGTCTCTTTTGCCATCTCTTCTGGCATCAAGACATTTCCTCCTGAACTTATTGGGCCGCCTGCTTCTTATGGACATGTGAGTGACAATCACTCTGACTCCACCCATCTTCATATCCTGGTGCTCCTGGGACCTTCTTTGCATCATCCAATCAGGTACAATGATGTGCTTTGGTCACACACTGCTTATGACATCACTGATATGATACCAATATATACATAAAAAGACATGCTGGACATCCAGTGGACACAGCTGGGAGGGAAGGAAAGGGTTACAGACATGGGGCTGAGAGCTGAGAAGTGAGAGGGCGAGTGGTTATTCATTAATACGCACACACACGTTTGTATTTATATCTTGACTATTAGCATGTTAGCATGCCCAGGGGGGTTGGGCTGCCAGTTGACCTGGGACCCCCAGAGGTTTTTTTTCTCCCTACTTGGGAGTTTTTGGTTCCTCTCCTCCGCTGTCATCTGGCTTTCTCTTTCATTTTGCCATTTTCACTGTTTCTGTGTTCTGTTGTTATCATTGTTAAGGATGTTCCAAAACACACTCCTGTAAAGCGCATTGAGGCAACCTTGTTGTGAAAAGCGCTATATAAAAATAAATTGAATTGAATTGAAATATCTTTGTGGGGACTCTCCATTCATTTATATGGGCAAAACTCTAATCCCAACATGACAACCCTAACCCCTACCCAGCCCTAACCTTAACCGTAAGTAACCAAACAAAATACGAGACTTCTGGCATTTTTAGTGATCTTTGTGGGGACCTGAAAAATGGTCCCCACCACATCAAAATAACAGGTTTTTATTACATATTTACTGTTTTATCATTGTATTCACAGTTTTTTTTTTTTTTTAAATTGAGGTTATTTTTGTGGGGACCAAAAAGGTTACATATAAAGTTACAGATTTTTAATCACATTGTGGGGAAATCTGGTCTCCACATAGTAATAAAAATACACACACACACACACACACACACACAAACAAACACACGCACACACCACAGGGAGAAGAAAACCACCATTTAAAGCAAACAAACTGAAAAGAAGGGCAGATTTCAGTAACAGGTATTGGAGAGCAGAATCGTTCCGGCACGGTTAATCAGCATGGATGCACAGGGTGCCAGAGACTATGGACAGGAAATGGAAAGAAAGCAAGATAAGAAGGGGAAGAAAAGACATGGCGATGACAGTGGAGACACCCAGAAGCCTCCCGGCTTCACCCCACAACTTACCCGCTGGTTAGTGTCATGTGATGAGGGGGGAGAGAGGTGATTGGAGAGAAGAGCACACAGTGTTAAACGAGTACGGTCACGGTTGGCACGCATGCACACATGGCAAAATGCAAGTGCTGGTCATGGGGGGGGGGGTGCGGGGGGCATGGGCAGCATCGTGCATCTGTCATTCTCTCACACGAACCACCAGCAACAAGTTAAGCAAGAACCCGGACATCCAAACACCTGAAGACCCTTCACACGACATGCAGGGGAGAGAAGGCGTGACACACAGGCGCGGCCATGGTGGTGGGCCAGAGGAAACACTGTGGGAGGATGAAGAAGAGGCTTGGCGCGGGAACACCGGGGGGGTGTGAGTGCGTAACACAGGCCCACGGGCACGAGCACTCCAAGATGCACGCGCGCTATGATCCGGACAGGAGTCGCCACCGTGCAGCAAGACCACAAAACCCTACTCAACCCTACTCAACTTCTCACCCAGGGAACTGATTCAGGATCAAGACCTTGTTCTTTGGCTTACTTTGGGGAGGGGGGTTGGTAAACTGCAGCTATACGTAACACAGGGTGTCTAGGAGGGGTTAATATCTGAGGTAAAACTGACAACTACCTCACTGAGGAAAAAAACACACGTTCAGTGTATTGATCATCATTGGAAACGTTCCTCTGACCTCCAGCAGGCTGCCGGCTTAAGGACGACGTATGTGACTGGTTCCCGTTCACCAGCAGCTCCACCAGAGATGACTGCATCTCTGCTGAAATCAATAGTTCAGTTTCTCTTCCCTCTCTATATTTATCCATACGTGCCGAATTCTCCCAGGAAGGCCGTGTTTATTCATTCCACCCCGCATTGATCACGTGAAGCAGCCGGTGCCCGGCATTCACATTCGGAGCGGCCGGAAAGCGGCAGCACGTGTAACAGCTCGCCAATGGCAGCTAGCTGATTTAAACCGACTGTTAGCACGTCCTAAGTGTTGATGCGATTAAGGGGTTGGTAAATACGGTAAAGGCATTAACAGACAGCTAAGTTAGGAGGTATGTTTTAATACTGGTGCTTTAAAATAAAAACAATGGTAGGAGGAGGGAGGGAGATCATACTTCTGCAGGTGGCTGATTAAAGGGGCAGCCCAAATGAGTCATCGCCCGCTTGGGGGGGTGGAGGTGCAGGGTCTACACTCCACCGCTCCACCAGGTATGCGAGTCGAAGTGCTTCTCATTACAAGGCAAATAGACTGATGTACTATTGTGCTGTTAGTAAATCTTTATGGGAGTTAAAGGGCACCGAGTCTCTTGCAGCGAAATGAACCTAAAAAGTGTTGGGCTTCCGGTTAGACGGTCCAGTGGGCTTCCGGTTAGACGCAGGAGCAACCCTCCTCTCTAGCTCATCTATGTACAGTGTTCTGGCTGGCTGGCAGCAGGCCTCGGTCACTTACTTCTTCTTCAGCCTCCTGTCCTTCTCAGCCTGGGTGCCCAACTTCCCTGGAGCCATTTCCTGACTGGTCAGCTCTGGATCAGATGCACCTACTGCCACGGAAAAGGAGGTTCTTCACTTACATGCTGCTGTAGTACAGGATGGATGCATGTTTTGCATGTGATTATCACAAGCATCAGTAACAAATGTGCAAACCTTCCTTTTTCTACAGGGATTTAAGTCCACTGAATGGAGAAGACAAATACAGAAATTTGATTAAATGCCCTGCACCCCCAGATTAATTCCGGCATGTTTAGTCATTAATGGTGCTCTATTTCTGGAAAGATAGACTCGTCTTTGTCTGTGGAGGTGAGGAATGGAACCTGCCGGGCTCAATCACACCTTGCTTGTTACCGTATCGGTGTGAAAACGCTTGTCAGCAGTTTCTCAGGGGTTCCTCTGACACCCTTTAATTCCACATGCATGGGGGCCTAGATCCATGATTGGCCGTGACAGAAGAGCCACCCCTTCTAACTTAATTGCTCCCTGGGAGGTTCACGACTGGCAGCCGCTGAGAAACCCCCCCCCGCCCCCGGAGGGGCTCTCCGGACAAGGTTATCTGTCAGCCGAGATTTCCTTTGGGTTTTCTAATCAGGAAACACAAGCATGCTGGCTTTAGGTTGGCTTGTTGCAAAAGACAGTTATGAAAACTAGCTCTCCCGGGATGACATGACAGACATGGCACCACCTCTTCAAGAGACATACACATAAAAAAGATTGCAGAAATGAGCCGTACTTTCTAGCTCTACTGGGTATACGCCAGCTTCGAGTGCGTGTTCTGGGAGCCCCACCTTGGCCCGGTCCGCCCAGCTCTTTGTGCAGCTGTCCCAGTCGGGCCTTCTCTTTCTTGCCGAAGAGCCGGCCGATGGAGGACTTGATGCCTTTCTTCTTGGACTGCTTGTGGAGGGAGTCCTGGCTGCTGGCGACACTGCTCAGGGCACTAGCATCCACCTCCAAGGTGGCGCCCACGCTGCAAGCAGATGCCGAGGTCTTAAGCAAAGGACAAGGTGCAGGTGTTGTGCTACAAATGTGGACAGTCATCAGGGACCTTATTCTGATATTATATTTAAGGTTACATCTATTTCTTTAGCGGACACTTTTGTACAAAATGATGTATAAGTGAGACAGAAAACCCCTGAGGCACCCTCTCCGGACAATCTTGTCTGTTAGCCTAGGTTTTCTAATTAGGAGGCATAAGCATATTGGCAGAGTGGTGGACCTGAGGCTAAGGGTCTGTGCCAACAACAAAGGGAACGTTGCTGGTTCGAATCCTGAGAATGCCAGCAGGGATCCTACTCCGTTGGACCCTTGAGCAAGGCCCTTAACCTGCAATTGTTTCGTCATGGGTATGACGTTACTCTACTTGCAGCCCTGTAGGGAGGTTCTCCAACCTGCAGGGAAATCTGGGGGTTGCTGGCAGGATTGGCACTTCAGCCACTGGAAAAAAACCTCACACTAGTGCACTTGGACTAGTGTGGTGCTGAGGTATCACCAGCTGCACTCAGGCTCTCATCCCTGAGATGTTTTGTCATGTGGTGGGTGTGGCAATGTACTGTAACCAGTGCGCCTTCCTGTTACCTACCGTTACCATTGATTTCCAGTGAAGTACTAGTGCCAAAAGTACCAAACCAACTGAGGTACTTTTTTGGAACTTGAGGGTGGGACTTGCAAACGTGTTCATTGTTGACTGGTTTTGCAAATAAACTCAGAAAACAAAAATAAAGGAAGTTAAAAAAAAAAAAGTTATAATATTGGATGCGTAGACAGATGAGGAAACCAACGCTTTAACTCTGATCTGGTCAGAATAACAGATTCAGCAAGATGTGGATGGCATGACAAAAAAAGTATTTGCTATTACAAAATTTTCAAATATCGTGATGCGATTTTGTTGCGATAACTATTGGGACATTTATAAAAAAAAAAATAGGCGTTCGAAATTTCTCACAAAGTCATCTAGGAACGATTAAAACAGCAAAAATGCAAAAACAGAGCTAATGCAAAAGCAGTGGCTGTAAACTTATTCTAAATTGATTTTTTTAAACATATGCTGAATAATCTTGAAAAGTAGGAAAGTTTTGTTTCCTCTGACAGGGTAAAAATGTTTTAGCGAAGGAACCTAACGTGAGGTTCTCCAGGCAAATCATGAATGACGTCGGCAAACGCTGCAGATACAGCTAACCCTAACCCTAACCCTAAACCTAACCCTAACCCTTGGTTCTAGCCTGGGTGCCCCCAGGACTTACCCACGCGTATCGTTATGGCTGGAGGAGGGCAGCGTGTGGGTCATTCGCACTTGCCGGGGCGTGGGAGGTGGCGACGTTTCGCACTTGATGGTGGCCTTGTCTTCTCGACCATCCTCATCCACTGCCGCTATCTGAGGGAGACAAAGTGGCCGAGAGCAGAGCATTCTGGGAGTGTAGGAACACTGCAACATGGACACGGCTGGTCTGAGCCCAAACACCCATAATAAAAGCCATACTTGCAGCGGTGGTACGAGTTCACATTTGAGGCTTATCATTAAAAAATACACATGATAACCATCAGAATATATATTAACAAATATTTCATCGAAAAATCATTCAACCATTTCAAAATGTAAGCAACTTGTTTTAAATATATATATCCAAGGGCACTGCTTAAGGCTGTGAGTCTCAGTACAAGTAGGAATACCTTTCTTCTGTGTTTTCTTAAATCACTGGGCTTCATGGCAGAAGAGGTTGGAGAGAAACCACAGGGAAAGAAAAAAATGACAATAAATATCAGTATAAACAAAGATTTAGTATAACAAAATTAAATTAAGTTATTCTTAAAGATGACTGCACATGCGTTATGGGTCTATCAGCAAATTCCATTTCCACATTCTCCGGACAACTTTGCAAAGCACATTGGATTTCACAACTTCTAAATTAAATTCCCTACTGCGTCGCACATAATCAATGTTAATTAATCCCAAAAGTTCTCCTCTGCAAAAAAAACCTCTAAATTAAGAGTATAAAATGCTCAGCTCCTTTCAGTCGCAGCTCCCTAAGGAGCGGATGGTAATTTTAGCGCAAAGGCATTAAAGAAAAGCTCCAGGACAGCGGCTTCCGGGGTGTTAAATCTGCAGGCTACTGGCGGGGGGACGAGCTAATGCCAGAAACCAGATCGTACACAGTGTTGGGGAAGTTACTCACAAAAGTAACCCATTACAGACAGAGGTGGAATGTTCATGTCCAGAAAGTACTAATCCAACCAGTTAAGTATAAAGAGTCACAGAGTACTAAACTGGTTGGTTGAAACAAAGCCTTGGTCTGGATTAGTACTTTCTGAACCTGAACATTCCACCTCTGTCTGTAATGGGTTACTTTTGTGAGTAACTTCCCCAACACTGATCTACATGAGCTTGGTGTCCAGAGTCATTTGCTGCTAAAGGAGCAGTCAAACACCACTGTCCGAAAGACAGCCTTCATTTTCCCAACACATTGCCCTTAACAAGCATGAAGACATGACATATGTGCTTTTGCACTGAGGTTCATCAAACAACAGTCAAATAACCTTTTTTCATAACTATCATGAGTATTTTTCCTGTATATTATATGATGGTTTTACACAGAGGATCACATTAACTTGTGTAGCTGCTCGCTACACGCCTGGCTACCTTGTCAGCGAATGTGTGTAAGATGCTTAATTGCTCAGGAAAATCATGATTCATTTGGAGGTTCACCTCTGACAAGGAGCCACACAAATGCCGCCGTGACTAGAATGCCCGTGTCATCAAGTGATCAATACAGACCTGTAATCTTGAACAACAGTGCACGCAAGGTGGCAACTAACTGAGCTGCATGCAGCTGGCCCACCATTATCTACTATATTTACAGAGTGGTGAAGGTCAACAGTGACAACGATCACAACTCAATGAATACAAAAGGCGCAAGAGGGACCGACAAACCACACTTCAGAACTTCCTGTGCTCTTGGTTCTGTTGAAGTGAAAGGCTGAGTCCCGACTGTAATTTTCACACGGGGATGATAAACACTCCCATCATAAAACACCCCTCAGAGAATACCATTTTCACAATGCATGTCAGCTGATATGTTATGTTTAACATTCAGCCGTATTTTCTATTCCCAGGATTCCTGGTCTCTAGAGAAGTGCCATTTCAAGTGAGCTGAATGGTTTTTCAAACAGGTCATGCAGAACTCCAGTGCAAGTATAGGGCTCATGCAGATCTCCAGTGCAAGTACAGGTGTCATGCAGAACTCCAGTGGAGCTATAGGGATCATGCAGAACACCAGTGCAAGTACAGGGGTCATGCAGAACTCCAGTGCAAGTGCAGGTAAATGGTTTTAGGAGCATGAGGCAGGATTTGCATGTATTCAAATGAGCATGAGGAGGTGTGAGAAGCCAGCATACCAGTGTCAGGCCACCCCTGCGTTCCATGTCCCGGGCCGGGCTGCGGGGGGTCTGCGTGGGGGAGGCGTGTCCACGGGGGGGGGAAGAGCTGGCC
>JAODJX010000001.1:12307934-12320028 GCA_026776945.1 Isichthys henryi | reverse complement strand
CCAGGCGGAGACTTGAACCCGGGTCCCAGAGGTGTGAGGCAACAGTGCTAACCACTGCACCACCATGCCGCCCCCCCCTCGTAAATTTCTTTTAATATTATTCTTAATGTGGCATGTAGAGACTCATTACGATAAACCACACAGGGGTAGTTGATGTGCTGTAGTCCTGGTGTGGTTGGATGAGTCGACAGACTGTGTCCATCAGAGCTGAAAGGTTACCGTGCGAATCCAGCTCGTCGCCAACTGTCCATTGAGGTAAAAATGTGCCTTTAAGTTATTTTATTCAGTTACTTGATCTTCACACTAAAGCCAAATCAACTCAACAAACCTGAAATGGTATATTTACTTTGATTACCTAGAAAACAATTTCACTGCTCATTCTCAATACAGACATTTCGTCAACCAGAGAATAAAGCAGGCATGCATAATGTGAGGGTTTCACTCTTCTAATCTCTCATGCATAGTTACAAAATCAATAAAGTAAGAAAATAGTGAAGAATAAACTTGTTCCTGTTGGTGTCTTTGTTGAAATCATCACCGAAAACCCTTCTTTCATAGTACAGAATGCTTCCTGCTTTCTCACCGTTGGCTAGACTCTCACCGTTGTTGAGCCTAGTTTAATTTTGTATACTCTGCCCTCTCAATAATTTAAACACCTGGCGCTACATTGTTTCGCAATGAATGAATGCTGGTGGAAAACTCCTCATAATAAAATCTGCAATCCTCAACACTCCTCTTAATTTCCACAGCCAGGATTATTATTCATTAGAGCACGTTTATAATTGCTGGGTGCATTGTGTGTGCCAGCCTTAGAACGAGCTGAATTCATATTGCAATAAATAAAACACCCTGGATTCTAATGAAATAATATAACAATCTCAGACAAACCCACAAAGGCCTTTTCTCCATTCCCTGCTGTGGACACCGTTTTACGCTAAGAGACTCCATCCAGAATCAATTAGTACTCCAAACAAGTCACCACTGTGACACGAACACTGTCCCCGGGGGTTCCAAACTCGGACATTCCCATTCAACTGCGGTTCCTGTCACTCTCCTTCCCGGCATCAGCTCTGCTTCAGTCTCATAAGGTGGCAGCAGACATGTGGGCCGATGCAGTGAAGATCAACAATCTCAAAACAACTGACTTCCCTTAAAAATGTTCATCTTCAGCAGCATCACAGTGCATTCCTGAAATTAGTGCACTACTGTTTTCAAAATAGTTTGGTCATTGGTTGTTTTTCAGAACATACTGCCAGGTGTAATCATTCCCTTCTGGTCGAAATGCATGACGGAAAATGCTATAGGTGATCTCGGGGAGCGTGGAGTATGTGTATCTTAGTACAATCTGAAAACTGTTCTTATAACTTATAGCAAAGTCTTTTAGCAATATGGCAAAAGACCTCATGCGGGCGGAAGAGCTGCTCAGAAGTTTCCCTGATTTGCTAGATGTAGCTCTTTCAGTATAGATATCTGAAAGGCTATTAAATTAATTGCTCACTTTGACATGCAGTGGTTCACAACCAGCAATCCGCAAGGAACCCAGGGACCAGGTCTAATCTAAAATCCAGAACTCTAAATAAATAATTACATATATTTTAAAATGTAAAAATACAAAAATACTGCAAGAAGTGTGTTAAATCAAGTTAAATTTGATTATGTACTATTTCGGAGGCACACTGACTGCCATTATATATTGCACATACCAGATTTCGAATGTGTAAAAAGCTGAAAATAAGCAAAAAATAAACCACTTCCTGTAGGTTTCCACTTTTAAATTCTACGTATTGCTTAAATATTTAGCTAGCAGTACAAACAACAAAAACCATTGAAGTGTGGCTTAGGATTGAAAGAGGCAGGTAGACCTCATGACAAGGACGGGGTCAAGAGCAGGTTCACATGCTGGCAGGGAAACTGCCCCTGAGGCAGGATGCTCTGGTTTCCATGCTCCCTCCGGGGTCCGCGGTGTCCTGGTGCCAGTGGTCAATCTTCACGTCCCATGTACGTCAGGTCACACCAGTGAACAGAGGAGGCCGGGTCTGCTCCTTACCTCCTGGTTGGCGGCGGCCAACTCCTCCTCCAGGGCCGAGACCCTCTCCAGGGAACCCCGCAGCCGTTCCCTGACCTGCAGTGGACAGACATCCCATGGGCGCCTGCTTCTCTGGGGGAGCTGCACCACCTATGATGGCTACCAGCCCCCATCTCTCGTCACGCCTCGCTAAATTTGTACCTCATAAATCGTACCTCAAGAACCTCGTTTCCAGCATAATCATCTCACAAAAAGTTTGACAGATTCTCTGATTAACCTGGTAGTTCAGGTGACCACAGATTGGTCATCACGAACATACCATCCCGAACCCCAGTTCCGGTATAAAATGCAAGCCATTACTTATCCAGTTCTGAATGTTAATCATTTATCACAGCATTAACATGATACTCCATACATCAGTATGACATTACAGAGCTGTAGAATCCCGTAAAGAGCCATGCAATCACTCTGTCCGTACCTATTGTGTCATCATTAATTGCTTTAAGTCCTCACACCTTTAGTCCACATTGCTCTCTAGATCAGGAGCACTTTTACAGTGAAGTAGATTTTTCGCGGAGATTCACTTGCTAAAATGACAATAGCTGACTTGAAGAGAACTGGCAGCAACATTACACATCCTCACCAATGCCCAAGCTCCTTTGAGTGCCCTAACTTTGGAACCTAATTGGATTAGTCTGGTTTCGGGGCCCAACATAATAAGATTTCATGGGGCCCTCTAGTGGTGCCCCAAGGTTAATGTTCTGATTTGTTTCATGGATGTTCACAACACTCCCAGGTGAACTTTTTGATTCTGTAAAACTGGCACTGATCTTATGACAGAACTAACATTAGAACCACTGTTTGGGACAACAGAAATACAATGTAACAACAGCATGTTAATTAAGAAGAATGCATGTCAAGAATGCAAGCAAGAATGCACAACTGCATTCTTTATGCACAAAAAAATCACACATAATATTTCTTGAGGAATTTGTAAAGGTTACTTATTACTATAAGTAACTGCGGATTGCAAAAAGGATCAACATTGACTCAAGCAAACCTGCAGAATTATTTTAGAATACCATTAAATGTTAAATTCGGGTCGATATTATGTTATGATCCTGTGACCTTTCACGATTGGTCCGGGTCATACTTCTGCAGATTTGAACTTCATTAAGGGAGATATATGCAATTCGTTTAACCTAATCCATCTATTGCCTAAGTTACTGCCACAGGCTGAAATTTCAGGCAAGATGCAATATCAGTGACTGATTTACCTTGGCCTTTGTAACCTTACATAATAAAGATAATTTGAATCTCAGTTATGTTCAGACTCGCCAGTGCACCTCATTTAGGGAGTTTTACTATAGGTAAGGTGGGGCACTATAGCAGAATTGACTGTGCTAAAATATATCTTTGCACATCCTCTCTCTTCATTTGATTATTAAACTGACTTGTAACCAGGAAATCTAGACAAGAACGAAGATTAAATAGCTGTCAGTCCTGGAAGCTACAAACGATATCGGCTCTAACGTGGTTCCACACACAAACATTCCCACATACAGCTGCCACATGATACACTGAACAGATACACTTGCCATGGACACTGTAGCTGCTGCTCGCGCTATATGAGCTAATGAGCGCCTTTTTCTGAGCCCCGGAGATGTTACAAATGATGAAACCCAGTTATTACAGTAGTGCTGTCAGCAGAATTGATTATACAGGCAGAAATATCACAGCCGAGACCATAAATAACACAACGTGAGACTATAGCACTAGAGGCACAAGGTCGCACACACACAGTCATATTACTGGATTTAAACAAATTCAATAAAGAAATTAAGTGGATTCCTAGCTCTCTTTTCAGATGGTGGTAGTCCTGAATACTGAAGCAAGAGTCTTACTGTAACATGTTAATCTGTATGACAGGTAGCATCTATCGCACATGTCACAGTACAGAATGTAGCATCTGACCGCCGGGGAAAAATCACAGCAACACAAGCCAATGATTTTCTTCAAATCTCTGCCAACAATGTACCTCTGCTTGTTCTTACCTTTTCGTCTAGGGCCTTGTGGTGCTCAAACAAGGACTTGAGGGCTTTGAGGACCTCGACTTCACTGGACACGCCCGACGGGGACTGGGCCTGCCGCTTGACGACGGTCATGCGCAACGACCGCTCATGCCGGGACACCAGGCACTCCAAGTGCTCCAGAAGCAGCTGGGGAAACACACACACACACACACGTGCACACACACATCACAGTGTCACTGTAATCCATCATCATGACATCAGCTGACACAGCAACCTGATTCCTGGGTCATGTGACCAGTATGCCATGATTTTTCCTCGATTGTAACACTTAATTGAAAAAACAGGGCAGGCAACACCTCTCCAAGAAGTTCAGTCTGCAGGATCCTTATTTCCACACTGGCCATTTATCCTGGTAGGTTTGTGGACACTGGGAGAACACAGTATCATGAGAAAGCATCGTATAAACAAAGGAATGAATGCAGAAGGAACCCACATGCCTGCAGTCATGCTAAGGCCTTTCCTGACTGGGGGAATGTTTCCAAGTAGTTCCCATTACCAACTTACATATTTGGAACCGTTGCATTGCTTGGTTCTAACTATGTAAGTTGCTAACATTTTTAGCAACTACGCTTTAGGGAAATGAACCCTGGACTCGAAGCTGGCATTCAGGCGAAGGCAGAGACGACAGAATGAGATGAGCAGCACTGCCTGATACAATCATCAAAATCAGAATCGATTTTATTCGCCAAGGAGATTGCATGTACAAGGAATTTGTTTTGGTGAATTGTTATACAGAACGCACGGACCAAAATAAATCCAGTGCACAGTACAATACACTACACAATTCTCTATCGTATGTGGATCAAAGGATAGACTCCAATATCAATCATTAATACAGAGTGGGACACAGCAGCAGCAGTGATTAAAGTGTAGGACAGTTTTGATTAATTAGATCTGCAGCATGTGGAAAGAAGCAGTTGAAGTGGCAAGTTGATTTAGCTCTTATGTCAGAAGGTGTTTATCAGAGGGCATCCGAGGTGAGAAGTTTCAGATTTGATCTTACTCCCTTCCTTCCAACCTGGATTCAAGGAAGGCTGCAGGCAATAATAATTTTTGCAGACCGGACAGTATGATGCAATCTTCCTCTGGAATGAGCCGATATGACACCAAACCAAACAATGTCCGAGGAGTCAATGATTACAGTGTAGGAATAGATAAGTGTTTCTTGGGTGGGAGACTGCATTTCTTCATTTGCCATAGGAACATCCAACACTGTTTTGTGATGCTGGTGATGTTCTCATCCCATGTTAGTTTCTAGGACAGGACAGCACCCAGGATAAGGAATCACTCAATCATGCCAACTTTTAAGTCATTTAAGTCTTTTAGTGGGAGGTGAAGAGGAGGCTGACTGAGAAAGTCATTTGCCATCTCCTTTGTCAGCATATCGTTGAGGTCTAGATTGTTTTGACTACATTAGGGTGACAATTGTTCCACCACTTGTCTGCAGCCTCGTCCCCACTAGAGATGAGATTATTAAAGCGAAACAGCAACATACCTCAATAAGAAGCCAAACGTTCCACATGACTGCAAACCCTAACCCTATAGCTGCTTCTGTCAGGCAGTCTCAGGCTGCCAGGTGACAAACATTGCCCCATTTTCCACAAATAGCCATTGCCATAAGGGACGTGATAACTGGCAGATAGCATTTAACACATGGTAACCTTTCTTGCAACTCCTAAGACCTGTAAGACTTCTAGCAAGACATACACCTACAGTAACATGGACCTCTATTAGTCTAACTATGCCCAGCTGGAGAAAGGTGGCAAGTTCACCATGGAACCCCAAGAACTTGCATTCATTGAAAAGTCTACCAAAAGGACATCTATCTCCACTGGCTCCCGTCTTCTTTAATGCATAAAACCAACTGCACTGAAACGTACAGTGCAGTCGCTAATGCTCATCCTTTAAGTGTTATTATGGAAGGGGATGCTAACAAGGGCCCTGCACAAAAATGTGGCTTAGAGGCTGGAGCCCAGAGTCCCGGTAACACCAGTGCTCCTTCCTGTACCTGCCATGTTCTTATAGCTACTTCCCCAAAGTTCCCAAGATCCTCTGATCTTTAGAAGCGAAGCAAAAAATAAAGCGATGTGTCTGTGTACAGGTTCAATCCCATGTCAGTATTTACTTTGATCCCCACAATGAACTTAAGGGAGGCCTCCGACTAGGCTGACAGCTTGTACCCACCACCCTAGGCACATCGCTCATCACATGTGGTGTTGTTTGTGGGTGGGGGGGGGGTAGGTGTTGTCGGCTTAGCTGTCAGTGTCACTGCTTGCTCTCAGGAACACAAGGCCACAGGACAAAGACCAATCTTGTCAACAGTCCCCACTATATTTACAATTAATATATTTACAATTTATATTTGCTTCCGTGATGCAGTAGCCTGGAGTGACTCACCGTTTTATGCATCTTTACGGCTGAAGGCTGCACTACAGGAAGGCAGATTATCAAAAATCTTGGCTCAGGACTACAACAGCTGAGCTGGTCAAGGGATGTGAACCGAAACCAAGCCCTTAACCAGGGCGTTACCTTTAATCTGTGCTGGCCCGGTGATGACCGTTATTTTGGCTGGGGAACAAGCAACACCCTCCGCCCCCCCACTGCCCCAGCGGTCACCGTCTGTTTCTCTATTAGCATCTTGCTCTTCCAGCTGTCACTCCGCACAGGGGCTGTATTGTCATCCAACTCGGGACAATTGATTTACCGTCAGTCCTGCTAATATTTGGGCACATCTGCATAATCTGAATTCACTCAATTACAAAAATCGATTCGAAAGCAATTTAAGTTGTATCGCGTTATCTACGATTCAGTAACCTTTGAGAGGTGGAGATTCAACATCAACAAGATCAATTGTCACTGGCAGTGATAAATCTACTGATTCGTGGGAGTCACTGTTACATACTGGACCAAAAATGGCACCTCTAAACACCCCCCAAAAGCTTCCTTTAAGATCCAAGGCAAGCTTGAACGTAGTACATGCACAAGCATCCGCACGCACAACCGTGCACGGACAGTAACGGCGACGGAAAAGTGATATATGAACTAGGCTTAACATGCCAATGTTAACATTTTATGGGATGAAGTCATTATACATGATTTACACAGCAAACTGCAAAATGCACCTAAATTGATGACAACATTTGTCGCAGACTATTTTCATTAGTGGTTATTAGTGATGCTAATTGATAACTATCCGTATCCTATAATTCAATAGGTAGAATTTTATACGGAAGCCATTTTCAAATGTTTCAGCGTAAGATTTCTATTGATTCTGATCTTTTCCCTCCTCTCAGGTGTCTTAATCTTTGAATTATGCACAAATGCTCACCCCTGCAGGTAAAAATTTTTGTCATGTCAGTGCTGTGGTGCATATATCAATATATCTGCATGCGTTGTCACATGCACACAATAAAATAACTACCAAATTAAGCTGCAGGAGGGAAATGGTTACCATTTTTGTTCTAACGCAAATTTGAGTCACATTAGATCATCCGTATAATTTTAGACAAAATCTAAAATTTCAATCTATGCTTCACTGTACTTCCTTCAGAAGAATAAATATCAGAAAGTGTTACACAGCAGAAGCGATGGCTGTTTCTATGGAGGACAACAAACCTCAAAGACTGACAGCATGGAGACCCGGAGACCGGCAGGTTCTCCTTCCACACTCACCCGCGTGTTGTTCCTCTCTGCCTTCAGCTCAGAGATCTCCTCCTCCTTCTCCAGCAGCTGCTCCCTGCATGCATTCAGCTCCTTGGTCAGGGCAGCGAACTCCTAACAGAGGGAATCACGAGGGAGATGGATCAGCATCGAGGTCCGCCGGGACGCTGTAAAGCTGCACACAACTTTACTGCTAACTGTACTCTTTCTTTTAACTCAACACAATGTCCTGCGCAAATAAACAAACAAATTAAAGCATTTTGGGAAAGCAGAAATCCATCCACGAAATACAGGCGATTGTGTGTTAATGGTACTCTGCTCTCCACACTAAGCGAATAAGAGGATTGTCTCACGCAGCCGGCTGAGCGGAACACACCGTAAACGTCTATGCGGCGATGAATGCACTCAACAAAATTGCGTTTTTGTGCGGCAAATCTCTCAGCGTGCATCTTTTTTGTTACTGTGAGAGGGCACTGAAGGAAAACAGTCAACATATCATGTTAAGGGACAAAAAAAAACACACACACACACACACACGCTTGCAATTGACTTCCATACTAAATTTGTATCATGAAAACAGGATATATATATTCTTAGAAGTATCATGGGCAAAAGAGAGAGACTGAGACGGAGCTTCTCTCCTCAGGCCATAAGAATTCTTAACCAGGACATGCCACCACAACTTTTGACACTATCTGATAATACAAACTCATAATATGGAACCATTTGTTGTCACTCACTAGCCTCAGAACTATGGTTCAGTATACAACACAACTGCACACTGCACTTTCATATATACCTGTTACAGTACTTAAAATATATACACACTGTAGAGTAAGGTATACTATTAAACATATGCACACTGCTTACCTTCTATATCTTCTATATTTCTTCTATACATTTTCTATATTCATGCATATTGCATGTTGTACGTGTATAACTATGTACGTGACAGATAAATGAATTTTGAATCTTGGAGGAAAAAAAGGCAACTAATGCAACAATTTTATAAAATTTTGGGTGCGGACTCATAACCCAAAGGAATTCTAATCAAAATGTGAGACTCTCCGCAGACAAGTGAAATGCCGTAGTAGCTCCTATGAAGCTTAATGAGAAAAACTGATAAGCATCTACTTATCGAGACAGTTCTGAAAATTGCAAATTGGCAATAAAACAGCCTGACTGGAAACAACTGCAAATATACAACAAACTGAAAGGCTAATTTGGAATCCCTGCCATTTTCATAGCCAAAGTCTCCACTCTAACATTACAGCACCTTGTTGCCTGGACAAATCACATGCCAGAATGCCTAAAGAAAGACATATACAGAGCAGGAAAGGTGCAGTTCCTAAGTCCGGCATCAGCGATAGAAGTGAGGACTTAAGGCCAGCATGGCAGACTGGGACCTGGATGGCATGGAGGCAACAGCGGCTCTGCTGCTTGGGGTATGAGCGCTGACCCTGGGGCTTTCTTTCATTCTCCGGGGATCGCAGTTCAGTGGCATCTGCTGTGTACAGAGATCCAATACACACAAAGCGGCTGGAGGAGCACACTGTGGGCAGCGTCTGCCAACAATCCAGAAGAACCCAGCAGGGTCACCTTCAAGTAATACCACCCAGAACCTGCGCTGTCGATTTCACACACTTCTGCATGGTGCGGCTGATTTTATCACAAACATATATTGTGGGAAAGACCTGCTATACATAACAGTGAATAAGTCTAAATTTTTATTATAATAATTGTTTTTTTGTGGTGGGCAAACGCTATCAGGTTATCGCTATCCCGGGAATGGCTGCTATAGACTATTTACACAAAATGCACAACATTAATCTTGCAGCAAAACCCACCAGTAATCTACTGATATTCCTATTACATACATACTGAAAGATACCTGAAACCAAGACAGTTACACTAACGTACTGTAACATGCTCCGAAAGCTCCAGGCATGAAAAGTTGCACCACGATACTAACGTGAACATCTCCAGCGGATACCCACATCACATGGCAGACACGAGGGGTGTAATTCACTCAGTCACGCTCGGAAAAACGAGGCTTCCCCCAGGCCACACTGTGACTGGGGGCTTGTCATGGCAGTTGGCCTGCCTGCGATGTCTCATAAAGGGGTGTGTGCCTCTGGTACCCTTGATGAACCAGTGAAGATGATAGCCTTTGCCTCCTGCATGACCCTGACAGGCTCTGAAAATCCACCTGTCCCTCCCCTTGTGACAAACGACACGTTTTTTTCAGGTAACCTTTCTTTACGGAACTTTTCAAGGAGCATCGCTTGGGTTTAAAGGACATGATGTCATATCTATTCTATTCTAAAGGTCACGCCATAAGCTGGCCTGTGGAAGGACAGCATCTCATTCGTCATCCAATCAGAACTGACGACCACAGAAAGTACGGCAGAAAAGACCCTACAGTCTGAATCCCTTCCTGCTGGTAGTATTGTACACAATAGTGGGGATGGGCAAAATGATGAAAAGATATCCATATATATTAAAATATCAAGGACCTAATATGGAAGAGGGTCATCGTATTTCTTCAGAACTGCTTCAGTTCTGCTGGGAATTCTGTCATGCACATCTCAGACTGGGTATCTCTGAGGATATCAGACCATCCTTCAGGAAGAAGAGACTCTGGGTCGTCGTGCGATGAAGGAGGTGGAAATCGACATCCACAGCATCCTGCAAACATTCAGTGATGTTTAGATCTAATGCTCATGAGACCACGGCATGTGAATTTGTTTAGTGGTGTGAATGAGGGCAGCATCACCTTGGGAACATCATGAAGGAAGAGTTTGTGCACCTGTTCTTATAATTCTGGGAGTCATGCAAAGGCCTCGGTTGTTATACGACTGCGAAAAGAAGCATCAAACTCAATGACTCCCAGAAGATGGCTGGTCATAGCATTGCAGAACCCCAGACTGTGGATGGAAAGCTCTCCCCAAACGCAAACCTGTCTGGATGTAGGGAAATGGCTGAACAATGACTCATCGGGCCAAATTACTTATTTCCATTGTTCTGGGGTCCTGCTATTGTGTTCCTTACATCAAGATATGCCTCTTTGTGGACTGGACCAGGATGCAAGCGCATTCTGAACTTCAGCCCAGAAATAAATCTCAGCTCTGTGAAGCTCATGACAGACCATTTTCATTTTGAATGGGTGACAGAGGTGCTGACTCTTGCTCTGTGGTTCTGCGGCCATTTCAGAGCTTAGATTTTTGTGGTGTTTAGCGACTATCCGGTTATGAGTCTGCCTGTGACGTTTCATTCGCAGCCATGTTTCCTCTCCGTTAATGCAGTCTGTCTGTGTTCGGCGTGTCAGGATTATGTAAAATGTGGTTGACAAAGCAAATCAGCCCAGATACCCTATTTCACCTCAGGTGACACTACACCCTTACCTGGGGCTGGAATTACAGAGTTTTCAGTTCTGGTGACCCTTTGACTGGCCTGCCAATATGGTTAGCAGTCAGGATAATCGTTACCACATTGCCGGGCTGCACAGGAGGTGCTCGCATAGAAAACCAATGCGGCATGACCGAGAGTCACGGAGCGGGCCAACTGGAGCAGAACCGGAGCAGGTGGCTGCTGCCGTTACTGGGATTTCTGGACAAGACATGAAACCATCTCGAATCTCACATATCAAACACGACAGCCCACATGAGGAAGGCAAGAAACAGCTGCGGTGTAAGGAAACCATAGGGACACTGGCAATGCGACCCCCTTCGGCAATAATCTTACCAGCACCAATGCGTCTATTCAGCAGACTGGGCATGCAAATGCCCAAACACAGCTGCTCATGTGTGTAGAGCTTTAGCATCATGCACCAACGCAGCTTTACAGCCACCTGGGTACGGCAGTCCATCGCAGCTTAAATAAATATCAAGGTTTGCAGTTAGCATGCGGTGCTTCGGCACGACTACAGGTGCTCAGTCACTAGGAAAAGCAGCCGCTGCGATACTGCAAGTTAAAAATCCCTCCCTGTCTCGCTTCTCAAAAATCTTTGGGGGTAGGTTTGCTGATGATAAAAACCACCAAAGCTAACAATGTAAATTTATATTGTTATCAGACTTCTTCCATCAGTCGGTGACATTCACAGATACAGTGGGGGCTAAAAGGATGGAGAAAAAAAACACCCATTCAGGTGATTTTGACTAAATCCAAGCACCACCTTCATGGTAGTAAACTGGGTCTCAGCCTCTAGGCGAACCCCTAACAATTCCAGAATAACAATTTCCAGAGCCTATCCCGGAAGCAATGGGCACGAGGCAGGGAACAACCCTGGATGGGGGGCCAGCCCATCACAGGGCAC
>JAODJX010000001.1:12288255-12307834 GCA_026776945.1 Isichthys henryi | reverse complement strand
ACATGGGGAGAACATGCAAACTCCACACACATGTGACCCAGGCGGAGACTCGAACCCGGGTCCCAGAGGTGTGAGGTGACAGTGCTAACCACTGCACCACCATGCCGCCCCCCAGGCACAACATGTCAAACAATTCATAAATGCCTTCAGTTATTCTGGTTTAATATTAAAGTACGATACGACTGAGAGGTTTACACAAGCTTATAATTACTCTTCAGTTCTTTGCTCGACTTATGCATGCTGAAATTTGCCAGCTCAGGAAAGTCACATACTGTACACACTAAACCCAGGACACTTCTTTGCTAATCACACACTGAATCATTCGAGCAGATTTCATTCTGAGATGTGTCTGATCTATAAGCTCAAACACTCAGCAGAGAGTCCCTGGATGTGGCACACAGAAACCGAATCCAAATTAAGCGCCACGTTCTTACTGTCGATAGTTTTTATTTTTTGGGGAATAAAGACACAGCTCCCTTGTTAAATGTGCCAGCTGAGCATGGGCCTCGTGTGTCTGGCAGCGCGCAGGGACAGCGGGGTGAGTCACTGGGTGAGAGACGAGCTGCGGGAAGTGAGTTAACATGGCCCCGGAATCCACGTGCCGAGAGCCGGGCCAGCCGCTCAGGCGATAATTGACTGTCTCACTTCAGAGACCTCTCCCATCTGCCATGCTCACCAAGGACCGGTGTGTGACATCAGCGGTAGGGCCCCACCCACCTCTGCTGGGGGCCTGGGGTTTGACAGAGCCGGGGGAGGGGGCGCAGCGGGAGCACGGTGGGGGAGCCAGAGCCTGGCGGGTGCCGTCCGAGCTCACGCAGCGCTGCCATGTTCCACGAGATGCTGAGCGCTAATTAAAAAGGAATAATCAGCATGGAATGTGAGGTTATGAAGAGCAGGTCTGCGGGAATGCAGGCAGGATTACCTCAGATGGGGGGAGGCACCCGGGGTACTGACAATCTAATAAGTATCATTCCCCCAGTACCCATTACCAAAAAACTGCTGCACAGAAGTCTCAAGCATCCTTCACTTACTGCCACAGAAAAGACTTTCAGATAAAGCGTTCCATATTTTTAGATGCTGAATACTTAAAATTCGCAAAGATATTGCCTGGGAGATATAGCAGCCTGTCCTGATGTGTGTGCGCGTGTGCATGTGTGTGTGCGACTCTCACACACAGGAAGTTCACAGACGGACTGGCAAGCTTCAGAATAAAACTACTCGCATTCAGAGCCTCGCAAAGCGAGATCGGACGAAGTGAAGACAGACCGCGGAGCGTCAATCTCATAAGAGAAAAGAAGAGGCGATATGATAACCTGTGACGCCGTAATTCTGGAAAGTACAAAAGAACAGCAAGAGTGACAATGGGAGCGTTCCACAGGTTCTCAAGCACCGCGGGTGCTGCAAAACAAAACAATAAAAATTTTACTGTGGGAAAACACTGCACTCGGTGTTTATAAGCATCACTGACACCCCGATCAGAAGAAAGGAAATGGCAGAGAAGAAGAGACACACTTCATCCAGAAAGAGTTCAACAAGCGCTACTGCCCTGCAGCCAAACCCAGGCATGCTGTAGTTCATCTCACCTCTGATGAGGAGCACATGGGCAACGGTGCACAAAAACTGGGTTTACAGTATTAAAAGGGGCTATTTTACTTGGCAGTGTGACACTGATTATATCAAACAGGGAGGGGAGACTGAGGTCCATCCAAGCAAAGCAGGAGAATTGCAGAGCACATCAGCAGCAGCTTGTGTGGTATGAGAGCCTGGAGTTCCCTCTGTCAGGAAGGACATGGTGCCAATGACCCAGTCATTCTGCCCTTCCCAAATGAGACGGCGAAAGGCATGACATCATAAGCGAGGTGCAGGAGAAAACAGCCCTTCGGACGTCTGCTGGCTCACGCCAAAGTTGACCGCGGCTCCTTTCCTTCAGTTGCAGGCTTCGAGGTTCCTCCAATCCTGCACAAACGAAGGCCGACTCCCTCAACAAGACTCCCCTAACTTCCTCCCAAAGCACTGCAACCTCACTGCAGATGTTCCAGCACAATGCAGGAGTGGGCGGGAATGCGGAGGTGGGGGGAGAAGTCAGACATGCAGCATGCCTAAATGAACCGGCAGTCAACCACAGGGGTTAGTGAAACAGCTTAAAAACCCACCACACACTAAAGCTTCTGTCTGCCACGGTACCATAAGCCAAACGATTTCAACACCACCCATTTACAGCGGTAGCCATAAATAATCATATGGTGCAAAACTAGAAGTATGTCTGTAAAAGCAGAAGACAAATCATCATGAGAACAACCTCAGGGCTCCCTTTGACCTTCAAGGTACTTCTTGTATCCTGAATTGTCAATTTCTTAATGAACAACAATCATGTATTCGGGAAAATATCTATTACAACTTTCGATTTCAACATAAGGATGATTTATCAAGTAATACGCCTAACTGGCAGTGTATGTCATTTACAGTATTGATATTTAAAACCGAAACACACACACTGACCCGTTGAGGAGATCCATTGATATTTCTACATTTCACCGCCTTAGAGCTGAGCACTTCAAAGGCTTTAAGACTGAGGGAACATCAGCAGTTGTCCTTTTGAGCCTGCCCTCAAGAGTGCACCTCAGCCCATGGTGATACTCATTCTAGGGCATTCATTGCTTTGTGACACAGAATGAGTACTTGAAACGCAGTAGAAGACCCTCAATTAAATGTTAAACACCATATGGACCCAGTCCCATAAATCTTCATGAGGTTTTAATGGTCTGCCTTATCCCCTGCAGACACATGGTAAAAGAAACTAAATGGTAACTGAAGCCCAATTGAGCCACTGTGAAAGCCAACATGAGGGCTAAATATAGAGGTATTAGCCTGCTATTACAACAATTGGGATTTTTCATTAATTGCTCTCAAAGTGCTGCTGCCCTGATAGACCAAAGGAAGCCACAAGCCTGAGCATCAGGCACCCTGAACGCTGTTAGCCTGTGATTCTGGAAGACTGTCCAATCATAAAGCAATTCAGCATCCAGACACACAGATCCGTCTTGTGATCAATGTGCAATAAAGTGATGCGCTTAAGAGATCCCTTTGTAGATGGAACATTACTCTGGGAAGCTGTCAACCATGATGCCTAAACACTGACTGGGACACAGCGGACTAAAGAAATGTGGCCAATGATGGTGTCAACAGGCTTGATTCATGGATGAGAGCACAGTCGCATCAATCACAGTCGGGAAACCCTGCAGAGTGTGGTGTCATCACCCCTGCTCTGCATCGGGGTGTCTCCTGGGAGGGACCGGGCCTGAAAAGGTGGCGGGAAGATGATTTACTCCGACTCCAGCCTCTTGGTTAAGAGACCCGTAGACTCTCCCTTTCACCACAGAGGATATACTGCCGTAAAATTTACTACCCTTTCGAACAAATGATTCTGATCTCTGAATGCCAGCACCTCCAGCGACAGCGATCCAGATGGAATGGGTACATAGAAGATGCATGGAGATGAAATGCAAAATCTGGCATTCAGCACACAGAGGGAAAGTAAAGAGATTCCAGTAAGAGGCCCGGGGGGGGTTCAGAATGAAAGAGGAGAGCACCCAGTGTTAACACATGTTGGATGTGTGGATGTTGGCTCAGACCAAAACCAAGGATCCCTTATGTGCTGCTAGATTTCACCTCAGAAACCCATTAGATAACTCCATAAAAGTTTTGATCAACACCCCACCATTAATATTTCAAGTGTCCAAGACAACAAAGCTTTACAGGGGATTCCCCAAGGATTTGTGCCTCGGCCAAACACATACAGTAGGCAGGCCAGGTGTGACAAAACACGCAGCTATTGAGATATCATATATCCCCTGCGGGACATGAACCAGCTGATATGCATCAAACTGCACTTAATGTAATTTGCAGGTTATAGAGGGAAGGTCCACAGTGCAATAGCAACTCAAGAAAAACCAATTATCACTTATCACAAAATAAATATCCAAGGCAAACTTCGCGGTTCACCGAGACGAGACACTAACTCTTACTTTATGCCACTCCTTGAGATGCAACAGGAGCCATGCACACCTTATTTAAATCTAATACAGATAAACAGTGGGGCTGTTTACACCACTGTTGGGCAAGGAAGCCATCACGTTGACCATCAAGCTGCTCATTGGTGGTATAAAAAAAATTTCCAGAGAAAATTACAACTAATGAAACTCATGTATAGCCTGTAAATTTTGAGAAGGAACAGCAAGGCTTTAATTTAAGCAGGCAGCAGATATAATTCAACAGGATGACCTTTGAAAGACCTTCTGCCATGATCTTTCCTTCATTCATGTCACAGTCACAGTCACAAATGGATTCTGAAACAGAGGAGAATGATCACACGCGCAAATGAGCTTCAGGCAATGCACATACATTTCCTGCCTCCTCGACATGCTTCCTCACACAGCATGATGGAATGATGCGTACAGCAGAGATCACCTACTGCCCAGCCTCTTTGCCTCTGCCATGTGTCCATGGGCTGGACCTCGTCCAGCATATGAACCATAGAGAGTGTGAATCTGTGCGTGAGGAAACCACACATCAAAATGATCTGCCTGTTTGGTGCACCTTTGTCTGAATGTTCAATGCTTACGTTACTAAATTGTATGCAATTATACAGAACAATAAAATTTAGTTACAATAAACTGAACTACAATTTACATTTGGAAGCAAATGGGTAAACTGTTGGTGATTTAGAAACGCTCTACATGTGAATTATTAAAAACAATGGGGCCTCAACCAGGCATAAAGCCTGATCTCAAAAAGCTTAAATGTCAAATAAACTGAGCTCATGGATGGATGGCAATGCTCAAAAAAAAAAACAACACAGTAGGCTAAATAAAACATCTATTCTCTAGACCACTCACATACTGTATGCCAACCTCATACATCATGCGACCTGCAGGACTCCTATTCGCAATGTCTGGGTATCATGAGACAGGACAATGGTTTTATAAATATTCCATCGCCTCGTTACTCAAAGGCACACCTTTCTAAACTGGCCTACTGCTTTTAGAGAGAATTCAGAGAATTGATTAGATTAAAAATATGTATCTGTGCAGCTGGTACATACCATGATAGGTGGAGTATACCCTCTCCACTCACTCACACTGGTCTTTCAGTAAATTATTAGTTTCAATTCATTATCTTGGCACTGAGTGACCTCCGATGATTCTGTTTGGTCTGAAGGGTGCCCCAGAGAGACCCCACTCTCCTTATTTCTGATATCTACTCCTCTAAATAAAGAGACTTGCTCGGGCAGCTGGCCTGCTCTGGCATCGCTATTCTCATCAGCTCAACTCCCCGTCTACACAGAGTGAAGTTTAAAAGATGGCTGAAAACCATCTTCTGCGCTTTATTGAGTTCTGAGTGACTGGTCGGAAAGATGCATTTTTTTCTTTTTGACTGAGACCCTCCAAAGAAAGAACAGAAGACAAATTACAAAATATATATACATATGATTTTTGCAGGAATAAAGTCATGGATATATAGTGCAATTGTGGAAGAAAAAAATGGCAATGTCGCATAATATTTTATCAATAAAATACTTATTATTAAGCCTTACTAACCTGGTACGACGCAATTCAATTCCGTTAATGTGGAGTTCTTAGAGTAAGAATTCCATTCCCGCCCGAGGGTCGTTTAATGTTTCCTTTCCATTCTTAAGAATGATTATGCTCCTTCTTACCAGCAAATCTACCAAATGCCCTTTAGGCACCAACTGATTACACACCCCACAAAAACATGAGAAAGTAATTACGGGGTACAACATGCCATTTTTATTTGTTCCTTAATTATCGACAATTAAGGGAGGAGCAAAGATGAAATACTCCCCAGAAATCCAGGGTCTTAAACATCACAAGCCCCAGGATTAGCTCCCCAAAGTTCAGAGACTGAGAAACAGCTGACATAGATCTTGAGTCTTATTTTGAATAAAAATGCAAAGAAAACACATTGAATACTTAGGTTATACATTTATTTTGAGGTGCATGATGAAAGGTTGTTCTGAAAGGTCAAAGAAATCAGAGTGGAGAATCACGTGACAGCCGAGAGACACCAATGGCATCCCCAAAGCCAGAGGAAAACTGCTCACCGCTCAGGGATAGTCGGAGTGTCTGAGATAACCCAAAGCTGTGTTTTCAGAGCCTGATTTATGAATTGAACGGCTAATAATACTCATTTTGGCTCTGCGTTGCATTAAAAGTGATCTTTGCGCACTCAGGTTATCAGCTTCTCACAGCTTGTCCTCCTGTAGACTTTAGAGACTCACCTGTGAGACATAAATCACATGTCCGTCGAAATTAAACAAACCAGAACCAACTCTGCATATCAGAATGGCTGCCACTGTCATACTATAATCCCTATCTGCAGAAAAATATCTGCACGTAGCTTTATCTAATGGCCTGTGCCAAAGACGTCTGTACTAGGCTCAATCAGACAAGGGGAAGTACTTAACTGGAAAGGTATTGCACACTTTAAGGTATGGCAAAGGACACACACATCCATACAAACAAGCACAATAAAGGTTATTAAAAGCCAGAAGAGCATCATTCCCACTGAAGCCACAGCAGGGTCTCTCTTTAAAGATGTCAGAAATGAGCTAAGCTAAGTACATTTAAAAATATCAGTAATGAAATGCACTGGACATCAGGTATGCATGTGAGCGGATGTGGGCAAAGAGCTCAGTCGCAAACCTGAATGCGACCAAGGGGTTCGCAGTCAGACCAGCAGATGCTACAGGCGAGACAACAGCGCTGCGGTAACACTGCGCTCCTCATCTCCACGCGGGGGTAAAATTAGGCCCAGTGCACAAAGTGCTGGCTCTGAAGTTTGAAAGTGAGCCGCATCACCGTTACCTCCCGGGGATAAACCACAGAAGGGGCTATTTGTACTGCTGGCTTAATTCTTTCTGGAGAAAACCGGAGCGGCTGCAGGAGACCCTACCCACAACATGCGTGGGGGTGTCTAGGCACAGGGCCCCTGAATTAGGAGGAAGACCTCAGCACAAAGACTCTTGGAAAAGGCTAATCATGAGGCACGGGTCGTCCTGAAGGACGCAAGGTCTCCTGGCCCAGTTCTGGTGACCCTAAGAACTGGAGTGGTGCTCATTCTCCCAGCATTCCCGTGCCTGGCTGGCCAGTTCAGGAAAGTTGAACAAACCCAACATCCCAGTAACTCCCATCTACCCATCAAGCCCGGAAGTCAGCCATTGAGAGGTTGTAGGGGTGAGAATATTTTGGTTAATGCTCGTCCCAATAAACAGACAAAAAAGGTACTGTCTCCGATTTTGGTCGGCAAGGCAAGTGTCCACCTCCTGTCAGAGGGCACCAGGTTCCTAATCGCGAAGGTGTACAGAACTGTCCGTTCCTCAGACAGTCATCTGTTCCACATTCAGAGGCACAAACAACAGCTACAATAAAAATCAATCTACAATATATTACACATTACACTTAGCTTTTCTCACTTTAAATGAGGTCATTAATATGCAGCCTATACCATGTTTTAAGAATATTTCTGTTTCTAGGTAACAGAGTCGTCTTAAAGGTAGTGTTCACAGTCTCTCTCTCTCACACACACACACACACACACACGGAATGTGAAGAATTCCAGGATCTTTAAACGGATTAATTCCAACGGTTCAGTAATAGCCTATCAAAGGTTTTGGAGTGAAGATCTTTTGTGTAACACATACAGCATGAGGTCAGTCTGTGGATTGCTGGCCCACATGAAACATGGGCATTTCCGAGAACTGTCAAAATACATCATTTAGAGGCACCAGATGCAGTCCGAAGCTGGACTGGACTACACTCCCCAAAGTTATTCCTTAATGTATTCATTGATTCGGAGGATCGATGTCGGCACTAAACTAGGCCAGTGTTTTCTTAAAAACTGCCAAAGTTGGTCTAGGAACAGGTTAACATTTCTGGCTGACAGCATATCGTGCCACAAAGGCCTGTCCTAATGTTTCTCACAAACCATGACACAGATCCGCTCGGCGCAGAAATATCCTCCCGGGGACAGTGTGCAGTCTAAAAAAGCTAAGCAGCGTTGTATAACCGTCACTCAGCAGTTATTCCAGATTCCAGACGAAAAGAACTGGAGAAATATTACTGTGATTCACCCTGATCTGAGACGCAATATTTATAAACTAAGGAACTGGGTGGGAGATCACGCTGCCACAGAGACCATGTTCCAGGACTAACCATGAAATACAACAGACTAACGGACGCGCAGATGAAAAAAAAAAAAAACAGCGCATTTTCAAGTGCAGATGGGCGGCGACAGCTGACAGTTTCAACACATAGTATAACAATCACACACTATGGGAACAAATTAGATTTCAGACATTGTCTGATCTGCTAATTCCATGCTTAAACGCACTTTATGATTATTAATCCCACGTGACACTCCATCCCTTGCCCCATCATTTATGTTTTATTTTATATTGCCTACATGCATCCCACCGTTTGAAATGGCCTCCAAGCAGCAAACATCACATACCTTCCTTTAATGCGATTATTCTACATACTGAATTACATTGAACTGAATGCAGTTTGCAAGGCCAGTTTCAGAGCCGTTCTCAGGCCCTTGTGTGACATACATGGCAGGCGAGATTAGGGGCGGGAGGCATTGTGGACGGGCCCTGGATTTTAAATGGAACATTCCGGACTCTGCTGCGAGCTGGTACTGTGCTGCAGGGCCCAGATGCAGGGAAGTGGACGTAACCACGGAGGCTGTACCGCACTGTGACAGGCATGCCTGTCACATCAAAGGCACGACTACCAGCAGTGACGAGGCGGGTGTCTCATTACTAATTCAAAGTATCACTGTACCAACCTACAAATTAATGCCCCACACAACATATGGAAGGTGGAACACCTGAATCAATACTCTGATCTCACTGCTCTTTAAGCTCCATATGCCTTAATGGGGGAGGGTCTATAAAAACATAAATAAGACTCTCAGACTCAAGTCAATCACTGGCTAATCAATTAGCCAATAAACAGCCATTTCAGGAGCAGTTACCCATATGAAAATTACATGCAAAACCTTTTCATTATGCTTTAAATATACGTCTATACTGAAAGAGACTTTCAAAGACATTTCACCAAGGTTTTGAACATGAAAAGCTGTTGACTGAATATCAACCGAGACTCCAAAGATCAATCTTATAAGCAAACAATTCGCTTTCTACATAGGGTCTATAATTACCATAATCAATTCTGCCTGAAGGTTAATTAAAATCTGATTCATTTCATCAATCTTTGTAATATTTTTTCTCAGATCCTGTTTAAGCATGCACTTCTATTAATTCTCTCTGAACTAACAATGTCACTATGTAGACATCTAGTCTTTTCATATATTACACTACAGTGGTATTCTCTGAGGGATATTTTACCCACAATTCAGCAGGGCAACAATATCTAATTTTGAATGGGGTCACAGAACTTCCTCAACACTCATTACTGCATGTTCAAGTTTCCTGTCTTATCACATTATCTTTGTTGCTCTGGTTTCCGGTATCAATACATTTATGGGACAAGCAAAAATTAGAGAGAAAAACAAAGCATTGTGCTAGCCAATCCTCGTAACCTAAACCAACCTTGAATAAATCATTATTGCATAAAACTGGCAGGCATTTAAACTGCAGGTATTTCAACAATGTCCAGTAAAATGGACTAGAGAAGATGATATTAGTATCTGATCTTACTCATGATCCAACAGGGACCTCCTGATCATAGCCACTCCTTACACCTATCTTATACAATATCCAGGGTTTTATATATGAATAGTCATGCTCAGATAGCTAATAGGAAATCAGACCGTTAACTGGGAGAACTGGTGAAAGCTATTATCTCCATCCATCCAAAGTGCCAAAGCAGAGAAGTCAAGCATTGGTGGGTCATTACACCCCCGTGTGGTTCCTCAATAAGCTGGCTGACCAAGCATATTACAACAGGCTCCACTCATTTCACTCATTAACTGAAAAGCACATTAGCAACCACCTGGATCCAAGAACTTCTACTGACAGAAGAGAGACCCCAAGCCGTCATGCTGAAACATCCCCACTGATCGATGAGTCTCTCTAGAGAAATAGACAGATCTGTGCCCCGCTTCACAGAGGATCTTTGTTAAACGGGGGGAGGGGGGTGGGAGTGAATACACAACAATCGGCTGCAGTCCAAAATGACCGTGTATCGCGACAATTATGCTGACCCCTCAAAATTCCATTAGCGTCTGCAACTATCACTGCAAGATGACAATCGCTTCAGAAAGACGGGGGTTTAAGCGAGGAGCTTGCAGCTTGTCATTACATCCAGGGATTTATTTTAGTACAACATACAGTATAAGGGAAAAAAAATCAATAAAGAACAAAGAAATGCACGTTTCTGGAACTAAGTAGCCAACAACTCCATCACTGAGTATGCAGTATTTTCCCTGTAGTGTCCTCATCTCTTGCCTATTCCACAGTATTAATTCACATTTTTGCTACACAAAAGTAGTACCATTCTTTTGGTATTCCTCGACCCTTGTGTTTATACAAGGAAGTTATGTAGTAAGCAAGTTTAGGAATCCAAACCATCCAACCCTCTGTATACCAAAAAGTGTGGTAAGAGTTCACATTCAGTTTATTTTTTACCACAAATTCTTCAGAAAGACCCGTTCCAAACCCAGACCCAGTACTCTGACAGGCTTAAATTCATCCGACGCTATTTTTAAATAACACTGCCTCACAGCGAACCGTAGCTCTCAAAGATGGGTGTGCCGCTGCAGTTCTGCATGCGTGACGCCCTCCCCACTGCTTCGCGAGCCGCGTCTCTCAACCTGCGACCCCATCAGTCAGCCTGAGCATAATATCAGCAAACTGCAGGTTTACGTCTGGTCAGCAGGCACAAGAGTCACCAGCAGCTCGACAAGTGGCTAAGAGACAACAATTCTAAAGAATTATAACCTCGCCAGTACTTCAAAACATCATTAATGCTGATGAAGTCGCTATTTAAAGACTGTTAATAAGTACATGGAGAAATTTTTAAAAATAAATAAATAAAAGCACTGCAGTCATTAATCCTTAGTTGGGTAATACTGTAAAGCGAGAATATCACTGCTGACTGAGGCTCAAATGGTGCTGTCAGAGAATATTTTTCATACAGCAGGTCCTACAAACTGGAATAACCTTTCCAAGCAAACTCCTTTTTCTCTTTTTTGCATCTGCAGATTAGATACGGAGCAAAATTCCTCTGAATTTACTGATAAGTACAAAAGAAACCTTGTAGACTTGATCTCCTAACCATGTAAATGGTTAGAAATACTTCATATTGTGTGACTATCGTATTTGCTTACATTTTACCGATTTGTAGATATAATCTGCATGAAACACGCTACATCTCTGATTAGTTTCTTATCTGAAGGCATTTTATACTGAGAGTAGCGCCCGGGTGCATCTGCACGGATTCGGCTGCATTTGCACTGATGGAAAAGTCATCGCCTAGGAAACCCAGGCCGCCTGCTGTCTCTCTGTACTGCAGCCACACCGGACCCTTCTAATGAAGAAGCAGGGCCACCCAATTGGATGCGTGCCGACCACTTGCCAGCCCCCCACTCAGCCTAAGTCCATCTTTGTTGTCAGGACACTGATCGGGGGAGGACCAGGCCGCCAAACACTCCCACCATCCGGTCCCATCCATCCATCCCTCCATTTTTCCAAACCACTTATCCTACTGGGTCACAGATAGTCCGGAGCGATGGGCATGAGGCAGGGAACAACCCAGAATGGGGGGCCAGCCCATCGCAGGGCAACCATCCGGTCCCCTTCTGTAATAATCAAGTTCATTTGCCTTGGAAGGTACTGTAAGGTGCTGGGATACCATCGCTTTACACTAACAGGTGCAAATATAAATGCATACACTTCACATTTAAATTATTACTGATTACCAGGTAGTATGTTGTGTACATAACCGTAACAGAAACTGTGGCACATAAAACAATGCATGCTGGTGATTAAAATAGAATGTCATTAGAACAAGAATAGAATTCTATTATATCAATAAAAAAAAAACTTGTTTAGTTCAATACACTCATGCAAAAGGTATCCATGACAACTGACAAATAGCTACGCACTCACCACTTTTTATAAACGTAATTGTAGTGCCCATAAACATACTTAAGCAACAGCATTCAGCTATGTGGCTGTTCCTTTGATTGTTTGATTAGCTGTACATCACACGCATAGCACATGGGCAGCAAATAGGCAAGAGTGCTGGAGGCTGGAGCCCGGTCCAAAGGCAGGGGGGGACAGGCTGTGTGGATCGACACGCCCCGGCCCCCCTGCCTGGGAGCCTGTCCCCAATGAGTCATACACCAGGGAGGGACACTCAAGGGACACAGCGCTCTACACGACCCAAGCACTGCAGGAACTTCCCCTTCTCTGTTTGTTCTCTTTACTGCTGAAACAGGCCTGATTTTTGCTTATTCTGGCACAGGATTTCAGCCCCCGTTCCCTCACCTTTCCCTTCCCGACATCATCGCTATCCTGCCTTTATCCTCACTCCACAAGACGTTATGGATAATGGACGAACTTTTGGTGTCAGTCACTGAAAACGAATGTGTTTCAAAGAAGACAGTATCTGCTATAAGATTCAGGTCTAGTGTCAGAGCAGTAACAGTCTGTGTTAGAGCTGTGGGAACCTTAAATGGAACTTACTGGCTATTTGACTGCCTTGGCTGTGCTTGTTAACAGATGTACCGAGGCTCAATGTTCTCATGGCAAGAGATTTTGTTGGCGATAATTAAGCGGGACCGAAGGAATTAAAATAAGCCACAAAATGAAACGACGTACACAACGTGTGGACATCACAGGAGGTCTAAAGCCATCAGAGAACGACACGTCACTGCACATCTACAGTTTGAAAAGACCAAAACGTCAATGCCCTTGAAGCACTGCAATGTGGTGTTTATAACTGAACTTTGCTAACTCAACTTGTGGTGAGAGCTACCAAGCTATCATAAATTTTTCAAGCAAAACACAATCATAAACTCCACAACTCCTGAACTCCCGAAAAGGTGAAAGGACACTGCCAAAACAGTCCTCATTGATTTCTTATACTTAATCTCTCTGGTGATCTGTGGACACTAGACTCTGTAGTGAAGGTTAGATGTGGATCTCCCGATGGCTAACTAGGGCACTGATCACTTACACGACACCTCATCTGCATATCCAGCGGCCGGACTATCTGCCGGCTTATGCGCCGTAAAAAGCACCTGGAGGAAAGGCGATTTTAATGTCATTTCCCAGCTCTCTCAGAAACAAGTGATTCTTTCCAGTCAAGACGCTACGTCATGAAAGATTTACACCCAGCTGGTTTATCAAAGAATTAAAGCTAATTCGATATAATTGAATTTTGCTGAAGGGAGCGAAGGGGGAAAAAAAGCTTTAAAAATGCTAATTGATTCCATTCTACAGTAGCTTAACCACCACGTTTGCGGCTGAAGGGCAGATGATAGATCTGATTCATCTGCGGGCCCTGCCATCCGTGGACGACCCCGTCCATGTCTGGCCGACTTCGTCGACGTGACCGCATTCACCGGCAGGGTTAACTCAGGATTATTCCACAACTTCATGGCACATGTGATAACTAATGAGAACATAACGCCTAATTCATGTGAATGTTGCTAACAGATTCCCTGCTTCCAATGGCGCCGTCTATGGTCATTGGTTCTGGTGCTGACTCTCTATGGTGCATGCTAAATGCATTATGGCCTGCAGGAGGGATAGTGCTCAAGGGCACTGGGAACTTGACCTAATGAGGTACCATCGGGAAAAGCATATAAATCGGACGGCTCCAGTAAAGCACCCAGCTATAAAAGCGGCATTTGTTTTGGATAAAATCATTGACTAAAGTGTAAATGTGAATTCGTGTCCAGCAGCATTTTTAGCCATTTGTGAACAATGTAATGGCTGTAACCTTTAGAGTGATACTTACCATAAACTCGCATTTACTACAGAGCTTTTTACCTTCCATTGTTAAATATGCATATAAAACAGTCACCCCTCATTGTAACACCCACACCAGAACAGGCCGAGTAACAATACCTTCTGATGTCGACACAAACCCCAGACACACTTCAAACAGGAGAGCCGTGGGTCCAGGTATGGGTCTATTAAAGAGGGTCCCTGCTAAAAGCCCCCCCCCCCAAAAGACTCCTCTCATGGTACTCTCATCAGCTGACTGATCGCCCAGGTGCTACGGGGGTGCTAATCTACTCTATTATTTAGCCATTTATCCTAACAGCATGACTCAGAAAACCTTTGTGCTATTTACATATCCATCTATCCTTCTCAACACTCATCCTGAGTAGGGTCGCTGGGGGGTTTCGGGACGCTAAAATGTATTCCTGGGAACATACACCTTGGAAGAGTTAAAAATAAATAAATAAATAAATAAATAAAATTTTATACAAATTATATTTTATATAATATGTGAGCATCCACACATACACACACACACACACATAATTTTCAATACAGTGAAATCTAATATTCAATTTCTGTCAATATTTACATATCAAATAATATATTACATAATGTTTTACATATACAACTGGGCCAATGACAATGATCAGTTGTCTTCACTATACTGCTAGAGTTAAACTGAACCTAACAAGGATCAACATATGAATTACATGCACCAAACTGGTGTGAATTCATCAACAAAGACCCCATCCTCCAATGACGGAAAAAGACGCTTTTAACACATAGCTATGGTCCTTGATCACCTCCCAACAAACTGCTGAAGACATCAGCCACTGCCAAGATGTAAGGAAGCTCAACTGTAAGGCATGAAAACCCCTGCAAGGTCCTGTAACACAGCTGCTCAGCATCCAGCCTAAGATGTACTGGCGTTTGTTTAGCTACACACCATCTCAAAGTGTCATCTGTACGATCTTTTGTTGCCTGTTGCTTACAGCTTGTCACTTCTGCTTTGCATGATCTACACAAGCTATAAGAACATCACTGTAGGGGTTAGAAGGAGACAGACTGTGAAGGCTTCTGTTGGGAAACTTTACGGCTCCGATATGGATTTGAAGCCTTACCAGCTCACCATCTATGACGTGCGACTCCACTGGGCTGCTACCGTCAATCAGCAACTTTGAACAACAGCCTCAGCTGCCCAAAGAGGTTCCATTTTCTTCTTACATTTTGGCTCCATTCATCCAGCTGCTCATATCACTTATCCAGTATAGAGAGATGGCAAAGATAATGCATACAGGAAGGAGAAGAAAAGGACACCCTAGACACCATTACTTAAACTGGCTTGACTATTTTAATATACCTACAACACAGAAAGATAACATAGAATTTGACACATCAACAAATCATTGCACTGGACAAGTGTAGACAGAGAACTGTGCACATCAATATCAGGGAGACTTACTTGATATGAACCATTGACCAACATCAAGTTTCGCCTCTATCATCTAATGGCCAGCACAGTTTATGGAAAGCAGGCTAGCTACCCTCGAGGCTGGATACTTCATACAATTCATGCTGTCGTTTAGAATTACCATTCAGACACAATAACGATAAACAACTTCAGATGCAGGTGCTCACTGCTGTCAAACACATCGAATGGTGCCTCAGTGGATCAGCACAATGATCTGGCATCCAAAGCTCCTTCTCCTACAGGAAAAAATAGCCTGGGTGTGCTCATTTCGCATTTGATGCGATATTCCACTGGAATGCTCAACAATGAGGTAGAGCTTTTTAAATGTTGAAACTTCTTCTCTGGATCCTTCCATGAACAGTAGGAATAGCTTGAATCAGTTTTGTCCTGTCAGCAGCCGAAACATGTAACACTGTCCCTTTGCCAGAGAGCATTCAGCCCCAAAAACACTACAGCAGGTTCTTACCCAATCCAGTTCTCAGCGACCTCCAGTCGTTCCATGTTTTTCCTCCCTCTCAGCTCTCCTGGTAGCAGCAAAAACATGGACTATCATTCTTCCTGTAGGTCGCCGAGGATCGAATTGGGAAACACCGCACTACAGAATACCTAGTAACTGATCATGAACGCCTATGTGCCCTGAACCAAACGCTTGTCAGTATGTCAGAGTACCCAAACAAAAGGCTTAAACAAAGGACTGTGTCCAACTCTAAAGTAAGGCAACAAAAACAGCATTTAGAGAGTAGAAAAACAAGTACAAGACTAAGCAAACAAACCCATCAGGCTATGTAATTTTTCTGGAGTTTTCAGTTATTTTCCTGTATAGGTAGAGGGTATTGTATTGGTGAATAAAAGCCATTGTGTTGTGGCTAGACGCTTGAAACTCCAGATACGTTATTCCCATTTTACAGATTCTTTGTAAAGGGATCAAAGGGCACAGCCTCCAATAGGGGAAGAAAAAAAAAGTAATTACATGTGAGACAATTAGGTGGCCAGGTTCTGATGAACATGACAAAATTAATTTTTTAAAAACAGAGAGCGAGCTCAGCCCAGGGGCAGTAATTAAACAGCGCTTGATACCCATCTGTGACCACAAACAGAGGAAGGCCGTCAAGAAGAAAGCAGATCCTCAGGAGGAGACGCCGGGGGGAGGCATGCTGGATGGGGGGTGCTAAACGGGAACGTGCTGCTTCCAGTTAGAGGACCGGATTGGGTGTGTCTGGTCAGCAGGCACTCGGCATACATTTGCTGAGTGCCGCAGTGAGTCGTTGTCATCTTTTCAAGTTGTCGGCTTGAATCCTGATTTGTTTTTCAACAAGTGAATGTGATTCACTGCCAACTGAGAGATGAGACGAAATCCAGCATCACTGCGTAAAGAAAATATATCTGAATATTACTGTTGTTTGCTCAGCCACACAATCAGACATCAACAAAGATAGCATTTTATTCTTCTGTTTATGCAGCAAATCAGCCATCAGTACTACTTTAGCATGATCGAATACAGTGGACCTTTGACTTACGAACTCAATTCGTTCGCGAGGGCTGGTCATAAGTCAAGTTGGTCGTAAGTCAAGACGATTTTTCCCATAAGAAATAATGGAAATAGCCATAATGCATTCCGAACCTCCCAAAAGCACATAAAATGTGCCTAGCCTACCAGAAACAACAATTCCATACTCTACTCACCATTTCTCTGTGTCATCGTTTCGAAGTGGTGTACGTACGTAATTTTCGGCAGCCCTCTTGTCACCATTGGCTGCTTCACCATGCCTAGCTATGCTATGAACACCAGTTCTCACTTTAAAACCACCCCTTACTAGCACAAAATATTTCACCATTATGACTCATTGATGGCTTATTCTTTACGGGATTTATATTCCTAGCTTTTTCACAAATTATACACTCAGGCAGGCTATCACCTGCCATCTGCCTTTCGTTTATCCACACTAATAATAGCCTTTCTACCTCGTCTAACTCTGTTGATCATGACTTACTAATTTGAGTAACACCTTTAGTAACACTAGCTTATGAACGCCTCTCAGGCGTCACGGGTCTTTGTTTACAACGCACAAGCAGATACATGTTTTGGCCTCGAACAGCATTCGGGTCGTAACTCAATATTATAGTCGTAAGTCAAAACTAAAATTATGGTCGTAACACAAGTTATTCGTATGTCAGGCTGGTTGTAACTTAAGGGTCTACAGTATCAAATATGTGTCTAAAAACTCCCAAACACATGAATTCAAGATCATCTGGACATTTCAATAACTGCCGGTCACCAATTTCACACAAATATTAACAGAAACCATTTCAGAAATCACACTACTTTCAAAATAAAGATGAGACTAAATATTTAGAAAAGGAGGAACACAGCAACATTCAGCCTCAGCCTAAATCTACCCAAGCAGAGAAAGCACCCATTTCTCAGAGCTGTCATGCTAGCTCACTGAAGCTCCACACAGCATCAAAGGTCCAGCAAAATGAAGCACGGCAAGAACTGAGCACAGCAGAAAGGATGGGTGCCAAAGAAGAAAGGAGTAAAGAGAAGAATGGCGTAACAGAGGCAGACGATTCACTTTAAAGGTCAGTTAGCCTTAAATGTTCAATTAAGCAGAATGATAAATGAATTATTTCATGAAGCGCATCATGAACTACAGCAGGTACAACTGTGATGTTTAAAATCTTAGGGTTTCAGGATCAGATCATTGAAGAACACACTGCATGCATGCTAACACACACCCCTAAAGTGCATGCATGCTAACACACACCCCTAAAGTGCATACATACTAACACACATACCTAAAGTGCATCCATACTAACACACACCCTTAAACTGCATCCATGCTAACACACACCCCTAAAGTGCATCCATACTAACACACACCCATAATGTGTATCCATACTAACACACACCCCTAATGTGTACCCATAATAACACACACCCCTAATGTGTACCCATAATAACACACATCCCTAAAGTGTATCCATACTAACACTCACTCCTACAGTGTATCCATACTAACACACACCCCTAAAGTGCATCCATACTAACACTCACCCCTACAGTGCATCCATACTAACACTCACCCCTACAGTGCATACATACAAACACACACCCCTAAAGTGCATCCATACTAACGCACACCCCTAATGTGTATCCATACTAACACATATCCCTAAAGTGTATCCATACTAACACTCACTCCTACAGTGCATCCATACAAACACACACCCCTAAAGTGCATCCATACTAACGCACACCCCTAATGTGTACCCATAATAACACACACCCCTAATGTGTATCCATACTAACACACATCCCTAAAGTGTATCCATACTAACACTCACTCCTACAGTGTATCCATACCAACACTCACTCCTACAGTGTATCCATACAGAAAACACATGAAGTGGGTAAAAGCGTGATTTATGCAGAAAGTGGGAGGAAAGACTTACATTCAGAGATTTATTTACACTTATTTATGTAGCAGATGCTTACATCAGACTGAAACAAGAATGCGTCTCTCAACCTGCACTCATTTCCCGGGCTGAGAAACGTGAACGTGTACGGATTACCTTGTCAAAAATGTATCACAACATGATCGAAAAAACAACACTCCAATTTATGCTCAGACCGAAACCACATACCGTTTCTCCAGTATTAATGACCCCAATCAAAATGCTGAAAAATTTTACTTCCCGTAACCACAGGGGATTCTTATTCCGCACAGCAGTAATTCGAAACTTCTGCAAACGGAGGGATGGGTACAGTAGGTGCCGAGGAACACACTCCCGGCACCGTGACTGGGATCGGCACGCAGATGGCAGAGTGAGGAATCACCCCGTCAGGCAAACCCTGCCTCGCATGCAGCTCCCATTGCCGCACTCAAACACAGACATTCATCTGCACAAACAAAAGCACGGCCGTCTCATTTAACCTAAATCTACATTTACCACTTATATATTTGCCAATGGGGAATCTGCAAGGCTCTTTTCTAAAAGACACTATTAAAAATGCTTCAAGAGGCATTGTTCTTGGAATCTGGGGGGGGGGGGGGGGGGGGGGGGGGGGGGGGGGGGGGGGGGGGGGGGGGGGGGGGGGGGGGGGGGGG
>JAODJX010000001.1:12256116-12267148 GCA_026776945.1 Isichthys henryi | reverse complement strand
CCCATTGCTTCCGGGATAGGCTCCGGACCCCCCGCGACCCAGTAAGGATAAGCGGTTTGGAAAATGGATGGATGTTTATTGGTTTGAAAACTCAGATATCAAAGTGCTTATTATCAGAGGTCTTTCAGAGCTGACATATTCTTCTAATTGCCATTAAAACTAATAGGAGTCACCTTTTTAGCTGCATTTGTAACTGTGATTCAGTTGTTCAAAGTTAAAGTACTTTTTCATTTGATGTTTCTGTTATCTTGTTCACTCCTGCATGTATCTATTTGCAAGTTACAAGGCAGACAACTACCTATATCACTGCCCTGTTGTTTAATAATGTTCAAGTGCAATTCAAACTGAGAATGAGATATTAACCTTCTGAAAAAATAGGTTGCCTTTGTTTATTAAACAGCAACTGTACGCTAGGTTAAACTTAACTACCATACTGAATATTATACTGGGTAAACAGTAATGGAAGATGGATGGACAGATATCTCACACACACACACGTAACATATGTTCTACAAAAGCCAAAAGTTTGATTCCAAAAAACCGCTTTGCGTAACGAACCTGTTTTTCTTCTAAACAATTTAAAAGAAAGATTCAGTCTAAATCTTATAATACCAAACTTATACTTCCGCGATTCTCCTTATTTAGGATAAGATCTTAGCAAAATAAAATACAATAACATAAAAGTGCAACGCTTTTTGTTTTATCTGAAAACCGCTGTGCTTCCTTGAATAATTCATGCCCTTTTCCACCACTTCATTTTTCACACTGTCACAAAAGTTAAAGTATCTCAAAACCAATTTTCTTAAAATTCCTGCACCAAGGAGTGGGAGGATCTATTTCCAAGCATTTCAGAGCAGCATCTCTCTCTCTGGTGGTAGTTTTTGGTCCAGGACAGACCAGACGTCGAGCACAAAAAAACCATGAGCCTGATTCGAGCATGATTAGCGCACCTTTGACAACGTATCAACACCCCCCTCCCACCCCAACAACCACAGTCCTCAAGAAGCGCTGCCAGATTAATACCTCCAGAAATAAACTGTGCGGCCAGCAAACCCACACTCGCTGCCAGAGATCCGCTGGACTTACAGGACCTCACTAGCTCTCCCTCCTATCATCTGCTACCATTTCCAGCAAAGCACACCTCCATATTCAAAACTAATGAAATTATTGCAGTCAAACCTCAAAAGATATACATCCCAGGAACAGTTCGGATAACTATATTGACTCATTCAGCAAATGCATTTATCCAAAGCAACATGCAACTGAGAGGCAGGATCAGACAATACATGCAGCAACTGGGGTTGATGGCCTTCTTTATCAAGGTGATGTCACTCTGCTGGTCACAGACACAGTGGCCTAACACACTGAGCCACACGTCGGCCCATGCTACAGTAAGTGTGCAGGTAAAGTGGAGAGTGCAAGATTTGGTATCAGTAAAAGAAACAGTAAGGTTGTATCTGCACCTCACACTGGTGTTACTAAGGGGGTGCAGTTAAGTGTCGTCATGGCACAGAAGGCAGCGAAACATTTGTATTCATGTCATGAATCTTCTCCGAAGGCACAGGGCTCCCACTGTAAAGCACTGAATTTACATTCCTGCGTGGAGAAGATGCACTCCCCAGGTCAGAGGGACTCCCCTGGTCAGCAAATTATATGGAGAGGGACATTGCCCCCGTTCGGAAAATTTCACTGAGGGTGGAGGGCGAGGTTCCTGGTGAGCAATGTGACGCAGAAGGTAGGCCGTCCAGCTGCAGTGCCTGAGAATATGACCCTCAAACTCACTTCCCCTCGGAACACATCCCCCCCTCCCCCAACCTGCCCTGCCCCCCTTCCCAACCTGGGGTTTTCATGATAAGAGGGTCTCAGGTGACTTATCAGCGAAGAGCGCGCCGAGGATTAATGGATGGAGGTGGATGGAGAGCAGTGGTGTCGGATGGATGCTGCGATCCACGCCCGGCACGGGTGCTTCTTTCAAAGGCTCGCCGCAGAATGCCACAGGTTAGTGCCTGAATATGTTCGGCATGTTCCTGCGTTTGCTTCGCTTACAGTCATCCCATTCAAAATAATCTGAGCGATGCTTTCTTTATCGCAAGGATAATCGTGGTCTGAGCGTTGAATCGACAGGCCGGCTTAGCCATATCTCAGGAGAATGACACACCAGAGAGAGCCGGTGCTGAGGCAGAATCAGGCTTCCTATCCTCTGTTCTCCAGAGGACCCAGCCTCCCGGGATCCCCCCATCCGCTTTCCTGCTCCCGGCCGACCTCTGGCTGACCCCTCGACCTTCCTGCAGCAGGGCATGTGCCTTCATATCTGACCGCAGTACAGGCACAGGGAACAAAGAGGTGAAGGCTGAGCCGGATACTGCACAGAGATCTTTCCTGGCATCATTTGGGCTGCAAATGCGGCCCCCTATTCAGCCCCAGTTCCCACACATCAATACGGTACGAAAACCTGCTAAATTAGGCTCCACAGAAGCTGTTACTAAGCAGACCTAACATCTACTCTTAAAAGAACAAAATGCATCACTCAGCTGCAGGAATCAAAACAGGAACCTTCATTTTTAAAACATATTAAAGTTTTTCTCAGAAATTTATTCATTACACACGTGTAAGAACAGAGCCATTGATCACGTTCCTCCCTGAAGGTAGAGCTTCCGATGGCCTTCTGCCCGCTACCAGCACACCATCTCTCCCACGTCACCAGATCCACTCCTGATTTGCTTAAAATCCCTATGCAGGATATTCAAATGAAGGTGGCGTGAAGTTTCAAAGTCCAGAGGAGCATTTCAGGTCAGCAAAATGGACAGTAGCTTCTGGTTGGTCAGTCCGCTGGTGATGTAATCCCTGCCCCCCTCCCAATGACAGGAGACGTATTCCACGCTGTCAATCACTAGCAAGTGGCCACGCCCACCACCTCACTTAAAGGTGCGGCCAGGAAATGCATCGCGAAGACCAGACAGAGCTGACGACAACAGCGGTGGAGCCCTGTTCCCATCCGGCTGGGCTGGAAGACACCACGGGGGTCTGTTGCTCTCTCCGATGTGAAAACGAAAAACTGAGAAGCTCAGAAACTGAGCCTTCACAAGAACAACAGTGTGTAACATTTATAAAAAGTGACAGCTTACATAAAAAGCGCCGTTAAGATTAATACTCCTGGGGAAAGCAAACGAGATACACTGCAGCCACACAAGGAAATATGCAGAATCACTTTCTTTTTATTAATATCTCACAGGAAACAAGTCATGCTATTATTATGAGCTGTTCCTTTAAATTCACACATGCACAAACCAATGGAGCAAAGGCCAGGCCCACAACAGGATACCCCACTGTGCTGTTATTCAGCACCACAGAAATATGTCAGCGCGACGGCGGCCCCTGGCTGTGTGGGGGACACAGCGCGGGCGAGCTCTCCGATCCAGCCCCGGCCGAGGCGTGATTCCGCTGTAAGCTAAACAGCCCCCTGTCCCCGGCAAGATGCCAGGCATCCATTAACATGCAGAAAGCTCGTGGTGCTCAAGCAGGGACTCGACATACACAATGCCACACTCCTTAACCACAACAACACAAACAACAAAAGCCTGGCGTCTCCGTTCCTTACTGGAACACATTCAGTTGCGGGAGCAGATTGTTGTCAGCCATTGTTCTGTTGAATAATTAATGCAGACACAATAAAAGCACCATTACCATGACGACAAGTTTGAGCTTTTTGCGCAACTAGAGCTGCGAAGAGCTAGTTAAAAAGATCGAGGCAGTTACGTTTCAGCACAATGGACAGCTCCTGAGTGGCTGCAGTCAGGACAACAATGCCCCCCCCCGTCCCCCAATCTCAAAAGAAATGACAAAGAAATACAAGCAGTTTGTGAATGAGTGTAAGATGTACCAAGATCCAGAAGAATAAAGGTGTGAACTGGATTAAAAGCAGCACAAACTCTCGGGGTCATTCAGGTCCAGGATGCCAATAAACAGGACAGTGAATCTCTTTATGTAAATCTGCTTCATTTTGTAGAAGAGGTCAAGGAAATGACAGAGGTTTTCCAGGGGTTCGGCTATCCGGGCTAATCTTCCCAAAGAAAATCATGGGGACTGATTGTACAAAAAGCAAACTTTACCGATGATGCTCCACAAGGCAGAAACAAAGGCAGCCTCCGAGGCGGCAAAGCGCCTCAGCAAATCTCCGAACGCCGAGTGTCCCGCTCCCGCACGGCCTTTGAGCCGCAGTCAGCATCGCCTCTGCAGGAGACACTAACCGGAAAGCAACAGCAAGCGCTCTGACTTCATTTGCAAGTCCAGGCCCATAAATCATCACGGGGGCGAAAGGACAGCCTCATAACTTTCTCATTACCTCTCCTGGTCTGAAGAGGTGATGTTTCACTCCACAAATAGAGTCTGCAGAGGCTAACGAGGAGGGGAGGGGGGTTGACAATGAGGTTAGTGGTGCAGGAGGCTGAGATGATTTGCATGGAGAAGTTAAGCCAATGAAGCAGAGTTATGAATCTTAATTAACGATAATTAACATTTAACCATTAATGTCCACCTGACATGAAATGGCATGAACCTTTAAAAAAAATTATAAAGTAAGCCAAACATGAAAAAGTCAGAATTGTATTATCAGGAACATTAAATAACATTAAATAACAGACATACTGTATCAAAAGTCAGATACTTCATTATATATTCTAAAACTTGGGAAAAACTCCTGAAAACATGGGACAGAACCCTACAAAGGCAATGACGGCTGATGCAGGTTCAGGAAACGCCCACATCTGCAGTGTGTTGGCTTTCCACCCACAGAAGCACCTCCCATCTCGTCGGAGGTCCTCCTGAAATCACCACAATTAACTGGCAGCCTGTCAGCGGACGGTCTCATTAATGGCACTCAGTGGCAAAGTGACAGAATCTGAGGAGTGGAAAAATGGGCTAATAGCAGACAGACAGGCTGACGATTAAAAACAGGGACACGCATGAATGGCTCGGACACATCGAGTCGCAGCGATTCGACACCGTCCAACGTGCCTAATTTGTCAGCTTATACAAGTGCATTTATTTGCGAGGAAACTGCCTGTAAAGACACTGATATAACAAAGGACTGGCAATTACTGTCAACAGCAGCTAAAGCCCAGAGCCATGAGATTAATGAAGGAATTAAAATAATTTATTTTATGGTAATGACAGTGGCGTACTCTGACCTGGACTCTCGGGTCCTCAAAGGCTGAATCACACTGATGACTGCAATAAGCTACGATTTATAGTTCTGATCAGCAGCTGCATAGTAGTTGTTTGCATTCTACCAATAAAATACATTTACATGTAGGCCTGTCAGATATATGCAGTTTGAGTCTTTTTGCAATTTGAGTTTTCAGAAGCATCACTCTTCAAATGCTTGTATGCAGTCATAACAATGTACCAGGGGTGCAAGCAAATTAATGACAACATTCTAATTAAATGAACGTTACAACGAAACTGCTACAGCAAGCTATTAGAGTGACAGTTCCCTTGTGAATCTGTTAGGCCATGGCGCCCTCTCTTGGCTTCTTGTAATAACAACAGTAGATTTGCTTGTTTTAAATACAAGGTCTTTGCACTACCTGGGGCAAATTTAAGGAAGATTAAAAGAAAACTGTCAGGGTCAGCCCCTGTTGTTTCAGTCTTTTGTGTCCCTTCCCCGTCTGGCTAGCAGGCGTCGCTGGCCACCCTGTCCCTCCTGTCAGTCTTTGTGTTCCCCTGTTCCCTGTCATCCACATGGCTCAACATGTCGAATATGCAGCTACCTGCAAATCCCTTTCATCGCGTGTTCCAATCCCACCTCCTCTGTTTTCATATTTAGTTCCCTAGTGATCCATTGTATGAGTTTTTCTAGTTCCTGTGTCTTCTGATTTGTATTTGGTTTTGGTTTCATTCTTTGTTCCCGTGTTTGTGTTTCTACCTGTCTGTTATTCCCCGAGTGTAGATTCTGTTTCCTTCTTTCTGTCAGTCTTAGTTTTTCCCTCCCAGTTCCCTGAGTTAATTAGTTCCACCTGTTGCCTGTTCTTGTCCCCGCCCTTGTGTGTGTTCCTGATTGCTCATTGTCCTGCACCTTCCCCTATTGGGTAATTGTCTGTCTCATTGCTGTTGTCTCGTTACCCAGTTTCAGTTTTCCTATTTAAGTTCTTGCCTGAGTTAAATTCTCTAGTGGTTCATTGTTTGTCATAGTTTTGTTGCCCGCCCGCCAGCCCGCCCGCCACAAATTCAAGTCTTTGTTTATCCCCTTATGTGTTTGACCCCTCCTACTCATTTTTATTTTTCCTGTGTTCCCAGTGTTTTCTGTTCTGTTTAATAAACCCCTTCTGCCCCACGAGCCGCTAGTGGGTCGTCCGCATTTCTCTTCTGACCTGTGCTATGCCTCGCCCGCATGCTAAACCCACCCGGATTTGTGACAAAAACATAATTTACCCTTAAACATCTATGGTGCAGCGTGTAATGCTCAACGCAGAAGACCGTCACTGGTCACCACTGCTTATTATTAATACTGATCCTTTGGAATGATCATCAACCAAAACACATCAATGTTTAACTGAGACTGTAAACAATATGTTCTGACAAATAACATCAATGTTCCCAGCTACAGTTTCTGCCTCTGACAAAAACACCAACAATAATCGGACATTTATTTTATGCAAAAAGGAATAAGGCAGTAATCTGTACCCACCAAATCTTTCAAACATCCAAGTTAATAACTTATGTAACCTGTAGAACAGACTCACTGATCTCAAACTAACATGCAGCTCAACAACACCCCTCCCCAAACTAAAGTAACACACACAGCCCCCTCCCCAAATCCCATCAGGCTTTATCACTCCCCCTGGACACACACCGATCCTTTGTGGGGCTGTGGAGAGCCTCAAGAGATGGCGGGACCCCTAATTCAGCCATTACTGCAGTGGGCTTCTTGTCCTGTCAGTCACATTTTATCTTCAGCTCCACACACACATTTGCACACAGCATGGTTAAAACAGCGCCTGCTGTTACTTGAATTTTCAAACATCAGTGTATGGTCACAATTTCTAAGTCACCTTCAGAGAATCCCTCTTAACTCTCCAAGCTTGTGTTCATTTCACCGGGGAAAGCAGCTTATGACCCATATTTCATAATCCCAGTTATTGCAGAAATTACTACAATTGAGTAGCGCAAAGGAAAAAAAGAAATATAGAATGCATTCAATAAAACATCATGCTAATTATTTCACTTTGAGGCCATATAAGGAGTTACACTGAAACACCAAGAAAAAGTGTTTCACATATTCGAAAAATGAGCGCATGATTCCCATAATTCCCAAATACTCCTTCAAGGAACATACCCTGGGCTTGGAGACCAATGAGCATGCTCCAGTCATGTCATGTGACCTAAGAATTATTCACACCAACCCAGCACACACTGCATTGTCTATACACTCCATGAACACTTACTAACCCTCTTTTTTGGTGGAAGAACATGATTCCCACTTTTAAAACTGACTGCACCTATTAAATTAGAAAAAAAACACAGGCCCATTAAGAAGTTTGGCGATCTCGGATAATCAGGGACGTTATTGCTATAAGTAGTTATTGCATTACTGACAAATGGGACCAATCAAATGAGGGTTTCAGCTCCAGACGGTTAAAGAATAATGGTACTGGGGTTGATAAAATACTGGTAACCGTGGGATCTCACATGGGACTGGACCAGTCCATCAGGGTTTGACACAGGAAAACCTCCGTCAGCTTGTGTCTCGAAACAAGCGTCACCACAAATGGAAGAAAAACCAAACTCACCTGCAGAAGAGAATGATCATAACAGACCCCACCCAGAACTGTCACCGCATCCCCACCTGTTAAATCTTTCATGCGACTGTAAATGTGCATTTTTATGAAGGATAAATGGGCAGCTCGTCCGGTGAGAGGGGTTTCCTTCCTGTTCTGCAAAGCCTGGGGCACTACGGGACAAATGCAGCTAGTGAGGGGGTCAGTTTTCTTCAAGAAAAACTGATGTAATGCATAGATACACATCAGACACATAACACGCTCCTTTAAGGTCTTAGTCTTGAAGTTCAATTTAATGAATCGCAGGTGGTGTAGTTAGTGCACCATCACTTACTACTTATAATTAACTTGGAACGATGAAACTTTTGAGCTTACGAGTGTAAGAAGCTACCTCAGCTTGTCAGAATAAGACCCTTGTCTGAATCAGGGAACCTGCTCATTGTAGTGAAAAGCTGTTAGCGGAAAATAGGGCATCAGTCACAAACATTTGCAGGTGTGCTTTCAGTAGAAATACCCTCATTTAAATTCAGGTATACAGAATTCCAAGTTCAGAGTGTGGGACTTGAGATCAGTCAACCAATTCATGGTGTATTTTAATGTACATTTGGAATCGCTGTCCACCTAGGTGTCCCAGTCTCCTTGCAGAGGAAATATGGTGTTTGGCCAGAGAATCTTGGTGTGCAAAAGCCTCACAATGTGGGTCAGACAATCACAAATGGTCCCTGCCACGGAACCAGTACCGCTCATCAAACTGAAGCTTCCGTTTTTGTCGACTGAGCAGAGAAAATAGCCCCAGGAATGTCTTTTTTCTTAGCAATCCTTACATAAATGCCACTTTCAGCGAGGTGATGTTCCGTGGTCTTTTTGGAGTCTTTGTGACTTCACAGCTTTCGATTGCCATTCACTTCCCAAACCAGTTCTATGGCTGTTGACCTTCCCGTATCCCAGGAAACGCTAATTCTTTTTTTCAAACAGAATGTGTTGATACAGACTGAGAATTTACTTGCACTCTAACAAATAATAAATCTGAAATATTTATGATCTAAGTATGTCTTAATAAAAGTTTAAAAATCTTGGTATGTGCGGCCATTGAAAGGTCTGGGAACGATATAAACATTGTCGACTATATACCAAGACTTCTAATTGGCAAACGAGAGAATCTGTAGGGACACCGGAGAACCTGCCTCGCCGCTTTGACAAAATGCCAAAATGATGAACGGCATGTCAACCCCCCAGCAGACAATTCCCTAATCTATGCCAAGGTGCACTGAAGGTGTGCTGATAGTTGTTGGTGTCCTTTATTTTGGCAGCTACATATATTTACTACCAGTGAAAAGTTTTTGCACACGCCGCAGGTGTCTCACTTAACATTTACTAAAAATACACTCGATATAAATTTACAGTATGTTCACCATTTGCGTACCTTTACTATACCATTATTATACAAGTGCATTATAGTATTTACAGCTACTGCTTAAGTCTGTGCCTGAAAATTCAGATTATATGTAATATAATTAGGTCTACGATTAAATGGATATCAGTAAATCAAAATCCCTAATATTTCAGTTTATCGTGGTAATAATTATTAAAATCGCACCAGTTAAGCAAATGCATTGTTACTGTACCAAGCTAAATATGCTTCCATTGTAATAATTAATAAAACATGCCTCTATGGAGCTAAATATATCGATAATCAATAAAACATGTCGCTATGAAGCTAAACATATCGGTAATCAGTAAAGCATGTCGCTATCCTGCTAAATACACCTTAATAGCTTAATAAAGCATGCCTGTGTAACAATTCTTATCAAGCTAAGTACACGGTTATAATCAATAAAGCATGTTGCTATGAAGTTGAATATGCATTAATAATCTAAAAAAAAGAAGTCAGTTATACGATCAAGCTAAATGTCAATGTGTTTTTTATAATAATGAATAAAAATACACCTTTTTAAAAACATCAATAAACATTTTAATGATGCAAACCAGGGGTGGGGAACCTGTTCCATGGAGGGCCGGTGTCGGTGCGGGTTTTTGGGATGACCTCTCAATCAGCCAATAATAAAACAGTGGCTCTCCAGTCCTGGGGACCCACTGTGATTGGCTGATTGAAAGGCCATCCCAAAAACCCGGCCCTCCATGGATCAGGTTCCTCACCCCTGATGTAAACGGTTGATGGTAAGGCTGAACTTGGGAAAAAAAATTATGAAAATACTGTGATATAGCATCAAGTCGCCAGATTTTTTAAACATTCTGATACTTTTCGATCATACTGCTCAGCGTTGCTCAACACTACAATTTTTTCATACTCATGTTTAGGCTTCTCAGGAGTAATATTGAAATGATGCTTTACTTGCCATTTGTACGGCTCGTAGGACTTCTTTTTCAAATATTCCGTCTTTGTCTCACACACACATACAGCACAGGGCAAGTCATTTATCCGGCACCCCAGGCTATGTTCTCGGGGTTAAGGGGCTTTCTCAGGGCCCTAGAGATGATGCAGTGCAGTCCATGTGGCCCCCTAGGCAAGCTTCACCGCTGGCACCCCCTGGTGGAGACAAAGTAAAACTGGCTGGCGAAGTTGGCGTCCTCTCTGTAGATGGCACCCTAGGCCAGCGGTTCCCAATCCGGTCCTCGGGGAACCCCAGCTGACTTTCAGCTAACACAGGCACAGAGCCCTAGCTTGCAGTACCCCACTGCCCAAAACGAGGATAGCCTCGATGAAGCGATGAAGAATAGCGCATCAACCCACAGTGTACTGGCAGCCTGCAGTGGCCCAGCAGGCCAGCACCCACAAACATTCCCTTCTCTGGATATGGGAAAGATATCATTAGGTAGCACTGCATAAACATAGAAAAGCACCTTAATCCAGATGTACTACCTGGCAACTAAGGCGTCACTGAGGGTATGCCCTATAAGACCAGTGAAGGACTGCACACTGTTTACCCAGAAAGCCCCTGTAGACCATCTATTTCCAAACATTCCCTCAGCTCAAACTGGTTTCAAAAGACAACAAAAGGATATGACAAATACAATTTATTTTTTTTCTGCAAAATATTACATGCCACGGACATTCCATCCATCCATCCATTTTCCAAACCGCTTATCCTACTGGGTCACGGGGGGTCCGGAACCTATCCCGGAAGCAATGGGCACGAGGAAGGGAACAACCCAGGATGGTGGACCAGCCCATCGCAGGGCACACTCACACACCATTCACTCACACATGCACACCTACGGGCAATTTAGCAACTCCA
>JAODJX010000001.1:12235722-12246353 GCA_026776945.1 Isichthys henryi | reverse complement strand
CCCCCAACTGCCCCCACTGAAATGTTTTAAATGCTAAATTCACTAACAGCGAGCACTAACACTAAACACTAACAGCTAGCAAACACTAAACACTAACAGCTAGCACACAGTCAGAAGGTCACAGGTAGCTAGCTAATTAGCAGAACATGCTGCTTCAGCATCTCCTAAACAAGGCCTGCATTTTTTTAATAAAGTGTTTGTGGCCAACAGGGGGCCCCGAAACCTCATAAGGCCCCATGCAAATGTGTGGTTTGACTGATGGTAAACACTACTGCTGTCCATCAGTCTTTCTGCACCTGCAAGAGTACAGGTGTGAGAGGGGAAAGCGTAGCTGTAGGACCCTGTGAAACTCACATGGACAAACGGACACACACTCACAGCTCTGGAATCTGTGGGTGGGAGGGGCAGCAGGGGTGCAGTTATCACAGCCCAGGATGTGTGGGGCAGCAGACCACCGGGCCCGGAAATGGCCTCCCCACCTCCATCCAGTTAGCTGGTCTTCATGCGGCAGGGTGAGCAAGATATGCGTCATGTGATCAGGAAGATAAGCAGTCCTAACACAATCTAGATGGTGCTCCATCACCGGAAACATCTGCAGACATAAATCACTCTCTCCTTTCTCTGACAGGGCGGCATCAAAACGACAAACACAGGATCGTTTTAAGGGGGGCTCTGCTTAACCCTGCCCGTCAGAAACGTTGGTCAAGACCCAGAATGTTCTGGAACGCCACGGAGGGGCTGCCCCTGCATCAACTGGCTCATCGTTTTTCGGAAGCCGATGGCGAGAAGCTGCCAGAATTAGCAGCAGCCTGCCTCCCACTCACTGAGCCTGGCTGACCCAGTTTCATGTGTAATCATTACAAGCAACATTAAAAATGTGTCTTAGAGAGATAAGGCCAGTCTGAGAGAGGCATGCGAGTTCAGGAGGGGCGGGGATATTACTGGAGTACAGGGTGGGTCTGGGCCAAGGCGAGGATGTAACCGGCGTGACCCACAGAGGCATCATGGGAGAAGAAGCGGGGCCCAGCCAGCCTGGTCTGACCCACAGAGGCATCATGGGAGAAGAAGAGGGGCCCAGCCAGCCTGGTGTGACCCACAGAGGCATCATGGGAGAAGAAGAGGGGCCCAGCCAGCCTGGTGTGGCCCACAGAGGCATCATGGGAAAGGGAGAGGGGCCCAGCCAGCCTGGTGTGGCCCACAGAGGCATCATGGGAGAAGAAGAGGGGCCCAGCCAGCCCGTTGTGGTCCATAGAGGCATCATGGGAGAGGGAGGGGGCCCAGCCAGCCTGCCATAGCCCACAGAGGCATCATAGGAAAGGGAGAGGGGCCCAGCCAGCCCGGTGTGGCCCACAGAGGCATCATGGGAAAGGGAGAGGGGCCCAGCCAGTAGAGCTGGGCGGTATGACCAAAAATGTATATCACGGAATTTTTCAAAGTTATATCGGTTTCACGGTGTATGATGGTATTTTTTTGAAGTATGACTAGGTGTTTACAGGATTTTAAAGGACACGTTTTTGTTTTACGTTTTTGCATTGTTCCCATATTGTTTTATTATTAGCCATTGCACCGATCCGCTACCTTAACATACGGCTAACGTGTTTGTTGGCTAACTGCTTACAGATAAACGGCTAATGCTAAGGTGTGCGCTGGCCAAGTTAACATTTTTGATAAGTGTTTAATAGTTCAGTGTTGCTGGAACGCGAGCTTTACTGATCTCGCGAAGTTTCTTGTAAAGACCAGGATGTCGGTCTTTAAGATGCTTCGCCAGGTTTGACGTGCTACTTGACTTCGTCGCCACAACTCTGTAGCACTGTTAGCATAGCGGCTTATCGACACCTTTAGCCATTCCATGCTCGTCTGCAAAATACTTCCAAAGGCACTTTAGCGTTTTTTTTTGTTTTTTTTTACTAAAGCAGCTTGAAGTGTCTTCAGCTGCAGCATATGCCGTGTTCGGTCAACTCGGTATGTGTGTGTTAACCAGCGCAAATGCGTTCAGCGGCTATCGAGAGGAGGGGAGGGGCTGCGCGAGTGTGTACGTGTGTGTGCATGTGTGCACGCGTACCTGCGCTGTAGTGGTGCCGTGTGAAGTGTGGTGAATGAGGCATTGTTCGTATCAAAATTGGCGAAAATTGCAGATTTTGATATCGATTATGAGAATCGTTTTCTGAGAACCCCAGTGTCTCATTATTTCCAACTCTAGCGTGAGCTACATCTTCCGTTTCTGATCTTTCGCGGTACATTTTTAGCGGTGCGGCAGTGAAAAAGGTGGGGGTTTCCAGCTCTCCACTTTCCTGACATTGTGTCGGCTATTTTAACCGGTATTGCGGTATAAGAAAAATTCATATCCTAAGAATAATATAAAACGGTTTTCGGTATGAACCTGTATACTGCCCAGCACTACCAGCCAGCCTGCCATAGCCCACAGAGGCATCATGGGAAAGGGCTGGTTAAGGGAGGAACGAATTTAATGAATTTTAGTGTACAAGGACCGAGTCTATTGGCAAACCACGCCATCATGATACATCCTACAGGTGATTCTAGGGGTGTCTGAAAGTCGGCCTTTAAAACAGAAAGTCTCTACCAACGCCTCTTTTAAACACGCATCCACCAACAACATAAAAACACAAAACAATAATAAAAAATTTTGATTAAATTCAAAATCTAGCATATACTTCCCACGTCGATGATTGAGATACACAAATAAAGACCATTCTGGTTGCCCGACGCACATGAAAGGGCACGACGTCTTACAGTGGAGTGAACACCAAGCCTCATTAAATCTCCCCCTTGACATGAACCTGTATATACAAGGCAATTCAGCTAAAAAGCTTAACTGCAGTTGTCGTAACACCACATAAACAGAAAAAATGAAAAATCATTGGTGGTTTGGCAGATATTTAATTCTGAAACTAGCGACAGCATCAGGTGGCCATAATCAGCATCTTATCAACTCTTCAGATAGGACTTTAGTGCTGTTTAAAGACAGTGTTATGTGTGTCTAATTAAGGCATTATTTACACTCCTAAATGCTCAGTGACCAGAAATCGGCACTAGTGTCCTGTGACACAAACAGCTTAAACGTGCATGTTTCTGGTTAACAGAAAGGCAGTGGGAGTGATCCCATGGCTCACGTGAAGGCTGGGTGCTCAATGTACCACCGTGAGGCCAGCAATGAAAAGACATGGCTAAATGGAAATCATTTTTAGGAGAATGGGCATGAACTGCCCAGGAACCACTCTGGTAAACGGACCTCATAGCTCATAATGTTGTTTATGTTGCCGAGGCCGTGCTTTGAGATTTACGGTGCAGGAAATGGAGCGGCAGACTGGGCAAAAGCTCATTACCCCATTTTAAGCATAGCAAGTTGCCCAGAGGGCCCCCCGATTAGTCGCTGCGTCTCGCCCCAGTTAAAAACCCAAGCTGTGGACCAGTGATGTCAGATCACTTAATCACCAGCCCAGTTAGCATAGCCGCACAAGCTCCAAGCACACCACAGGGGGGCGCCGTCACATCACACCTGTCCTCCACAGGGACACGTCCGATCGGCGCTGCCAAAAGAGCGACGTCACCCGACATCCCTGCCTCTGCATCCGTGGGGACGTCTCTGTGAGTAAGAGCACCTCTGAGTCAGTGTTCGGAAAGTTTTGGAATCGGAGGCGACGATTAAGGAGGAATGTCATTATAGTATGTGCGTATGTGTGTACAGCATGGAGCTGAGTCATTACAGAAGCCCTATCTACCATTCAGGCTTAGCCTGCCAGGTGCTCAACCAGCTGCATGCAGATACTGGAAACCCTGAGAAAGGAAAGCCTGGGAGTGGGAGAGCAGAGGAGCAGGAGAGAAGAAGGGCAGGAGAGCAGGAGCGCTGTAGAACAGAAAAGCAGGACAGCAGGAGAGTGGGAGAACAGGAAAGCAAAGAACAGGAGAGGTAGAGAGTGGAGAGCAGGAGAGCCAGAGAGCGGAAAACAGGAGAGCCAGAGAGGCAGAGAGCAGGAGAGCCAGAGAGGCAGAGAGCAGGAGAACAGGAGAGCCAGAGAGCGGAAAACAGGAGAACAGGAGAGCCAGAGATCGGAAAACAGGAGAACAGGAGAGCCAGAGATCGGAAAACAGGAGAGCAGGATAGCCATAGAAGAGGAAAGCAGGAGAACAAGAGAGCCAGAGAGCGGAGAACAGGAGAGCAGGAGAGCCAGAGAGCGGAAAACAGGAGAGCGGGATAGCCATAGAAGAGGAAAGCAGGAGAGCAGGAGAGCCAGAGAGGCGAAAACAGGAGAGCAGGAGAGCCAGAGAGCAGAAAATTGGAGAACAGGAGAGCAAGAGAGCAGGAAAACAGGAGAACAGGAGAGCGGAAAACAGGAGAGCAGGAGAGCCAGAGAGCAGGAAAACAGGAGAGCAGGAGAGCCAGAGAGCAGGAAAACAGGAGAGCAGGATAGCCATAGAAGAGGAAAGCAGGAGAACAGGAGAGCAGGAGAGCCAGAGAGGGGGAGAGCATGAGAGCGGGATAGCAGGACAGTAAGACAGCGGGAGAGCTGGAGAGCAGGAAAACAGGAGGACAGGAGAGCCAGAGAGCGGGAAAATGGGAGAGCATGAGAGCCAGAGAGCGGAAAACAGGAGAACATGAGAGCAGAAGAGCCAAAGAAGGGGAGAGCATGAGAGCGGGAGAGCAGGACAGTAGGAGAGCAGGAGAGCAAGACACCCACAGAGCAGATCAACCAGTGAACAGGACAGAGTAAAAGCAGGAGAGCAGAAGAGCAGGACAGCTTGATAGCGGGAGAGATGGACAACAGAGAGCTGGAGAGCAGGAGACAAGGAAAGCAGCAGAGCAGGAGGGCCAAACCAGCCATACAGCAGGAGAGCAAGAAAGCGGGAAAGCAGGGGAGAAGGGGAGCAGGAGAGCGAGAGAGCCGGAGAGTGGGAAAGCTGGAAAGTGGGAGAGCAGGAGAGCAGAAGAGCAGGAGAGCAGGAGAGCGAGAGAGCCGGAGAGTGGGAAAGCTGGAAAGTGGGAGAGCAGGAGAGCAGGGCCCCTTACAGTGAAGGGTGGGCAGCGTGAGACAATGTGCTAAAAACCTGTAACTTGTGAGGATAACATCAATTTTATAAAACCTGTAAATGCAATCCAAAAAAAAATTTTAAATGCCAAAAGTCTTGTATTTTGTTTGGTTACTTATGGTAAAGATTAGTGCTGGGTGCGGGTTCTTATGGCTGGAATTAGGGTTGTACTCGTAGATATGAATGGAGGGTTCACAGAGCTGTTAAAGTCTGTCTAAGTGAGTTGGAACCTACATTGGGAATGGGATCCCCCCCACCATCAGAGTCCTGTGGAGCTCACGAAACAGGTCAGGAGGAGCTTCCAGAAACCACATCATCATTAGAGGACAGCTCAGCTCAGATTCATTCACATCATCATTAGAGGACAGCTCGGCAGTCTCTGCCGTCAGATGCGGCTCTCGGCTTTCGGGAGGGACGGATCCATGACGGCCGTGTGTCAGCCGGTAATCTACACTGCGGGCACAATACGCCGGCGCGGTGATAATGACGGTAATCATAATCACAACGGCGCACTGCCTCGTTGGGGGATGCGGCTGACGCCGGGAGGCAGCCTTCCATCATGCCACACGCTCACCATTCCCTGACAAGGGAGTGTGGGAAGGACCTGGTATTAACCAAGACCGCTTTCGCTCCTCCTTACCCATTCTCTCTTCTGTGGCACCCAGCTGTACACCCCCGCAGCCTCAGTGGTACAGCCTATGCCAGCGAGCCCTCCCACTGTAATTCCCCCTATTCTTCACAGCTGTTTCCGGAATATGTAAAGGTTGACTGGTTTCCTAGTAGCCACCTGTGACAGACACGTTGTCACGGATGCATATTATACACTGGCAAGGGCATGGAAAACATGCTTTTTTACAGTGTGCACTGGGGTGGGCAATGAATATCGTAGTGGGTTAGTGCCCATGTCCAGAAGGTTGTGAGTTCAAATCCCTTGACTGACAGAACAATCATATCTCTGTTGAGCCCTTGCACAAGGCCCTTAACCAGAGATGTTGGCTGACCCTGATCTCTGATCCTTGTGCGTATATTAATCTGGGGAAAAACACCTGCCAGATAAATAAAAGTATTTTCTGCTACTGCGGAAAATAATACGCCTTGCCTGCTTTTCCATGCTACACAAACAGAAAACTAATAATCAGATTCCAATGGTAATGAGCGAAGCCCAGCCAAATCAATGCCAATCAGACGGGTGGCGTCGACAAACAGCTGCGGCTCGCCGGCCTACGCTTAAAACGCGGCCCCGCATTTACCGGATGGACGAGAGGCAAAGTGAGGAGCTGCGCGTCAGAGGCAGAACAACGGCTTTCAGAGAGGACTGTCAGATCCCCTGCTGCTTTGGTATATACATCATACTCCGGCGTGTGCGGGGGTCACTGCCGCTGAGGTACCTCCGGCTCGCCGGGACTCGGCCCTGGCTGGGAGCCGGAGTTCCCGCTGAGAGGTGCGGAGCGATCAGATGCCAGGGAGCTGGGAGACTAGCGGGGAGACCGAGCAAGTGAGCGAAAGAGAGAGAGGAACAAGTGAGCGAAAGAGAGAGAGGAACAAGTGAGCGAAAGAGAGAGAGGAACAAGTGGAACTAGCAGAATACACACAAGACGAGCCTTGGAGAGAGGTGTGAAGTTATTTATGGTGCTGTGCCATCTTTACGTCAGCACTGTGTACACATTTTATTCATCTACTTCTACTGCCCACGTGCATAAAATAAAATGATGAAAAAAAACAAAAATAGAGTGATTTCAACTTTTAAGCATTTATCAGTGACCTACAAGGGTTCTGGCACATGACTTTACCACGGTCTTTGCTAACCAGCTAGCGACTGGCTCACTGCTTGTCGAGACGGGAGGCCGGTAGTGGGGGTGGTGTCCCACGCTAAATTATTTAAAATTGCAGCCCGGCAGTTCAGATGGATCGGACGCTGCTAGCTCTACTCTATAGCGCCACCCACGGTTCAAAGGAAGCCACGCTGGAGCTCAGTGCTGGGGATGGCTGCAGCGGATGATCATCAGATCATCAGACCGATGTAGGCCATCATTACGGGTCCGGCGTGTCTGCTCGGTACTGCTACACAGCGAGGGGGCACGCCCTCATTCCACACAGCTGTCTGGCAAGAGGCGGCAGATGGGGGGTAAATGCTCAGTAACCGTGGGCGACACAAATCAGACACCAGTTTAGGCTGGGTGCTCTACAGTTCAGTTTCCCAGCTTTAGTTATATGTTTCTGATAAAAGAGAGAGCAGTGCAGGATGTCTGAGAGAGAGATGTGGCACATATTTCTGTACCACAAACACAGGTACGTCTTTTAGATAATGCACATAAAATATAAAAAGCAGGAACTTATCATCTTATTCTATTGGGTCCATCGATTTTCTATACCTGCTTCTCTAATGTAGGGTTCAGAGAATATTCTGGAAGTCATAGGGAACAACGAAAATTGCAACTCTTATTCACCTCAGTATCTTTTCGGACTGTGGGGGGAAACCGGAGTACCTGGAGGAAACCCCACGACGACATGGGGAGAACAGGCAAACTCCACACACATAGTGGAGACTCGAACCCGGGTCCCAGGAGGGAGGTAAGAGTGTAAGTCGCTGTGTCGTTGTGCGGCTCCTTTCTATTGAGTATCAGTCAAATCTTAACTGGGAATCCTAATCATTACACAACTACCATTTAGTATAGTCCAAATTATACTACTCTTAAAATCTAATGACAAACAGCAGGACCAGCCAACAAGTCAGACCTGCTTTTGAAATATCGGTCTTTATCAGAAAAATGCATCCTTTCTGCCCATCAGAACTACTTATCAATTTCTTCCCCAGATTCCCAACCAGCGTACCGAAACCTCCTCTCGATTTCTGATTAATCAGCAAGTCACGCAGGTTCTTCCAGTCCATGCTGAAAAAGACATAATATCATGAACATGAAGCCAACTGCCAACCATCAAAACATAACAGGCAATTACGTTCAATTTCCAAGCTTTGTCAGAAGTGATGCTGTCACGATAACAAATTTTGCTGGACGATTAATTGTCCCAGGAATTATTGCGATAAATGATAAAATTGCTATTGTGAGACCATTTTCAACTGATGTAATAATAATGGCATATTAATGCAAGTACACCGTTTCAACGATCAATAAACTTACATTTCTAAAGAACATTTAACAATCGGACTGGAAGACATTTTTAATATCCAAAATAAATAAACAAAACAACCAAAAACAATAAATATAATGGATTATGAAGTCTCTGTAAACAAAATCGCCTTTAAAATATTAAACATTATGCTCAGACAGGGAAAACAGGCAAAACTGCCAGTAAGGACCTTTGTAAACAAAAAGTACTAACTAACAACAAAACACTCCATATGAGTAAAAGCGGAACGTGGAAGCTGACGTGCAAAGAGCCCACTGACACAAGAGTTCTCGCCTCCTTACTAGTGATGTGTCATTCGCGAACGAGATGGCTCTTTGAGCCGACTCTTTTTAGTGAACGATGGGAGTCGGCTCCTATTCAGGAGCCGTTTTATTAATGTTTATAGAATTGTCCAGGTTTTTGAGCTGCCTAAACATTAAGGACGACAGTGCCCGGAACATGTCTTCCGAAAAAGCCCGCTCACGAGACAGCGTCTTATTTTTAACAAGCTCAAATCAGGTGACGCTAATCAGCATCAGGTTAAACGAAGAGAGGGGCGGGTTTTTTTAAAAAGAGCCGTTTAGGAGCCGAAAGAGCCGGTTTACTAAAAAGAGCCGATATTCCCATTTGGTAGAGAGACACGAGGAAAACAAACAACCATGCAAATGAAAATTATCACAACCGGAAAAATTATCGAATTAATTTTATTTATCGTGCAATTAATTGATTTATCGTTTATCGCGACAGGCCTAGTTCTGGGCGAACAAAACAGATTAAAAAGGTATGATTTAAAAAATAAAACATGAAGCCAAAGGCACATAAGGTGAGCCCTGATCTATTTGGCCATTTTTTGCAGAATATGAGACATAAGCAGCAAGCATGGAGAATAGAAACATGTTTGGTTGGGTTTGGAAACAGAAAGAGGAAGCCGAAGGCATTCAGCCGCTGGCTGTTTGCTAGCAAGACAACAGCTGTCAGGATGCAAGATCTTCAGGAGAATCTCTCTAGATCCAGGTGTGTAACTCCACCCCCTGGAACCTCTTTCAAAGCAGCTTTTGATTTGGCAGGAAAATACAAGATTCACGCATCTTGCTGAGAAAACAATTCCCATACAGTTCCTCTGAGTGGTTGGATTTGCAGTAGGACGGATTGTGCGGGGAGATGCTGTTCGTGAGCAGAGATTACACTTTCCATTTATGAGCCATCTGTAATGAAGCTTGTGCAACTAACAAAGTGGACACCACCAAAAGTGTGACGTGTCATCCTAACCAAAAGTACATCGCAGAACATGCTTCATTCTACATTTTCTGGTAAATTCATAATCAGGTGTATAGAACTTTTGTTTCATTACTGCCGTTTGATGTTCTGTTAAACTTCTACACATCCACTGATGACCATTTTCATTCCAAAGGCAATCATGATGGTTTGTACAGAATTAGGTGCTCAAACAAAACTAGGCTCTTCAAACAAAAAGACGGCAGGTGAATGCAGACACTTCAGGGAATATCCAAGGAACTGGCTACAGCCCCCTTTGGAGATGGAGAGCTGGTCCAATCACCAGAACTTTGAATATGTGGTACCATCACAGCTAAGACAGTAATCAGGCATCTGCCCTGGGAATCAAGGCCCCCCGCAGTGTCTTCAAGACTCTAAGACAGACTTTCTCAAGTCAAGAAAAACAACTTGCACATAGTTCCACAAACTAATTTTAGCTTGCTTCTTGTGGCCATATAACGACTAAATTAATAGCTGTGTTCTGAACGCTTCACAGAAACCATGAAGTGTAAAACAAGCGTTCTCAGCATACGGACAATCTCCGAACAAAACTCTACATCTTGGTGTTAGAAGACCAAAAGGCAAGATCTCTCACTTGTTATGCCTCCATTAAACCCCGATCTATCACCGGCAGGGGGGTGGGGCCTGCATTGGCACCTTTCCATGGCTGTCACTGTTGGAGAAATGTAGTCAAGGTTCACGACACACCTGACAAGACCCACAGGCAGCTATATCCTTTGTTCTTCTGAGCCCAGCTGCAATGACCAGAGGTGGAGATTTCATGTCCAGAGAGTACAAATCGAGACCAGGATTTTGTTTCAACCAACCAGTTGAGTATAGTCACAGTCACAGAGTACTCAGCTGGTTGGTTGAAACAAAATCTTGGTCTGGATTTGTACTTTCTGGACCTGAAATCTCCACCTCTACCATGGACAGGGTATAAATACACATGCAGTCAGACCTCACTTCTCTTGGAATGCAGGGAGCATTTCACCAAATTTCCCTCAAAGCTTATTTGATTAATATTATTATTGCTCTCCTACATCAGATGAAGGTCAAGACACCAGGACAGGTTTATAAATGTGAATTTATTATTATTATTATTATCCATCCATCCATACATTTTCCAAACCGCTTATCCTACTGGGTCGCGGGGGGTCCGGAGCCTATCCCGGAAGCAA
>JAODJX010000001.1:12197084-12212552 GCA_026776945.1 Isichthys henryi | reverse complement strand
TTGCTTCCGGGATAGGCTCCGGACCCCCCGCGACCCAGTAAGGATAAGCGGTTTGGAAAATGGATGGATGGATGTTGATCTGCTGATGGTAGTTGTGGGGAACGTCTGTGTCACTGCAGTGCGGCCAGTGGGGGCGGGGGGGTAGGTAAGCAGGTCTCCATTTGTGTGCTGAAGTAGAGCTCTGGTGGAAGAGCCTTTGAGATGATGGAGAGCTAAGATACTGTTCCAAAATATCAGAAACACATGAAATCCTTATCAAACTATAACTGTACATGTGTCCTTGTCAACATCAAAGGTTCTGCTGAATGTTTACATTCATTAAATGAAAATTTCGAAATGACAGAGCTCAAACAAGGTTACATATCATCAAAGAGAATAAACCAGTACCATGATTCACGATGCAGCCTCATAGCTGAGGAGGGTCAGCTGACCACGAGCCTTGGGTCATGGGGGCTTTTCCATTCTCCCCTCCAGTAAGATAACCACGGAAGCTTTGGCATGTTGACATTTCAGAAATCATAAATAATTTCCAGTACAGGACGTTCACCTGGTCCCCTGTGACTGTTAATAGGGGATGTGAAAATGTGGACACCAGCCCCCTCATTTTCGGTTCAAACTTTGCTATACTCTCCCATGAAATATTGGAGGGGGGGGGGTATTAAAAAATGCATGGTGGGTTAATGATGAGGGCCAGCTCTCTCTGATTGGTGGAGAATGTGAAACGAGGAACCCAAGATATGGACACACAGGTACCCCACAGAAAGAGCAACTCTTCCTAAATAAGGAGAACCTCTGTGGTGTCCCTTATTAAGGAGATGCTGGAGATGCAAGTCCTGCCAACCAGCTGACTAGCCATGACCGTACTCATTACATATGTTGCTAGTTTGTGAAACATCTAAGGGGAAGGGGGGCTGGGGGGGGGGGCGGAATGACCTTTTAAATGTGGTTCCAGACACAACAAGCCTGCCCCTGGGTTGTGCCCACGAGAACGTCACAGAACTGAACACCCTTCTTGCTGTCATGTCATATGATACCAGATAATATGATGTCTTCATGATTACACCAGCATCTGCAACAGGATTAAGGAGATGGAAGCGATGAGGACAAAGTAAGGATGCAGACTCCAGGTAAAAGGAAAAAAACAAAAAACGAGCCAGACAGCCGGATGTGCACTGGGCAGGCGCCTCTTCACAACTTCCTCTAAATGCACATCTACTTGACACATCAGTGGTGTCTATATTTAGCTGACGTGCCAGAAATAGCCCTGATAGCACAGGACCTATGTCACACCAACCGATTGAGTCCTTCTCCAGATCGGGGTGGGGGGCTGGGAATTAATGTGGGAAACTAATCATGGCAACCCCCCGAAGCATGAAATTAGAGCTCGCTCCTGTCGAAGCAGCCCAATGCCGAGATAACCGCACATGGGAGGTCGGCCATCCAGCAGCAGATACATACACAGGATAAGGGTGTCGCGCGTGCTGGGGATGCTGGGTAATGTGGAATCTTTTGCGAATTCCCAGTCAGATCGCTGCTTTCCCTGCTATAGACACGACATCACGGGTAGGCATTAAGAGTGACTTTTGTGCTCCAGGCTAAAATTGCTAACGTGATGTAAGGATCACCTATCACTACAATCAAAATGTAGAGTTCGGTAGATAAGGGCAGTAGTACTAATGCATTCTCTATGCCACAATGATAAAGTAGTTGTATGCTTGAAGCAAAATAAACATGTAAAAAATGATGACACAATTTTTTATACAGGTGATACTGAATAGGTAATCTTTACTAAGAGTTTACTTTTTATTCCATATGAACAATCTGTTTTTCATCATATTCTAGATTGATCGTCCAGTACTGTAGGGGGTGTGTCCATTAACTGTTAAAGAACACAGGTTTAAACAATTTTACAGTAGTATGCTACTGTGCATGCTGTTTATATAAACAAACCCCTTTTTTCCACCTGTGGCTGTTTATAAATCTGTAAGCCCCCCCCCCCCCCCCCATCTATTCCGCAGCACCCAAACCTGGCCTCGCCACCTAACCAGGTGATCAGTCAGTGCTTTGGAAAGCCTCTGGTTTCTGATGGCGCTTCTTAAAGGCCTTTCCTTCTGATGTGGTGAATAATAATTAAAAACTCCTGATGCTATCTATCGCAATCCTGCATTTTTGCACACTCCTGCTGCTAGAATGCAGTATGTTTCATAATACTGTATTCATTCAAACTAGTGCTGTTACTGTTTTTGGTGCCTGCACTGTATGTTGTCATGTCCAGTAATTGCACTTGTGTAGTCTTGTGTTGTCCCTGCCTTTGTTCTTTTTACTGTATTGCACCAGGTCCTGGATACAGCTGAAATGACAATAAACCTACACTTGACCTGACTCCAAATACTTAAAATTCTTCTGCAAACATTCACTTGGGAAATTTTACCCTGAAATTTATTAGCTGTCCCCCTCCCCCCAATAAACCCCGGTGAAAGGATCACAAGACATTGTATTGAACCGCTTCTGTTACGGATTTTTGTTCTCATTTGCCATCTAGTTTGCATTAATAATGGCGAAACCTCCACATTGCTGGTGATGTGTCCCCATACAGCCATGGAAATTCTACAATAAATAGGCAAGGAAAAGCTATCAGCCAAAACGTGTTTCATGGAAATGAAGTTACTGACCATAAAATGCTCATCTCGATAGCCCCCCCATACGGCATTCCAGAACATTCCGGAACCCTGTGCCAGTTCCTCCTCATTCCATACATGCCATCTCATCAATAACATTGACATACGACAGCTTGGAGCCTCTGAGGCTCAGCCCCATGCCTGACTATGACAGAAATGCCCATCATCAATTCGCAGGCCATTACCGGCATCTCAGAGACAGCCTGTCTACAACGACGGGCCGGGCCGTCCAGGGCTGTCTGATGAGAGCGGGGCTTTGACCCAGCCGGGCCATTCCTCCTCCTCTGCCGTTGTGAGCAGAAGGGAAATGGGAATGACCTTTGGAGGTGGATCACACAACAGGAACAAGAGTGACACAACGAAGCCACACATAACAGCCTTGCAGGGTGACCACGCACTCATCATTCTTCTCCAGCAACACAAGAATGAAAACAATGCAATTAAATTTAGACAAACTTTTTGTATAAACTAATTAAAAAGTTTATTATTACCACTACAACCAAGGTGTAGAACAATGAAACAAGAACCAATTCCTAACATGTGTCGCTTGGCATATCTCTGATAATAACATAGAGCACGGAGTACAGTTATGCTCATAAAGCAGAAGATTCAGCTGAAATGAGGTTTCCTGTTGGGATTCTAAATCTGATGGACAAAAAATCCTTCCACGTAGAATTAGAGGAAAATGCCATTAACATGAATGCCAAGACCTGCGTGCAAACAGCCTGATAAAAGTTCATGTTTTTTCTTTCATGAATAAGAGATAAATAATGTTTAAACAGTCAAAGAAAAACACATTTATTTAGATGTGAAACGCAAGGGCACACAGAGAGATTATGGGGAGATGCTCCAGATTATGTATTCTTAGGTTATTTGTAATGACAGTAGACTCCTTGCCTATGTGAAAGCATGTGAAGAATCTTACATTAAGACAACCACACTAAGATGGAAATTCATCATGCAGAAAGACACTAAAGGTGATGATACACGGGGCAACTTTTTGCACAATGTTGTCAGGGAGTTCCCAAGCAGGTGAGACAAAGCGTGCTCACTGCTGATCAAGGTTTTCCAGGAATAAATTTGTTGCCCAATATCAATGGGAAAGTGTATGGGCAACATTGCCTGGCAACAATGCTCAAAAAGTTGCCCTGTGTATCATCACCCTAAGGTTATGTGCATCCATACAGACACTTATTCAGCATAGGGTTTGGGGGGGGAGGTTTGAAATCAGGCAGCAGGAAGCAGAGAGATATCGAGGACAGGATATCTGTTCTTCACACAAACACACACACTGGCTTGTAATGATATTTTTGTGGGGACTCTCCAATCATGTCTCTGGGGAAAACTCTAATCCCAACATGACAACCTTAACACCTACCCAGCTCTAGCCTTAATCATAAGTAATCAAACAAAATATGAGAATTTTGGCATTTTTAGGTTTTTGATTTCATTCACAGATCTTTGTGTAGGCCTGTAGGCTGGACACAGCACTGTTACCCAGTAGTCACCACATCATGAATCCCCAGCAAATACAACATCAATATCATTCCCAGACTATTTTTATTCTTGTCAAGTCAACTTTATTTATATAGCACTTTAACAACAGCCCTTGCTGACCAAAGTGCTTTACATAGATCATAAAATCACAGCACGATATCAAGACATAAGACCAACATAAAACACAGATATGCAATCTGCTCTGTAATACATTTAAGTCTCCTCAAATACTAATGAAAACAGATGAGCGTTACGAGTGGATTTAAAGTCTAAAACTGAAGACAAACAGCTACTGTGCAGTGGTAAGCTATTCCAAAGTTTTGGTGCTACGATTGCAAATTCATGGTCACACTTTGTTTTCAAATAGGACCTCAGAGTGGACAAGTGAAACAGGTCAGAGGCCCTCGGCGATCATGATGGAGTTTACGGACTCAGCAAATGGGAAACCACAATGAAATATTTAATATTCACAAACAGAACACAAAGGGAACACATAAATAGAAATGAAATTGTCTACAAGTATGTTAGACAGCTGTGAAATGAATATATCTTTATACTTGGAATAAGTTTAAACAGACAAAAAATCTGACTTGGCTTATTAATGAAAATGATGCCTTGGCTTCGAATGGGCGCCTGATATACAGATTGCAGTAATATATTCTGACATACTTCTGGGATTAACTCCTGTGAACTGCATCCAGTTCTGCGCCCCACTACATTGGATTTAACAGCTTCATTTCCATTTGACTTTTTCTACTATTCTTTAAACAACTTAGTTTTGGATTTACACGCAAAAAAAAATGCTCTTCAAAACTCAGCGCTTGACAGGAAGTCCTTTGGGATGTGGACAGTAAAAGGCTGACATGGCAAGGAAGGAAGACATTTACCAAGCCAGACAGTATCCTCGTGAAAGCGAAGCCTGGTTTTGTTTCTAGCACACAGTACATAGGGGGCGTGGTCACTGTTAGTGACAACGCACCACTAAGGCTTCTGTGTCTCCTAGGGATGCCGGTCCCACGGCAACCCCCTTCTCCTTCTTTTATGTGGTAAATGCATGAGAAACCAAACCGGTGTCTGGCCTTGTTGCCTGTCCTGGACTTGTGTAGATTTCTGCACCTTTGAGAATCAGTGATATTAAACAAAATGCTGTTAAACAAAAGTGCAAGGAGGTAAGCAACAAAAAATAAAAAAATATGTACTGATTTTGAGCTGTCATATTTTGTGTTTTCGTTAAGAGGCCAAAGCTTGATATTATTTAATTCATTTATGCTAAATATCTTTCCATATTTCTATTCATGTTTCTGATATTTACTTAATTATACTTTTAGCTGTTGCATCTATTAATTCTTTACTCAACAATGTAAAATTCTATATATATTTATATATTTTATATTTCAAAAATGACATTATAACCTTCGCAGTCAAATAAATAATGGTGTTTCAGAAAACAACACTATATGAATTGAAGGGTGTATTGACTTGCCACACATTTGCACAATAATTTCACAAAGCTGTTAATTAATCAACTACTGGGGAATAGCACAAAAGATAACTAACTACACTGCATTTTTGTATGTCTGGATTTCAGTTTTTGTGGTTCCCAAAAAAAAAATCACATTCGCAGCTTTCCCACACTGTCTGGCCACAGACAAAAACACAGATAATTTTCCCAGACAAAAAGGCTAATGCCACCACTGACAAAACAAACTAAGAGGTGAAGTCAGTGGTAAATGCAGGGCAGCAAACATACTGCCTCGCTTTTCACTCCGCTGAAATTAAAATAGAGCTTCACACTTACTGGCTGCTAAACAGAGGAGACGCCCCTCGATTTACACATGAAAGACAGTGGTGACACAGCTAAATGAGGGGAAAGAGCTGTCCTCACCACATTAACAGGGCAGCGGCAGGTAGCTTAATGCATAACAACATCGATTTGTACCTCAAGTCCCATTAAGGGCTCTGCTGCCATTGCCTTAAGCCAAGTGCTTAACCCTAATTTCTCTAAGAAAACGCCCAGCTGAACGAACAGGTAAAATTGCAGGTTCTTTACGTAAAGGTGTCATCTTAGGATCTAGCTGTGAGAGTGTTTATGTTAAGCACTGCCAGAGAGTCCGCTGCATAATTCAGCAGCTGTGGGTCATGGGCAGACCCTGGACTGTCAGGGAAAGCCCAGCAATCTCTTCCTTAATTATTTAAGGCACAGAGTGCATTATTTGGCTAAACAATAAGGCGAAAGCCAATATCAGCATTGGTGGTTGCGCGTTTTGGCTGCTTGCGAAGGTTATGGGTTTGATTCCCATGCCCCCTGCTGTACGTGGGGAGTTACATCATGGTTGTGCTAGTGCTATATTAAGGAAATTGCGCTACAGTTTTAATAGTTCCTATCTAATAAAAAATACTGAGCGCAGGCAATAACCGGCTGACAAAGAAGCATGTTTGGACTGCGACTCTGCAGTGGTGGTCATCAGTTGTACAGGGAGTGTTAAGACCATCTCTGCCCTTCCCACATCCATCACCCTCCCTATCCCCCCCCCGGAATCACCCAAGCCCACAATGCCTAGAGGTGGTTCCACTGAGGGCTCGTGATGGCGTTCGCCACAGTGCAGGACACAACTGAGTTGACTGTGATCAACAAGGCTGCTAAGTTCCTGTAGCCAGAGGACCAGGAGACCAGAGGTGTTTTTCAATTTGCATACTTGACGTACTCGTGTTCTCGTGTCCCCATTTTGCATCATCTTCCATCGCCGAACACCAGTTCCAATACTAACAACAGAAGTACAGAGGATGGTACCGACTCTACACCATGTGAACCCGCACCTGGACTCCTGGAGAGAACAACATGAAACCAGCTGGGATTTCATAACTATATGAACTCTAATGAATCTCAGTATAAATGCAGTTTCATGCTCCCTGGTCGCCCAGAGGAGGATGGGGTCCCCTTCCGAGTCTAGGTTCCTCTCAAGGTTTCTTCCTGCTAGAGGGAGTTTTTCCTTGCCACTGTTGCCTCAGGCTTGCTTGGTGGGGTTCTGGCCAGTTAAATGTAAAGTGCTTTATGACAATGACTGTTGTTAAAAGCGCTATATAAATAAAATTGAATTGAATTGAATTGAATTGATGGTAAAAATTTCTGGATGTCATTCTTGCTTCGCCTCAAATAACACGGATACATTGGTTGCATCCTTGCTAAACAAGACCAATCTCATGATTCATTACAACCCAAGTTCATTCTCGGGTGGCAAATTAGCAAGACTGATCTTGCCAAGACCACAAGTACGATTTTTGCCTTCTTGGTATTGAGAAACGCCCGAGATATCTACTGCAGAGCACACATGACCCTACACTGACTGCCCTAGGATCCGCTCAGCTCTGGGACTCATGGGTACAATTTCACATGATTCCTTGTGTTACAGACAGTTTATTAAGAAATAAATAGTACTAGCATGATCATAATGTGTTCATCCATCCATGTCCTGTGAAGGACTATACAGTGCATGGTCGCTGTGAGCCTGGAGCATCACAGGGTGGGCAGATGTGCACAAAGAGCGTAGGTGATTTACTGTGGCCTATTCAACAACCACATGCTTTTGGATGGCAGGAGGAAGCTAACGTGGCCCATGGAGACCCTGTCAGACTCAGAAGGAACCAGTGAATGCCACACAAATAGGGCAGAGGGCATGAGACAACACTGCTACTCACTGAGCCAGGGGCAAATAACGAATAAAAGGGGCCTTAATTCATACAGAGGGGTCAACCCAATGGTATGCTCTGAATTTGTGAGTGACAGGACAGGGGGCACACCAGGAGCCAATCATATTTTATACGCCCCTGCACTGAACTACCATAGTGCTATACTGTGTTTAGTTTTGACAGAAGCTCTTAGATTAAAAATATTATTTCTGTTTTTTGGAGTGTCATCCCTTTGCACTACAGTGTAATATTTGTAGGTGCCTAACAAGGTTTGGTGAATGGCTTTATTATGTCAATAATTTTTTTGTAGATTGAAAGTATGTATGTTAAGTTACACACTATGTAGTTTTGTAGGTTTGTAAAACAAATTCTTCAAAAACCACAGGAATTGACAAGCATCTTTCACAGGCTCACTTACGCACACCACTCCTGTTCCAATAGGTACGGTGTCTGACTGTTCCAACTGTTCCAGCATTATTATAATTCTTGGATGTGAAGGATGACTGGCTAGCGGATGTTTGGTCTAGCGGTCAACAAAGACTTATAACAAAGAGCAAGTTAACACTGTCATTCACAAGTTCATAACACCCTCACACCACCATAAGTACATATTTTCACATAAAAAATGGTTTTAGTTTTCCAAACCCAAGTCACATAAAGCTTTGGAAAAGATGAACCGCAAAAGTTTTAGACAAATATATATACAGCATTCATCCATCTCTCCTTCCATGAACTGTCTGAGGTAGCATCAGGTACAAGGCAAGGAACATGCTGGCTGAGATTTCATTAGATGCACCACACGACATGGTGTATATGTTTACTATCTTTATATGTTTTCACGTTTTTTTTTTCATTATTTATGTCATTTATCGCTCATTTACTTAAAAGAACGGCCCTCCGTCGTTAGACTAACGTCAGCACTGACGTCTGAGTGATGCACATCACTGTTCTTGTCTCTGTTACCATTTTTGCATAGCATCTTGTGACATTTGCTTAATGTGAGACAGAGACTGTGAGGATCCCTCTGTCCTTGTTACAGCCCTGTGCCAAAGTTCAGCTTCGAAAGGTTAACCGTGGGAAGATGCTTCCGCATTGCCTAGAAGTGTGCCAGCCTCATCCCGTGGGTGGGTAAGTTGGCCTGAACGTTTTGCAGCACTAGACACCTTTAATTAACGCTGTAAGGTTTACAGCTGTGCGCCATTTCCTCTTTCGGCGTAAAGCCTGCTTTCCGAGAGCCAGGCTTCTTGTTCTTCTGTCACGTTTTTTTGTTTCATATTTTGTGATCACACTAGGAGAGTCACATTTCGCTGTTAGGAATAATTGAGTGTGACTGAGTTACGGCAGGCAACTCGGAGGTGTGGATTGGTGACGTGCCCGTGCTGACAGGCCGGAAGCAGGTGACGATTCCAGCTTCGACGTCAGATCATCACTTCTTGGGAACTTTTTTCCAAGATATGAAGAAGTATGGGTTTTGGCCAAAACACTGCATATCCTTCTATACTGTAAGTCATTAAATACTCACCTTGACTTACCCAAACTGTAGTTACCCAGTATTAGACATTGTTATTCTATAAGTTGGAACACACTAGTTTCTGAGATAAGCGAAGATGACCACTTACCTGAAGCACTTGTTTTGTAATACACCTTCCATAAAATACATAAAAAATACTGTCCATTGCCAAATTGCTATACTTTCGTTGCATTTAAGGATTAGTAGCAGCCATTACGTTGCCTTACTGTGAATAATAGGTTCTCCTGGCACTTTCTCGATACTTACATCTATACACAGGCTCACGTCTAAGTTTCTACGAGAGAGCACAGCTGAAGAAAGGAGAAGTGACTGGGAAAATGGGAGCTCACAAATTCAGGCACCACTGAATCTACTCCCACCGGCAGACACCCACATAAAAACACCCACTCATTGTGCAGCCGTTGCCACGGAAATCACTCTGCGGACCTTGACGCTTCAACCAAATTCGAACTTTTTGAAATCTTCTATAAGGTATCTTCAGATAATCACGTCTCATGACACATTCTTTAGCTGGATGCACAACAGCATAGCACTGGGCTGGACTTTGCATATGGTTGAGTTGCCATGATGAATGATCTCCCCTTACAACATGTGTCATGATTGATGAAGTCCAGCCGACCCCAGTGAGCTGATTGACCTGGAGCGTACAGACTGTACGGCCAGTTGGGCATTTGGAAGTAGGACCTGGGGAAGATATAGCCCAGTCTCTGGTATCAAGTATCAGTTTAATCTCTATTAAAATCACCCATGTTTTCTCTTGCATTTTGTCTTTGTTTCCAGTTTATGACATTTATGAGAGCTGCTGTTAGTTTTTGTAAAAGGATAAAAAGAAAAATCCTTTTCGCTCTTAGAACTCACAACTTAGGCTCACAAATGTGTCATGGGAGAGAGAGACTGTAGTGTCACTACAGATATATTTATATATCTGTCCAGAGGTGGAAAATTCAGGTCCAGAAAGTACAAATCCAAACCAAGGTTGTGTTTCAACCAAGTAGTTTAGTATGAAAAAAATCACAGTCACAGAGTACTCAGCTGGTTGTTTGAAACAAAACCTGGTCTGGATTTGTACTTTCTGGACCTACACATTCCACCTCTGCATCTGTCAAGTGGTCACTGCATTAGGTACACATAGCTAAGGTCTGGTAGAGCCCACTTCTGCCTCCAGAACTGCTTCAAAGGTAGATGAGTTGTGTGTTCAGAGAAGCCACTGTACACCACTGCTGTGTTGAGCTGTTATTTATGCACTTGATGCCTACCTACATTTATTAGCTCTAACGAATCGAGCCTTTTTTCTTTCATTAAAAGCGTTTTTTTTTTTTTTTTGCTCATAGAACTGCCAGTTAACACGTTTTTTTTTACTAATTGCATCTCTGTGAACTTTAGACATTGTAGTGCTTTGAGACAAAGTTTGTTATGAAGATGTGCTATACAAATAAATATAATAGAATAGAATAGCACAGAATAGAACTGAATTGAATTGAATTGAATTGAATAGGGTGTGAAAGGCAGCAATTTCTGAGATCCTAGAACCACTATGTCTGGCACCAACAATAACATAAAAATACTTAAATCGGGCATCTTAGCTGTTGTAACGCACAACACAACAGTAACTGAGCCTGTCAGTGTTCTGTATGAAATAAGTTGCAGTCACATGATACGTTTTTTAGAGGAACCGACTATTTGTACTGATCTGTTCCTTAAACTATATGACTGGTTGTATCCCAAGAAATATGATGAGCCAGTTGTAGAAATATGTAAGTGTTGATCTGCAGACATTAAAAGCTCTAACCGAAGTGTTGTCTCTGGTTTGCGGCCATCGTTGGCCTGGTGTGTAGAAAGACAGTTTGAGGAGAGTGTGCCTTGAACGTCCAAGATGACTTGATGTGATAAGCTGTAGGGAGGGTTGCACAACAAGTGCTCAATTTCAGATGAAGCCCCAGTCAACAGACCTTCAGGGTGCATAATTAGTCGCTAAGATGACACAAGTGAGAGTGGAAGAATTGTGCCACAGCTCAACCAGTGCGGAGACGGAGGGACAGGAATCTGTGTTTTCAGCAACACATTAAGTCTCCGACTGGGAACACTGGCAAGAGCACTGAGATGTCAGGGTCTTGTGTACCTGATAAATTATTCATAATCATGAGGGAACCTCCTTTAATTTCTGATCATGCCTCCTGTCCCTGTTGCCAGGTAAGAAACGCTAACAAACTGGGCTGGGATCATGGCAAAGAGTAGGATGCATAAGTCCTGCTGAACCAGACGTGGAGAAGTATTGGAAATATTAAAAAATGAATCACATTTTAAAACAGATTAATACTTTAATTAATACAGTATGTTCATTTGCAGTTTTGATGCCTCTAGCAATCATTAAGGGTTGAATATGGCTTAGGGCATGGCCCCCAGACAGCATGGCAGGCAGAAGTACGTGAGCTTGGAGATGGGACTGGTGTTTCAACTGGGGATGAGGTTATTCCTCTCGAGGTCATAGGAACATGGCTGTTGCAAACAGAGGGGAACCAGAACGCAGGGGAAGGATTCTTTGGTGTAGTCATTCAAAAAGGAACAAAGAAGACATCTGGAACATTAAGGGAAGATGCTTTCCTAGAGCTGATTTTTAAAACATAATCAATGGAGGCTCTCCATCCATTTTCCATACCTGCTTGTCCTATGAAGGGCTGTGAGGGTCACAGCCAATCCCAGAAGCTACAGGCGTGAGGCAGGGAACAACCTAGAACCCAGGATGGGGTGCCAGCCCATCATTGGGCACACTCACACCATTCACACCCTACGGACAACTGGGTAACTCCAAATCTCTTAAGCATGGTTTTGGACTGTGGGGGGAAACCTGGAAAAAATTCTGCGATGACACAGGGAGAACATGCAATCTCTACACTCACAGGGCCAGGGAAGAGAGGCAAAGCCTGATCTGCAGAGGTGTGTGGCAGTCACGCTAATCATGGCATTGCTGCGCTGTCCCCTATGGATGCTCTTATTTATGTGAATAGTCTGTTTTATATAATCCTCTGGTTGGCATGGCTAGAAAACATGTCCAACCTTTTGCTGATTATTTTAATATGCTGCTGCTTTCTAGAGAAGAACACAGGTGTAAAGAGAGGGCTCCTATTAGCAGTAGATGAAACTGAAGCAAATCAAAGAAATCACCTTAATTTCATACTCAGCGTTTCGCTGTGAGAGCAGTATGGAGCACAACCTGCGCCAGGACAGGAGGGGAAATGGGAACATAGGCACCAATCCCGTGGGTGCGGGAGGGCGGGGGCACCCACTGGAAGGGTCAAACGCGTGTAAAAGCTTTAATGTGATTGGCCAACTTCCCGAGGTGCCGGGTGCTTTATACGAGCGCGTTAATTGGATGATAATTGTATCTGTGATGAATTGTATGTTTAAGTGTATTATAGCATTATTCAAAAAATAATTAATCTTCCATTTATGTAGTTCAATTCCATTTATGTGGTTATGTGCTGTTTTGTGGTGTGTAGCGTCGACCAAGTATTTGTTCTCCAGACTTCATTTTTCACTGTTTATTTCTGGTTGCTAGTGGTTAAATTAGTATACATTACATTGTATAGGCTGTGGTGTGAGTGTCTGTAGGGGGGGGGGAGGTGTCAATTATTTAGGGCACCCACTGACAGAAAGATAAATGGGCACCTGCGAAGAGGACTTGCACTTTGGCAGCGTAGCAGACGTTTCAGGTGCATTTACAATACGAGCATGAAGGTACGCGAGCTGGCGGATGAATGTTACGAGCTGGCGGATAATTTAGCCATGTGTTCCACTGTTCATTCTGAGAGACAGCGTGCCTCAGCTCGGTGGGGGGGGGGGTAGGCTAAGAGTAAGGGGGCGTGTGGCTTGGGAGCCAGTCAGGAGCATGGCTCGGCCCAATAGAGGCTGTACGATGGACGCAGGCCCCACCTCCATCCCCGACGCACGGGTTCGGCTTCCCCAGCTGCACACATTTTCTGTTTTTGTTTCACAGAGAGGGACAGGAACCGAGAGGTTGGGGGTGGGGGGGTAACTTTTGCTGCATCAATAAGTATCCAATAATGAAGAATCTAGCAATATCTTTTATTGTAAGCCAATATATCTTTATTAATAAAAAGCCCAAATTTTTGTACATGAAAGGTTATATCTGAGTTTTTCACAAGCAAAGAGAAAAGTGAACATGACAAAAGTGAACCCCCCCCCCGTTCCAATGCATTCAGTGTTTCATGGAGTCAGTTGTTGCACATGTCCATAGACTGCTGCCTTATAACCGTGGATCTAGGACCAGGACAGATGAATCAGTTGCCAGGCTCACAAATGTATCATGGGAGAGAGAGAGACGTCAGACTTACCGCAGAGGTTTTCCCTCTGGCTTTGCAGAGAAGAAGGGTGCCCACTGACAGCAGACACAAGGCTGCAAGAGACAACAACCACCAGCAAAAGAGAACAAGATCCAGGCTCCTTCCCAGCAGATCATAAAGGCGTCTTCAGCATGGTCATACAACCCAATCCATTCAAAAGAGCTGCATGACTCTGTAAGCGACACCAAATTATATGACGAGCTTCTTTGGGGAAATCTTCAGCTAGGTCATTAAAAGTGTGAATAAAATTTCAAGCATTGCATTTAAGGCAACTTTTTGAGCAAGTGATAAGTATAAACAGAGATGTTTTTTGTATTGTGGAATATGTATATATGAAATGTAAAGGACTTAAGACAGCACTCTGATGTCTCCTTTACGGTTTGCAGGTGCTATAAATTTGGTAGGTTGGTGAAGTGCACTTAGCTATGCATAATTATACTACATTTTATACTATGGTATAATGATGCTATGAAAGGAATTCACACAGACACACAAACACACACACACACACACACACACACACACAGACCTGCACTTACATCTTTATGGAAACCGTCCATTTATTTCTATGGGCAAAACCCTGATCCCAACAATGACGACCTTAACCCCCACCCAGCCCTAACCTTAACCATAAGTAACCAAACAAAACACAAGACTTTTGGCCATTTTTAGTTTTTCGATTGCAGTCACAAATTTTTATAAATTGAATTTCTCCTTGTGGGGACCGAAAAAATGGTCCCCACTTCATCAAAATAACAGGTTTTTAACACATTGTGGGGACATTTGGTCCCCATAATGTAATGCATATCTGACCCTCCCCCACACATACACACACGGACACCAGCTGTAACTGTATTGAGGTCACATGATGGTCACATGAGGCCACAATGGAACAACAGATTTCCAGTCACTGTAATTACTTTACCTTGGACCTTTTACTGTAACAAATGATGACTTCTGCTTTGACTCATTCCCAGCAATAGTCTGGCTTTGCAAATGATGAACCTTTCCTCTTTAAAACCGCACAAATGTAGATCTCTCATAAAAAAATACACATGGATTCTGCTGCATGTGCGTCGTGAAAGTATACAATGTCTGCTGCGCACCAAAGCCATGGGAAGCTAGCTGCATGCCTGGAGAACCTCAGGCTCCTGTTGCGTTAAGCCATTTTATTTAAAAAAACAAGCACTGGGTAAGATGCTAGTCCTTTGAAGGAAAATTAGCCCTGTCCACGTCTGATCTCTCTCCTGCGGATCAAGGACACACAGCTTCAAACTAAGATGGGATCAAAATCATATTTTTTCACTTTTGGGACTGAACCCACAACTGCAGTCCTTTGTCATTGAATGGCTTATCCGGTACGGGGTGGGGGCTGGGGCTGGAGTAATCCCAGGCAGGACAGCATACCAGGCAGAGGACACTGGAATGGATGTGCATCCATCACATAACACACATACACATTCATACATTAGTGCCAATTTGGTCAGAGCAGAGAACCTCACTGGATGTTTTTGGACTACAGAAGGAAACCAGAGGACTTGGAGGAAAGTGTGTGAAAGTGTGAAACAAAAGTGCTAAACTCTGTGCCATTATTATTATTATTATTATCCATCCATTTTCCAAACCGCTTATCCTACTGGGTCACGGGGGTCCGGAGCCTATCCCGGAAGCAATGGGCACGAGGCAGGGAACAACCCAGGATGGGGGGCCAGCC